>JARFXV010000886.1:0-703967 GCA_031761425.1 Cosmopolites sordidus | reverse complement strand
AATTATGAAGCAAGACTGCTTTTAGGCTGTATTTCGATGAATCTATGAAAATACGCCACTTCAATATTAAGCTCATTCAACCACTAATATCACAGCAAACACATGTTACATTCCATTTTCGGTAAAGTGAAACACTGGTATTTTTATCTAACAGATTATATTGTTAAAGTCTGGAACGAAGAAGTTCCGATTTTTGTTTTGACAATCCCATGCCTCGCACCAAACCATTTAATTCATTCTGAGTTATTAAGTGAGGTTCACTGGTAGTTGTTAAAAATGTTGGGTCACAACTGGTGTTCTCAGAAAGTTGTGGATCAGATTATGATGAAGAATTAGAATCACCGGGAAACTTTGTCCAGTCCAAAGCCAGGTACAAATGATTTCAATGATCCCATGATATAAAGGAGAAGCAGATACTTGAAAATGGGACGTGCTAGGCCATTTCTGTGAAAATGCGTTGCAGTAGCTACCTAAATGAAACGCAAAAAGGGAATTCTCATCAATGTTGCAACAATCATGTCGCCCTGGGTAATTGGAGATCTCATTAGCAGCTGTGGTGACGATATTATAAACGAAATGTAGCAGAGCTAAGTGAATAATAAATAGAATAAGAAATTTCAGGTCAATAACACCTTCTTGAGCACCAATAACGGCATAAAATTACATTCATTGGAGATAGAGAGACAAAGTCAACTAGAGACTACGTAACAGTAAACAAGAAAATAACAGAGACTAAAAATCAAAACTGTAAAAAGTTAACTTTTGAAAATTATTATTTTTTTATTATTTATAATAATGTAACCTACGATCTCGTGGACCAAATATGTGATTAATAAGTTAAACTAAACGAAGGGCAATAAAGTTAATCAATAATGTTTGAAATATTTTTTTTTATTTAATATTACCCTAAGCGACCGATTTTACCCCACTTTACCCTATAACTATTTCCCTTGTAAAGATGAAAAACACCAAAAAAAAATTTAAAAAGAGGAAAATACAGGAAATAAATATGTACCAGATTAGCTATCAAAAAAACTAATTGAAAAAAGCCGTTATTAGTGAAAATCAATGACCCATCCGTTTTATTTCCTTATAAAGAACGTAATAATGACTTCCTACTAAGTTACGATAAACGGCTACTTAAGTGGAATTTAAATGAATTTCTTTTTAAATTAGCATTTAAGAAACCCATATATTTCAAACTTTTCTTTATAGGCAATAAATTACGTAATTTTTCGACGATTCATTTCTTTTCCCTTATTAAAATCCATCTAAATCTCTCGTGTTTATACATTTTAAAGTAGAGCCTGTATAGTTTCACTATCCTGAAAAAGATCTATGGCTCGAGCGAGTTTTTCGCTTCAGAAAATTTATGCAAATTCCGAATTGCCGTTGCGCGGAAAGTTTTCCCGTCTAATAACTCGATTTCCTTTTAAAAACGAAAAAGATTGACTACGACTAAATATCATTACGCCTTCGTCTTGTTGGAGATGAGCAAATGCCTTACAACAAAAAATTAATTTGTATGGATGGTTCAACTTGGTTTAAAATCGATTATGGCTTAAAAAATCGATATAATTATTAAAAAAATAAAATAAATTAAAAATTAATAAATAGGAACAGATATCAAATAACGGAAAGCTGAGTAACGAGAAAGGTAAGCGAAAAAAAACGACTAGTGGAGTATATATACTATATATATATATATATATATATATATATATATATATATATATATATATATATATATATATATATATATATATAGATATAATATATATATATATATATATATATATATATATATATATATATATATATATATATATATATATATATATATATATATATATATATATATATATATATATGAACTGGTGAGCGAGACAAGATGATAGATGATAGATTAGCTGATTTTGCTGAAGGATAATAACTTTACATTATGAATTATACTGAACTTTACATTATGAATATATATATATATATATATATATATATATATATATATATATATATATATATAGATATAATATATATATATATATATATGAACTGGTGAGCGAGACAAGATGATAGATGATAGATTAGCTGATTTTGCTGAAGGATAATAACTTTACATTATGAATTCGTTCTATAAGAAAAATATCAACAGAAAATGGGCATGAAAAAGTTCATTTGGATTCACAAGTGAAATTGATTACATCATGACCAACCATAAAACAATATTTTAAAATTCTACTGTCATTAACAATTTTAATGTTGGAAGTAATCACTGAATGGCACGAGCAAAAGTTAGGATTAACTGTTGAAGAGAGCACGTTTCTAAATGAGAGTGAGAATGAGCAAGAGGACTGCGGCGATTGCGCGTCTGCTCCGAGCATGATGCTTTGCCCGAGCAGGCACCATTTGCAGCACTATTGTCTATCTATGTGCTGTAGTGCTGCAGCACTATTGTCTATGTATGTGCTATGTCTATCTAGCTGTAGAAGTTTATAATCTTTAAGAAAATTGAGTCGCCCGCCGACTGTAAAAACTGATCTGTAATTTGATTCTTGAGTGCAAGAAACTTGACAGCAGCAAACATTCAACGTCAGATTTGTAAGATTTACGGTCATAATGCTATGAGTGACAGTAAAGTTCAAAAGTGGGTGAGAATGTCCAAGAACGGGCGGGTTAATGTGGATGACGATCGTTTTTGACTCAATACAATCAGGAAGGAGATGAATTGTTGGACCTCATCCTTACGAATGCTTTTGTGGTCTCTACTAGACCCAAATAAAAGGGAACCAAAATAAAAGGGAACCACACTCCCTTTTATTTTGGTTTTTCTTTCAGGCAGGGAGAATTGAAGGAAATGACCAGCGAGTTACCAGAAGATAGAGAAAGAAAGGCTAAAGAAATTGAGGATATTAAAGTTTTAGTGGGAAATATGATAAGCAAGATAAAATGAATCAGATAAGAAAACGACTACTACAGAAAGCAGATGAAGAATCTCACTAAAGAAATTGAAAAATTAAAATTAAATAAGGAAATAACAGACATGAAGCAACAAATAAAACAAGTTGAGATTATCCTAGAAAGAGGAAAAGAAAAACACCATTGTTGGCTTGCGAGGGAGGGCGTTGGGGCACTGCCCCTCCAGCATTTATCACAGTAAATAATTTTTCAGAGCAAAAGACAATGTTTTATTTCCGTTCCTTCAAATGTAGAAGAACGTTTGTCGACCCATCACACCAAATAATGCAGATAAAAGTTCCATCGTCACGGCACAATTTTTACATCGTTGGTTGGACGTTTACCTCCAGCGACCGTACGCCACGTCATCTTATCTCGTCGTTGGCGTTACATCTTTTGTTGGTTGCCAGAATTCGGGAGTTTAACTGCTTTCTAAAACATGCGATTTGGTCGTAAATTCCCTGCGACCGAGCGTATCGGTAATAAGTTTTAAACGTTGATATGACGGGGATCAACTTTTAATTGGACACATGAAGGTGTCTGATTTAAAATAGCATGGTTTCAATAGCACAAAAGTAAAAAGGAGGAAGGGGAAAGCAAAAAAAATCTTTAGCAGCACTACTTTCTTCTACGCCCTCCCACTTTAAAAACCCACTAGCAGTCACTGTTGTAAATGATTTTGACATAGGTGCTGCAGAAGAAGTAAGAATTAAAACCCAAATAGGAAATTTCATACAAAAGAAGCTTGGACTGGAGGTAGAAATTAGAAATGCAACCAAAATTAACAATAAAATGTATACCTTTAAAGTTAAACTTTGTCTACGATTGTTACTATGTCCTACAGTGGATCATAGCTTGAACAACAAGAAGAAGAAGAAAATAAATTTTCTGCAATAAGAAAGTTTTTGATTGAACTCAGAGTGTATCATCATCATCCTATTTATTTATCCAGGTATCTCCGAATATAGGTCTCTTCTAGTTCTCTTTATGTCATCCATCCATCTCATTTATGATCGTTCTCTGTTTCTTTGATTTTCAAATAGGCGCCAGTAAAGCATTCGTAAGGATGAGGTCCAACAATTCATCTCCTTCCTGATTGTATCGAGTCAAAAACGATAAAGCACAGTCCAATCTCTTTATTTTGTGATAGTCAGAAAGCAGTCTTGAAATCCACCGAGAGCACAATTTTCGATAATTTAGTTTCTCCGAAACAATGGCATTCAAAACTGATCTTGAAACTTGTGGAAATTCACTTGAAAACTTTGAATCGTGAATCGTCAGTTCTTTCGAATTTTTTGTCCACATCACGGCCAGGGCGTGGCTCGTCATGCACATTAACCCGCCCGTCCTTGAACATTCTCACCCACTTTTAAACTTTACTGTCACTTATAGCATTATGACCGTAAATCTTACAAATTTGATGATGAATGTCCGTCGCTGTCAAGTTTCTTGCACTCAAGAAACAAATTACAGATCAGTTCTCACAGTTGGCGGGCGACTCAATTTTCTTAAAAAATATAAATTTCTATAGCTCAGCACATAGATAGACGCTGTAAATAGCGCATAAACGCGCGCAAAGCATGCTCGGGGCAGACGCGCAATCGCCGCAGTCCGCTTGCTCATTCTAACTCTCATTCACAAACGCGCTCTATTCGACAGCTAATCCTAGCTTTTGCTCGTACCATTCAGTGATTACTTCCAACATTAAAATTGTTAATGACAGTTGAATTTTAAAATATTGTTTTATGGTTCGTCATGATGTAATCAATTTCACTTGTGAATCCAAATGAACTTGTTCATGCCCATTTTCTGTTGATATCTTTCTTATAGAACGACTTCATAATATAAAGTTATTATCCTTCAGCAAAATCAGCTAATCTATCATCTATATTGTCTCGCTCACCACTTCCATATGGGCCAGTTGCATTTTCACAAGTTCTTACTCTTCCTATTCTGGCATTAAAATCATCCATCAGTATTTTGTACCTATAACTCTCCTTGTCTAGAAGCTGGACCTCATCATCATAAAATTCCTCTTCCCTATAGCTTATAGTTATTGCATAAGCTTGGACGATCTGACTATATATATATATATATATATATATATATATATATATATATATATATATATATATATATATATATATATATATATAC
This sequence comes from Cosmopolites sordidus, assembly GCA_031761425.1. Lineage (NCBI taxonomy): Eukaryota > Metazoa > Arthropoda > Insecta > Coleoptera > Curculionidae > Cosmopolites > Cosmopolites sordidus. The sequence goes on along the minus strand of JARFXV010000886.1, from coordinate 698,855 downwards.
ATATATATATATATATATATATATATATATATATATATATATATATATATATATATATATATATATATATAAATATATGAATTTTTAACTGAGGTAGCTGATACTTGATAAAAATTTATTTTGATATATTAATTAATATTAATATATCAAAATTAATATCAATATATCAATATATCAAATTAATATATCAATTTAATATTAATATCTAAAAATTTCCACTATATTTAAAATTGTATGCATAACAATTGTTTCGACACACAGTGCCTTTTTCAAATACAAACTATGCTAAACTAACAGTGAGAAAAGTAATTACAACCTAAAGTTTCCATCGACCTAATAATACCACTAAACATGATAGTGGGGAAATCCATTTTTTATCTACGTCTAGGAGAGCAATATAAGTTTAATAACGGTGACCCATTCAAATCTAGCTGGTCATTTAGTAAAATATCTAAATTTTTCCTTTTATTAATTTCTAGGCTCTCTAAAAGATTTAATTTTTTGGATTTATTCTCATTATGTAATATTATACAGTTATCATTGGAAGAATGCTTTTCTAACATTAAGTGATTAGCATAATGAAAATTATTTTGTTGTTTGGTGTAACTTCTTTTATGTTCATTGAGCCTAGCAGAGAAAGATCTTCTTGTTTGTCCAACATAGACTTTTGGACACGACTCGCACTTAGTTTAAAAACTCTTGATTTATAGTTTATTTATTTGACTTTTATTGTTTTTATTATTAATATATTATCCAAAAATCCAAATGTTGGATAAACAGGAAGATATTTCCCTGCTAGGCTCAACGAACATCAAAGAAGTTACACCAAACAACAAAATAATTCTCATGTAATTTAACGCACCAAACACCATTTTTTTGGAATAGTTTAAGTGTTCAGATATTTTTCTATAGCTGCAACCTCGCTGTTTTAAAGCAATAATACTCTTGCGCGTGGAAGGACAACAGCTTGTTTTTTTTTAAATTTTAAAACTAATGTAATGTAGTTTAAGAAAATGTAACAAGAAATGTATTTCAATAAATAGATTTAAAATATACTGAACGTTCTTATCCCTGCTGTTTCTAATTATATGGTCAGTTGTATTATCACTAACTTTTATTTATGTTTTTGCATTCCTTGCATTTTTCGTCTGAGAACAACAATTAACAAAATATGTATTGCTTAAGAGAGGATCACATAAAAATTCCACAAATAACCGAACCATCTCTTTTTAAAAAGAAAAATTCATTAACGTTTATTTTTATTGTAGGTGTTTCTACTTAGTTGGCCACCATTATATATTTATCGATTTCCATGTTTGCCGCACTGCTTCGCTTAATTTGTCAAATTTTTAATTTGTTTGTTCCGTAGTATTATTTTAAGGTAACCCCAAAGGTTTTGTATAGGGTTAAGGTCAGGGCTACATGATGGACATGTGTGTGTGTGTGTGTGTGTGTGTGTGTGTGTGTGTGTGCGTGTGTGTGTGTGTGTGTGTATGTGTATATGTAGCAACTACCTAAGGCAGCGGAAGGACCTGCCCAAGGCAGAGAATGCTAAGAATCACCGGGTTAGATCAGGCTGCCATCAGACTTTTGACATTGTTACGCTCAACAGACGGATAATGAAAATGGATGCCCGACTCCAAAAACTGTTGATCAAACTTGATAACATATATTGGGATATTATTTGGTTATGTGAAACAGAAGGAAAGGGCGAATAACTAATCCAATTGGATTTAACTGGTCATGTACTCTCCAGTCGGGGTACGGAGAATGGACGATGTGGTGCAATTTGATTCCACATCAATCGAAAGCTGAATGATAGTGTAATAAAATTCGAAAGTATATATGATCCTAGCCCAATGTGCCATTCAGCAGAATAAAAAGTTTAAGCATCAGATCGTCCAAGCTTATGCAATAACTATAAGCTATAGGGAAGAGGAATTTTATGATGATGTGGTCCAGCTTCTAGACAAGGAGAGTTATAGGTACAAAATACTGATGGATGATTTTAATGCCAGAATAGGAAGAGTAAGAACTTGTGAAAAAGCAACTGGCCCATATGGAAGTGGTGAGCGAGACAATATAGATGATAGATTAGCTGATTTTGCTGAAGGATAATAACTTTATATTATGAAGTCGTTCTATAAGAAAAATATCAACAGAAAATGGGCATGAACAAGTTCATTTGGATTCACAAGTGAAATTGATTACATCATGACCAACCATAAAACAATATTTTAAAATTCAACTGTCATTAACAATTTTAATGTTGGAAGTAATCACGGAATGGTACGAGCAAAAGCTAAGATTAGCTGTCGAAGAGAGCGCGTTTGTGAATGAGAGTAAGAATGAGCAAGCGGACTGCGGCGATTGCGCGTCTGCCCGGAGCATTCTTTGCGCGCGTTTATGCGCTATTTACAGCGTCTATTTATGTGCTGAGCTATAGAAATTTATATTGTTTAAGAAAATTGAGTCGTTAAAAAAACTTTCTTATTGCAGAAAATTATTTTTCTTCTTCTTCTTGTTGTTCAAGCTATGATCCACTGTAGGACATAGTAACAATCGTAGACAAAGTTTAACTTTAAAGGTATACATTTTGTTGTTAATTTTGGTTGCATTTCTAATTTCTACCTCCAGTCCAAGCTTCTTTTGTATGAAATTTCCTATTTGGGTTTTAATTCTTACTTCTTCTGCAGCACCTATGTCAAAATCATTTACAACAGTGACTGCTAGTGGGTTTTTAAAGTGGGAGGGCGTAGAAGAAAGTAGTGCTGCTAAAGATTTTTTTTGCTTTCCCGTTCCTGCTTTTTACTTTTGTGCTATTGAAACCATGCTATTTTAAATCAGACACCTTCATGTATCCAATTAAAAGTTAATCCCCGTCATATCAACGTTTAAAACTTATTACCGATACGCTCGGTCGCAGGGAATTTACGACCAAATCGCATGTTTTAGAAAGCAGTTAAACTCCCGAATTCTGGCAACCAACAAAAGATGTAACGCCAACGACGAGATAAGATGACGTGGCGTACGGTCGCTGGAGGTAAACGTCCAACCAACGATGTAAAAATTGTGCCGTGAGGATGGAACTTTTATCATATTATATATGAATCTAGACTGCTAGTTTTGTCTATTCCATTAATATTAAAATTTTCTTCTTTTACTCGACTCGTATTTGATCGATAAACTTTTTCGAACTATACAATAAATAAACAAATAACAATCAATATCATTTCGTTTTTATTTTCTTTTTATATACTCGTAAAAGAAAATAGCTTTTTAACTTTCCTTAAAAAGTTTCTAAATTCGAATTTAAATTAATTTATTTCAAGATTAGCATTTAAAAGAGCCATATATTTTTAATTTTCTTTCACAGACGATAAATTACGCGTTATTTTCCAGGTTTCTTTTCTATTTCCCTCGTTAAAATCCACCCGAATCCCTATGTTTATACGTTTTAAAGCAGGCCCGTATTTAGTTCCACTATTCAGAAAAAGATTTATGACATGAGGGAGTCTTTCGTTTCGGAGAAAATTTATGCAAATTCCGAATTCCTTTTGCCGAGAAAACTTTTTCCGACTAATAATTTTTTTTTCAGACAACCCAAAGACTAAAAGGAGATCCACTACGACCAAAAGTTATTACGTTTTTGCTTTATTCTCGCGCGATAAGGCTCGAGGAGTTTGCTGAAAATTATTTCATGTGGATGATTCCGTCTTTGAAGAATGAACATCTTAAAATTAATTTTACGGTATTTTCAGCCTCGTTAAATACGATGTTTGTTTTTCAATACATTTTCGTAAGCTGCTGCTCTTGTTCGTCTAATTTTTAAATTTAAATTTTATTGTAACAGTAAAAATGTTTAGAAAGTAACGAAAAAGTACAACATTTATGACAATTTTTGTTCCTCTGTAATACGAAGGAATCGATATACAGTTGTGGCTATCTAATTAGAAATGAAACATTTCAAAATTTGAAAAAATTGTATATTCAGTATAATATATCTATATACTGAAATATGTTTATTTTTATTTTTTACATCTAGCTACCTTCAAAAATGTACCTTTATTAAAACTCAAAATAATTAATCTTATGATAATATATTTAAAAAATTATAAATCATATTGTTTTAAATTTAACGGAGGTACCGGATACTTGATGGAAATTTATTTTGAATAAATAAGCAAAGATTAATGTCTAAAAATTTTCACTATATTTAAAATTGTATGCATAACAATTGTTTCGACACACAGTGCCTTTTTCAAATACAAACTATGCTAAACTAACAGTGAGAAAGGTAATTACAAAATAAAGTATTCATCGACCTGATTATACCATAAAACATGATAGTGGGGAAATCCATTTTTTTGTCTACGTCTAGGAGAGCAATATAAGTTTAATAACGGTGACCCATTCAAGTCTAGCTGGTCATTTAGTAAAATATCTAAATTTTTCCTTTTATTAATTTCTAGGCCCTCTAAAAGGTTTAATTTTTTGGATTTATTCCCATTATGTAATATTATAAAGTTATCATTGAAAGAATGTTTTTCTAACATTAAGTGGTTAGCATAATGGGAGTTATTTTGTTGTTTAGTATAACTTATTCTATGTTCGTTGAGCCTAGCAGAGAAAGATCTTCCTGTTTGTTCAACATAGACTTTTGGACACGACTCGCACTTAGTTAAACAAACTCTTGATTTATACAGGTTATTTGTTTGACTTTTATTGTTTTTATTATTAATATATTGTCCAAAAGGCCAAATGTTGGAAAAACAGGAAAATCTTTCCCTGCCAGGCACAACGAACATCAAAGAAGTTACACTGAACAACAAAATAATTTTCAGGGGTTTTAACGCACCAAACACCATTTTTTTGGAATAGTTTAAGTGTTCAGATATTTTTCTATAGCTGCAACCTCGTTGCTTTAAAGCAATAATTCTCTTGCGCGTGGAAAGAAAACAGCATCCTTTTTTATAATTTTAAAACTAATGTAATGTAGTTTAAGAAAATGTAACAAGAAATTTTTGTCAATAAACAGATTTAAAATATACTGAACGTTGTTATCCCTGCTGTTTCTAATTATAAGGACAGTTGTATTATCACTAACTGTTATTTATGTTTTTGCATTCCTTGTATTTTTCGTCTGAGAACAACAATTAACAAAATATGTATAACTTATAAGAGGATCACATAAAATTTTCACCAACCACCGACCCATCTCTTTTTAAAAAGGAATATTCATTAACGTTTATTTTTATAGTAGGTGTTTCTAATTAGTTGGCCACCACTATATATGTATCGATTTCAATGTTTGCCGCATTATTTCGCACAATTTGCCAAATTGTTAATTTGTTTGTTCCGTAGTATTATTTTAAGGTAACCCCAAAGGTTTTGTACAGGATTAAGGTAAGGGTTACATGATGATCATTCTATTACTGTCACATTATTACCGGAATATACATATATATATATATATATATATATATATATATATATATATATATATATATATATATATATATATACAGATATTTAATAAAATATAGAAAAAGAAAATGGAAAGCTATATCGATCCGTAATCCATTTTATTTTTGGATTGAAAAACATGCAAAGAAATAAAAGTGAAGTTGAATGCTGAGGCCGTAGGTGTTTCGTACAGAACAACAATAAAGATTTTAAATGATAACATAGGTGTTAGGGAAGTGTCGGGTCGATGGATGCCGCGACTGCACACGGTGGAAAACAAGCGGGTACGGCTAACAGTGCCAAAGCAGTGTTTGGACCACTTTAAGCGAAATCAGCAGGACTTTTTACGTAGAGTCGTCACCGTTGATAAAACCTGGATACATTATTAGACGCCAGAGACCAAAAGACTGTCAAAATGATGGATGTTTCCGGGTGAATCTGCTCCGAAGAAGGCAAAAACGGTTCCATCAGCCGGTAAGGTTATGGGCACGATTTTTTGGGATTTCAAAAGAATAATCCTTATGGATGCCTCAGGGCACTACTACAATGAGTTGTTGGACAGATTCGATAAGAAATTGAAGGAGACACGACCCCATTTGGCACCTTATTCGCCCGACGTGACACTGGTCGGCGAAGGTCACCACAAGGTCCTTGCGTTCGTCTGGAGCTCGACTGATGACGGCTGAAAGGCTAGAAACCGGTCCCGAGAGATACGTAATGTCATATGGTGGGCAGTTGGGCGAAGGCGATCGGTGGCACCACGTGGACAAAGGGTGAAAGATTTCTGTAATATTTCCCTCCACGGTTTCGTTACGCTACCTTGTGGGATATATATATATATATATATATATATATATATATATATATATATATATATATATATATATATATATATATATATATATATATATATATATATATATATATATATATATATATATATATATATATATATATATATATATATATATGAACCAAGTCAAAGTAAATTAATTCTTCAAAATTTATTTCACAAAGACCTTTCTGACAAACCTTTCTCTTCTTGGAAGAGCTTGTGTAGCACTACTTTATGTTATTAGGATGGTTGAGATAAAGTCACATTTCATCGTAAGCAACAATCCCTTTGATGAATTGAAAGTTAGTAGGATTTTTGAGGAGATTTCATAGATTCATACTTACCGGATGAGGTATGTTTCTACAGCTCTTTGATACCATTCCAATGCATCGAAAATACTGAATAACGGTAGTACGCCATTCCTAAGTCCATGGAAAGTTTCATAGTGCTTATTCTAGGATCTATAACTACAGCTAATCTTAAAACATTGGCATCAATAGACCGTGGGCAACCTAATTGTTCCCTATCTTCACAGCACATGGCTCTCTCCCGGAACTTTTTGAACAAGAGCTAACCGATGCGGATTAATACGGTACCTCCCCCCTCTACTCCGCAAATCTCACGGCGTCACTTGCTTTGAGGCCTATTTTGAAATAATGTTTAAAAATCGCCTTAATTTCTCAACTTATTCCAGTCATTTTTACACTTTTGATAAAAATAACCGTCATCACATTAATAATCAATGTTTACTTGTCAACTGTACAATGTACAATCAATGTGTACTTTCAATAAAATCAATGTTTACTTGTCGGAGTAAACAGTTCAGATTAAACCTCTACGAAGTGAAAAACGAAAAAGGAAAATAATTTTGTTACACACTAGAAATTATTGGTAATTCAATTTCACTTTTATCTAATAACGTGAGCGATAGAGCGGTAGAAGAGCTACTACGTTATAGAAGAAAATTATTTTAGTTTTTAAAGATAACGAGTGAGAGAAGATAATGAATGCCATAAACTTACCGGCTGATGGAACCGTTTTTGCCTTCTTCGGAGCATATTCACCCGATGTAATTTGTGCAGTCCCCAATGAACATATAGAAATAACGTTGAACACGTTCAGTAAGATACATAAAGACATTCAGTTCACATTAGAAAAAGAGATGGACAATTCGGTACCTTTTCTGGACACCAAGGTAATAAGATTACATAACAACGAGATAATCTTGGATTGGTACCAGAAACCCACTGCGGCAGGTAGATTCATCAGCTACCATTCAAATCACTCCAGAAGCCAAAAATATAACACAATTGTCCAAATGAAAAACAGGATCACACGGATCAGCCACAGCACTCTGTTACAAAAAAAATTTAAAAATTCTATATGAATTGTTTCTGAACAATGGTTACCCGAAAAATATATTGAAACGATTGATATACAGCACACAATTCTATGATGGCCCTTTAGAAGACAACGGGCCAGAAGTAGTTTACAAAAAAATCCCACAAGTGAATGGTCTATCCCAAGGGGTGACAAAAGTATTCAAGGACTTTCCTCACATAAAAATCAGTCAATACAATCAACTAACGATCGCTAATCTGTTCACCAAAATCAAAGATACCATTCCAATCGGTCTACAATCAAATGTAATTTATAAACTGACCTGCAAAGATTGTGAACAGTCTTATATAGGACAGACCAGTCAGTGGCTTAAACAGAGAATGACATTGTACAAGAGTGACTGCCGTAATCACAACAACAGATGTGCTGTGGTTGACCATTTCCTCAGTACTGGACACAATATGGATTTCGACAATGTAAAAGTCATACAACAGATGAACAACTACAAAAAAAGACTGTTTTTGGAGATGTGTCATATAAGACAAAATAAAACCACGATGTATTTTAAATCAGGTACTAGTGGTCTTAGTAGTATTTATTGCCATATTCTCAAATAACACCAAACAATGGATGTTCGTATTGAAAGTGCTCCAGTCTTTTCAACCTCGATAGTTGCAGGTTGAAATACCTTAGTGTTTAAAAAAGATTGTTAATTCCTGGTTGGGGCCCGTATCGTTCAAGAACGTTATTTAGATACATACGTTTTAAACCATAATCATTAATTGTAAGTTTATATATTTATTGTGATGTGAATTTATATTTTAACACGTCGGTGTTCTATACTATTTCATTGTTTATTAAATAAAAAAAGAAAAAAATAATTTTAGAGTCTCCTGATGAAGTCATAAAAAAAAAACGAAATATTGAGGCGATTAAAAACTTGTTTTACTGCTGACCGTTAGCCCGAAACCAACCAATTTCCCCAAGAAAAAACTATATATATATATATATATATATATATATATATATATATATATATATATATATATATATATATATATATATATATATATATAATATATATATTTATATATATATATATATATATATATATATATATATATATATATATATATATATATATATATATATATATATATATATTTAATTTATTTACCGAAAAGATGTTACAACTATTAAATAAATTAACTAACTTTTCAACATTGATATAAAATCCCTTTTTAGATTGTCGAATACGTTAACCTGTAAAAAATCTCGAAATAAAAATTAATTATATGTACATCTTGTAAATATAACATTCGTAAAAAATGTCTAGCATTATCGCATAAGGTCTGTAACGTGACTAATAACATGATGTACAAGATAACATTGTGGCATGGATTAACACATTTTAATTTATGTGTAACAGTATTAAAGCTAGTAATTTAGTATAATAAAGCGGCTAGTTTAATGTATACATAGATTATAATTCATGATCATATCAAATTACTGAACTGTTTTATGGTATAAAATAAATAAAACTAAAGTGGCTAAGAATTTTACATCGATGAATATATATTATTAAAATATACTGCAAAAATATACAATGTAAAAATGTTTAAAAAATAATTTATTTTTGATTTACAAGGACTTTTTTGAATTTAGAAACATCACATTTCTACACACCATTAAATTACGCTGATTGATGAATTAATACATTTGTTTAACAAACTCAAATTTAGATAATGCTTATAAGTGAATAAGGCTTTCATTTTCGTTAAAGAGAGTCGAGAAATGATGACAAAAATATGGATTTTGTATGAGTAGAACATCAAATGGATTACAATGAACAACGACTCTGATTGTTTTAATGTTTGCAGACCTGCATACAGTTCTTAGTTTGCCTCTAGTCTTTCTTTACAATGCAAAATTGAAGTTTTCAATTTTTTTGTCTCATGTTTTGATAGTATGACTAGACGGTGCTGGATTATTACGGTCAATGTTGAACTGATGACAAAATACCTGTTGAATGTATCAATATTTTTCTAATATACGTTAAAAACGGACGTACGTTCTACAGCGTTCCGCTAATTCATGCTTATAAATGATAGACCGACAGACGTGCGGAAATGAATACTGATTTGATACTAATTCTTTTTTCCGTGGCCTTCTATGCTTCATAGTGTTAATTATATAATATTTCTTAAATTATATATAATTTATATAAAATTTCTCTAAATACTAAGGTACATGACTGGGAGGATGATATTTTAATCCTGCGATTGGGAGGTCAGTCATTAGTTTCCGCTACAACTTTCCGCAGCACCAAGGAAAAGTCAGGCACGAGCATTTTTTCAATATGAAAGCCAGTCAAATTTAATAAATTATTGACTCCCATAAATATTAATTAATAATAAAAAATATATATTAATGTATTTGCTCTATATGTGATGTATAATAAGACCGATTAGAAAATTATCTTTGAATTAATTTTAAATTTTTTGAATAATTAAATATAGTAGATAATTAAATAGAAAAAATAAATCTTTAAGCTAGTGAATTCTCTAAAGGTCGATTCTAAGTCTCTATCTCGATTAAAAGAAAAGGGTAAAAAAGGAATTACTTGTAGTGAATATTGTTGTCATTTAGATAATGTTTTAATGCACATGAATCTATTACGCTTCAACAAATTCGTGATATATATCAAGAATTTATATAGGTTCAGGTATACGGGCATATGGAGCATTAGGCCTTATATTATATAAATCTCTCATAAATAAGATGAATTGACTATTTGTGATAATTTGCTTCTTCATACCTACAACATTTATACGTCAAGCTCTTCACTTGAGCCTGTAGAATCCTTTAGCTAGGTGGGTAGTCTCATTGAATCTAAGGGGAGTCTCGACTTGGAAATCCGCCACCGAGTCAATTGAACTTTTCGAGTCTGTTGGGAACTTCGCCATAAAGTTTTCGGAAATCATAACCAGTCTTTGAAAGTTAAGGTTGTTCTACAGGATGTTAAGGTTAAGGATGTTCTACAGGAAAGACCCGACGGTTCTCGAAATCACTCAGTAATGTCACTTGCTCCTCACGGGGCCTGGATCTTGTATCAGGGTACGAAGAGTGACGTTCCCGGGGACCCAAGTCTTTCCTTAAGTCAAACTGTTGTGCGACTTGTGACGAGCGAGGACTGAGTGACAGCTGACAACTTCAGCGGTCGTTAACGGGACATCCAAAGTACCTCCTCCAACGTACCTCCCGCCCCATTTGAGTGTTCACAGTTGCTGCTGTATGGAACATTACTGCAGTGGACATCGTATTCTTCCACACTTGTGGGACTTTCATATAATCATAGAATATCTCAAATTTTCCCCCATTCACAGGGTCCAAAAGGCCCAGGGTAGTGTCCTCGATAGAGTTTGTCCGAAATAAACAAGATTTTGATAAATATTTCATAGTGAAATGCCAGGATGAAATTCTAGCAAAGCTTTCCTCGTTCATAAAGTGTTTGATTCGTTTGTTGGAGAAGTTGAATCAGTGAATAAGTTGAGAGACAGCTCTCGTGTTATTGTGGTTACAAACTGCAATGTGAAAATGTCCTTACAATGAAGAAAATACATAACTCCGTAGTGTCAGTGGAACCTCATCGTTAATTTTAATAATAATAATTTTTGTAAGGGAGTAATATCAAGCTCTGATCTAATAGTCTAATTCTTACTTTCCGAAAGTCGTCACTTCCTGAGAGAGTTCGTGCAGGATATTTAATTCTTAAAGTCAGGCAGTACATTCCGAATTCTTTGCGCTGTTTTCTGTGTCAGAGGTATGGGCATGACCGTAACATTTCACTGGTTACACCAACTCACCCATTTGCCCTTCATATGGGAAATCTTCTCATAAAGAATCTGCTTGTCCTCCTAGGTGAATAGGTTGCCCACTATATAAAGAGGAATATCATATTTAGAGATTCTTAGAGACTAAATATCTGACATATCAAGAATCAGGTTTTCTGAATTCCTTTCATTGAAGCACTATAAAGCTTTTAGAACAGGCAGAAATGGAACAGGCAGAGCCACCGGCGAAGAAATGTTTATAAAACCTTTAAACTGCCATTCCTACCTCAAAGCTTTCACTACATAGACCATATATCCCATTGTAGAACGTTGACCAAATTGCACCAATTGCACACACTTCCTAACTCAGGAAAACTTTGTTGAATTTAAAAAACTCCAGGCAGCTTTAAAAAGAACAATTTTAGCTTAACTTATTCAACCATAAATCCTCTTGCTTCGACTTTAGGACTAAGGTAAGGATACTGAAGGGTCTTCCGAACAGACACATCAGTAATAGTCTTGCCAATGGGATCTGGCGTCAGATAGGAACGAAATGATGAAATGTTTCGTTCGTCATTTCCATGCCATGTCTAATGGCGATAATTTCTCGAACAAATTTCGGAACTTCAAACTTATAGTCCAACTCCCACTAAATCTGGAAGAAACCTAACGTTCTCCAATCAACCTTCCTTTCTCCTCTAGAGAGCCTTGTCCAGATGTCGGTCATATTCTCTTGTCCCAGAAAATGTCCTAACCTACAAAGCACAAACCCTTCCGATTCAGTCCTTCACTATCTGCTTCAGATATTTAATGACATTTGGACAGGGAGAAGATTTCGACTATCCTGGAGAGAATCGATTTTAGTTCCTACCCATAAAAGGAACAAACCTTGCATATCGCTACAGGGCTACCGCCCTCACTCACTCACAATCACAATCACAATCAGCTATGTAAGGTCATGGAGAGGATGATTAACACACGTCTATAATGGCATCTTGAGTGTCACAACATCCTCGATGAAAGACAATTCAGTTTCAGACCTGGTCGTTCTACAACCGATCATCTGGTTGGTATGCAGATGGACATCTGGAGCAGATTCCATCTGGATGAACATTAATTTAGTTGCTGTCTCCTAAGATTTGAAGTGTGCCTTTGACACAGTCTGGAAACATAATATTATCAAATCCCTTCAAGTCCTGAACATCAAAAGCAACACATACACTACCTGTCGTTGCTAAATACCCCGATTCCCATAGTTCAATACATTAAGTTCCTGAGGTTAACGTTCGACTCCAGACTATCCTGGAGGGAACATATCACACCATTAGGTCCAGTTGCAATAAAGCTACGGATATTATCAAATGGGCCTCATATCAGAGATGGGACTCATCCACCTCCACCATCCTACACCTCGACTCTGATCAGATTAAAACTGGATTACGGCTCTGAGGCTTAAGTTAAGCTGCCACATCGAGCTCGATATGGTCCAGAATAACGCCCTCAAACTCTCTCAGGTTTTTTAAAATCGAGCCCAGTTTTCAGCTTGGCAGAGGTGACACCTCTTGAACGATGGTGGAACTTTAAACTGTTGAAATATGGTTCTTCTCAATTGTTTGAAATCTTGGCGCTACCTATAGATTTCGTGGCCTTGCTCAAGAATACAATTTCTACCTACCTGAACTCACCTTTTCTACACTTCCTTCCTTTGCCCCCTTGGCAGCTAAAGCCTATCAGATTTAACAATTCCCTGCTAAGATTTAATAAATATTGCTTAGAACATGCTGAGAGCACAGCTTCGAACTATACTCTCAGAGCACCTTGACTACAAGGCTATATATACTGATGTCTCAAGATTTTCTGCGTTGGTCGGTTGTGGCATAGTACACTATCAATTCAGGTTCATAGCTACAAACTCATATTCCCGATGGCTAGTGGGCAGTGATTCTCTAAATGCTCTTCGTTGTTTAAAGAAGGAGAGTTTTCATCTTCCCTTAGTTGCTGATTGCCACTTCTTGATGGATGATCTGTCATTCCGACACATAAACTCCGTCTTTCTTTGAATTCGCAGTCATATCGATTTCAAATTTATGAATATTCCTATTCTTAATATACTTTCTCCCAAAGTTCTGCACGGAAAACTTCTCGAAATCAGAAAAAAATTTAAACTGACTGGACATACATTGGACAACTTCGAAACAAACTTTCGGCAATAAAAAAAGAATTCTTTACACACTCCTTTCCCTCGTTTTAATAACGGGACTCCGCAAAAACAGGCTTAATAACGGAACCCTGCAAATGGAGATCAGAGTTTCCCCCATGAGTGTATGGTATGATATTCCCGGCAACTCTTCACATACCGCAGGACTGTCAGAAGCTTGACATGCTTAGATCATCCTGTAACTTTGGACAAAATATGTCTCAGATTCTTTCTGTCAATAATTTTCAACATCTGACAGACTTTCTAAAGAGGCTTAATCTATATCTTAAAATATAATTCTTTTAAGCACCTCTTAGCGTAAGAATTAAAAAAAACTCTTCTATTTACTGATTTGTTGCAATACTACATTATACCACAGTTTAATCTACTATCCTTGTCCTACCTATCTAAATTTCAATCTGTACATAACCTTCAGAAACCTGTCCCCCAAATTTATTTCCTTTAGACAAGACCACTGTAACGGGTAATTTCATCTCCCATAGCTTAATTAATTTCCATAATAGCGCACTGCCGTAAAATGAGCTTTGATGTCTGGTCGGCCTGCATCTAATTCTAATTCAACATCACCTACGACAGGTAATGGTGATCAAATGGTACCATAAGAGAACAAAGTAAAGCAGTTCTCAGTGGGGCGAATTGTTTACCAATTGAGGTTCTTGTTGGAAGAGGGTGTCAACGATTCAGATTACAGGCGAGCCTAGGAAGGACGAAAAAACTTCGATACAAAGATGCTCTCTATGGAACATGAAAGAGCGTCAATGTTAGTGGAAAATGACGGCCTATAATAGAACCCAGTGGAGATAACTAGTGCAGCAGTAACAAGGACCGAGACCGTTTATAAATAGATACATCCCTCCTCTCGGTCAGCTCAAATGTCCAAGATGTGGTCTTCTAAGCTCATCTAGAATAGATTTCTTCAGTCACAGATCACACGTCCTCTCTTGGATGTTAATCAAAATAAACTCGGATTCTAGTTTTTAGCTACATATATATGTACATACACGGAGTATGTAAGGGCGTGTCATAGGAAACGGACAGTTTTAAAATGAATAGCACTCCTAGTCGTTCACGAGATAGAAGCATTAAACTTTTCAAAATGTGCCATTTGAGTTATTAAAAACATCCACACCATTGTGGATAATGTTCTATTTTTTTATGTCAATTAATCTTTTTTATGTTATTACACATTCGGAAAAAGAAGCGAGTTATTGGCCTAAACGTTGCTACTCGTTTGTCACACTTTCAACATCGGATTTCATGAGAACATTCTGATTTGCAACCCCATTTTCTGATACCTCTGCATGAAAATAGGAGAACATGCAATATAAGCTTATTGGCAATATTCGAAAGCAATATATACGAAGCAAATAAGTTGTTTCATATACACCAATGCATCGGCATATATCAATGATCGAGCAAATCGATTAACAATAACTAGTGAACTCCCATGACATTTATCGTTATCACTAACCTAATACACTTACATTTATCAAATTAAACACGAATAAATTTTCAACTAACCAATAAATGCCTTTTTAAAACTTCCCGAGTGTGTGAAAGCGTTAGAGTTGTTAGAGTGTCTGAAAGCTCTAATACAAGAATTGATTTATCAACTGGTGATTCATCAATCACTTAAATAACGTTAATAAAATTAACCTAGTATTGCTTATTTCACGGACGTCCATTTTTCGTAAACCACATTGAATCAAAATCATCATTATAAAAAGATTAAATATGTTAAAACACAGATAATATTAAAATAAGAACAGACGTTAGAAACTTTGTAGACGGTCATTATAAGTTCAATAATAATTTGAACTTATAGTTGTAAAAAATGTATATTTTGTATCTTGGGATTTACTGAAATGACTAAATAAAAAAATGGGACTCGAATTTGTAAAAGAGTAAATGTTTTTGAGAATGAAAACATCAGTTATATTTTGATATGCTTGAATTGTCTACGGACGCTATTTCTGGTGTTTAGTGACTTGAAAATTTTGTCTCAGATAAAAAATGGAATTTAATGGATGGATGGACTAATGGAATTTTCGTGCGATGATTTACTACAACTTTTGACGTTGATTATCTCAACAACAGTGCACTAATGAAGTCACTTCCTCTTTTGGCGATGAAGCACCATCTAAAACTACTGTATATTACTGATTTAGTGAATTCAATCCCAGCCGTCGTGCACTGGGATTGAATTGGTGCGAATTTAAAGAAGTTGGTTCAAAATAGGTTGTTGTGTCAGAAAACATCGATACTGTGCACGAACTAATAAAGCAAGATCGTCGTGTAACATACCATAAGATTAAGGCATCCCTCCGCATTACTATGACAAGCATATACATGATTTTACATGAATATTTAGCAGTGAAAAAAAATTGTGTGCTTTGGATTTAGCATAATTTGATAATCGCTGAAAAAAAAAGGTTCGTGTCGATTGGTGCCAAGAAATACTCAAAAAATACAATCGCCGTACGTCAAAAGTCGTGTAAACATCTGCATAGGTGACGAATCTTAGATCTATGCATATGAGCCCAATAGTAAGCAGCTGCCGACTGTATGGGTTTTTCAAATTCAATTTGAAGAACAAAAGTTATTTGCGCAAGAAGCACTTCGAAGTAAATGGGATAAATGAGCATGTCGCTACAGTGCCACTAGAGAATCTTAGAAGGGTCAATTTTGAATGGCACACAACTATTTGTTTGCCAAAAGTCTTTGAAGAAATATGAAAAACCAACCAGCGACGCAGAATCATACCTTACTATGACAATGCGAGCTCTTACACATCGGACAACAACCCAATATTTGACCGGTCAAAACATTGAATTGATGGGTCATCCGCCGTTAGTACCCAATGGTTTCTTTTGGCGTCCCTTAGAATCCTATCGAGTTAAAATTGAAAGATACCTGAAATGGAACACTATTTGTTTTTCTGATGAATTTTAAGATGTTGGTTTGGTAGTTATAATGAACGTTAAAGGGCCAGACGTTTTTGAGAAAAAAGGCAACATTTATGTTTCGTATTATTACAACCAACTGCTATTGGTCCACGAATTATGGTATGGAGGAAGGGCTATGTACTCGGGAAGCAGGTCACCCTTATAAACCATCAAAATGGAATTTTAAATTAAGCCATTTGAAAATCGTCTAAATTTTATCTTTCAGCAAATACCGTCAGTCCCCGTGCAGTTCGTGACAGAAGGCAGTTTTATAAGAGTCTGTAATATCGAATTTGATTGGTTGATGAGATCCCTAGATTTATCACCAATAGAACACGTATGGGATTACATTGGTAAAACTCAAAATTGGTTTTTGAGCGAGTCATCAGCAACATTAAACGAACTTAGTATCCAATGCACCTTAGATACCTTGCCACAAGAAAACATTGATCATCTAATTCAGTTCAGGGCGTTGTAATTACCCTGACGGGCCAGCTTATTATTATTTTTCGTAACCGGTATGTTTTTTTTCTTTTCATTATTTAATACCGTCATGATATACATATACATATACAAGAATTACAAAATGAATTCAATAATAAAATGTTGTTCAATAAGAGTGAACTGTAAAATGAGGCACAATAATAACTTCAAGTGATAACCCGAAAATTTTAGTTTTATTTTAAAGAACAAATAATAGTATTATATTTTAACAATAATATCATTCAAATCGTCTGTCGATGAATGTCGATGTCGATGATGTCGATGGCGTCGTCTGATGAAATGATGATGAAAGTAAACCAATTTTACTCTTTCACACTTTCGCATGGTGCATTTTCTATGGTGACCTGAATATTTTGTTTTGTTTAATGGCAAGAATTGTTCGAAGTTTATTTATTTAAGCCAGAGATTCAACATAATCTAATAAACATAACCGCACGATCTTGGTGGCAAGTTGACAATACCATTTCGCGGAATAACGCATCCAAGGAACTTTTTTTGCAATAAACCGATTATCTGGTGAGATGGGTGATAAGCCGATGTGCCTAATTGAAAGAACACCTTGTTTATATCCACATTTATCAGTTCAAGTAAAATATATTCTGTTGGCATATTTCTACAGAGTTCAACATTAACAGTAACAAGATACGATGTTTATCACCGTCTTCAAAGTCATCCTATTACTAACCATATACTGAACGTAGCAGTTTATGAACGACATTTCATTTAAACCGGTACTATCGCTAATACGTTTCAAATTTCTGACACTCGGACTGGAAAACTACATATTTCTCTTATTGCTGGATTTTTATAAAATCGTCTGTTTTAGCAATACAATTTTGTATAGTCCGGTTCAAGATATTTCGTTGCTTTTTGGCAAAATGTTAATTGCCCCAATAAATTTCAATAAAAATTTTCTTAGTTTCTTCAAAGGCGCCAGAGTCAGAGTGAATTAATTTCTGAATAATTTTGGAAAAAAATAAAATATTTTTAAATTATTATTCTCATTATTATTATGCATGACTAAAACATTGTGTATTGGTTTGTGTATTTTGAATATTTTAGTACAATAAAAACAAGTAAATAAATAAATGTATCTATTAGTACAATAAAAGTTATAACTTAAATTTAATTATACATTTAATTCGTTTTCACTCTCACTGTCACTTTGATCTACATTAATAATAAGTGGTTCTATATTATTAGTAATTGATACATAGCAATCTTCTATTTTAATAACATGGTGAATCGAATTTATACTGTGAATACTATCTACAACCTTCCTCATTAATGTTGAAGCACTTGCACTTAGAGTCGGATAAATGTTTTCTGCTGTAACATTGGATTTTACCTGATGCCACATATGTTCAATTGGTTTAAAAATTTAGTAATAGGAGTGAAGACTTAAAACCGTATATCATATATCGGCAGCAATGGTATCACATCCATATTCCTTTTTAATATTAAATATCTTTAATATTTGTAGATCGCATTTTTTATATGTATTTTCGAAGTATATATCGTTTTTTATCTTCAATCTTCAAAAAGTTCTCCTGTGGTGTCGTCATAGTAATCCAAAGGTGAATGTTTAATATTTTTGGAGCAGAACTGTAAACAATTTGGAACCCATCCATCCTCGGAACCAGCATGTAAAAATGTAATTCTTTTTCCCTTGTTTACTGGGGCTTTGGTTTGGCATTTTCTTGATGTATCTACCCATCCTTTTACTGGCGTCTCATGTGTATCGAACCATGTTTCATCAAAGTAAATAATGGGATGATTTTCTAATCTGTATTTTTTTATAGAGTAGTCAAACCGCCATCGTCGCAGTCGTCGTGATTCATTAATATTTGTCTTCTATTAATGGTCCAATATGCAAAACCCATTAGAGATAATATTCTCCAGAGACTAGTTCTGCTTCAAAGAATTTTGGTTTCATCTTTCCTTAGTTGGTGTTGCAATGAATGGAATGTAGGCGCAGTTTGCTTTTCATACATAGCATATATTTTGCTTCGAATTAAGTCTTTGTCGCTTTCGTCAACACATTTGCTTTTACCAGAATCACTACGAACTTTTTGGCTTTAATTGGCTTAGTCACAATATTTTTAACTGAATACAATGGAGTTTTCGTTAATGAAGAAGTTTTTGCCGCATTTACATTAAGCCCCCTATTCAATAAAAAAACACACATTTTTAACAATTTGCTTCGCATCGGGCGATGAATGTTTTCTTTTAAAATTTGCACTACCGGAGGCACAATGATCATTATCTTGCCATGAACGCCACATTTTTAGTACGTTTGAAGAATGAAGAAAAGAATGCGAACTAAACTAAAATATTTCGAAACTACTAAACCATGTATAAAACTAATTTTATCTTTTTACCTGTTATTTTATTAGGCCCGGCCCGGCCCCGGGTTTCGTTACGGCAAGGGTTGTTAACAGTTTATTGCAACCATTCGGTCAACTGTATATCTTGAACCGCACTATACTAAGTAAATTTTAAAACACATTGAATATGTGAATATAAAATTAACCTTGCAGTCCAAATTTATTGTTCAAATGATTTGCTGTAGGTTTATATGATGATTCACCTTTTTGAACAGGTATGTGTTTTTTTTTCAATTTTTGTTGAGCAGGTTGCTATTTATGTATCCGGAATAATAAAAAAAAAACAAATATTTATCGTTAAAAATGGTTTTCTTGTTTTTCAAAATATTCTTCACGATGATCGATAGATACACTTTTGCACATGCTTGAATCAATTTTCATAACACTTTTTCTATTCCGATTAAGGTGTCTCCAAAACATGCGTTTTGAACGCATTAACCGCTTCTTCTGGAGTCGAAAATCGGTGACCACGTCGTTTATTGTTCACGGACGGGAACAAAAAAAAAATATTGGGTGTCAAATCAGGACTGTACGACGACGACAGACGACCCTTCAATTCGATGTTTGACTGGTTATTGATATTATGGTTCGTACCGATATGTGAATCCGATGTTCACGTTGTTATGGTGAAGAATGATCCTGTGTTGCTAGTTGTTTTTTCTTATTTCTTTAGACCTCTGGCAAACAAATAGTTGTGTACCATGCGGAATTGGCCATTCTACGATTCTAGTAGCACTAGCTTATTTATCCCAAAAAGCAAGTGCTTCTTTGGGCTGGGCTTATTATGAAAGACCCATACAGTTGACTACTGTTTACTTTCGGGCTCATACGTACAGATCCAAGATTCGACATCTATATAGATGTTATACACGGCTTTTGATGTACCACGATTTTATTTTTTGAGCATTCCTTTGCACCAATCGTCACGAGCCTTTTTTGAGCGATTATCAAATTTCGCGCACAAATGTTTTTCACGGCTAAATGTTTATGTAAAATGTTGCGTATTCCTGTCATACTAATGCCCAGGGATGCCTTAATCTCACGATATGTTACATGATGATCTCGCTATATTAGTTCGCGCCATGTATCGTTGTTTTCTGACACAACAACCGATTTTAGGCGACCTTCCTTAAATTCGTCCGTGAACGAACGACGGTCACGATTGAGTTCACTAAATTGGTGATATACAGTGAGTTTAGATAGTGCTTCATCACCAAAAGTTGAAGTGAGTTGATCGATGCATTACTGTTGAGATAATCCACGTCGAAATTAGTAAATCATCCCACGAAAATTCTCACGAGTTAATCCCACTTTTTAACTGAGAGGAAATTTTCTAAGCACTAAACAATACAAGTAGCGTCCGTATGACAAACCTTTCTGTGCGTAGTGAGCCAGCACAGTGCGTATACAGTCAGCAATGTCAAACTTTACGATGCATATGTTAGATGGCGCCTAGAAATATCATTGTTGCCAATTCCGGATATATAAATAGCAACCCTCGTATCAAGGAATTTTTTATGTAATATATTTTTAAAATATTTAAAATACCTATGTAAGAAATTTAAACACAGACGCTAGGACTTTGTTTCTGACATTTGTACTTTAATAAAATATTTCGATTTTTAGTTTAAGATTTTATTCACTCCGCATTAACTTAATTTTATGGTTTGTGGATTGGTCTCATGGCTAAATACAAAATACATATTTTCACAGAAAGGCTATTTTCGTAGTAAAGTTGAGTAAATCTTATCCCCTACTCAGTTTTATATGACGCAATTTTAATAAATGGCATGTACTCACTTCCAAAAATATCTAAATAAAAAAAAAAAATAGTAGTCGGAAAAAAACACTTTGCCGAAAATTTATATAAAATTATTAATAAAATAACTTCGTATATTGTGAAATCTATGATTTTTTATGTGTCTTAGTTTTTTGATTTTTTTAAGTCTAGAATATTTTTAAAGATTAGTAACAAAATTAGTTATTTAATAACAAAATTACGTTTAGTAACAATGCATATGGTCTGTAACATAATTAATAACATGAAGCTGAATATACACCCATTTTGGCTAATTTGGAAGAGTGTTAAAGGTAGTATTTTGATTAAATAAAGCCAATAATTTAATATAAATACCTTCAAATCCTGCTCTTTATCGATTGTCGCATAATACACCCAACTATTTTTAAGAAAAAAACTGAAACTTAAACACCTACTTAACTAATTAGTTAAACTTACACCCTACTCAAGTAATGGTAAATTGTTGTAAGAATGGTAAATTGTTTATGTTTAATCAGCAGCGGTTGGTCCATAAGAGCACGTGGACACGTGTCCTACCTAAAAAATTAAAAAAATGAATGAAAAAAATAAAATCAGATTTTATATTAATTTATTCTCTGTTATGTCTGTGATCACGCTTCTTGCGACTTCTATAGTCTAACATCAATAATTTTATTCGCGGTAACGAAATAGATCGTGGGTTGCCAAAAAAAAAACAGAGCAATGCATGGCTTTGCTAGTAACCCGGAGATTAAACGCATTTATAACGTCATATCTTGAACGCTGCTCCATTCTCAAAAGTCAGGTGTTTTTCGCCATCGTGCTTTTTGACTTATCGAGCGGTTGCAAAGTGAATATTTTGAACGATTACAATAGTGAAGCTGAATTCAGTGTAATATATGAATAGAAATAATGTCACACTAACATTTAAGGACCGAATTGTTATCAAAAATCTTGGATGGCCGACACCGATTCTGCAAATCGAGCAAGTTAATATTACTCAAAAACGAATATACAAATGCAGATTCAATAAAACCGTGTTTGAGAAGTATTCATAATCATAGCGAGACAACAAATAAATTTTATTGTTTTCCGTGCATTTTGGCACAAGTCGAAAAACCAGTGAGTGCGGGCGATCTTCATCTTGGTTGGATTAAACACGGTGTTAATGATTTGAAACATTTGGAAGCAAAAGAAAAATCACATTCTATTTCACAAAGATATTTGAAAAATGAGCTAGAAATTAGTATGTTGGGGAAGACAGACATTCGTTCTCAACTCAGTCGTGCACATTGGAACAAAACTGTCGATAGCAATCGTTACAAAAAGCAAACGTAGCAAGTTATCAATCGTATAAAATTCTGTGGAGCATTTGAGCTTGTCTTACGTGGGTATAACGAAACCTATACTTCAGAAAATCCTGGCGTTTTCAGAAGACTAATAAATTTGATGGCTGAAATAGACAGTATTTTAGAAGCTCGTTTAAAAGACTCTAAATTATTTCTAGGCATCTCCAAACAAATTCAGAATGAATTACTGGTTTCAATGTTGCATGTTTGTCGCGATTTATTAAAAAAGGAAATTCACACAGCAAAATATGTTGCCATATAGGTCGATGAAACAACCGATACATCTACTCAAATGCAGATGGTTTTTATAATCAGATATGTTAAAATTCTGGGGCTTTTTAATACCAAAAAATCAAGTTAGGAATAGACAAAGAAGCTAAGAAACTCATTGCCCAAAGTTATGATGGTGCTTAGGTGATGAGAGGTACAGTCGGAGGAGTGCAAGCCAAAATTAAAAATATTTATGAAAATCTACAGTATATTCACTGCTATGCTCACCAATTAAATCTAATAATTGAAAGGTGTTGTACAATAGAAATAGGTGTTTTTTGCAAATCTGTCTGCATTTCCCGTTTTGTTATTTCGATCATCCAAAAGGAGAACTGTTCTGGACAGCATTGTAAAAAAGCGTCTACCCCGTGCGGCCCCTACCAGATGGAACTTTACGTCTAAATGTGTGAATAGTGTTTACATTTATAAAGAATAATTGTAAACATGCCTTGAAAAAATTATGGACGCCGAGTAGGATAAAAATTATATTAATCAAGCTGAGGGGTTATTAAATTATTTGATGGATGATAATTTTTAATTTTGGTTTTTTTTCTTCATTAAAGAGAATATCACTGCGACATTCTCTTTGATTAACCGCAAAGCACGCAACTAGATGCTCTTAAAGTTAAAAAGAATTTCGTAACTTTTTCAACAGACATTCAAAATATCAGAGACAATATAGAAATACAAATTAATCAAAAATTTGGTTACTTAACTTGTGAAGAATCTACAACGACCATAAGGAATCGCAGAAAGTAACCGAAATTTACTGACAAGGATGATCCCAATCCGAATGTCCGTATATGCAAGAAAATCTGTGATAGCTTAATCATACAGGTTCATGAACGTTTTAGTTTCGATGTATACCTAACTGTTGCAAATTTATTTGAAACTGAAAAATTAGGTGAATATTAAGCGGCCTTTCCAAACGAAGACATTAAAATTGTGTGTAACCAGTTTGTAAATTACTTAAAATTAAAAAATTAACTCTCGGTAATGTACGCACGGGACGATTTTACGAACCACAGTGGGGCTCTGCCGCTGTTACAAATGTTTATCCAAAACAATTTAACATCAACATTTAGTGAATCTGTGGAATTACTGACTATTTTGTGTACCGTTCATATCACCACTGTGGAAAGCGAAAGATGTTTCTTTACCCTCAAACGAATTAAAACATTTCTAAGAAACGCTATAGGCCAGGAACGGCTGTGCGCGTTAGCAATGCTATCTATTGAAAAAAAACTTGTGAAGTCAATTTCAAATTTTAATGATCAAGTCATCGACCACTTTGCTGCTCAGAAATTTAGGATGATGGACTTACAAACAATTTAGGACTACAAACAGATTTAATGGCCAAGGTCTTATGGTGAGTTTAGTAAAATTTTATTATCTTTTTATTATATATTACCTATTTGAAATTTTGATGTCTAACAGTTACACTCCCATTTCTACACAGCAAAGTGTGTGTATGATACTAAGAAATTTTTAGTTCCGACGCATTTCCCTATCCCCATTCCAAAATTTGTTTATACCTGCCCCACCTGTTTTTTCCCCACGAACCGCCGCTGTGTTTTCAATTTTATGATATTATTTATAATATTAATTAAAATATTTAATAATTTTTGCTGATAAAGATTCACGCAATGTTTGCTTTTGATGTTAGTTAATTTACAGTTAATAATTCATAATTAAAAATTACAATATCAATTTAAAATTTCATACTTAAATTAATAAACACTAAGATCAGTAACAACAAAGAAATATACGATATCAAGAGAAAACACGAACATATTTATGAAAGATTTAAAAAATAACTTATATGGATCATGCCAGAAAGTATGGAAATGATAAAAAACCAAGGAAATGAACGAATTTATGCAAATTATCGATATCATAGAAGAATAATTGAACAAACATTTCACAACACTATATGGAGAAGCTGAAGAAGAAAATGACAATAAAAGATACAATTAAAGAAACTAATAGTGTACAAATAAAGGATTAAATAAACATGCCAAAAAGAAACTGAAGAATGGAAAGGTGTTGGGCCTAGACAGAATACACAATAAATTCAGAACGTGGAGGAAACAATATGGAGGAATAACACAAATAATTTTGGCCAAAAAACTATTCAAAAACATTAAGCAACGTAAATGTGCCAGAAGAAAGGAAGGACAGTCTCATAATAACAATCCCTTAAAAAAGGAGATAGGAAAAAACCATTAAATAACTGAGGCATCAGCTTAATGAAGCGAATCAAGCGAATAAAAGATAATATATATATATATATATATATATATATATATATATATATATATATATATATATATATATATATATATATATATATATATATCTATATATATATATATATATATATATCACACTCACAGCGACGGCAGCTGTTCACCGGGAGCACCGGGAAGAAGGTCCAGGACAGAATGAAGCCACGACAAAAGTTGAGCGCCAACCGGTTACTTCATATATCGGAAAAGACCCTGAAACCGCGAAGGGGTCTATCTTAAATAAAACGGTTTACTAGAATTTTATACATATATATTATAAAAGCACACTCAAAAAAAAGGACTCAAAGCACACAAAAAAAGGAATAACTAAAACTATCAAACAAAAGACACGGGAAGGTTTAGGGAAGGTGGTTCTCCAAACCTTACCGTGAAAGAAATCAAAAATCAAATAAACAGCTCTGAATTACACCAGCTGGTCTCTATGTCCCTATACTTACAAATTAGAGGTTATTTCCTCTATTCTGACAATAGTAAAAATATAAATATATAGCGCTAGGGTAACGGTTAGACCCTATGGTTAGACGGCAAATAGATACAAAATATGAGGTGATAACGTGACCATTATCAGTATAAGAAATTATGGTAAAAATGCATTTGTGAAAAATAAATGGTAAGGGCAATCCTTAACGGTACATGAAAATATAATAAAAAAATGTTTATCTGACCTTATTTCCTGATGTTGTCTATCCTTGCCTGTGAAGGTACTGGGTGTCCAAAAACACTGAGTACGACTGCGGGCAGTCCGGTATCCCTATGCGGGGGTCCCGAAATAATCTCGATCTGACCAACCGGTTACTGTGCCATATGGCCCTAAAAAGGTGTAAGGTTTCCACGATGGTCGGGCTCTGTAATAGGTGGTCGTTCAATGGCCTGATGTCTGTTGATCGGATTCTCTGGTGCCGCAAAAATCAACCCAAGCGTGACTTGGCCAGCAAACCTACGTACCTCGGTCGGAAGGGTAAGGCGCGAAAACGTCCGCTCACCTGGAGATTTGGAGTTAAACTGTCTTGCCTTGTCCAAACGATACCGGAGCTCTTTCAGTTAAGAATTTGTCCGGAAATAAACCTACCAGTGGGGATCAACAATTTACGAATGCTACCAGTAGCGATCAAGAATTTGTGAACGCTACAATATATATATATATATATATATATATATATATATATATATATATATATATATATATATATATATATATATATATATATATAAGGGCTTTAGAAAAAACCGCAGCACTATAGATTTTGCATCATATACGAATAATATATAATACGAAAAAAAAAGAAACGAGAAGGATATAAAATGGAAGTTTATAAAATATCTCTAGTGTGTTACCCTGATGATGCGGTATAAATTGCAGAAAACGAAGATAACCTACATTTGATATAAATTCAGGAGAATACTCCAGTAAGTTTTCAGATGAAAAAATCAAAGGTATGGTGATCAGCATGGAACCAAAGACATGTAAGATGGAAATTAAGAGGAAAAGTATGTAGCAGGTCATGGGTATTCAACAACATATCACCAGTGAAAAAAAAAACTTGGAAACAAAGGTTACGAGGCAAACGACAAAAATTAGTAGCCGCCTAAGATAAACAACCCTAAGTAACAAATTTATAACCACAAAAAAAATTTAAAAACGTAGAAATGAAAGTATTAAGATAGATAAGAGGCCTAGAACTGAGAGATAGATGTACACAGTTGGATAAAAGAACAATATAACATTCAAAGCATTAACAAGTAAATAAAAAGATGGGAAAGAAAAAATGGAATAAACACGTCTCTATGTGAGACGATAAGACTGGCCTAGTTAATATTCTAGTTCTATGTAGTAACAAAATCTCTCAAAGTTTCGACAATATACTTTTATATTCAAACGTAATTAAAATTATACACAGATTTGCTTGAAAACCCCATTTGTTTAACATTTCTTCTTCAGGCAATAAATTACGTTATTTTTCGAACTTTCCTTTCCATTTCCCCCATTTAAATTCACACAAATCCTTCTTTTTATATGTTTTAAACAGAAGTAAATTTATCCCGAAGAAGATATATAGGTCGGGTACATTTTTTATCGCTGGAAAATTAATGCAAATTTCGAATTGTAATTGCGCGAAAAAGTTTTACTGTCTGAAAACTTGATTTTCTTCCTAATGAATAAAAAGGTGAAAAGAGATTATCTAGAACCAAACGTTATTATGTTTTCGCTTCGCCTGAAATAAGGCGCAAGGGATTAGATGTTATATAAAATTAATTCGGGTGGAAGGTTCAGATTGTAACGGTTACAGTTTTTACGTTCATGACAACGAATTAATTATTTAACCCTTTAGTGCATGATTTTTTCTTTCCACCTGAATTTATTACTGAATTGAAGTATAATAGGCACTTAGATTAGCAGGAAAAAAGCTTAAAAAAATAATGTATTATTTTTTTGCGTTAAATTTGAAAAAAAATGTAGCGTAACCCTTGAGTTACATCATGCAGTGGCGGAAATAAGGGGATGATAAAAAAGTTCTCACTTATGTATCACACTGTATTTTTTTATTATTAATAATTTTAACAATAATCGTTATTAATTATAACTATACAAATTTTATTTATTATTAATAAAATGGTTAAAAACAATTTCAAAAAAATTATAGCTACACATCAAATTTGTAGAAACACTTTTTTTTGCGTGGAAACAAAGATTCAAGTTCAATTTTGTGCACATTACATTAGTGTTTCCGGAGCAACCTGCCATTTTGCACCGGTTTTTTGTTTTAGCTTTTCAGTTAGGCCAATGATTTGTTTTACCCTTTCTGACTGGCAAAAGGAGTCTTGGCGCAGCACTTTTTTTTTGGTGGAATAACATTTTCTAGAGACGTTGGCCTTCCTCTCTTAGGTGTCTCCCCAACGCCTATCATACACAAATATTGTGCAAGTTCAATCCGGAATTATTTTTGGGTTATTGGCCTCTCTGAATTGACCGAATGAAGGAGACAAGCATTCACAACAGTCAAATCTACTATATGATAAAATAATGTGAAGTACCATTTTTTGCTTGTCATTCGAATTCTACGCCTTCCTATGTGGGAGTTCATCATGTCAACTCCACCCATGTGTCGATTGTACACTTTTACGACTTGACGGCAGTTGATCAGTTGGTATCGTTTATTTTTCTTTTCCCACATCTTTAATTTTTTTTTTTGGGTATACTCGGCATAAAATAAATATATAGTATGTTCCGCAACTGAAGAGATATACTCATCAACTGATCCCCTAGCTTTTTGATTCTTAGTATTGAATAGCAAGTTGTTGATTCTATCTTTTCTAAATGTGCCAATGGTAAAAATTATTTGTGATTTTAGGTAACTAAATAGTGGAACACCATGTTGTGTGAACAGCATGTGGAATACCAGTTATAAAAATATTTTTATGGTTCAAATTTCTTGGTATTTCTCTTGCCACTCTAATTACCACATTGGCACATATTCCGAATAGATTTCGAATTTGTGTGAGAATCCTTTCTAGTTACATAAAACAAATAGCTTAAAGCCCCACTAATGAGGCTTCCTCAGGTTGTATTGTCTCATGAAGTGATGGATTTTCGTAGTGCATACCTGTATTATATATATATATATATATATATATATATATATATATATATATATATATATATATATATATATATATATATATATATATATATATATATATATATATATATATATATATATATATATATATATATATATATATATATATATATATATATATATATATATATATATATATATATATATATATATATATATATATATATATATATATATATATATATATATATATATATATATATATATATATATATATATATATATATATATATATATATATATATATATATATATATATAAAACTCAAGGGTAACCAAACATGGTCAGACGGCAATTAGATAATAAAAAAATAAATGGAAACTGTGATCTTTATCAGTACATGCAAATATAATAAAAATGTGTTTATCTGGCCTTATTTCCTTATGTTCTTCTTCTTGCCTATCCCGTACCGGGTGTTCAAAAACCCTGCGTACGACTACGGGCACTCAGGTGTCCCTATGCGGGGGTCCAGAAATAATTTCGATCTGACTAACCGGTTATTGTGCCATGTGGATCCAAAAAAGAGTAAGGTATCCACAATCGTCGGGCCTTGAAATAGGTGGTCTTTCAATGGTCTGGTCTCTGTTGATTGGATTCTCTACTGCCGGATCGTAAAAACCTCTACAAGAATATCAGAAAAATCAACCCAAGCATGACTTGGCCAGCAAACCTACGTACCTCTGTCGGAAGCGTAAGGCGTGAAAACGTCCTCTCACCTGGAGATTTGGAGTTAGACTGTCTTGGCCTTGTCCTAACGATACAGGAGCTCTTTCAGTTAAAATTTCGCCCGAAACAAACCTACCAGTAGTAATCAAGAATATTTGAACGCTACAACTTCATCTATAAAACAAAATATGACCCTGGGCAATTTATTTTTAAAATGGTTCATTTAGTCAACATTTCAAAGTGGCACTTTTCTTTCCATAAAAAATATTATTGCTTATTTTTTTGCAAAACCACACTTCCATACTTCAAAAAACTCATACCATGATAGAAAATACTTTTGTGTGCTCAAAAATGGGCTTTGCAAGTATAAGTTGTATAACTGGAAATATGCCCCGTTGCTGAAACTTGCAGTTAGTTAAATTTTGTACGCATGAAAGTAGACTATTCTAGTGAATATTCGCTCAAGGATGCTTCTGAAAATATTTAAAAGTTGTGTACGAAGTTGAGTGGATATACCCGAATATTCTCACACGACCTTGTCCTACGTTTCTACTCACGTGGTCTTGCATATATTACCGATCCAGTTGACACATTTGATGCAGTTTTTTGCCCAAAAATTCCACAGAATCCTCATCGAATATATAATGCGGTCTAACAATAATGATATGGTCTTTCGTATAGCGTTCCATATTTTCTAACTGGAAGAATCACAGATTGTAACTGTCAAACTATTAGAGTCACTAATTGTAAAACATAAAATGGCGCGAAATTTAAATCCAGGGTTCAATTTGAGCCACCCTTTATAAAGTATATCACAATTAAATTGAAAATGTATTTGAGTAAAAGTATTATTATTTTGAAAATGTATTTGAGGCACATTTAAGGTAATAAACGAGGTACTATTAACATTTTCCTTTAATTTATTTTTTACACTGAGATAAAGTGTCACTGAGATAAATTTCCATAATATATCCATATATTTAAATACAATTTAAACTACATGTTAATTAGTAAAATTATCAAATTTCCTATTTATTTCATATCATAAATAGCTTTAAAAGTAGACTGGAATTTAGTTCTGCTATCCCAAATGATGAGACCTGTGACTTGGGTGGGTATTGGGTCGCAGCAAAAATGTATGCAAATTCTGAATTGCCATAGCGGGAAAACTTTTTTTCGCTTGATAACTCGATTTCCTTCTCAACGGGTAAAAAGCCAACAAAAAATTGACTAGAACCAAACGTCAGTATGTTTTCACTTCATCCTAAATAAGGAGCGATATATTAGATTTTGTATAAATTTATTTATTTTATTATTTAATTTTTATTCATTTATTATATTATTTTTTTTGTTTTCTTTTTTGGGTTTTTTGCCACGATCGAAAACTCAAAAATATAAAAAATATATTTTTTTTATGTAAACATAAAAGAAACATTAAAACAAACCGCTATAAGTAATTTAATAAAAATAACTGTATTGCTATGCCTTCGGTAGATATATTTAAATTTAATATGGTTCCCGATTCTAAAGAATACAATTAAAAACGTTTAAGCGTTAACAATAATCCTACAGTAACCATTACCAATATAATTTTAGTGGTAGTATGTCACTGTCCGTGAAAAATATTATTGTCAATGTAAGTATTATTGACATATACAAAAAATATATTTACTTACTATCTTTACAGTATTATATTTACTACTATATATTATAGTAATATATTTACTTACTATCTTTACAGTTTTTTTACAGAAATTAATATAAATTATTTTTTAGGTTCGTTTTGAAAACGGGAGGAAAAGACCTCCCGAAACGTGAATGTTTAAAAGTTGTATTTATTTAAAAAATTGTATTTTTAAATTTTTATTAGTTAGGCAAATTTATTACAGAAAAGAATCACCGAGAAATTTCTTTCCATTTAGTTTTTTACCCAGTGATTCTTTATTTACATTAGAACAGTTATTTTTTGAGTTTTAGATCGTGGCGAAAAATCCAAAAAAGAAAAAAAATCGTTTGCTGGAATGTATTTTGGAGACCCAATTTTACGGAAAGAATAATATTTTCCGACGAAACGCACTTCTGATTCAATGGATTTGCGAACAAACATAACTGTATGATTAGGCTGATAAGAATCCTTGAGTGATTCAGAAGTAAACTTATTTTTTTGAGTACGATTATGAAAAACCTGTTACTGTTAATGATGCAGAATGTGTGGTGGAAAATGTGGATAAAAACAATATTTTCTTGAAATAAAACAGTGCTAATTCGATCGATAATCGATTTATTGCAAGAAAACTGGACGCGGTGTTGCGGGAAATGGTATCATGCTCTTGGATTCTTTTTCGGTGGGGTTATCTAAATTTTCTGGTTTACAGAAATATTACCCGAACAATGTTTGATCTTAAACGAAACTTTCAGGTAACCATTGAAAATATACCACTAGATATGTGTGAAAGAGTAATAGAATATTGGGTCTTCAGAATATCACTAGACGAGGGAGGGAAACATTTTCAGAACATGTTTGAAAAATATTTCCTAATGAAATTCAGTTTTGTTTCTATATTTGGTATTAAGTTATATTTTCTAGAAATGTATATACATATATATATATATATATATATATATATATATATATATATATATATATATATATATATGTATTGGGTTTTTTCCGGGAGTACATCCGGTTGTCGGGTTGGTCCCTGTCGGGAGATTGCAGACGTTTAGCCAAAATCTCATTTGGCATCTTCGGTGCTTACTGTCGCGAGGTTCGTGACTGTCTATGACCATGACGTGACTATGACTATGATTATGACGTGACTGTCTAGACAGTCACGAACCTCGCGACAGTAAGCACCGAAGATGCCAAATGAGATTTTGGCGAAACGTCTGCAAGCTCCCGACAGGGACTAACCCGACAACCAGATGTACTCCCGGAAAAAACCCAATATATGAAAATCAAGGATATTTCTTTTATTATTTCTTATCTTCTGTATAAATCAATTTTATTAGCTCTGATGCTCAAGGTGACCCAAAAAAAGTTTCTTACTTTTAAATTAAAATGTATATAATTTTCGTAATTTTTTTGATTTATATTTCAGAGTAAGCCAAAACACATTAAGTTCATGACGGTCTCATACATAGTATCGATAGATTTTTTTTTTCAAATGGTCATAGAGAATTAATTTGCCTATAATGAACTTATCTGGTACCTCACAGACCGTGGTGAGTGGATCTTCGGCTATTATGCCCTTTATTTCGCCGATATGAATGCTTGAAGGACGATCAGGGCGATATCGATCTCCCAAATGTCAGTCTTCTGAACCGATCAAACCACTTTTGGACCATAGTCTCTCTGTAAATAATCCGAATAAACCAGAATCCATGAGAAATTGGAAAATCATGAAAAATTTTCTTTAAAGCGTTCATTTTTGTATAGTTTTTATCTCCATCAAAATTAATTTTAAGTAAAATATTATAATAAAATATTATATATATAGTAAAATATTTCTTGGTCTTTATTTCGGGCGAAGAGAAAACATAGTAATGTTTGGTCTTTGATCAATCTTTTTCTGGTTTTCACTGGTTAGGAAGAAAAGGTTAGCGAAAAAGTTTTCAGGCGGGAAAACTTTTTCGCCGAAAGGCAATGTGGATTTTGCATAAATTTTCCCGTGATGAAACATTCACCCGAATGATATATCTTCAGGATAGCGGAACTAAATTCGAGTTTATTTTTAAATGTATAAACATCGGGATTTGGGCGGATTTAAATGAGGAACATGGGAAAGAACGTTGTGAAAATTAGGTAATTTATAGTTTTTAACAGAAACTTTAAAATAAATGGGTTTTTTAAATGTTACAAATTGTATTCGAATATAAAAGTATATTATCGAAATTTAAAAAGGATTGTGTTAGTGTATGCAAAAAATATAAACAAATATATTATTAATATTTTATTTCAATTCCCTAAGTGATCTCAGATTAGATAATTACTTAAGTATTGGCGTAAATGGTCTGTTTAGCCAAATATATTTCCAATCCTAGTATGATATCTAAAATTCATAATGCGAATTTCAATTAACTAAAAGCATAGTAAAGATTTAACGAATGTTATTTTTTTTAAATATTAAGAAGTGTATCAACCAAAATTTTGCATGTACAAAAAAAATTATTTTGAGAAATTTATTTAAGTAATTAATTTATTTAAGTTCTAATTCAACTTTTGATCATTTTTAATCAAAAGTGTAACTATTTAATCTACTTAAACAAAAGTAAAAATAAGTACAACATGAAAAGTTGCATAGTGGTTCCGTGGAGAATATTAAAAATATTTTAAAAGCAAGGAAAATTCGCCCATACCCCACGTAATAACTGCTCATTTCTTTAGCTGGCCCGGTCAGCAAGCATCTCCCGAGACCATTTCCTGGCCTTGAGCAGTTATCAGTCGTGCTCGAACTGATCGTTCGGAAACCAGCCGAAGGACTGACCAAGGATACGACTATATACATGTTGTCGGGAGACAAGGCTGATGTATATGGTCGTATATGGTTTTAAAGAGTATGGAATGTATGGAATGTATGAAAGTGTATGGAATCTGATATCAGCCAAATGGCCGCCGCGGTTTCCTTCGATGACTCAATCGGATAAATAGGGCTCGACATAATTGGTTATGTTGACTTTTAAGGCATGAATCGTCTGTGGCTAATTTGTATAGACCGGTGATTTAACTTAACCACACAAGAAAGAGTCTAAGGGCGTTAAATCACACGGTTTCAGTGGCAACCTGAAGTCGCCGAAACGCGAGATAACCTGGCCGTTGAATTTCTCGTGTACAAAATCCATTATTGCATGCTCTGTATGGTACGTAGCACCGTCTTGTTGAGTTACATGTCGTTGAGATCCATATCCTCCAATTTAGGCCATAAAAAATTGGTTATCATCGACCTGTACCTCTCGCCGGTGACAGTTACGCCGGCCCCAGCTTCATTTTGGAAGAAGTACGGATCAATGACCCCGCCGGACCAAGATCCACACCAAATACTAATTTTTTCTGGATGCATTTGCAGCTGATGGGTCTCATCTGGATTAATATCTCTCTAAGTGCGACAATTTTGCTTGCTGATATAGCCATTCATCCAAAAAGAGGCCTCGCTGCTGAAGATGATTTTCCAATTTTCCAGTTCGAAATCAGGGTTCACCTCCAAGTGCTCCATAGCTCAGTTAGCGAATGCTCGACGCTGCCTATGGTCGTTTACCTTCAGGTCCTGGGTCAATTGAATTTTGTATGAGTAAGCGCGCAACTCCCGACGCAAAATTCGCAAAGTTGAGGTCTGCGAATGGCCAAGTTATGGGCGCGACGAGGAATTGACTGCTTCAGGTTATCCTGCACATTCTCGTTCAGTGCAGCAATGTTTTCTGCAGTCCCACACGTTTCGATGACATACGGGTGTCGCTTGATAGTGTTTTTAATATTAAAGTATAATGATTTGCACGCACTTCTCAACATTGTCGTTATACACTGTAACAGTTCGAGCGCTTTTATTGAAAACCCCTATACAGGGTGTACCATAACATAGCCGCCATAGATCAACTGGTGATAGTTGAGATCAAAATAAAAGGATTTATTCAATAAATGTGTTAGCAAAGGTTAGTAATTAAAAAGATGCAGGATGTTGAAAGTGAAACTAAATTTTCGACAAATTGCGATAATTTAAATACGGTTGAAGATATCAGGTTCAAAATCAGGATAGTTGGGTTTTCATAGGTAACAAATCCAAATTTGGTACTAATTTAATCCTAGTTAACTAAACTAGAACTAACTCGCTCATATTTACCCTATAAAGCTGGGAATATTTTGACTTCATAATAGGGATTCAAAATAGGGAATAAAGATTCATAATTCTCACGTAAAAAAACATATCCTTGGTCAATATAGATATATCACACCGTTTGCGAGATATTCGGTCTTGTCGATGGCTGAAAAATCTGCAGTTCACAAAGTATGCTTTGAATACGAGGAAAAAAAATCATTAAGATTTTTACTTTAGAAATTTAGACATTTTTACTTAGAAATTTACTTCAATAGGTGTTGAAGGTGTCCACCGTGTACTTCAATACGGTTTCGCAGGTTTTTTCTTAAGTGACGCCTCACATTTCAGAAAATATTATCTTCATTTCTGATAACATTGGTCGTTTGCTGAATTTTTTGTAAAAGTTTGTCTCGTAAATTGATTTCATCATGGTAAACTAAAGACTTCATATGACCCCACAAATAAAAGTTTAACGGATTAATATCTGGGATACGAGATGGTCAAGGAAACTCACCGCCACGCCTAATCCATCGATGCGGAAAACGTTGATTCAAATGATTTCGCACTGCAACAGTAAAATGTGGTGGAGCCCCCTCTAACATGAACCATATGTATTTTCACACAAGTTTAGAGGTATACTGTCGAAAAGGTCTAATAAATCATGTTCTAAAAACTGCACATATTGCTCTCCATTCAGTCTTTGCGGAAACTCAAACGAACCGATTAAAAAATTGTCGGTAATGTCGCAACAAATGATAACTAAAAATATGTGCTGGAAATGTCGCTATCTTGGCAGGTGTGGATTCTCCAGAGCACAATAATGATTATTTCACCAATTAAAAATTCCGCATCTGGTAAAACTTTTTCAGGAACATGGGGTCTTTGTTTTTTTTATGTAGTAGATTTTGACAAAATTCTGATCTAGCCGGCAAATCTTGTGGTAATAAATTTTGAACAGGCGAAAAATGGTAGGGAAACAATTTTTCTTTATGGAGAACTCTTGAAACGGTAGATTTGTTAATTCCTGTAGATGCCTCCAACCGCTTAGTGCTTAATTCAGGATTTTCCGCGATACTAGCCAAAATGTCCTTTTCTTGTTCTACCGTTATACGTTTCTGTTACCTGTTACCGTTATACGTTATACGATTCTGGTTGGGTACAGCTCTTCATGCGTTCTAATTGCAGCGCGACTATTATAATTTACTTATGTATAAACGCAGAGTATATCCCTTAAATCACGGTTAGGAAACTGATTAAGTCTGGGCATTTTTTACAAATTAGTTAATACTAACTCAAGATTGGAGAAACTTGTTTCCACCTATGTTTAATAGAAGAGATACAAAATATTGACGCTTGTCATAGAGACATAATAATTTATACACAACATTCAAGGCACACTATGTGAATTACATATTTTTCAGCCATTGACAACATGTGCAATAGAATATTCGAACACCAATATCTCGCAAATGCCGTGAGATATCGATATTGACCAAGGGTACAATTTTTACGTGGAAATTATGACTTCTCTAATTTGAAGTCAAAATATTTCCAGTTTAAAGATGTACCTCTTTAACCTTGATAAAGAAATTCTATATACAAATGTAAATTCGTCTCCAGATCTGGGTTTAAAAGTTTCATATATTTTAAACTTTCCTTTCCAGGCGGTAAATTACGTAATTCTTCCACGTTCCATTTTCCTCATTAAAATCCATCCAGATTCACCTAAATCCCCATGTTTATACATTTTAAAGCAGGTCCGTATTTATAGTACCAAAAAAGATCTATGACTCGAGCGGGTTTTTCGCCTCGGGAAAAATTTATGCAAATTCAGAATTGCCGTTGTGCGGAAAAGTTTTCCCAACTGGTAACTAGATTTTCTTCCAACTGAGTTCAAATGCGAAAAAAATCGATTAGAATAATATGTGAATACGCCTTCGTTTTATGCTAAAATTAATTCATGTTGATTGTTCGGCTTTTATAGGAAATAAATGGTTTAAAATATATTTGCTACATTTTAGAAGCATGGAATACATGATGTTTCATAAAGATCGCAGTGATGGACAGCTTTTGAAATCTTATTTAATTTTTGCCTATATATTACTCTTTTATTCTAAATTGGAAATTATTATATTGGGTTAATGAAAAAGTTCGTCCCATTTTTTGGCGCTCAGTGGCATGGAATCACAAAATATAAGTCATAAGGAAAAATTAGTTATGCAGTTATATTTTTTTAATCATGCTAAGAATGTTTTTTCTCTGAGAAAGTAAGAATGCTCTGTAGACGGAAATGAAAATATAGTAGGAGGACGAAGACGTTAATATTTGCTCGTGCTATAAATGTGCGATAAAGTCTCGTGAAAATAATTTTAATCTTATTAAACTTCAGTTTAATATATTTCGTATTTGAAAAAGGCATTGTGTGTTGAAATAATTGTAATACATGCAAGTTTTAAATATAGTAGAAATTTGGATATAAATTTTAGTTTGTTTATTTATAATGAACTTCCATCAAAAATATATTCTTACTCTTTTTGATACATAACTTTCTGGTGGACCAGTCAAAACTGATGGCAACGAAATGATGGCGGTAATTGAAAGTGATCGGCATTGAACCAGTCGCGAGATTATTGTAAACTCATTTTTCACAAGAACCATAAAAAAACTAACTTTCAAGAGTAAATGTTGATATAGATTGTAAAATAGATGTTTATCAAGATAATAAAATTAAAAAAATTACATATTTCAAACAATCCACTTCGATTGTTGGAACAGCATTTGATAGTAGTCTCACTTTTACCTTGGACGTTCGATCAAAACAGTCCTCAGCAAAATGATGGGAACATAAA
Source organism: Cosmopolites sordidus (assembly GCA_031761425.1). Classification (NCBI taxonomy): domain Eukaryota; kingdom Metazoa; phylum Arthropoda; class Insecta; order Coleoptera; family Curculionidae; genus Cosmopolites; species Cosmopolites sordidus. The sequence continues at coordinate 660,658 of JARFXV010000886.1, read as the reverse complement.
AACCTACTGTGATTTGGAATAAAGTCAGGTTTTTTAATAAAAATAATCCACTGTGTTCTTCTATTTGGAATCTTTGGGAAATCTTGAAAAAAGATGAACTGGTTTAATAACATCAACTGGTTTAATAACATCAAAATGGAAGTTACATTTCCATTTATTAGTATAATAATTTCTGAAAAGGATTATGAAAAAACGTAACACTTTGTTTGATTAGTTATATTTTATAGACTATATGAGTAAAGTAACATGTTTTATATGTATCAAACGAAAATAAAAAAATTATCTGAATTTTTAAAGTTCTAAAAAAAATAATCACTATCTTAAATAACATTATAATTCCATTATTTTACCTAAATCAATTTGACAACGCCGATGTATACCCAGGCAATATGTTTACTTCATAACCTTAAAATGTCATTGAAACAAAATAAGTTTTTATTTGTAAATAATTAATAAATTTACAATTAAAAGCACTTGTAATGTTACTCCTGAATTTTGATTTTTTCGTGTCAGGGAACAACCACAAGACGCAAAACTAACTATATTTTATGTGTTTACCTTACTTGCGATATTATTGCTTTTATTGTCAGTATTCTAGTACACTTATATAGGTTTATTTACAATATTTAATAAGCTGTTAATGCTATCAAATCAATTTCCAACGTCAATGTCAGTTTTATATTAATGGTTATTGGTGATTAAAATACAGTTATTTAAATCGGGCAGTGTATAACTATAATAGTCGGATTGAAAAGCAAAATATTTAATTTCACAGCAAATAAAGAAATTTAGTCTTGCAAACTCTAACTGCAATTTGAATTATCTTTGTAATTGATTTCTATTTTGAATTTTTGTGACATGTATTAAAAAAGTTAACCTATTATATAGAGTTCCTATATACTCGTGAATTAACGTTAAAATGTCTAATAAAATTAAATAGATAAAACAAATGTTTCTTTTAATACATGTACATTGAAATGAGGGTTAAATTCTTGACAAATACATTGAAAATTAATTAACTACATTATTACCCACCAACTGCCAACTATTATGAATCAGTTAATAGCTCTTAAAAGAACAAATTTTATTAACTCAAAAAATAAACAAATCAATAAACATCAACATCAGGTTCATCAAGAGCGCCAAGTTCAATCGTTATCGAATTAAACCCTGTGTTTATAGACGAATTAAATTACCGATTATTCTGTTGCTATCTCTGTTTAAAACATAGAGGTTATATGATGATATCTCTGGACGTACTCCTTGACTTAGAAGATCCACATTTATTTTCTTTCCTTTTTTATAGAATGTGATTGATTTTATAAAGAATGGAGGACATACGTTGTTGATATGGTTATAAGCTGATGACGCAAATGTAAACTGTATATATAATATATATATATATATATATATATATATATATATATATATATATATATATATATATATATATATATATATATATATATATATATATATATATATATATATATATATATATAAATTATTATTCACGTATATTATATATACAATATATATATATATATATATATATATATATATATATATATATATATATATATATATATATATATATATATATATATATAATTATTATTCACGTATGGGCCCTGGTGGACCACGCGAAGTACAATTAGAGGCCTTCGTTGTTGTTAGCCTTCCTTTGTGCCCATACTAATTTCATTCTTTCGCTATGAGCTTTTTTGCTTTCCACAGACCAAGTTGTTCCAGTCTTCCTACATTTTTCTCTCTAGCCAACCTTCCAAACGTCCAACCTTCCTTGTGTCTGAAACAACCTCTATCCTGAATTTCACTTTGTGTAATATTTGCTGATCTTAGGTCCTCTTTAATTGCAGCACTCCATTTAATTATTTCTACTTTAGCTTTACTCCTATTTTCATAAAATTCGACTATTTGTCTAGTTAACCTACTCGGATTCATCCGTTTTATGTGTCCGTAAAATTTAAGTCTTCTTTTTCTCATATCGCTATGTATATCTGTGTATTGTTTGATTTCTTGGTTTTCTCGAAGTCGGTATGTTGTGCTATTTATTTGTTTGGGGCCTAGGATTTTTCTTACGATTTTTCTTTCCTTCTTTTCAATGTCCTCGATGTCTCTCTTTCTATTCAAAATGAGCGTTTCTGCAGCATATAGACATTCTGGCTTAATAACTGTGTTGTAATGTCTCAGTTTTGTGTTTTTAGATAGGCATTTTTTGTTGTAAATATTTTGTGTAAGTCTCAATGCCGGTTTTGACATCTACCCTTATTTGCCGCTTTTTCCAACCCATTTTCCATGATTATTTCACCGAAATATTTAAATTGAGAGACTTGTCTGATGTTACCATATTTTGTTTTTAGAAATGGGGTTCTTAGTCTGTTGCAGGTCATGTATTGTGTCTTTTCAAAGGAAATTTGGAGTCCTACATTTTCTGCTGTTTCATTTAGGATTTCAATGTTTCTGGGCCGTTAATACATCTTGAGCTAAAATTGCTAGATCATCAGCAAATGCCAGACAATCAATTTTGATGTTGGTTCTCCCCAGTTTAATGGGCTGGTCAATATTCAGGGCAGACTTTTTTTCACGCCACTCCTGTATTATTTTTTCTAGAACACAGTTAAATAAGAGTGGCGAGAGTCCATCCCCTTGTCTCACTCCAGTTTTAATTTCGAAGGGCTCTGAGATCTCACCCATGAATTTAACTTTTGACCTTGTGTTAGTTAACGTTGCTTTAATAATTGCCAGCGTTTTCAGATCTAGTCCTTGTTCTTTTAAGATTCGGAATAAAGATTCGCGGTCAATAGAATCATATGCTTTTTTGAAATCCACAAATGTAAAGACGAGATTTTTATTGTACAGTTTTTGATGTCTTAGAATCAACTTCAGATTCAGGATCTGTTCAGGGCAGGATCTGCCCGGTCGAAAACCTGCTTGATATTCACCAATGTTAGGTTCTAACTGTCCCTGTGCTCTGTCTAGTAGACATTGAGATAGAATCTTGTAACAAACTGGGAGAAGAGATATCCCTCTATAGTTGTTTACATCCGTTCTATCTCCTTTCTTATGTGGTGGATGGATTAGAGCATCTTTCCAATCTTCCGGAATCCGTTCGGTTCGCCAAACTTCTTGTAGAATTTTGGTTATTTCCTTGATTGTACCTGGACCAGCGGATTTCAAAAGTTCAGCAGTGATTCCATCTTCACCAGAAGCCTTGTCATTTATATATATATATATATATATATATATATATATATATATATATATATATATATATATATATATATATATATATATATATATATGTTACACTACACGATGAAGGCCACTTCAGCATGCTTCGAGTCTCTGCCATTCGGGTCCAATATACTTAATGATGCCATCAGTCCATCATGCCTTCGGTTTTCTCCGTGGACGTTTGTCATCAAACGATATCCAGTCCAGGATCGCCTTGGTCCTGCCCACCTCCATGTATGTCATTTAGTGTCTTTATATCATTCCTTTAGTGTCTTTAGTGTCCATTTATTTAGTGTCCATAGGTAATATGCCTATGCAAATTAAAGCCGATATGAATGCTATTGCCTTTCAATTGCAAAAAATTTAATGACTGCTCGATATTCGATTTTTTCTATCTTTACAGAAACATCGACAGACTTTAATAACTGTTAAACAACAACTAAACATCTAATATTGCTAAAATTTTCAAGGTTATCTTTGCATGCATGCGTAATTATATTACCAGAATATTTTTGACGAATATCGCCATCTTAATGTTGAGGCTGTAAACTTTTCAGACTATCCTCGTAGTATTTAGTAGATAAAAAAGTTAAAAGAAACCAAGGGTACAACTATTCGTTCTACAAAAACTATATTACACTCAGAATGTATAAATCTATTCAGTGATATTAGAATATAATTGTTAGAATCAATGCCGAGACTGTTGATTGGCTATCATAAATAATAATGGATACAGTCAGTGGCGGCTCGTGAGGGAGGGCATTGGGGCGTTGGGCCCTCCAGCTTTTATCACAGTAAACAATTTTTCAGAGCAAAATATTGTGATTCACCTCCTGTATAGGGTTTCAATAGCACGAAAAGTAGAAAGGAGGAAGGGGAAAGTAAAAAAATCTTCAGCAGCACCATTTTCTTCTGCGCCCTCCCACTTTAAAAACCCACGGGCCGTCACACGTGGATACAGTACGGTATACTCAGTGTTTTTTTGGGTGTTCAATTTTTTTTCGTATTAAAAATTGGTATTTCATAAATTCTTGTTTATTGAACTTAATGTTCGGCTTTAATTATAATATAATTTTATAGACAATGTTGTAGTTTATATTAATATAAAAATTAAAGGTATCTATACTGAGTTACATCTATACTGTTTTAAATATCATATTAAATTAATCTGAATTTATTCATTTTGAATGTATTTTGAAGAACATCTTTGTCTGCTTTTGAAATACCTGTATCTCTCTGTATAAGACCATTGCAATAACACCACAGTTCCAAACTGTGTCCAAAACGAACTTCTTATTTCAAATGCGTCTTTGTAACTAACGTTTTCATATTTTATGAAAAGATAAAGCCTAGTTATAATCACCCTATATAATAAATTGCATCAATAGTAAAAGCATATCCTGTAAAACTGCAATATTAGCTTTTTTAAAGTTCATCAGCACTTTTTTTTTATAAATACTTTGGAATGTAAATCGAAGACAGCAGTTGTTGTTATTAATGCAGTACACACGTCACCAAGTTCCAATAAATACGTTTAAAATCGCTTTTGTTTTTTTTAAAGAAAATTTTCAAAGGCGAGAACAAAACTGGTGCAGTCGGTAGGATAGTGTCAACGGATTCGATAGTGTATCGCACATTAAAAGAATTCGGTTTGTTTCAACGATTTGTGGCATAAAATCGAACAAATTGGTGAAGCAACACGGCTCAAGGCTAGGGAACAAGGTACAAGCATCGACCTAAAGTCCTACTGGCACGAGTTCAAGGAACAAACATCGTCGGAGAAACTCATACATAAGACAACCTAGAGAAGAGACAGGCATCGCTCATCTTATTGGGAAAATTAGATTTAAGAAATGGTCCACTACATCTTATTGCCGTAAGTGAATTCTAATTTTCATTTCCTAAATTTTTGCCCAGTTTATATTTATTACTTTTTGTTTCCTAAACTGGAAGACATTTATACTTTACTTAATAATATTAGTTTAAAAGATAAGGAACAAAATACAATAATGATTACTCCAAATTATGCTCTTATCCGTTATCAAGCCGACAATATTCCAAATTTTGACGGTAACTCTAAACAAAATACACGATTTATTAATGCATGTGAAAATTTTTGAATAACCACAGAGACAGAACGAATGCAAATGCACCCATCAATGTGTGTCTATTTGACACAATATTAAGTAAATTAGGAGGTAGGGCAGCTGATTTGATTGCATCACGTGTGGAACTACATAGTTGGGAACTTATTAAATCATCAATAATAAGTACATTTTCCGATCGCAGATCCATTGATTGCATTGTCCAAGATATAATAACATTAAAACCGGAAAAAAACGAAACACCTCAATTATTTGGCTTAAAATTGCAAGAAGCAAGAGGTCTTTTATTTTCTAAAATAAATATGAGTGAAGATCGTAGCGAAATAAAACTTAAAAATCTCTGAGTACGAAAACATAGTTCTTAAAACTTTCATAAATGGCCTTGATTATAACATGCAGTTAGTAGTCCGGTTGAAAAATTCTAAATCACTAGAGAAAGCGATGAGTTTTGTAGAGGAAGAAGAAAATTTCTTGTATTATAAAAACTGCGGAAACATTAATAAAACAAATATAAATTTAGCACCTCCAATGCAAACTCCAAGAGTTTATAATACACCCACGCGTTATACTGCGGACGCACCGGACCCTGTACGTCATTCTTACAATAACACCATCCATTCTAGTACCAATTTCACGCCTCACGAACTTGTATTAGGACATACTAATGCAAGAGATCCGATGAATCTTGTTCCTTCGCACGTATATTCTGAATACGTTCATAATCATAAGAATAACACAAAAATTTTATACGATAAAATCGCAGAAGAAACCCAACAACATAAAAAATTATAGACAAAATCAATCAAAAGAAAAATAACATACATCCACAAATAGGCTCTCAAGTTACAAAAAACCAGATCCACGAGCAGGAAAACTGAAAAAGAATGTCTAGAAACATCCTCGAATGAATATATCTGCAGACATGCTTCTAGCAAACCACTTGGAGATAACAACCCCTGTGCAGTGAGCCTGTTAAAATATATGTCACATAGTACCTTATGCCACTCGTTTAACATTGAGCTGCGAGAAGTCCAAGTTACACCAATTATCGACGGTAAATGGATTGTGACCACACCAATGGAAATCCTTACCCATTCGATGTGCCATAAATCAGAAGAAACCATCCCTCTCTTCTGCTCTTACCTTATAGAGTCACCACCACGATGTAAAGTTCAAACAGGCTCTAACAATCTCGAGAGCTATACTTCAAGTAACATACCATTCCAGAGTATGAGTTTGCCCAAGTTAAACTGGTCATTCATCCAACGGAAAGAAACCAAATTCAATCCACCATCCCTGGATTTCAACTTCTCCATCAAGGCTAACGATGAGATCCAATACAGCCTCAATCGTCAAAAAGAAGACCTTCAACAGATGTCATCCGTTATCTATACAAATAGAACAAGTGTTTGGTCAATTTCGATTTATATGTTTATTCTTATAACAATTATTTTTCTATTATATAAATATTATTCTAAAAGAAAGGTATCAAAAAATGTTACAAATAATGATGAGTCTATTGAAAATATAGAATTTTAGACAGGAGGAGTTATAATTACCCTATATAATAAATTGCATCAATAATAAAAGTATATCCTGTAAAACTGCAATATTAGCTTTTTTAAAGTTTATCAGCATTTTATTTTTATAAATACTTTTGAATGTAAATCGAAGACAGCAGTTGTTGTTATTAGTCTTCGCAGTACACACGTCACCAAGTTCCAATAAATACGATTAAAATCGCTTTTGTATTAAAAAAAAAAAAGAAAATTTCCAAAGGCGAGAACAAAACTGCCTGCAAGCCTCAAATTTGGTTAATAATAATATATTTGCATTTCATCATCAGTATTGTCTTAAACGTAGATTTTCAGCGCTTCAAAGAATGTGTTTTACATTAATTGGAAAAGAAGGGTCACTAAAAGCGATTAAAAAGTTTTTAATCGGAAATGCTTTAAATAAGACCTTCGCAATTATTTTTGCAATTATTTAATCGTTTTTAGCACTCTTTGAATATTCATCGACATATACTTTTAAATGAAAAGGTTTAAATCCATTAGATAAATTTAAAACATCTGTAAAGAAAACTGTAAATAATAAAAAATCTTTTTCTTATTTCATATACAGTTTATAAAACATTCGTTTTAATATGCCTAGCATCCCATTTGATTAATTTTTGTAGGAAACGTCAAAACAAACTAGTAAATTCACATATTTTAAGATGTATATCGGCTGGCCAATTATTCAAAATATATTAATTGTTATATAACTGTTCATTCATAGTAGGTAAGCATGTAATCAAGTTATAAATATTTATATTTTTTATATTATTCAGTTCATTGTTGCTTAATTGAATGTACTTCATATGCTTTGCTGGCTACTGCTTTGGGATATATCGAGCTGTGTAAATAAATTTATGATACTGGTGGTGTATGGTTCGATATGGCAACTCGGTTGACCTCCCCTTTAGAGAGGAGACAAATCAATATAATTCAAGTTTTAGACTCTCGAGAGTCACTTGGTAGTCCGTAGCAATTTTTTTCGTGAACTGGATGTTTTTGTGCCACCAATTTCGACCAACCAATTTCGACCAACAGCACGCCCGAGAAATGGGAGTAATATTCAATCCCTCTCAAAAAGCCAAAACATGTTTGTCTCCTGCTCTCCTCATGTATCCTAATGATTAGTGGAGATGGAAAAATAATTGTGGAAGTCAACAGTAGAAAAACAAGGTCGATCATACCATGATTAACTAGTAGAAGAACCCAAAATTAAGGTTTATGGTATTGATGTGGCATTGTTATAATGATTGTTATATGATTGGAGAAGCAGATTGGTTGATGCGGATATCTGATGATAATGGATGGAAAGGCAAAATAAGTATAGGAGGCGAAAGTTAAGCAGAGGGGAAGAAGGCGATCTTCGGTGACATGTGGTTGGGACACTATGTAATAAAAACTTAGATTGGAATACTACAGTGAAATTGGCCGAACATAGAATAAGATGGAAACTATTCATTAGAGGAGGAGAAACCTTGTCTGCAACACACCACAGCACTGAAATTTAGATGAGAACTCAATAACTAAATAAGTAAATAAAGGTATAGATTTGAATAAAGTATATATTAGTAGTTGGCCTATTTTTTCCAGCTACTTCACTAGTTTTCTATTATGAAATACTCGTCTGATCTACAGAGTTTCGCTTTCTTCCACTATCTACAGACACTCGAACTAATTCGAGTTTATTTTAAAATATATTAACACATATTTATATATCTGGATCGATTTAAACGAGAAAATTGGAAAAGAAACATTTAATTGCTAATCAGCATATATTGGGTTGTGATGTAAAAGTTCGACAAGGTGTTAGATGACACTGACACTGGGTTATCTACTTCATGTATAAGGTTTGGACATTGTTTGACAGAAGGACTTTCAGCAGTACTTTAAGTACATAAAAAGTTTGTTTTTTTTGGTTGCGTATTTTAAATTTTGTTAAGCATTGAAAATGGTAGAAAATACGGGGCTTGGGCAAAAACTACGCTTACCCCCTTTGGCAGGGGCAAACGTTGGAAAGGTGTATCCTTCAGTGACGGTCTAATAACATTTTATGATATTCTGGTCATAGAAGCCACGTTATCGCGCTTAAAGTGTCAGTGTGTTTATACCATCGGTCGAAAAATGCACATCGAACAAAGAGTGAATATTAAGTTTTATTTTAAATTTTGTAAAACATTCGCCGAAACGTTTAAATTATTGAAACAAGTGTATGGTGAGGATTGTTTATTCCGTGGCAGAGTCCACGAGTGGTTTAATTGATCCAGAGAACGTCGTGAGGATATCATTGACACAAAAAATTCCGTGGTTACTCACCATTCATTATTCACCAAAGATAACACTATTTGCAAGAACTAATTCCTTATATATTTTATCAGGCTTTGGACGCCTCATTTTGAAAACATCTTAATTTATGCTTAATTTATTCTTCATAGATATTTATTCATTTTAAGATAGTACATTTAATTTAATGTTTTTCATTTTTTTTCCTGTAACGGTAATTCGAAAGTTGCATTACATTTTCACAATTGGTAGTATTGAATCTGGACCTAGTTTGAAATGGAAAAATACTATTATGGGTATAAACATACTAAAAATAATATAATTAGTATTTGGGTGAGATTCAATAAGGGAAAGTGAAAAGAAACATAAGAAAATTGTATAATGATTTCCTTTTGAACGAAAGTTTAAAAAATATAGATTTTTAAATGGTAATTTAGACCAAAATTTATTTAAATTTGAACTTAAATGTCTTTAATATTGAGTTAGAAAGGGCTGCCTTTTATTAGCGTTTAAAAAGGAAATAGAAGGAAAATGTTACTGATTTCTATCTATATTTCTTTAACTGTGCTAATATTGGCCATTATATAATAGAATACATTTTTAATTTGAAATATTTTAATAAAGCAAATAGTTTCAGTGAATTTTCAAGACAGTATCTATGAAATATTATCCGAAAAATTAAAAGAAAATACTTATATAACTGGCTTTTGAAATGCAAGGGAACGTTTGAACTTTATAGCAGAAAATATCGACTAATACATTGTAAAATGTATCTGTACAATCATTAAGCCCTTAAGTATAACAATAATTCATGGAAATACGAATAATAGAAAACCTAGGTTATGAACGAAAGAAGCAATAACGAAATATGTTATATTAATAGATTAAAAAGAGATAGTTGTGTCTGATCCTCAAAACATATTATCTATATTTTCATGACTAGTAAAAACTGCAATTTCAAATTGCCTGGCTATTCCATGAAACCTGAAACCTGCAATCAACAGTTCAATACATTTTCATTTTTTTAAAAATCGACAAAAGTTTTAAGTTTGAATTTAGAAGAATTTCTATTTATGTGGCTATTTAAAATAAGCTAAATACTTTACGCAATTGGGTGTTTGAGTAAAAAAATATAATAATTATCGATAAAATATAATAATTATACATATTCTAAACTTCCCTCTACGTTAAATACTTTACGCAATTGGGTATTGAATAAACAATGTAATAATTATCGATTTTTTTACTTGATTTTAATTATATATTTAATTATTTTAATTATTATTTTAAAACTTTATCATGAATAATATTAATAATCGATGCGAATTACTTTCAAAAATTGTTTGCAATTAATTTTAAATGAATTACAATTTATAGAATTGTTATTATGTTAATGTGTTTTCACGTATTGTTCAAGTAGTGTTAATGGTTTTTATCTGTGTGTTTGACAGTAAAAGTTTAGTCCAAAAAAAATTTTTGATTACTAATTTAATTTAGTTATGTGTGACAAAGGGTTTATAAAGGCCAATTCTGATAATATACCGGGTGTGGATATTTTTATGGTCATAGATCAGTGACGGCTCGTGGGTTTTAAAGTGGGAGGGCGCAGAGGAAAATAGTGCTCCTAAAGATTTTTTTTGCTTTCCTCTTCCTCCTTTTTACTTTTCGAGCTATTGAAACCCTATACAAGAGGTTAAGCTATTGTGTTTTGTTCTGAAAAATTGTTTACTGTGATAAATGCTGGAGGGACGGCCCCCGACGCCTTCCACATGAGCCGCTACTGTCACATATTTTTTTCAACAAGACATTCATTCAATTCTACTGAAGTTCGAGGTGCTAAAGCATCAATTTGTGTTTTTTAAAAAATAATAATTTAAATGCAAATAAGAAACAAAATATTCATATTAAATATAATTAAACTACTTGTAGGGCGTCACGCGGAAGTTCCGGTAACAAGACTATAGGTTATGTTCAATTTAATCGCAAAGATTGCATTTGCACTGTGAAAGGACGTGTATGTCTGGAACATAAGGTTCTGCGTAAAGCTTATACAGTTAATCTAATTATTAATGGAAAACTAATAAAAGTTCAAGGCTCTCAATGTCACGATTCTGTAGCTAAAGCAAGTAATAAACATAAAAAATTGATATAATTTTATAAACAATAATTTTTTGTATATATTTGATGACAGGTGGTTGTAAAAATTTGTTGTTGTTTCAGGATTAATACCTCATGCTGCTTGAAACCATTGATTCCAATGTTTAACATCTTGTGATATATTTAAAAGCATTTTTTAGGGATTTATTTTTATAGTATTCGTACAAAATGGTTCAAGAGGGATGATAACTAATTAGATTTGACATTTTCAATAAATTTATTAATATACTGATGATAATAACAAGAATAAGTTGATTAAAAACTAAAACTAAACTTAATGTAAACTAAAACGTACTTTTGATTACAAAGTATTTATCGAAATCGGGGCTGTTATTTTTTTCTACTGGAAACGCGATCCGGTGTCTTTTTGACCCTGAAGATGGGGAGAAATTTGAAATATTTATGGACATGTAAATACCACAAGACTGCAAGAAAAGATGTCGACTGTAATAGTGCTCCTTATTACAGCAACCCTAGATACTACAAAGAGGCGGGAGGTACTTTGGAGGCGTCTTCACGATAGATGATACCCACAGCTGCCACTCAGCCAACACCATGGGTCGCACTATAGTTTGGTTTCCTGGGTATAACAAATAAAGGGACTATTACAATACAATCACAAACATGCCTAGGGTCACTTCGAAAACGGCAAACTCGTAATTAGAACTCGTAGAAGAAGAGAGAAAACTCTTCTTCTGAACCCTTAAGTGATCATCGTAAAGATAAATTTAAAATATGCAACTTTTGAATAATATAACTAGAAATTCTTTTAAATTCTTAGGCGAATTCGAAGTCTTTAGTCGGACTATAAAAAACTAAAAGAAATATTGAACTGTAGATATGCAGATTTAAGCTTTCCTGGAATCTGTAGGCAATTTGACATTACAATTTTTACTAGTCATGAAAATATGAATAATATTCTTTTGAGAATCAGAGTTATGCACGACTACGAGATTATGATTATCCTAGAAGTATCCAAAAACGTGACGAACAACTATGCCTTTTTAATGTATTAATAGAACATATTCCGTTATTGCTCCTTTGGTTCATGACCTAGGTTTTATATTCGTATTTCCATAAGTTAATGTTAAACTTACAGGATTAATGGGCATATAAATAAATTTTACAATGGTTTTAGTCGACGTGTAATTAAAAATTCGAATTTAATGTTCAAATATTTTCCTGTATTTCACAACCCAGTTTTATAAGTCTTTATGTTTTATTTTTCAGATAATATCTTGAATGTTGGCGCCTTATAGGTTGAGTAACGTTACGTTAAATACAAGTACAATATTAAACATTATCGGTTTAAATGATATCAGGCCTGAACATGGCTTTTAAATTGTTCTTTCTTGGTATGGTATAATGAAGGCTAGTTTTGAATATATTCTATAGACATTGTCTTTAAAAACTTGCATCAACTTGCAATATTGTTAAAATATTTTAATTGAAAAAGTATTCTATAGTATAAACTCTCTTAATGAATTGCTGGCGAATATTAACACAGTTAAAGAAATATGGATAGAAATCAGTAACATTTTTCCTTCTATTTCCTATTTAAAGGCTAATAAAAACGAATCGCATTTAACTCGAGACTAAAGACCTTTAAGTTCAAATTTAAATTAATTTTGTCCTAGATTAGCATTTAAAAATCTATAAATTTTAAAATTTCGTTCAAGATGAATTTGTTATGCAATTTTCTCACGTTTCTTTTCAATTTCCATTATTAAAACCCAGCCAAATACCCGTATTTTTCATTTCAAAACAGGTCCGGATTTAGCACAGCCAATTAAGAAAATGTAATACGACTTTCGAATTGCCGTTACTGGAAAAAAAATCATTATTGAAAAACTCAATTAATCTTTACATTAGTTTAAAATGAACAAATATCTATGAAGATTAAACAGTGAATGCTTTAGATGCCTATAATAATTAATTGTATTTTAAAATACATGTAGTCCGACTAGACGAACTTGGTCTCGTTCGATTACTAGGAGTAAAACTTTATCGACATCTTAATACAGGTTTCGTTCTTTCAGAACTCATCAGTTGAGCTCGGATAGTTTTCTCTCGAAGTAATATGTTCTGTTTACTTTTCAGCTAGCCTTTGCGGCTTCTATTCGTTTCTATTGAGGTTGTCCTGTTCTTGATGGGATGTTTTGTTTGTTGGTGGCTTCTGTCTAGCCAAAGCGGTGCCGATTTAAAGGCTGAAAAAAATTGCTGGTGGTCTTTTTTCACTTAATTGCTGGGACGCCTTTGGTTTTGCGTCTTGGTAGCAGAGCTATGTACTGATTTTCTCTTCTAAACTGCTACTCTAACGGGCTGATAGCAGAGTTCAGGATTTTATTCTCATCGCGTGGAACGGTGACTTGTACGGGTTGGTGGGTTTCTTTTCTTTGGTGTGCCATCTAGCGATACTAGTTGAATGGAACTCCTGATGGTAGAGTTTCGTTCTGACATCATCAGTCGGAATTGTTTGCCTAAGGTTGTTGTTGAATAGTAGGAATAACCCTTTTCTCGTCGAAAAGCTTTTTGGTGGTTTCTCTGTCTGGTTACATTTTGGAGGCAATCAGCACCCCATCTGGCTTCGTCGTGGCTGGCCCAACAGTTAGTTTGTTTTTCTTTAGGAAGCTCATTACATTCTTGATAGCTCTTTATCTTGTAAGATAAACGGCGTTGGTTTCGATACGACGTTAAAAGATGATTCTAGTGCCTTGAGGCTTTTTCCCTCCCAGACGGTTCTTCTTGGTTGGTGGTCGAAACCAAGAAGTAGCAAAGATCAATCGATGCTTCGTGAGCTTGGCTTTCGTCAGAAGCCGGCGTTGATTTTCTTCTTCTTCTTTTTCTTGATTTGGCGGACACCTGCTGGAATCCGTCGTCGGTGGATATTTTTTGATGATCTCCTGCTTCAGGATCGCACTGGATCTCGATAATTTATGGTATGGTTTCTGGAACATACATGCCATTGGACGCTATTTGTATTGTTTAGTGACTTGATTTACTACGACTTTCAACGTGGATTATGCATGAACGTGCATCGATCAATTCACTTTGGGGTATCTGGGTCTGCAGTAACGCTTTTACTTACCAAATTAATATCGTTTTGCGAACGACCACAATGGCTATATATTGCTCTTTTTTTTCCACCGAACCAGTTTCTTAAAATTTTTGAAGAATTCGATTGATAGTGCTTTCAGATGGACGACTGTGTAAACCGTAAATATTACGTAATTTTATGAAAACATTTTTCACTAAACTCCCATTTTTATAAAATAATTCAACAATTTTAACGCGTTGTTATATTGTGTAGGACTCCATTTTTATAGATGTCATACATTACACTTCTGAAACGAGACTAGATCTAGGCAAATTCAAAACGCCATTTATATTTTATTCAAGAGTTTAAAAAACCGCGCAATTTGAAAGAAAATCACAGACCGTATACCCTTTAACAAATAATGGTGTTGTTAAAAGAATCTGCGATACGGCCACTCGCCTTGCAGATCAGATCCCAGATTTATCGTTAATAGAACATATATTGAATGGCATTGGTCGAACTTCTGAGCGATTGTCCCCACCGTTAGTAGGTTTGAAAGAACTTGAAGCACCTACACCATAGGTTTGGTATACTTTCCCGCAATTAGACATATATCATCCAATTCAGTCCATGCCATACAAATTTGAGTGGAACTTCTTTTTTTATTACTTTTTTTTTTTATTTTTATTACTTATTCTAATTTTTATTATTACGTGTATATAAAAATTACAAAATTAACCTAATATTTATTTTAAGAGTTTTGCGGTTTTTTTTCTAGTATTATATTACTACTGGTGAGTTAATACAAGACCTAATATAATTAAAATTTGTAATAAAAAATCCATTTCATGGCAGACAAATTTCCAGACCAGCATATACATTAACATTGTCCATATTGTCTAAATGGTTGTGGCGTTTTCATATATTTTTGATTTTTTTTTTACCATATTAACAACATATAACATAAAAACAGCATAAGAACGACATTTAAAACAAACTCTTAGATCTATGTTGACAAAAACCACACCAAATAACACAACACAACAGAATACCAAAAATGTGCTTTAAGTCCCTGAGAATATGGCAAATTTTATATCGGCGAGACATTTAGACCGTTAGATGTTAGAATAAAAGAACATAAAAACCTTCTTAGGAAGGGTGATTTTAATAAATCTAGAATTTGCCAACACGCATGGGAATCGTGACATAAAATCAATTGGAATAATTCCAAAATTGTATTAAAATAATCGGTAACTAGATACAAAAAATTAAAAGAAACCGCTATAATTAATTTAAATAAAAATAACTGTATTACTATGCCTTCGGTAGATTGTTTTGTTTGTTAATAATAAATATCGTTTATTTTAATACACAATAATCACACAACAAAACTCACCTATATAATTTTTTGGTAGTATGTCACTGTCAGTAAAAATATCATTGTCAATGTAAGTATTATTGACATATAAAAAATATATTTACCTGTTTTCTTTTCGAGTATTATATAGAAATTAATGTAAATTATTTTTAGATTCGTTTTGAAAACGGGAAGAGAAAACCTTCCGAAACGTTAACGTTCAAAAGTTTGTATTTATTTTTAAAAATTCTGTATTTTTAAATTTTTGTTCGATAGGCAAATTTATTACAGAAAAAGAATCACTAAGAAATTAGTCTCCGTTTTGTTTTTTACCGAGTGATTCTACTATTTACATAAGAACGCTATCCTTGTTATTTTTTGAGATTTAGATCGTGGCGAAAAACCCAAAAAAAAAATTGTCCGTGTTAGACTGAAGCAATTCTCTTATTAATATAGTAATACATTTTTTCTCGCATATCTTCCCCATGTTCGTCATTAGAATTCTCACATCCCCACAATGTATACGTCTCCATGTATTTCAGAGGAGGTTGGCAAGAAAGATCCACAGAAAATTTATGATTGGAGCTCTTTAAAAAAAATGTTAATTTTGAATTGGCGCCGAGCGCAAATATTTTATTAGAATAAATCAATTTTGTTTTAAATGATAAAGCCGATAAAAAGGATGGCTACGGCTAAATAGTATTATAGAAAAGCTTTTAGAGCATTTCCGGGCAGACTCAAATATAGAAAGATAGAATTTAAGTTAGAGGTAATTATGATTGTCTAAACTAGTTTTAGTACTAAAGTAGTTTTTATTTTTATTTTCTGGAGTTTTTAAATCGTAGTCAATTTTTTAAATATAGATTAAACGTCTTCTACGTGTAACTAAATGAAAGGCTCTTAGGAATATTACGCAGTCTGATCTGGGGTACGCTTATTCCAGCTAATTGTTCTCATACATATTTGTGCTTCAAGGTTTTTATCAAATACACAATTCTGTTTCAGATGAGTTCTTTCTGACGTTCTAATTTTTTTCTGTTGTATTGGTTTGTGCCCAATGTACTGGGTTGTCTGAAAAGTTTGAAAGAATGTTCCAGTAGTTGCTATTTAACGTTTGTAAACAAAAATAAGTTTTAGCATAATAACACTTGGTTGATATGATTTTTGTAACATTGATGAGAAAACTCTTTTTGCGTTTTATTTAGATAGTTATTAAAATATCAGAAATGGCCTAGCACGTCCCATTTTCAAGTATCTGCTTTTCTTTTATATCATGGGATAATTGGCATTATTTAAAAGTGATAGGTATATGCTAGGACTTCAGGGGGATTTTATAAAGTATTGCTGTTTTTTGTGTTTATGGGGTAGTAGGACAACAAAAGAAAATTACAGTAAGAAAGATTGGCCTTATAGAACTTCTTTTGAACCTGGTACTTCAAACGTAAAATATGCCCACCTTGTTATCCCAAAAAAGTGCTTCTTCCACCTCTCCATATTAAGCTTGGACTAAGGAAAAGCTTTGTCAAAGCTATTAAGTCTTGCAAAACTAAAAAAAGGCATATTTATTGGACCTCAAATAAGGAAATTTGTAGGTGATTTCCGTGTTCAAGAAAAAATTAATAAAAATCAATTGGCAGCTTGAAAGTGTTTTATAAATGTAGTGAAAGGATTTATGCGACGGATAAGGAGTTGTTGGACGATCTATGTTGAATGATTAGTGCTGGTTTTTAAAACTAGATGATGCTACAGAATAAGAGGAAAATTGAAAGTTTTTGTCGCTGGATGACATCTAATGTAATATATCTTTTATTCACATAATCCTCAGTAACGTCTTTGCATAGATTTGACACGATTTACATGTATATATTAAATAAATATTAGATTGTAAAAATATGTCGACCACCAACCCACCGTAACAAAAAAACTGTACGTGTTACAATAATTAGATTATCATTTTCGGATCTAAGACTACAAAATACTTCATATACGCCTATTTTTATCAATGTTACCTCAAAAGGTTTCAAAAGTCCTGCATGCACTGATGTTGATGAAATATAGGCCTTGATAGTCGAAGATCCACGCACCCCGACCCGTAAGATAGAATATAAGTTAAATATTAAAAAATCGACCATTTTCGACCATTTGAAAATAATGGTTCCGTCTCTTGTGTGCATCTGAAACTCTTGAGCGAAATCTGCAGTTAAGTTACTTCAATCATTGCAAAAATCAAAGAAACAATTGAGTTTAAGAGGAAAAATGGAATTCAGGATGGGATAGAACAAGAGGGAAAGAGAGAAAATACTGTAACCAGAAAATTCTAAAACTTCTAATGTAGCAACAGGCTACATAAAAAATCTTATTTAAATAAAACAAAGAAAATTCAAAACACCATCAGAAAACCAAAAAAACCAAAAAATAAAGTGATTCTTAAAACGTCATTTAAAAAAATATTATTTTCTTTTAGAATTATTTTTGAATTAACTCAGAAACATATTTAAATATTGAATTTATTAAAAAACTAGCTGTCCCTTTAACTTTACTGCCCGCTTCGCTGGGTGTAAATTAAACTTTAATAGTAATTGATTTTTTATAATTAAAATTACTTTTAGAATTCCGTAGCTTTTAGCTGCTATTTGACAATTTTTTTCTATAAATTTCAAGAAGACAAAGTTGCGAGGAATTACCAACGATACAATCCCAAATTTTAAATTTCGGAGTATATTTATATTTTATGCCCCCACAAGCCACCTTAAGAGTTGATTTTTATGAACGTTTCTCCTTAGCCTACATCTATGACGCACGAACACCATTTCTGCTAAATTTCTTTTGTAGTACTTAAATTTCAAAAACGGATATATATTTATTTTCTGCGCCTCCACAACCTGCCATAGCAGTTGATTTTTATGAAACCTCCCTAATAACATTCCTGCCAAAATTTCAAGTTTGTAGGACTTTGTAGGAATTTCAAAAACAGGCGTATATTTATCTTTTTCGCCTCTGCAAACCCCCCTTAGGAGTTCATTTTTATGAACCCTCCTCCTTAACGATCAACTATGACGCATGAGGAACATTCCTGCCAAATTTCAAGTTATATCTTATAGTTTCTCTTATAGTTTCGGAGAATTATGTCTATGACCATTATGTATATGAACGTTTAATTTTTTTTCTTTTTTTTTTGGGTTTCGTTCAATTGTAACGATTTTTTTTTTGTTAACGTTTCGGTTTTTTTTATTACCATTATTAGAACAGCTACAATTTTATAATATATGTTATTCATATACATAGTATAAATTTATATTTTAATACATACCTTTTTATAATATTTTAATATACTATATTTACGTTATTACAGTTATTCATTACAGTAGAAATTATAACTTTTTATTTAAGATTTTTTTTTATTTGTTATTTTTTGTTTAGTTTTTAACGGACATTTTTTGACTTTGACATATTTTATAAACTATTTATCTTTAATTTTTTTTAAGCTAACAGTTTTGGGTTGTTCACTTTTAATGGTATTAGATACAACAAAGAAAACATTAATTTACCATTTAATTATGTCATTATATATACTACTTAAATTATCAGTATCAATTCTGAAATTAATTACTGTTAGTTTAAAAAAAAAGTTTAAAATTCTCACTGGAACTTCTATCTCTATCTTCTATCCGTTCGAGCGTGACTGAAGGACAAACAACCAAATAAACATACTTTCACATTTATAATATTAGTAAGATAAACGAATAGTTATATATAGGCGGAAACAAAGTTACATTCCAAACCAATACTAGTTGAACATATAATGTAGGTAAGGTAACCTAAGGTAAGTTTTGTGTTATGGCTTAAAACTTTTAGCAATTTTGTATATACACGTTGACAACAGATGCTTTCAAAGCATACGGATGCTATTTAATTCGGCAGGAATAAAAGCGAATGCAGTTCGCCCCAACATGAAAGTTTGAAACAAAGTTATACAAGGTATTGAGCGTAATTACCAAGAGGCAAATGTTAAAGCTCTCTGAAACTTTTAAGTTGATATTTCGTGTGCTTTGTTCGAGAGGAAAGTTTGCCAAATTCAAGGCCGTTTCCCGCCATGGAAATTGCTCGTAAATCACCATGAATCGAGCCCCAAACATAGTTTACGTCCAACATAATGTAAATTCCTTGCCCGATGTCTTGACTTTAAATTCCGCTGGCTTTAAGCGGCAAAACGGTTTGTTCCCTTAGTTAGAATAAACATGAGGCTTCGTTGGGCAATATAAGCGTTCTATAAATACATATAAAATTATAGGAAATAAACAAGTTTCGATTTCAAATAGAGGCAACATTATGTTATTGTTTTCACCACGTTTTTAGCAAAATTAAAGATTTATATATGTCATAAATTGAAAGTTTCATTTTCAATGGCAGAAAATAGGAATTTCAATATGAGACCTGAATATTTAATATTTGGACTATGAACCAGATATTCTTCTTCAGTTTAATTCGAAACCAGCAGTCTAACGTTACTATGCAACAAGTTCAACACACACAAGTAGAAATAATTTAATTGATATATTTTAGCAACAGTTACTATTTATTAGCTATAAATATAAAAGGTTGTCCAATAAGAATATCAGGACTTTAAAATAATACACAATGATAAAAACATGTGATAATTCGGTAGCATTGCTAACGCGCACAGCCGTTCCTGGCCTATAGTGTTTCTTAGAAATCTTTTGATTCGTTTGAGGGTAGAGAAACATCTTTCGCTTTCCACAGTGGTCACAGGGACGGCTCAAAAAATAGTCAGCAATCCCATAGATTCACTAAAAGTTGATGTTTAATTGTTTTGGATAAACATTTCTAACAGTGGCACACCCCACTCTGTTTTATAAAATGGTTCCGTGCTTACATTATCGAGGGTTCGCTTTTTAATTTTAAGTAGTTTACGTTTGCAAACAGGTTACACACAGTTTTAATACCTTCATTTGGAAAGACGGCTCGATATTCACCAAATTTTAGTTTCAAATAAATTTGCAACAGTTAGGTATACATCGAAACTAAAACGTTCATGAACCTGTATGGTTAAGGCATCACAGATTTCCTTGCATGTCCTGACATTCGGATTGGGGTCCTCCTTTTCAGTAAATTTCCGTTTTTTTTCTGCAATTCTCTATAATCATTGTAGATTCTTCACCAGTTAAGTTACCAAAGTCTTGATAAATTTGTATTTGTATATTGTCTCTACTATTTTGAGCGGCTGTTGAAAAAGTTACCACATTATTTTTAACTTTAAGTGCATCTAGTTGCCTGCATTGCATTTGATCAAAGAGAATGTCGCAGTGAGACATTATTTTATTGAAGAAAAACAACCAAAATTTAAAATTATCATTCACCAAATAATTTATTAACCCATGAGCTTGTTTGATATTATTTTTATCCGTCTTGGCGTCTACAATTTTTTCAAGGCATGCTTACAATTCTTCTTTGTATATTTATAACAGTATTCACACATTTAGACGTAAAATTCCATCTGGTAGGGGCAGCACGGGATAGACGGTTTTTTTACGACGCTGTCCAAAACAGTTGTCCTTTTGGATGAACGAGAAAAGAAAGCAGGAAATGCAGACAGCAAAAAACAGCTTTACACCTTTTTCTATTGTACAAAGCCTTTCTATTATTAGATTTAATTGGTAGACATAGCGGTGCACATATTGATCATTCTTATAAATATTTTTAATTTTGACTGGTACTCCTCCGACTGCATCTCTCATCACGGAAGCACCTTGATAACTTTGAGCTATGAGTTTCTTAGGTCATTTGTCTATTCCTAACTAGCTTATCACCGTCAGAATTTCGTCTGCAATTCCATCTGCTGTGTGATTCTTTGGTATTAAAAAGCACTAGAATCTCCCATAAATCTCGCCATTTTTAACATATCTGATAATAAATACCATCTGCATTATATAACAATATATCTAGCTGTGTGAATTTCTTTTTTAATAAATCGCGACAAACATGCAAAATTGAATCCAGTAGTTAATTCTGAATTTGTTTGGAGATCTCTAGAAATAATTTATTTTTAGAATCTTTAAAATAAGGTTCTAAAATACTGTCTATTTCGACCATCAAATTTACTAGCCCTCTAAAAACGCCAGGATATTCTGGAGTGTAAATTTCGCCATGGCCACGTAAGGCAAGTTCAAATACCCCACAGAATTTTATAAAGTCAATTAACTTAGATAATATGTAATGATTGCTATCAACAGTTTTATTATGCTTTTTAATAGTCCCGATGTGCACTACTGAGTTGAGAACGAATGTCTGTCTTCCCCAACACACTAATTTCTAGCTGATTTTCCAAATGTTTTTGTGAAGTAGAATGCTATTTTACCTTTGCGTCCAAATGCTTCAAATCATTAACACCGTGTTTAATCCAGCCAAGATCCAAATCGCCCGTACTCACTGGTTTTTCCAACTTGTGCCAAAATGCCCGGAAAATAATAAAATTTAATTGTTGTCTCGCATCCACATAACCACGAATACATATCATAGACGGTTTCATTGAAAGTGCGTTTGTATTTTTTTTTTTTGAGTAATACTAACCTGATCGATTTGCAAAAAAATGTCGACTGTCCAAGATTTTTTATGACAATTCGGTCCTCAAATGTTAATGTGACATTATTTCTATTCATATATTGCATTAAATTCATCTTCACTATTGCAATCGTCCAAAACATTCACTTTGCAACCACTCAAAACGTCAAAAAGAGCGATGGCGTAAACACCTGACTATTGAAAATGTGACAGCGCCCAAGATATGACGTTTTAAATGCGTTTAATCTCCGGGTTACTAGCAAAGCGATGCATTGCTGTCTTTGTTTTTCGTACGAAATGGCAAAGAAAACTGTAGCGGTAAAACTTGTCTGTACCCAATGCACATGTTTTTTAATCGGTGCGCTTCAGCAACCCACGATCTATTTCGTTACCGCGAATGGCATTATGGATGTTAGACTATATATGTCGCAAAAAGCGTGATCAGAGGTAGAATAGAGAATAAATTAATATAAAATCTGAAATTATTTTTTCCACTTCATTTTTAATTTTTTAGGTAGGGCAGCTGCCTACGCCTCCTTATGGACCAACCGCCACTGGGTAACCTATTATTAGGTTGATGCAAAAGTTTCGCCCGTGTGTGGAGCTAGATGACATTGCACCGCAAAACCGAAATATTATCAATATCAAACACGTAAAGTTTTAATGTTGTTTGACAGAAGGAACTACAATGACTACTTGGAAAAAAATTGTGTTATTTTGTTGTTTTAAAACTGCTGTTAAGCAATCAAAATGGCAGAAAATAAGGAGCATTTTCGACATGTTATACTTTTTGGTTTCCGAAAAGGCAAATATGCTTAGTAGATACAATTTAAGATATATGATATGTACGGTGAGAGCACCGTTAACTATCCCATGTGTCGTCAGCAGTTCAGAATGTTTCGTGAAAACAAATTTAATGTAAGCGATACACCGCTTTATTGACGACCGGCAGACAGTGATGCTGGTAATGATATTGGCGTTAATTGAAAGTGATCGGCAAGGAACAACTCGAATGATCGGAAACATATTTGGAATCAACTAGTCAATTGGGTCAATTCGATTACGTCAACTTGGAATGTTTAGCAAGGCTAATGTACACACACATTCGTCCAAAAGTTTGAAATATTTAGAAATACGATATTTACGCCTATGGTACTTATAAAAATTGTGATGGATATTTATTTTAGACCTTCTTTAAATGAAAATAACAAAAGCATGTGTTTACTGATAACACAGGTTTTACGATTTTTGCAAATTGCATTGATACTGATATTTACACATTGTTTCAGTTCTTTTGTTCTTTTTCAATTAATCCATTTAAAAATGCCTAGAAACATGATATCTCATTTTAACAGATCAGGAGTAATTGCTTGATATCATGTGATATCAAAGTGATATCAGGGAAATTGTAGGTGTTTCCCAAAGTGTTGTCTTGAAAGTTCATAAAAAATTCCAAGAGACAAATAACCTAAAGGATCGCTCCAGAAATGGTAGAAAACGATGTACAACAGTTGCACAAGACCGGCAGATATTAATGATAGCTCGAAGAAATCGTCTGGAATCTACAAGTGGTATATCAAGGGAGCTTGTTTGGCTTGAAGGAGTAAATGTTTTACGACAAATGATAACACGCAGATTGAAAGCGGAAATTTGCATCGCAGACAGAACACTTTACGTGTTTCCAAACTAACCCTTCAACAAAAAAAAATGTTAGATTGCAATGGGCTCGAGAAATGATGGTTGATAGTTCTAACTGGAATAACGTAATGTTCTTAAATGCACCTTTTCATCTAACAGCAGCAGTAGAAGATTTACTTGAAGCGAATGGACATGAATGTCATTGAACATGCTTGAGACATTCTGAAAATACGCATCAAGAAACGAAACAATCCTCCTCTTATCCTGCGATAACTAAAAGATGCTTCTCGTGAAGAATAGGAGACAATTCCATAAGCCCAAATTGATCATTTAATCGACAACATGCCAAATCGTCTACAGGCATACATACAGACCTATGGAGAAAATACTGCTTATTAGTTTTATTGCAAGTTGTTCTTTTTATCTTTAAAGTATTGGCAATTGGTACATTATATTTTTTTGACTCTAAAATAATAAATCAATTTTAGGCACATTGATTATTTGGAGTTGTAATATAATGATAATTACGTAAACGAGTTAAAGAAAAACTAAATATCAATAAATAAATGAAAATATTTGAATATTCCAAACTTTTGCACATATATATATGTGTGCCGCGTGAGTTAACAGAGAATATTTAATAGACCGAATTTCTGTTTGCAATTGTCTATAGAATCTCAACGAAATCGGTTCATTTTTTAAAGTGAATGATTATAGGAATAATGTTAAGTATACGAGTTCTTTTGTACCAGATAAGGGAAGATATGCTCCTTTAACTAGTGTAAGAGCCGATTTACATCTGAATAAGGCTATGCTATATATTTGGTCGGATTTAAAGAACATCATTTATAATAAGCTGTTACTTTAAAATGTGGCAATTTATTCCCAGAAATATTATTTCCAAATTCAATCCATGCAACCAAATGCGACCTAAATTAGCTTACAGAATGGGTATTACGTTTCATCGAGACAATGCTAGACCACACGTGTCTTTGGTCACCCGAAACAAACTTGACTGGGTTGTTTTGGTCCATACTCTCACGATTTCGCGTCCTCCGACTACTATTTACTTTGATGGCTCCTGGATCAGTTCTTGATCCAGAAACGTCAGAAGTTTTATGAACACGAGATTATATAAGACAGGTCATCAAGTAAAATGATACGTTCCATATTGATTAAATGTATTTTTTATCATATATGTATCAGATATGTGAACATGTAACCACTTCAAAATAGAATGTCACATTTTCGCACTGTGTGCTAAAATATTTGTCATACAATTTTTGAATGTAGTGAAATTCAGATATGTGTCAGGTTTTTAATTATAAAGTGCTTCCCAATAGGGACGATAGAATGTTGACAGTTAATGGAGGTCATATTTGATATCCATTTATTGACTTTGCTATTAATTGTTGTCAGTAAGGTTTGCCATTTCATTATGAACAAGTTTTCGTTGCACAACGTTTGGAAATTGTCCAATCATTTTATCAACATTTGGGGAGTTTTGTTGCTACTCAAAGAACATTTCGTTGAAAACACGATCGTCATTCTACTCCTTATCAAGCCCTCCGCCGTATATTTGATAAGCTTGAACGTGAGTTTAGCCTTCATGACCAAAAGCCACCGTCACGACTTCGTAGTGGCCGTAGTGAAGAAAATATCGCGGCTGTTTGTGAAAATGTTGCCGAGGTCTCAAGAGTTTGGCTTATCTAGGTTGGCCACCTGGCGTATTTTGCGTTTGGATCTCGGTTTACATCCATACAAGATTGTGTTGGCACAAGAACTTAAGCCAACTGACCATCGATTACATCGGGAGTTCGCAGATTAGGCGTTGGAAATAATGGAAAACGATCCGGATTTTCATCGCAAAATTATCCTCCATTATTCTCCGATGAGGCTTATTTTTGGTTTAACGGCTACATCAATAAGCAAAATTGTCATTATTGGTATGAGTCAAACCCACAAGTGCTTCAGCAGGCCCCATTATATCCCGAAAGAATCACTGTTTGGTGTGGATTATGGTACGGTGGCATTATCGTGCAGTATTTTTTCAAGAATGCCGAAGGATGGACTGTCACTTCGAATGGCGTACGATATCATGCCATGTTATCCGATTTTGTCTTTCCGAAAATTGATGAAATTGATGCGGTCGGACTATATGTTCAGAAAGATGGTGCAACTTACCACACAGCACGCATTGAGCAATCAATTCGGAGAATGGGTAATCATAATATCGAAAAATGTATTAATGAAAATGTATAGAAATCATCCATTGATCATTCCATTAATCTACAAAAAAGGTTGAATAACATTTTTCGATAAAATTGATAGTTTCGTCGAAAAATTGAAAAAATGAAAATATATATTATGCATTCATATTTAGCCTCTAATAACTTTTGAAAAAGTAAATTTATTGAAAATTTATAAGAGACCTTTTTTGAAGAACGTTCAATTTCCTACAAATCTATGTAATAGTCTTTCCACAGTAATGTTCCGTTGAAGAGCTATAAAATTCCAAAATAAAAAAAAATCCTATGTTATTTAAATGGGAAATTGAAATTTGCGATGCGGCAGTTCTTAATATTAATATTAAGAGCTCTAACTTTCAGTATTTTTGTTCGTCGTTTCTAACAATATTTTAGATACCTTTAAGAAAAAAAAGTCGATTTTTTTTAAACAGTCCCTATGTGGGTGGGCAAAGCATTGAAGAGACAAACACCTTCCCAAAACAATGTCTTCTGGAGAGCATTAGTTCTCACAATTGGTACATCATAATTGTTCTTAGAACGGGCATCGTAAGAATGCATATTTACTTTTTGTACCAAAAAAGTATTCAAATAATGGGGCAACAAATTATGTTTTATTTTATATATCAATCGAATGTTAGCCCCTTCAATGGCCCGGGCAACTGAAAACCTATCCAATGACCACAACATTACCTCTATCGGTGTATACCTATTACAGTTCAATAGCACACGCATAGCCTTGTTCTGCTGTATTTGAAGTCTACCAATACTCTCCTTATTACATGATATCAGCACAGACATACAATAAGTAAAATGGGGTAAAACTATAGTATTATATACAAGCCTCTTGGACCATGGTGATAAATGTGACTATATACGACTAAAGAACCCTATTTTTTCCCAATCTTTCTACATAGATAACTGACATGATTACACAATGTTAGCTGAGGATCCAACAGTACTCCTAAGTATTTAATTTCATTTACAATTTCAATATCACAATTATTTATATTTATTTTTAACCCTAACTCATTAAATCTTTTGCAGTTTGCTTTAGACCCTATCACCATGCACCTTGTTTTCAGTTCGTTTAGTTTAAGTTTATTTTTGCATAGCCATCTAAATAGTATTACCAGTTCACTATTCACTGTTTCAACCATCTCAGGCAAATTATACCCAGACAGAGATATGAGAGTATCATCTGCAAAAACACTAATAAAACATTTATCCAATATTGTAGAAATATCGTTAATATATATCAAAAACAGCAACGGGCCCAAAACACTACCCTGATGAACTCCCCACGCACGTTCCCTCTTTGCCGACACTTTTCCCTCAAGCCTCGTTCTATGATGTCTGTCTGTTAAGTAACTCTTGATCCATTTTAAGGCTTTCGATCTTACACCATAACTTAATAATTTTTAACACATTATATCCAGGTCAGTAGTTTCGAATGCTCGCTTTAAATCTATAAATACACTAAGCACAGTTTTTCCGACCTCTATATCGCTTCTCCATGTTGCGCAGACATACTGAATAGCCGTCTCACAAGAATGTTTTGTCCTAAACCCTGATTGAGCAGAAAATAACAATTTATTGGTTTCAAAATAAGTTTTCACCTCTGTACATACTATAGTCTCAATGATTTTATCAACAACAGGTAATAAATTAATTGGTCTAAAGTCACTTGGTATACTAGGCTTTGGTATTTTTGGAATTGGTACAATAATGCTGGTTTTTAAGTCCTCAGGAAATGTATTCGTTTCAAAACTTGTATTAATTAAGTACAATAAAGGATAACCGATCACACAAAACATTTTTCATCAATACGTTATAAAACTAGTTCAAAAATTTCAAGAGACTGGGTCCGTATGTAACAAATGAATTAGCAGCCGAGAGTTCTTAATAAACCAACACAGAGTGAAATTTTAGGCCATTTTACTGTTGATCCAACCACAATTTGAACTCCAAATCTAATAAAGAATATTTCTTTCAGTAATGAAGCAACAATTTTCCTGAATAGCTTTGTAAATATACATAACTGTACATACTGGGATAGTGTGGGAGATTGTGATACTGGGGTAATAACAATCTACGTATGTTTTGAGAGGGTCATAGACAATTTCACCAAAAAATTAACGTTTGGGCTGGAATTCTGGAAATTAATTAATAGGTCCGATTGTCCGATGAAGAAAATTTTAACGGTGAATTGTACTTAAACTTATTGGAATCGATCCACGAATACGATACGAAATGGACCCTCTCATAACACTATTCTTACAAGACCAAATCGATGAAGAAGAAAATCCACTGTTGGATAAACAAAATTATTACCTTCAACATGACGGCGCACTATCACACTGCGCAGAAGAGGCCCTGTGAAATGTTCTGCGGATCTCCAGATATAATGCCACTGGATTTCTTTGTTTGAAGTTATTTAAAAACAGTTGTATACAAAATTCCGCCGCAGGATAATCGGGACCTAAGAAATAGAATTGTGCATATATGCAGGTTAATTTATAAAGACATCTTTCAAAACGTTCAAAAAGAATTTGAGAACTGATTATGCTATTGTTTAGCTGACAGTGATGGACATTTTGATCACTTAATAAAGAAACATTTTAAATCTTGTTTTTAAAAGTAAATTTATTTCATAAATTTATTTTTGTGTTTTAGTTAAAAAATGTTCACTCTCACTTTCATGGAATCCAATTAGCTATTAAATAAACCTGCTATCACATGGTCTTATTACTCAGGAATTACATGAGAATCTCAAATAGAAAAATAAATCGTAATTGGGAAACTGTTTTATAAATATACATGTTACTTTATATACTTTTCAGGTCAAAAAGTGAATATTGCGAAATAATGTTTTCGATTCAATTTTAATGAAGGTAAAAAAGCCACCAAAATATAAAAAAAAACAATTTTTAAAGATAGCACATGCTTGTGATACGACATCGTATAGGACTGCGAATAAAATCGTTTTTTTATTCAAGTTTGTTTAGACTTATCGTATCTTCGTTACTTGTTGATTTTATTCGTAAAGAATTAATGGTCCTGCTGATCTCGCCTGGTTGGGTGCTGCCCATATTTGGTCCGTCCTGCTTACTCATCGTCCCGCATACAGAATAAAACAAATCATGCCCAACTGATTCGATGCATTTTAAATTAGATTTATTAAATCGGTGGGTTTTCGGTACTGACAAAAATCTCCTCTCTGACAGACGACGCCAAGACGAAAAGGGAAAAATTCCAAGGAACCCGTCACGGAACGAAATCGAGCAAAAATCGGTACCCACGGGTCGGTGTTTACACCTACGGCTGGGACGTTAGACACAGCGCGTTTTATGGCGAGATCTTTTAATAAAAGATCGAGTTGGCCGGTGTCACAATAACGCTATTTGTCAATTTGTACTTTTGTCTCTAGGCGGCTGTGGTGTTTGCAAATAACTACACACCCTATGTACAATTAAGCATATCTTATTGTACAAGTACTGTTTAAGAACAAATAATTCATAAATACCATATATAGGGTGTGGCAGGAATACTGGAGATTATATAATCTCATTATGTAATCAAAATACCTGTTACGATCCAAAATTTATTATCATTTTGATTGAAAATATATTTGTGGCGACGCATTGCGAATAGCCTAGTACAAGTTAGGTGGACAAAAGTCAATTGAAGTAATTGATTAATTGATGATCCCATGTGACTAACAACCCCCCCATAGATCAATTCTAGGTAATAATTATGGCAAACATGTGAGAGCGATGAGTCATAAGCGGTTGAAGTGAAGTGATAAGGTAATTAATCCTATTTATGTAAATAATTTAGTTGTAATTTTGCAGTGCTTTCAATAACATCTAACAAGTGTTTAAAGTGAAGATTATTACTATTATTATGATGGATTTTTCTTTGGAGGGTAAGTATTTTTTAATTTCATTTAAAATGTTATTCAAATGACAGACAATATATGTTATAATAGGTTTTGAAAAAACTATGAAAAATTGTAATGTTTTTATTTTCGTGTTTAATTTTAAACGTATACATATTTTTTTATCCACATGTATCGAGGCTAATTTTTTAATATTGTACAGTGACAATCTTAAGATGTACAATGATATTACATGTGCGTCCATTAAGTTTAAAACGAAATACCTGCCTTTATTTATGATTATTAGTCGAAGTATTCTCCTATTGCTTCGATACATTTGTTACATCGATTCAATAGTGAATCAAATGCATGCTTCAGCTCATTTTGTGGAATAGCCTCCAAAGCACGCGAAACTGTTTGGATGGCCTGAATGTCTTCAAAATAACACCCTTTCGACTTTAGTTTCTATTTTGAGAACAAGCAGAAGCCACAAGGGGCTAAATCTGGTGAATACGGTGGGTGGTTGGTCACACAGACTTGGTTTCGGACCCATAATTGACGCACAATTAACGATGTGTTATTTGATGTATTATTGCGCTACAAACTCCTCCTGTCTGGATCGCGATATTCCGACCGAATGGGACGAATTTTGTGCATCAATCGTTTCAGGACTTTTAAGTAGTACTGCCCAGTGACAGTTTGGCCATTTGAAACAAATTCTTTGTGAATGATGCCTTTGCTATAGAAAAAATCAATGAACATTGTCCTGATCTTTGAAAAAGTTTTTCGTGTTTTTTTTTTGGCCTGTGGTGAGTTTTTCGACTTCCATTCCGCATTTTGGCGCTTAATTTCTGGATCGTATTGAAAGTACCATGTTTCATCCCTCGTAACATTTGACTGCAGGAGGTTTTGATCATTTCTGGCAGCTGCGACGACCTCTCTGGCATGATTGACACAAAGTGATTTCTGCTCATCCGTCAACTTGTGTTGAACAAACTTTACATACACCTTTGTTTTGCCCAAACCCTTGGGAAGAATGAATTGAATCGTTTCTTTATCGATAATCAAAGCCTCTTCCATTATTTTTAATGAAGCATTACAGTCATTTGCTACAAAATGGTGAACTTTTTCGATCATTTCGGGAGTGCGAGCTGAGATTAGTCTCACGTCACGTTTATTATTCTCTAGCTCTGCCTTCCAAAAAACTGTATGCCACAAAAAAACATTTGTTCTGCTTAAAAAGTCGTCGCCGTACACTTGCTGCATCAACCGGAATATTTCCGACGCAGTTTTACCGAGTTTTGTATTAAATTTAATAACAGATCTTTGTTCCATGATTTGATTTATACATCAAACTTTTTTGGCTTATTAATAAGACGTCATAAAATCAACAAATGTCAATCTATAGTGGCAAAGTAGGTTTTGTTAGATCCAGAAATGTTCAGGTTTTGAAACTACTCCGCTCGTCAATAGATGGCGTGACTGGTTGTTGAGATATATCTTAAGTACTGATACTTAATGGACGCACTGTGTATAATTGAATACGACATCAATTCCCTATCTTTTTGAATTTATATTTCTCAGATCGTGTGTACTCTCTTTCAGAAATGGAGTTATTTGAAGAAAGCGGAAACATAATAAATAAGAACGAAATTTTCATCTAATGGATTTTATTAGGCAAAAATTTAATATTACAGATGTGACTCCTGATTCACAGAGGTATTTAATGTTAAAAATTTCAAGTTATTTATTTAAATTCGCTGAAAAGTGGGCTGTAGTCCATTTGATGATGGATCATTTTTTAAATAAAAATAAAAGTTGGTAAGAGGGCACAGATATAGAATTCCACATAAGTATGCATCAGCCCAGTGCGCCCTTATCTTCTGGAGGAAGTCGGTCCCAAGGTCGGCCCAAAAAGAACTTTGAAGACTTGTCTTTCAAAACCAAAAAACGTAGGGTTGAAGATTTAGTGCAATGCTTAGAGCAGCTCAAATCGTTTGTCAGGTCACAGAAATGTCGCTACTTTGAATAGAACAAGTTCGGAATATTCAGAAAAAAAGGCAATCTGGTCATGTTATTTGTGTTGGCAGGCAGTTGAACAGTGAACAGAGGCATAAGCTTATTACATAGACTCTAAATGAACTAGTCACACTTATAAAGAGATGCGAGAGTGGTCTTTGAAAGCGGGACATCAAGTGTTTCCATCTTTTCATAGTCTATGTAAGTCCAACAATTTCTTCTAGCTCTCCCCAACTGTCGAAGAGGTATAAAAGAGCGAAAAGGGAACTAGACGCTCTCTACTTTTCTCTTCTCTCCAATCAATCTATCTCTTTAGTCATTGGGCTGTCAGTTATTAGTTGTTAGCTCCTCAGTCAGCTTCACTGATCAATGTAACAGAACAAGCTAGCCGCTAACAACCACTAAACCGCCTGACCCCCACGGCCAGTACGTAGAGTAAAAAATTGAAGTTTTTTGGATGACTTAATTAAATTAATATTATTTTCAAAATGTACAGAATGTATGCAAGTGAGAGCAAGTCCTTCTGGGAAAACGGAAACATAAAAAAGCCCACCTTCCGAAGCATTCGTTAGTATATTCACATTTATTTTATACTTTCTTTATTTTTATTCCCACTTCCTTTGTACAAAGAATGTCAGTTTTGGTTTATGAAATTTTACTTTTATTTCCATTACTTGTTTATTAATTACTCTGTTAATTACACTTAATACAGAGGTTTGGTCAAGCTACATCGGCCCGTTATGTTTACATAATCACCTTTTTTCACAACATGAATACAACAACTAACTAAGTTTCCTCTTATTGATGACACAGTTTTAAGAAAATTAGATGACTGCTCATACCGCTAGGATATCGATAAACGCTGTTAGACAGTTGTTTCCTCATCATGTTATCTCTAGATATATAGATGGGGTGTAAGGCTAGCTCGCGTCCGTAGCAGAATGCTACACGTGCACCCTGGGTAACGCTAAATGAGCTAGTGCGACATTCGGCAGCCCAATAATATCTTCGGATCTCCTGGCTACTGTACATAGATTTACGTATTTCAAGATCTCCTAATCAAGGCTTTTCTCAGGACCTAACGACAGAAAATTTCGGAAAAACCATCCGAGTTGAACGCCATTGAGCCCAAAGGACCTAGCAGAGCTAAGAGTGAGTAATTTTCTAAGCTCTTGCTAGTCCAAAATATTGACATGGTCATTATCCAGAAAGTCCATATAGAAAGTGAATGCGAACAATGCCGCCGAGCCAAAATGTATGGTTTCAACCTACTTGGAGCCACCTACCACCGTTCATGTCCAGTTGCAACCTACGGTCGAAAAGCCATTGAAAAGGTTGCATTATTAAAATCTACAGCAAACTCAAACGTCCACCAAGTAGTAACAAAAATTGTCTACACTACCGTCGTCAATATCTATAAGCAACCCCAAAAGACGTAGACGACTTCCCATCTAGCCAACACCACCCCGGAGTTCTCGAAACTGAAATTAAAATCGCAATAATCTATTCTACACCCAGGTTTAGGTGGAATTTTGAGGGATAAGCTAGTCTAGCTGTCCACCTAGACAAGTTCGCGAGATGGATCTCTCCTAAGATCAACAATTATGGATGTTTTGTAAAAGCAATAACAACTGCAAAAAGTATATACCCCCTGATTGTTAAAGGATGGAACAACCAGATGAAACTGGTCAATCAGGAATTCCAGAACGGCTGAGACTCTGAGATAGCGGACGAGCCCCTTAATCGTCTAGTTGCATAACGCCGCAAAAAAAATGGGAAAAACGAAAGGTAACATGGACTTCAAAAAATTGCATGAAAGCCTGGAGCCCCTTGAGCAAACTAGATAGATCTAACCCACCCGCTCGTGATCCACCGGAATTATCGGCGAGCCAAATGGCTGCACGAGCTATAGCGCTCGCTAAGGCCCCGAGTAGCAAACAACAGAACACAGACATTAAGAAACAACTGACAATCTGCAGCCAAACAACGGCAGCGCACTCACCTACTTACTCACCTATCACTCAGCCCTTACTCCAGCCCCTTCACCGCGGAAGAGATAGTTGAAGCTGGAAGACACCAAATCTAGTAAGGTTTCGATTGAATTCACTCAGAATTCCTCAAAAACTCCGGGAAACATAATAATGTGGTTAAGTAAATTCTACTCCGACATCCTACTAACAGGACGTATCCCAGTGGAGCTTAAGAGATCCAAAATAATAGCAGTCCCGAAACCAAACAAACCCAAGAACTTGCCTGGGAGTTACCAGCCGATAGCCCTATTAAGTCCATGCTACAAACTTCTAGAGATATTGTTACTGAACCGACTAAGCCAACTGATACTGGAACATACTCCGGTTGAACATACTGGATTCAGGCCATATCGCAGCTGTGTGGACCAGATACTCAGCTTAACAACACATATTGTGGCAGGGTTTTAAGAACGGCTAAAGACTGTTGTAGTGTATGTTGACTTGACTGCAGCATATGACACGGTTTGGAGAAAAGGTCTTCTCAACGTGGTAACATGCAGCCGGTAACAACTTTATTAAATAACATGTTTTGCGGCAGGCCCTTCCAAGTAGTAACATGAAAGAGCAAGAGCAAAATGAGACACCTTAATAACGAACTTCCTCAAGGATCGGTACTCGCACCTGTTTTGTTTAATCTGTATATTTCAGACATGCCACACACAATGTCAACAAAATGCGGGATGCTGACGCGCTAGCTCTTGCTACCCCCAGTAAAACCATAGTAGTAGCTAGTAACATATTATCAGAAAACCTGTCTATATTAGAAAAATATTTTGCTGACTGGAAATTAATCCCAAACATGAATAAAACTGAAGTGTCGTGCTTACACCTCAATAACAAGCAAGCACTCCTGGAACCTCAAGTATACCTCAATAACAACTCGCTACGTTACAATGCGTGCATTCTAAATGTGAATTATAACAATTTCGGGCAATGGTGCGTTATCAAGTTTTCTTTCAGACTTTTTTGGCCGCGGTGAGAATGGAGTGTGCCATTCCTGGCTCTGGCACTTTGTTTCTGGCTTCACGATTTGTCACCAATAATGACACGTTCCAGAAAATGAGGATCATTTTTAATCCGTTCCAAAAAAAGAAGATTTTTTGAAAGAATTTTCGAGTCCATTTTTATGTATATTCTCTTCATCCACAATTCATTGGTTAAATTTTGATTAACGATTGAGTGGGTCAAATTAAATTCTTCTCCAATCATTCTAACCATCAACTGATAATCAGAACGCACTCGATCCCAGATTCTAGTTCATCGCCAATCAAGTCTCGAGCCTTCTGAGAATGCTTTAACACGTTAACTGTCATGGGTATAATTTTGATTCAAAACAGGTGTACTTGAAAACCTAGGCCATTGACAAAACACTATTTCTATAGGCGTGTTGAGATTTGGTCTCTAACAGTCTAAACAAAAGTCTAAAACAAAAATTGATAGCGCACCGTTGCTCGAAATTGTTGTCACTCATATTCAGAATGTCTGGAAAAATTCTGTTTATGAAAAGAATTGCTACAGACCACCAAGTTACTCTAGGGAGTTGGAACTCGTACTGAATATGTATCAAATGTTGGTCTGCTTCTTTTCCAGAGGGGGTGCCAATAGTATTGTCAGATCAAATGTTACAAGTATTATTACTTTATTTACACTCCTTGTAATATTTGATGTTTTTGTCTTTAAGAATTAGACAAACCAGCCCAGGGTCGAGTAACCAATGATAAATGGCTTTGGACCAAATCATTGTTTTTAAACTAAAATTAGATATTTTTGTTTTGTTTTTATATTTATGAGGGTATGGGTCACGTCAATAATATTATTCCTATTAACTTACTCTTATGCACTTGCCTTTATTTGAATCAAGTATTATATGAATATTAAGGCCATAGAAATCTGCTTCATCTAAGATAGCCCCTATACGTTTTATTAAACCTAATGTGATGCGCCAGAATAAAAAAACATTTTGTAGTGAAAGAAGGAAAGAAAATTATGCAAAATCTACTTTTCTCTTGCAAGTTGCAGAAATTGTATAGTCACCAACCTGACGAACGAGGGCCACTTTCGAAGCGGATCGGTAGAGACATGGCCCACGCAGAATGTCGGCGCTCCGAACCCCATGCGAAGTTGTAATTTAATGATAGGCTGAAACCGGTATTCTAGGCGACACTTTTTAATTTGAAATGTTTATGAGCCGAACGCAGACATAAATACAATACGAATATTAAGGCCCGTTTACACCTACTTCTCCGGTTTCCCAGCAATCGACAGGACCGGACTCCCAGAGAAAGTCAATTAAAATAAATTGGTTAAGTTTCTGGTTAAAAATCGGGACCACCCAATGTGAAAAACCATCTAATCAAAATTGGAAACTCGTGCTATATTTCGATTCCAAATAAGTAAAATTACTATTCGATATGAAAATGAAAAATAAAATATTTTATAATAAAAATCAGTTTGGGAGTTATAAAATTGGATATAAAATGAGTAGCAACTTTAGTGCTCAGTTCTATGTAATTCTGATAAATATTCGAATAATATTTGACTATAAAATATACAGAGTGTTTTCAAAGTTGAGTTATTTATTAACAAGTTGTAAAACTAGTAAAACTAGGTAATTTTACCAAAAATCATTTATATAAAAGTTACAAAATAAAGAAGTTATTAAGTTACAAAAATTTCAAAACAGGCCTGAGTTTTTAATATTCTCGGCCACTGTGTTGTAGAAGTCGCAAAGAGAAGTCAATTTACCAAAAATCATTTATATAAAAGTATAGTAAAAGCAAAAAAGTTGCATGTTACAAAAATTATTTAAAATTGTCACCATTTGTTCGGTTAACGCTAAGTTTTGCTCGGCGAATCCATGGGTCATTACACGCGTTAAAAATATGACCTCGGTGTCCACGAAAAGCATTACAAGCGTGTCCGATGCGTTGTGGTAGTTCTTCCACAGTTTTGACTTCTCCGTCATGATAAACTAACTTTTTTTTAAATAGCTCGATAGAAAAATATCACAGGGAGCTAAATCCGAGGAGCGTGCAGGCTAAGAAATGGGTCCATTGCGTCCTATCCATCTGTTAGGAAATTCATTATTTAAATGTTAGTAAACTTCTCGTCTAAAATGTGGCGGAGCTCTATCATGTGGAAACCACATATTCTGCCTAACATTTAAAGGAACATCTTGTAATAATTGTGGCAGATTGTTTTGAAGAAAGTCAAATAATTTTCACCTGTCAGTCGACCTGGAAGGAAGGAAGGCCCAATAAACATGCCATTTACTACGCTAGCCCAAACATTTATTCAAAATTTATGCTGAAAATGGGTTCTTTTCACAGCATGCGGATTTTTTACTGACCAAACATGGTTGTTGTCGCAATTATTTACTCAATTTCTTGTAAATATGACCTCGCGTCGGTAGCCAAAATAAATTTGGTAAAATTATCATTTCTGTTGTACTGATGTAAAAGCCACTGACAAAATTTAACTCTTCTAGGATTATCTTCGGGTTGTAACGCTTATACCTGTTGATAATGATAGGGATAAAAGTGTTCTTGTCGTATAGTCCTCCACACTTGATTATGGCCAACTTCAACTTGATCTGCTACAGACCTAGTTGGCCCGTTTTCGACAATTTCTAAAATTTCTTCCTCAATCTCTACCACTTCTCATGGAGGAGGTCTTCCAGCGTGACCTCCTCATTGTACCTTTAAGTACCCTGTGTCACAAAGTCTTGTAACTAAATTTACAAACATCCCCAGAGCCGGATGATTTCTTAAAGGAAACCTATCCGCGTACAAACGACATGCTGTGGCTGCATTTTGTTGGCACTCCCCGTAAGAAATGTCCACTAGTTCATTGTTTTCATAAAGGTGTGGCATTTTAACCGCAGAAAGTATCCAAAAATTAAGCATGCACTATTAAGGAATTCTTATCACTAGTCAAATCGAACATCGCACTCAAAAGAAATATCGTACAAGAATACAAAAAACTAGTCATACCCAGTATCAGCAGTAAACAAATACTTCATGTGTTTACCACATAGTGGTCGAGAATATCAAAAAGTCAGTTCTGTTTTCAAATTTTCTAACTGTTAATAACCTCTTTATTTTGCAACTGTTATGTAAATGATTTTTACAATTTCAAAGTAAATTAGTACAAATTGTGTTCGTTTTTCAAGTGAATGCTGAGTTTTTAAATTTTTGATTTGAAGATTACTAAATATAATCAGTGGTAATTAATGAGCTATGTAACAGATGGAGATCAATTAGAACTAGAAAAATCTCTTTTTATAGTGGAAAATAATTCTTTTTCTTCTTCTCTTTGGCTTCATAGCCCATCAAGAGCCTTAATCTCTCGTAGCTATCCGTATATATAACCTATAAAATCTAGTTATTGAGAAGTACCGTTTTTTATTTTATTATGTTTTTTTGCCTCTTCCGATATCCTTCTTCACTCCTTTCTATCTCTCGCCTTCCGTTTCCAATCTGTAATTCCCAGCTCTTGAAGATCCCTGTTCATTCCCCTTACTTCAGGTTTTTCTTAGTCTTTCCCTCGGTCTTGATCCCTCTATACTCCTTTGCAATATTTTTTTGACCGTTCTTTCGCTGTCCATCCTCAATGTGTTCACCCCAACTCAGTCGTGTGCTCAGGATTTTATCATTAGATCTGAACTAGTAAAGGTTGTTGACTGTTCTTCATTTGTACTAATTCTCCAACCTTTTTTCGATTTAAAGAACCTTTTTTCGAAAAAAAAGAGGCCATATATTTTTTTCAGTATTTCCTTTCCCAGGAACCTAACAATAGTTCGCCTTTCTTTGCTATACCCTACGTTTATGACCCGTAAAATATTATTGATCTAATTATTTGTGAATGCATCTTTATTTTTATATATCTAGATATTTATTTATTTCAAGATGTTCTGTAGAGTGAAAAAACTTTGGTTTCAGCCGTTATTCTGGCGGAAACGTCCGACGGTTCATTGTTAGTTGTAATTAGTGAGTATCGATATTTAAAACTATTAACTAGGTCAATATTCACTCGTTGTTCCTTTCTTTGTTTTGTCGATCTAATATATTTAGATTTTTTAAGTATATCCTTAAACCCTTCGTGTCGCCACCTCTTTGAACTCTCTAAGTATCTGTTCTAATTTTTCTTTCTTTTTACACATCATGTCCATATCGTCTGCATACGTCAAAATTTGGTTCTGTTTAGTATACATAAGCCTTTTAGTATTTATCACTATTCTCCATATAACTTTCAGGTGGAATTGAAGACACCATTCCATAGTTGTAAGGTAGAAGTGGTATGTTGTTGAA
The DNA here is from genome assembly GCA_031761425.1 of Cosmopolites sordidus. Lineage (NCBI taxonomy): Eukaryota > Metazoa > Arthropoda > Insecta > Coleoptera > Curculionidae > Cosmopolites > Cosmopolites sordidus. The sequence continues at coordinate 621,210 of JARFXV010000886.1, read as the reverse complement.
AAATAATGTCTAAATGGTGACAATCTCCTTGATCACAAATTGATGTTTTTTTTACAAAATCTCTCATCACTTTAGTTAACGTTTCTTGTTCGTTTATTTCTCGTCGAATATTTTATTTGAGTTGATCTAGTATTTGAGGTTTATTAATATAAACTCTCTCTTTAAGGTAATGCTAATGAAAGAACTCAGTGGAGGGTGAGATTCGAACATCTTTAAGTCTTCTCAGTTCTGCGTTTCAAAAGCGCTATTGTAGCTCTTGCAGTATGGGCTGGAACAGCAATCTGCTGATGTAATTAATAAATCTCAGCGTCTCCTAATTGAGAAAAAAACGTAACATTTTTAAGTATATGTATTTACGGTTTTTGCGCGCCCTTATTTTCAAAAAAGAAAGGCCCAATATTTTTTATGTAGAAGCTGCACTGTGAATTTTCTCACTAATGCTTTTCCTGAATCAATAGTAGATTTTCTGTGCTTCAGTAGCATAAATGTTATTTATTCAATAACCATTTAGAGAAAAATGGTCCTCATGATACATCGATAATATCTGATAAAATTTTATGTCGATCTGCAACATTTAATAAGACACGATTGAGTTCAAATCGCAGCTGGAAATCATGATGATTGAACTCATGGATGTCAAAATAGTTTTAAACTTGAAGAGATTTACCACTAAACACCAAACCACTTTTTTTGAACTTCTGGGCGCACGTTTCGCTAACCATGTTAGCATCATCAGGAGATGACTTATGATCAAAATATATTATGTTCATATTAAATCTCCTGATGATGCTAATATGGTTAGCGAACCGTAAGTCGAGAAGTTCAAAAAAGTGATTTGGTGTTTAGTGGTAAATCTCTTCAAGTTTAGTGTTTCACACCAAAGGTTCCGATAGAAGAATTGAAAACACTTTTCTTTACAAGATGGATGTTTTCAGCAGATATATTTTTTATGGCATATCATTATGCTTTCTAGTGTCACCCACATACCCAGTCTCCAAAACCTTTACTACCAATTTGCATTTTGTGAGTCTAGAAGAAGCATTTCTAACGTTAAAACTCGAAATCTGACTTTAAATAAAAAATCTTTCAATTTCAAAGTAAATTGGTCCAAATTGTGTTCGTTCTTCAAGTGAATGCCAAGTTTTTAGATTTTTCTGAAAGAAAAAACGACAAGAGGGTTAAACCAATCCAAACTGGGACCTTCTTTTGCTCTACTCCATATATCCTTTATACATCCTTAATGCTGACACAACTGATGTAATAGTCATACTAAATATATTCTATTATCCCTCTGTCATCTTACAGTGCGATATGACTAGTGTTTGAGTAGCTGTTTGACTTTTAACTGTTAACAGTGAAAAAATTATCATCCAGGCATAATTCAGCCCGATTGCGATCTTGAGAGATAAGTATTTTCAAAACATAATCATTAAAAAGCATATTAAATTATTGTATATAATGTAAGATAGAGTATTTTCAACAAATTTATCTTTTCTTAACTTTGTCTGTTACATATCACTTACAAAAACTCCAAACAATTGTTGTTGTTCTTAATTTTTTACATTGTATCTCAAAAATGCTAAAGAAAGTCTACGTTTTGACCAGTGCGGAGAATATTGCAGAAATAACGAGCTATATAAAGTAGAATCATAACATCATAACTATGAAGACGTTTTAAATGAGAATTTTGATGAAGATCGAGACACCGACTTAGAACATGAAGTAGAAAACGGAATGGTAATATGAAAGTAGCAGTTATTTTTATCAAATGAATCCATTATTCGCTAATGGGGAAATGTACGAAAGCAATTTCGTAACAAGCTTACATAGTAATATGCCAGGCTTTACTTAAGGAATAATTTTAGTATCATACGTTTCAAGCTAATAGAAGAATGTCAGACCAGTATGCACACTTCAAAGTAAAAAATCAATCGAACTTGATTTTGGACAAAATAAATCAAACAGAAATTAACTCCTTTAATTCAACAAAGCAATAAATTGATATTGTAGATAAAATACACAACGTGGCGTAACAATATGTTCGATGTTGAACAAAGCTGGAAACAATAACAAACAGAATGGAGCTAACTATTTCTGGAATAACTACTCACTAACTAGTGATTGAAGAAATAACTCGAAGAATAATGAAAGCTGTTAGAATGACCAAACGCCTCCAAAAGAGGCTGACATTATTTTGATCTATTTTTGGTAAGTAATTGTCGTTTTTCGTTACAAAAGTTTAAACAAAATCATACGCTACAAGTTCTTTTTTAGAATATGTAAGTCAGGCTTATTTTACTCGTGCAACTTTGAAAATTGCATTCGACTGGAAGTTAAAATGAAATTTTCTTAATTAGTAACATTCAAGGAAAACAAAAATTGAACATATTTACGATAAACTAAATATAAAAAAGAAGTAAAGAATGTAAAACATGACAGTGATAGTAAACTTTTAAAGTTGATTCAAGAGTTTCTAAATAGCGAAGAGCTCTATTCAGGGTGATCTGTAATTATACAGGGTGTCCCATAACTTATCCACCATAGAGCAACTGGTGATAGTAGAGATCAAAATAAGAGGATTTAGTCAATAAATGTGTTGGCAAATGTTAGTTATTAAAAAGATACGGGGCGTTGAAAGTGAAATTTAAAGTGAAAGTAATAATTTAAAAACGATTGAAGATATCAAGTTCAAAATCGGGATAGTTCGGTTTTCAAAAGTGTTAAATAGGAATTTGGTACTAGTTTGAGTCTAGTTCTTAGAGAGCGCTTACTATCTATTTTGTGAGGAATTAACTCGCTCATATTTTTTTACCCTATAAGGCTGGGAATATTTTGACTTCAAAAAAGAGAAGAGTTAAAATTCCCACGTAAAAAAGGTACCCTTTATCAATATCGAGATCTCACGCCATTTGTGAGATATTTGTGTTCGAATATTCTATTACACATCTTGTCGATGGCTGAAAATTTTTCAATTCACAAAGTGTGCCTTGAATACGAGGAAAAAATAACATTAAGATCTTAAAAATACAACGTGCTTTATTTAATATAACAATTTTTTGAAATTTGCTTCAATAGGTGTTGAAAATGTCCACCGTTTACCTCAATACACTTTCGCAGGCTCTTTGTTAAGTGACACCTCACATTTGAGAAGATATTTTTTTCATTTCTCATAACAATGACCGCTCGTTGAATTTTTTGTAAAAATTTGTCTCGTGTATTGATTTCATCAAGGTAAACTAAAGAATTCATATGACCCTACAAATAAAGGTCTAACCTATTAATATTTAAGCTACGAGGTGGCCCCACGAAACTCACTGCAGCGCCCAATCCATTGATGTGGAAAACGTTGATTTAAATGATTTCGCACTGCAACAGAAAAATGCGGTGGAGCCCTATTTTGCATGAACCAGATGTCTTGTCTTAAGTTGAGAGGTATACCGTCCAAAATATCTAATAAATCATTTTCTAAAAACTGCACATATTGATATCCATTCAGTCTTTGCGGAAACTCAAATGGGCCGATTAAAAAATTGTCGATAATGCCGCACCAAGTGTGAATTGAAAACTCGTGCTGAAAATGTCGCTTTCTTGATAGGTGTAAATTTTCCGGGGCGTAATAATGAATATTTCGTCAGTTTGAAATTCCGCCTCTGGTAAAAGTTGCCTCGTCAGTAAATAATATCCTTTTCAGGAACATGGGGTCTATTTTTTTATGTAGTAGATTTTGACAAAATTCTGATCTAGCCGGCAAATCTTGTGGCAATAAATTTGACAAGGTGAATAATTGTAGGGGAACAATTTTTCTTTATGGAGAACTCTTGAAATGGTAAATTTGCCTCCAAATGCCTAGTGCTTAATATTTTCCGCGATACTAACTAAAATGTCCTCTTCTGTTCTACCGTTATACGTTTCGGTCGTCCACCAGAATTGTTGTAATGAAACGAACCTGTTTCGCCTAACTGATTGAAAATTCTTTGAAAAATTTGTCGATCTGGGATAATTTTGGTTGGGTAGAGATCTTCATACATACATAACTGCAGCGCTACTATTGTAATTTACTTGTGCATAAACTCAGAGCATATCCCTTAAATCACGGCTAGGAAATTGATTAAGTCCGGACATTTTTTACAAATTATTTAATACCAACTCAAGATTGGAGAAACTTGTTTCCATCTGCGGTTAACAGGAGACACAGAAAACAAAGAGAGTTGTCATCGAGACGTAATGATTTTTACACAACATTCAAGGCACACTTTGTGAATTGCATATCTTTTTGCAAACTGGCCAAGGGAATCTTTTTATGTGGAAATTATGACTCTTCTCTATATTGAAGTCAAAATATTTCCAGCTTTATAGAGTAAAAAAATATGAACGGGTTAATTCCTCACAAAGTAGGTAGCAAGCGCCCTTTAGAAACTAGGCCCAAACTAGTACCAAATTCAGATTAGTCACTTTTGAACACCCAACTACCCCGATATTGAACTTGGTATCTTCATCAGTTTTTAAATTATCTCAATTTTTCGAAAATTTAATTTCACTTTTAACTCCTCGGATCTTTTTATGGCTAACATTTGCCAACTTATTTATTGACTAAATTCTCTTATTTTGATCTCTGCTATCACCAGTTGCTCTATGATGGATAAGTTATGGGACACTCTATATGTAGTATTCCAAAACGTAGTACGATAATAAGCACTAAAAATTATGAAAATTTTTATAATTAATTTTTGATCGGTAGGTTCTAATTACATATAGGTATGTGCCATACTTATTCTTATACTACCTTCAAAGTTCTAAAATAAAATTTGAAATTTATTATTAATTTTGAAACGGTTTAAAATGAAACTTGCAAAACTTGAAGGTGTACCACTAGTAACTATGACGCATAATTTTGTAGTATTGCTGGAAAAATATAATAAATAGACCAAAAACACAACCATAGGAAAGCAAAGTTATGGCCTCTATATATTGGGATGCCCATGGGATATCAATTATCTCGAGATAGGTAAAACCATCAATAGCGAATTTTATATAGCGCTATTGGTACATTTGATGGATGAGATCGCATAAAAAGACTCCAAATGAACAAAAAAAGGGCTATGTTACAACCACAAATCGTTGGCAACGATGGTTAAATTTCAGTTCGAATTGCTTCCTCATCCACCGTATTCTCCAGATCTGCGCACCGGGGACTATTTCCTGTTCTTAGACCTCAAAAAAATAGCGGCTGAAAAAAAAATTTCTCTTCAATAAGAGGTAATTGCCGAAATTGAAGGATATTTTGAAAGTAAAAAGAAATCATTCTATAAAAAGGCGTAGAAATGTTAGAATAATTGTATTGCTCCTCAATGAGAATATATTCATGGATAAAGTCGAAATTTGAGAAAAAATATGTGTTTTATTTGTCAGACCGGGAACTTATTGACCAATGTTATTATAATGTTCGAAAGAAATGTGAATTATTTGAGTTTTAAATATTAATGATATATTGAAAAAAAAGATATTTAATACTTATCTGTGGACCTCATATAAACTATACAAAAAATTATTTAAATTGTAAGAAGAAAATAATTAATAGATGCCAGACAGACTATAACTCTAACGCTACCTCATTTAATCAATCAATCAATCAATAAATTTCTTGAAAGACATTCATCCGGATCTACTTATCATTAAAATGTTATTCCTACGGTTACTATTCAACTCTGACACGTCAGACACCGTGTTAAGAAAAAAAAAGCATGTAAAACAAGTAGGCCTCAAGATAAATGACCAAATTATTCCTATTATCAACATGAATATCGGGAACTACTTTTCGGGTGTAGCCGTAATGCCAGGGTCGGACTCCAGTCTCATAAATTCTTGTTAATATCATAAATTAACTTATATATTTTCAAATCTGATACTGTTACTTTTTCGAGAAAAAAATTAATGAGTAGATCAAATACAAGATCTTTGAGGTAAAAAAGTATATATATATATATATATATATATATATAATATATATATATATATATATATATATATATATATATATATATATATATATATATATATATATATATATATATATATATATATATATATATATATATATATGTAGGAAAAATTATTGCCAATGATATAAAACCATTATTCCACCTACGACTAGATGGTGATTAGATTTACAATGCTATTTTTAACCGTTCGCAGACCATTATATATCGAGACAACTCTGCATGACTGAACTATCAGATATAAGTTAAAACTTACAACTCGTGTTTTAAAATGATTTGGGATTATAAGTAAGAGTAACTTGTATCTTATTTTAAAAAGTTTATTCTTCCTCCAAACATGGTTTGAATTCAATACACATCTGTTCCTCGGACAAGATAATAAAAGCTATGACTAAATTGTCAATATCAGAAAAATTTAGTGAGTTATTAGACCAGGGCGTGGATCATGTTCAACGTCTTCTCGGCAATCTTGAAAACGCTTAAACCACTCAAACCACTCATTGCCGTAAACTTCTTTCAATAAATTATACGTTTCATTAGAGGTTTTTCCAAGTTTCAAGTGAAATTTCACAATTCGTTGCTCTCTTGTTACTCTTAAATATGTTATATTATTATGCAAACAACTCTAATGCGAACGAAGGCTACGGTTGTACGGATTTGTTTACAGAAGCGAGTGGTACTGCATTCGAAAGAGAAGGCTTGACGCTAAACAGCTGTTAGTCGCTGGCGTTTGGCGCATGCGTACTTCTTCTCTAGCAGCGTCAGTCTCGTTATTTAATAGCCACACATCCTATTTTAATTTTTTTAGAAACTGCATACATAAAATAATGGGAATGGTGGCGTAACCTTCGATCGGAACCATTGTTCACTTCCGTTTTGGAGGGGAGGCAGGCCAACATCTGATGTGGTTTCAAGATCAGTTTGAACTCCTCAGTGGTCTCTTAGTGCTCCTTTAGTGGTCGCCCCCGCTCAGAGTTGAATAGTAACCGTAGGAATAACATTTTAATGATAAGTAGATCCGGATGAATGTCTTTCAAGAAATTTATTGATTGATTGATTGATTAAATGAGGTAGCGTTAGAGTTATAGTCTGTCTGGCATCTATTAATTATTTTCTTCTTTCAATTTAAATAATTTTATGTATCGTTTATATGAGGTCCACAGATAAGTATTAAATATCTTTTTTTTCAATATATCATTAATATTTAAAACTGAAATAATTCACATTTCTTTCGAACATTATAACATTGGTCAATAAGTTCCCGGTCTGACAAATAAAACACATATTTTTTTCACTCTACAGAACATCTTGAAATAAATAAATATCTAGATATATAAAAATAAAGATGCATTCACAAATAATTAGATCAATAATATTTTACGGGTCATAAACGTAGGGTATAGCAAAGAAAGACGAACTATTGTTAGGTTCCTGGGAAAGGAAATACTGAAAAAAATATATGGCCTCTTTTTTTTCGAAAAAAGGTTCTTTAAATCGAAAAAAGGTTGGAGAATTAGTACAAATGAAGAACAGTCAACAACCTTTACTAGTTCAGATCTAATGATAAAATCCTGAGCACACGACTGAGTTGGGGTGAACACATTGAGGATGGACAGCGAAAGAACGGTTAAAAAAATATTGCAAAGGAGTATAGAGGGATCAAGACCGAGGGAAAGACTAAGAAAAACCTGAAGTAAGGGGAATGAACAGGGATCTTCAAGAGCTGGGAATTACAGATTGGAAACGGAAGGCGAGAGATAAAAAGGAGTGAAGAAGGATATCGGAAGAGGCAAAAAACATAAAATAAAAAACGGTACTTCTCAATAACTAGATTTTATAGGTTATATATACGGATAGCTACGAGAGATTAAGGCTCTTGATGGGCTATGAAGCCAAAGAGAAGAAGAAAAAGAATTATTTTCCACTATAAAAAGAGATTTTTCTAGTTCTAATTGATCTCCATCTGTTACATAGCTCATTAATTACCACTGATTATATTTAGTAATCTTCAAATCAAAAATTTAAAAACTCAGCATTCACTTGAAGAATGAACACAATTTGTACTAATTTACTTTGAAATTGTAAAAATCATTTACATAACAGTTGCAAAATAAAGAGGTTATTAACAGTTAGAAAATTTGAAAACAGAACTGACTTTTTGATATTCTCGACCACTATGTGGTAAACACATGAAGTATTTGTTTACTGCTGATACTGGGTATGACTAGTTTTTTGTATTCTTGTACGATATTTCTTTTGAGTGCGATGTTCAATTTGACTAGTGATAATAATTCCTTAATAGTGCATGCTTAATTTTTGGATACTTTCTGCGGTTAAAATGCCACACCTTTATGAAAACAATGAACTAGTGGACATACCTTACGGGGCAACGATGTTCTATCAAGTTTTGTTTCAGACTTCAGGTACAGTCCAAACGACGAAACGACGCAAACTTTTGCAAAACAGGCCTATAAAAACAGTGTTTTATCAAAGGCCCAGGTTTTCAGGTGGCTTAAGGCATTCTCAGAAGGCCAAGATCTGACTAAAGCTAAACCTCTCAGAAGAAGACTTTCACTGCAAGAAGTGATAAACATGTTCCCAGACTCCGGGATCTTGTACATTCTGATCGTCGGTTGAATGATTAATGACTAACTAATGAAATGGAATGGAACAAAATCTATGCGAGAATGGTTCTGCAAAATCTTTCGCAGGACAATAGGAGGGAAAGATGTCTTTTCATTTTGAGGTGGACTGAAAATGACCCCCATTTTATGGAACGTGTCATTACTGGTAACGACTCTTGAAAACGAGCCGAAATTTTCAAAGCACACCAGAAAATTTTTGTTGCACGAAAAAAAATAGCTACGTACCAACAAATACCTCTTAGGAGTTCAAACCCGCAATGAAGACGCATCAGATGTAAGCCTGTCTCCCATCGAAAAATTAAGATAAAAGTGTACCAGATTGAACACTACACCACCAGTTCAGCAGCTGTCAAGAAGCACGCTGTCAAGCATGAGCAATGTTTAGCATTTCATATGTTGCTGTTACATTCAACAGATGGCGCTTCCACTGCCGTAAAATATTTAGTATAGCATGTGTAGTTTTTACGTCCAACAGATGACACTGTTTTTCAAAAAAGCATGTTTTACCTGTCACAGGCCTATAAATATATATCTACATAGTATATACAAACTCGCGCGTATCCGAATGCAACGTTTTGTCAAAATTTCAAATCAATCAGTGAAGGACTTTCGAAGTATCGGTATATATATATATATATATATATATATATATATATATATATATATATATATATATATATATATATATATATATATATATATATATATATATATATATATATATATATATATATATATATATATATATATATATATATATATATATATCCTATCAGTAATTTTTTTAAAAATCATCAACGTTTTCACCTAGATAATTCTAAAAGAATATTAAGAAAACTGAATGACGCATAACCAAGAGAACAAGCAGAACCCAGAAGTGGATTCAATACAATCAAATCCATGTTGTACAGCAGGCCTTAGAAACGTACAACGAATATACCATGCCACTGTGCTTTTATCGACTACGAAAAAGGATTTGACTTAATCTCAAAAGCAAGCCATAATGGATGCATCGCTTAGCCAGGGGGTATACAAAGAATATGTAAACTTATTGGGATCAAAATATTTTGGAGTTACAGTGACAGTTCATCTTGATTATCTTGAAGTTCAAATTAATATAGAGCGAGGTGTGTGGCAGGATGACGCAATATCGCCTATTCCTTTCTCGGTCTCCCTTGAAAAAGTATTCCGTAACCTGGATTGGAAACAGGATGATTCAATGGAGCAAACTTAAGCCATCTTAGATTTGCAGAGGATTTGGTTGTCGTTTCACAAAATCCAGAGGAACTGCATAGAACTGCATACAAGAACTCGAAAGGGCTGACGAACCATTTGGCTTAAAAATAAACCTAAAACGAGTCAGGTTATGTTCATTAAATTAGCTGAGGATAGAAAAATGTCAGTTTTAGGAAGGGATTTGGAAATTGTAGACCACTTTATATATTTTAGGCAGAGGATATCAATGGAGGGGATATCACCCTGGAGGTGGAAAGGCGTATTAAACGTGGCTTGAAGGCATTTGGTAGGCTTAACATAGTGTATAAGAGCAAACTCTCACTTTGTTTGAAAGGAAAAATCTTCGATCACTGTCCGTTATAACATATGACAGTGAAATCTGGACACTCCCATAACAATGAATTGAAATACTTCGGGTAGCACAGAGGGAGAATAGAAAGATGTATGTTTAACATTACAAGACGAGAAAGGAAACAAACTGGAACTGGTTCCTGGGCTGGAACAAACGAAAGTATGTAACATCATTGGAAGAATAAAGCAATTGAAATGCAGATGGACAGGCCATATAGGCAATGGAACGAGAGATGAACCAAGTCAATTTTGGAGTGGATACTGCTAGAACGCAAACGTCCACGAAGAAGATCGATAGCACGATGGATTGATGACATGGTTAAATATACATATTGGACCCCAGTGGCAAAGAAATCTCAGGACCGTAAAAGTTGAAAGCATGCTGAAGAGGCCTTCTGATGATGATGATGATGATGAGATATAGTGAGTGAGTATTATCAGGAGATCTTCGGATTGAGACGCGTTTCGTTTATTTCAAGTAATTTCACATATCACATATTTTAATCGTTTTCAATAAAAATATTGAAAACTATTTACAGTTGAGCTATTACACATCGGATTCCATTCTATTAAACCGATTTTGACATTATAAATTACTCGAATCTTTTCCGGATATCGCGTCGCTACAATTTTCGTGAAAAATTAACATAAGCCAATGAAAAACGATATTTTCGAGGTGCTAAATTTTATATACGTAAAGGAGAGTTATAGCCGATTCTGTAAAACCATTATTCCGCCTACGAAGCTGTGGTAGTCAGATTTATGAAGCTATTTTTTAAACCATTTACGAAAGATATCAAATCGAGACATATCTGCAGGAATAAATACTTCGATTTATAACAGGAAGATCCGTAATTTTCATTATATACATATCGCATTTAAACTCTGACATTATTTATGAAAAAATAAATGGCATTTAACTGCTGAAGTAATGTTATTAAGTTCATAGTACACATATGTCCAAATGTTTGGAATATTCAATTTTGGATATTGGTTGGATTTGGATATTTTGGATATGGCTGGAACATTTAATTTTTTTTTCATATTAAGTTTCTAAAAAGGTAAAGTGTTAGGGTTAGAGGCCCATCAGCAACTAGGCTATTTAGTGACTGGACCTACAGCTTAATGTGGGTTCCGAACCACGGTTATCAGCTTCCGACAAACCCAGGCCAGCATCACCCTCGGGCTATGAACCCTTGGTTATGTGCCTACCCATAAGTCTATCAGGAAACCTACCGACTGGCGAGTGACCAACGTAGAATACTTCTCAGAAGGCATCCAGCTTTACCCAGCCTTTAACCGGCGTGACTGTGGGGTAATTCGTTGTCGGATTTTACACTCTGGCCTAGAAACATTCACAAACATTTAGGAAGTAAACAGACAGAAGAAAGAAAGAAAAACAACCATCCGAGCGCTCGAATCGAACCAACTACCGCTCCGATGCGGTTTCGGCACAGCAGCGGCAGGCCGCTACTCTTACCGTCCGCACCAACGCGACCGGCCTTAAGTTTCTCTTTTACTGGTTTACGAAATCATCCTTTTATTACAATTCTTACTGGCATCAAATAAAACTCGACATCAAATGACCAATGTGCCTAAAATTGATATATTATTTTCACCATCAATTTTCATTGTCAAAAAAATTACAATGTTCCAATTGCTTTCAAAAATAATTTTAAAATATAAAGAACCAATAAAACTAATAAAAAGTATTTTCCCCATGGCTCTGTATACATACCTGTAGACGATTTAACATGTTGTTTATTAAAAGATGAATTTGAGCTTATGCAATTCTCTCCCATTCTTCACGAGTAGCACCTTTTAGTTCTCGTCGCAGTGTAAGAGGAGGATTGTTTCATTTCTTGATGCATGTTTTCAGAATGACCCAACCATGTTCAATGACATTCACATCAGAAGAATTTGCTAGCCACAATAACTTGGTTATTCCCTCCTATTCAAAGAAATTTTGTAGTGCTGCTGTTCGATGAGGAGATACATTGCCACCGATGAAAACAAATCCTTCGCCCACTGCACTTCAGAACAGACGCTCAACAGGATTTAAAACTTCCGCGATGTACCAGAATGAACCAGTGAACCAGTGAACCAGTGACTTCTCTCCAGGACAGTAGAAGTGATACCACTCTAAAAGATCACGCTCCCACCTTCAAATGGGATACGTGGTTGAGCTGTTTCTACTCGAGCTTGTCGACATGGGGCTCCCCAAACTAATGTTCTTCGTAAATCAGAAATCAAGCCAGTTCTCGTCTCATAGCAGAACATCACCTTATTCCAGTTAGGACTATGATTTACCATTTCTCGAGCTCATTGAAATCTTACATTTACCGATTTTAGTCTGCGTGTTATCGTTTGTCATGAAAATTTGCACCTTCAAGCCTAACAAGCTCCCTTGACCACTTATAGGTTTCAGATGATTTCTTCGAGCTACCATTAATATTTGCCGGTCTTGTGAAGTTAGTGATCATCGTTTTCTATCATTTCTGGGGCAATCCTTTACGCCGTTTCATCTCTTCGATTTTTTTATTAATTTTCGATACAACACTTTGGGAAACACCTACAATTTGCTCCATATCACTTTGATTAAAGCCCTGTTCTAATAAAGCAATTACTCTTGATCTATTAAAATTATATATAATGTTTCGAGGCACTGTTAACCGGATTGATTGAAAATTGAAACAGAATTGGCATAAGATGTAAAAACAAGTTTCAACGGAATGTGCAAAAATCGAAAAACCTATGTAATCAGCAAAATAATATTTTCCTTATTTTCATTTAAACGGTCTAAAATAAATATCCATCACAATTTTTGGAATACCATAGGCGTAGATATCGTATTTGCAAATATTCAAAACTTTTGGACCTATGTGTCCACCTGGGTAATGTAGTTTTAAAAACAGTCCAGCACACTAGTTTGTTTAGTTCATTATCGTATCGTGTATTTCATGTACTGCGTTTTCAATGCACAGCATCAGATAAAAAAACTCATTTCGCTTGAGTTGCTCTCTAGTGTAGCGGCTGAACTTTTCGGTTAATGATAGGAGGATTCATAAGCTTTATTTGAAAATAATGCTGATCGTATTTAAACACCGCTACCCACATTGCTTCTAATACAGCAGGAAGCATCTGATGCATTAAAAACATATTTTACAAGAAAATGTATAAATAAAGTAATGAGGCTGGTGGTGTAACGTTTCAACTAGCAAAATTGTAAATTGCTCCTTTAGAGGGAAGGCAGGCCAGCAACGAACGAATATAGACTCCCTAGAATCACTTGGTGGTCCATAGCTTTTTTATTGGCTAATTGTATTTGCGTTCTGCAAATGAGTAACAACAATTTCAAGCAACGGTTATTGTTATCAAGTTTTGTTTCAAACTTAGGCACACTGCGACGGAATATTTTGCAAAACTTCATCATGCCTATAGAACTAGTGTTTTGTCACAAGTTTTCAGGCGGTTTAAGGCATTCTCAAGCCGACCCTGGATTGAAGATGAATCTTGAAGGTGAACACCTTTAACTTCAAGAAGCAATGAAAATATCAATAAAGTTAAAAATGAATTGAGGATAAAGAAAATCCATGCCTTGACTCTTTTAGGTGGTCATTTTTGCAAATGACCCTCATTTTGGAACGTGTCATTACGAATATTGCTATTTATGTATCCTGAATAATAAATAAAAACAAACATTTATCATTGAAAATGGTTTTATAGTTCTTCAACATATTCTCCGTGATAATCGATACACTTGTGCATACATTTGAACCCATTTTCATCGCACTTTTTCCATTCAGATTGGGGTATTTTTAAAACATGAATTTAGAACGCATCAACCGCTTCTTTTGGCATCGAAAATCGTTGGCGTAGTTTATCCCCCGCGGACGGGAAGAAAAAGAAATCATTGGGTACCAAATCAGACGGATAACCCATCAATATGATTTTTTGATCGGTCAAATATTGAGTTATTCGGTCCGAGTGCTCACGTTTTCATAGTAAAAAATGAACCTGCGTAGGTGATGTTTTTTGACGATTTTCTAGTAGCAACGTAGCCACATGCCCATTTATCCCAAAAAAAACAGGCGACCATTTGCTTCGAAGTGATTCTTGCGCAAAGAACTTTTGCTGGGTTTGGTTCATTTTGAAAGACCCATACAGTCGACTACTGTTTACTTTCGGACAAATTATGTGGAACCCACCGCGCACAAAATATTTTTCACGGCTAAATGTTCATGTAAAATCTTGTGTATGTTTATCATACTAATGTATGTCTCAATCTCACGGTATGTCACATGACAATCTTGCTTTATCAATTCGCGCACAGTATCGACATTTTCCGGCACAACAAACGATTTCATACAACCTTCTTTAAATTCATTCGTGAGAGACGGCCAAGATAGAATGCACTAAACCAGTGATATACAGTGGTTTCAGATAGTGCTTCAACGCCAAAAGTCGAATTGAGTGGATAATTCACGTCGAAACTCGCAGTAAATCATCACACAAAATTTCTCACGAGTTAATTCCATTTTTTGACTCAGATAAAATTTTCAAGTCACTAGACAAGAGAAATACCATCCGTATGACAAAACGTTCTGAGTACGTATACAGTCAATAATGTTAAACTTTACGATGCACAAGTCAAATGGCGCCTAACAACTCCGTTATTGCCAATTTCTGAAGGCAATTCTACAATTATCTTAGTTCCAGTACATATATAAAGAGAGGACAAACCATTTCCGCATAAATAGTAACCCTCGTACTGACAACGAGCATTGAATTTTTGAATACGACCCGGAAATGAAGCGCCAGAATCAGAAACGGCACACTTCAAATTCACCACGGTCAAAAAACCACAGAATAAACAAATTAATGATTAAAAACATGTTGATTTGTTCCAGAACGCAATAGAACTAACTGAATAGACTCTAAGCAATTTAAATTCGTATTGAAGACCACTCATTTTATGAAACGTACCATTACTGATAACGAGTATTAGATTTTTAAATGCAATTCAGAAGAAAACTGGCAGAACCAAGAATGATACTCTCCAACCTAACATAAATTAAAAATTAAATATCTCGTTGTCAGCGTTTGTAAATTTTAAAAACATGTAGTTTCAATATTTTTTAATTATAATAGGTGCACAATTACTCTGCATTTATTGAAGTGTGTTAGTCTGATATATTAAGTTAAAAAAAATATTTCTACAGAGGTGTTTCTCGATTTGTAATCTTTCGTGAATGGGTTGAGGATGACATCGTAAATCTGACGACCACAACGTCGTAGGTGTAATAATAGTCTTACAGACGCGACGGTAATTCTTGATCCGTATAACGAATTTACACCTCGAAAATCTCGTATTTTATCGGCTTATGTTAATTTTTCACGAGGAAGATTCTGTTTCAAACTCAAAAGAATCTGTTAAGTTAAGCTGTATAGAGTGATTTACTCCTTGTGAATTCAGGTCTAAAATTACTACTATAGGCAAGAGGAAACATTTTACTGTATATACGTTTAAATTTAAAATATTATAATGAAGTTTAATGAAATTATATACAGGATAGCGTAAAACTATATATATATATATATATATATATATATATATATATATATATATATACATATATATATATACATATATATATATATATATATATATATATATATATATATATATATATATATATATATATATATATATATATATATATATATATATATATATATATGTATATATAATGTTTTCAGCAGAACTTGCAGTTCGTGGTCTACATTGTCTACCAGCGTTACCCACAGACATCAAAATGTCTACTCTTATTTCCAGTGGTGAGTGCTTAGAAACCCCAAAGACCCTCGTTCTATATTTTTCTTAGTTTGTGTAAAGATTTAGAAATGTTTTGTGGTGTTACTTCGAGTTCCTATCTGAGTTCTAACAGTATATAACAAGGAGTTTTTTCCAACAGTTCTTCAAATCCTTGATATTTCAGTTCTTCCAGGCATTCTGCATCATTTAAGTCTAAATTTTCAATTCGAAATTATTAGAATTAAATCATGCATGCCTTGAGCTTCCACACCTTTTTTTCAGTTGATACCACCAAATAATTCTCCCTCCCTTTGCAGCTCTTGTATATGTTTTTCTAGTTCATAGTGATCTTATGACAGGAGAAGGATATCATCTGCAAATCTAAGGTGGCTTAAGTATGCACCATTGATTTTTATTCCATCCTGTTTCCAACTCAAATTAAGGACTTTCCTCTTCAAGGCAGGCTGAGAACAGAACAGACGATATTGAGTCACTCTGCCGTACACCCCGTTCTATATTGATTTTAACGTTAAGATCATCCATGTGAACTGTCGCAGTAGTTTCATAATACATGAATCTCAGTACGTTTACATAAGCTCTGTCTATCCCTTGGTTAAGCAATGCATCCATTATGGCTTACTTTGATATTGAGTCAAATACCTTTTCATACTCAAGAAAAGCCAAGCACAGTGGCATGGTGTATTCATTGTAACTTTATGGCCTGTTGGACAACCAGTATATGATCCGTTGTACTGAATCCACTTCTGAATCCTGCTTGCTCTTTTGGTTGTGCGTCATTCAGTGTTCTTAATATTCTTTTAGATATTATCTTGGTGAAAACTTTGTACAAAACTGACAGAACGCTTATTATGCGGTAGTTTTTTTAAATCTTCATGTGTTCCCTTCTTTGAGAAGAATTACAGCATTTTTCCATGGGTTGGGCATTTGTTGTTTTTTGAGACATTTTGAGTATAATTTTGCCAGTGTTTTATGTGAAGTTCGACTGCCAGCGTTTAACATCTCAACTGTTAAACTATCCTTTCCTTAAGCCTTTCCATTCTTCATCGCTTCTATAGCATTTGTCACTTGATCTAGCAGGATATCTGGCCTTTGCTTTTCCGTGGGGATAACTTGGAATAAAATCTTCTGATAATCTTTAACATTTCCATACGTTCCGGTCTTGCGAAATATTAAAGCGCTTCGACAAAGCAATCTCAAAAACGCTGTGCCTCTGAAGCAGCTTCTCAGGATTTACTTTGCCGTTTCTGAATCTTACCATTCTTGTACGTTCTCTTCGACAGTTTATCCTAACCTTTGCTCTATGGTCACTTCCAACATTAAAACGGTTAAGGACAATACAATTACTGTTTACAATTTACTGTTTCGAAGATGACTGTTAATCGACAATGTGTGTTTATTATATTATTGGGAGCTTCGTCTTAAAGTGCCCCACCCGTTACTTAAAATGGTTCTTTCAATTTTATTTAGATAGTCATGATGGAGGTATGGGGTATCAGAGTGTGACGATTTTTGGGTGGAAGGTAAAATGTAAGTTTTTACATTAGGGCGGCATGTACTCATATAATATGGTAGCTATCACATGAGGAAGTATGACTTTGGGTGATTCTTGAGAATTCTCAGCAAACATTGAAATGTTTATATACAAAATATTGTAGCTTATCTTCATAAGAATGTCGTTCAACTAGTCGTCCACCAGGATTGTTATAATAAAACGAACCTGTTTTGCATAAATGATTGAAAATTCTTTGAAAAATGTGTCAATCTGGGATGATTCTAGTTGGGTAAAGTTCTTCATACCTTCTAACTGTAGCACGACTATTGTAATTTACTTGTGCATAAACGCAGAGCACATCCTTTAAATCACGGTTAGAAAACTGATTAAGTCTGGGAATTTTTTACAAATTATTTAATACCAACTCAAGATTGGACAAACTTGTTTCCAACTACGTTTAATAGAAGATATAGAAAACAATGTCATTTTTCATGGAGGCGTAATAATTTGTACACAATATTCAAAGCACACTTTGTGAATTGCCTATTTTTCAGCCATCCACAAAATATGCAATATAATATTCGAACACGAACATCTCGCAAACGGCATGAGATATCGATTTTGACCAAGGGTAGCTTTTTTACGTGGAAAATATGACTCTTCTCGATTTTGAAGTCAAAATATTCCCAGCTTTATAGGATAAAAAATTATGAGCGAGTTAATTCCTCGCAAAGTAGGTAGCAAACGCTCTCTAGGAACTAAAACTAGAACTAGAACTAGAACTATGCTTAAACTAGTACAAAATTCGGATTTGTCACCTTTAAAAAACCCAACTACCCCAATTTTGATTTTCATCTTTAACCGTTTTCAAATTATCTCAATTTTTCGAAAATTTAGTTTCACTTTCAACATCCTATATCTTTTAATAAACAACATTTGTCAACACATTTATCGTCTTATTATGATCTCTACTATCACCAGTTGCTCTATGGCGGATAAGTTATGGGACACTTTGTACATGTACTCTAACCCCACAATTGCTTCTTGTATATATGTGAATTTAAAGAGTAATAAATATTTAATTTATGATAATTTAGGATATCCTAAAATTGCAGTACATTAAAAACCATTGAATTTATATTCAATATATAATTTACTTATTTATTTCTTACCTCGGCACTACCAATCTGTTCTTATGTCATTTTACTTGATAGACTATGACGTTGTTTTACTCCACCTCTTAAATATTCAACGCTTTCTCTCTTGCTCTAACTATACAAACTTCTAACAGTTACTAATTGTTTGCATGACTGACGCATATATTTTAAATCTACTCGTAATCGGCAGGATGCACTATTTATTTAAGAAGGTTTTATTCCTAAATATTAGTTGACTATTAAAATATCGACGAAATTGTTCAAACTTACGTGGACGGTCTGATAAAAGCAGCATACCAAACTTTTTCTTTTCGATTACTTGATTTGACTAATTTCCAACTAATTTGATCCTATTAATTCCTTTTTCCTGCACTGTTCTGTTGCTGCATCTGCACTGTTCTCAGTTCTTCCATATGTTTTTATTCAGTTCTGTTTATATGATCTATGGGAGAGTTCCTAATATCTAAGTCTACCTTGATGTCTTTTTTTTCTTATCTCGTAGTGGTCCTATTCTAAAATTCGTTTGAAAAACCTTTCATTACCCATTCCATGTACGTGTCCTTATCATGAGTATGAGTTCTCTCAGTCTACTGTCGTACTATGTGTATTTTGTCTCCTTAAAGCACCTTTCCAAAAAGCTGTGTGACTTTATCAACATTCTGTAGTTTTCCCGCTTATTAGCTTAACTTGACTACTGTAAGTTACAATTGTTTTAATAATGAAGAAGTATATACTCCGATCCATCTATTTCATTCATTGAGCCCCAGATCCGTGTGCTCGTTCCAAAACGAGCTTTTCCTGTGTTCTTCCAATGGTATATATATATATATATATATATATATATATATATATATATATATATATATATATATATATATATATATATATATATATGTTTATGTTTATAGTTTTAGGAAGCATATATAGTATATGCTTCCTAAAGACCCGACCCTCCGTCCATGTCGCAGGAAGCGGACAACGGCTGAATCCGAACGTTCATTTCGGGAACAGATGGCTAACAGGGCTCTGGCAAAAAAAAATCCAGATGGCATCTACAGTGGCAAACACCGGCAACCTGGTCGGTGTCTGTTCACTCAGAGGGTGCGGCTGTTCACCATGCTCCAGGTGACTTGTGCTTCCCCTATAAGAAACACGCATCACGGATGAGGACACGGTGGACTACGGGAAGTATCGCATATTCAAAAGCAGGACAGACATACGAGTCGCAGGGGCACGCCGTTTCTGGGCATGGCCTTTGTGGTACACAAGGGGATCGTTAACTCTATTAAGAAAATCATCCCCATAAACACTAGACTAATGACAAAGCGTATAATGTGCGCCAATGAAAAATAAACCATAATCAACGTACATGCCCCCACAAATGAGGATAACAATAAAACTCCAAGTCTACAGAGAAATTCTACGTAACACTAGAAAAGGTAATGGTAAAGGCCCCAAAGGATGATGCCAAAATTTTACTGAGCGACTTTAACGCACAAATTGGTAGAGAAAAAATCCATCAGAAAATTGTTGGCAAATTGGCAAATTCCCCGCTCACAAATTTACCAACAAGAACGGCACAAGACTCATCGAACTATACCAACAGAATAACTTGAAGATCGTGAATATAACTTGGTGGGACTCGGAATGCGAAAGTGCATTGTAGCGACGCAAACGAGTATTTCAGGAGTACAACACTAAAAAATCCCCAGACAGTCAACAGTTTTTTGACGTGACTAGAAAACCGACCGCAATGGTTATCAGGTAAACTAAGAGGAAGTACCTGATGGAACAACTAGACTCTATAGAGAAGAATTTCCACAATTATAACACGAGAGACTTTTATAGGACTTTGGCAAGAGAAATTCGTGGATACACACCATCAAATATTTGCTTCTGAAAGCGGAATGGGAGATTAGCGCTAACAAATCAGGAGAATTGTCAGGAGCTGGCACAATATTTCTCCAATCTCCTCAATTGTCCCGAACGCGATACAAGATTCCACAAGGAAAATTGTATCCATACCCACTCAGAATCACCACCACACAGGAAGAAATCCACAGGCACATCCGCAAACTAAAGAATAACAGAATATCCGGTGAAGATGGTATCACCGCGGAACTATTGAAAAACCTTGGATCAAATTCACTGCAGAAACTTATGCAAATTATCACGAACATCTGGCAAACAGAAAAATTACCATGGAAATGTGCTCTTATCCATCCGCTGCACAAGAAGAAAGACAGAACAAATCTGAACAACTACAGAGAAATCTCCCTACTCCCTAAGTCACTTACAAAATCCTCTCAGCATGCCTTCTCCAGAGAACCCAAAAATAATTAGAACACAAAATTGGCAAGCACCAGGCCGGCTTTCGCCCTGATCGCTCATGCACTGAACAAATATTTGACTTAAAAAGAATACAGAAATGCAAAGCTATTAGCAACGTCCCAATCATCTGTACGTTCGTGTGCTTCAAGAAAGCATACGATGGCATCGAAAATCGCTGTTCAACATCCTAGAACAACAAGAACTCGACCCCAAAAACACTACGATTGATCAAGCAGACACTGACCGACACAACCTCTAAAGTGAAAGATATGGGAGAAATTTCCAAACCCTTCGTGATTAAAACTGGAGTACGCCAAGGAGATGGATTATCCTCACTCTTCTTCAACCTTGTCCAGGACAAAGTCATAAGTTAATGGGAAAAATAACTGAAAAATCAAAGGCAATGGAAACCAGTACGACTCAGACGATCCAAAAACAACATAGTAATATCATACTTAGCCTTGCAGACGACCTAGCCATACTCGCAGGCAATGAAAAAAGGGCAACCAAACAGATTGAAGTCTTCAAGGAATGTGCAGAGAAAGTCGGCCTACAAATCTCCTTTCAAAAAACCGAATTCTTCTGCTCAAAATTAGATGTTCAAAATTTGGACACCAAATACGGCAAAATAAATAGGGTTTGAAGATAGATAGGGAGAGAAGATAGCACAGAAGACTCGATTACAGAAGATCAAGAAGGCATACGGCAATACACACAATATCTAAAATAAGATATACATATCCACACACGCAAAAATAAGACACTACAACACAGTAATCAAACCAGAGATACTATACGCAAGCGAGCCATTTACACTTCATACAAAAAGTGACATTGAAAACATACTGAAAGAAGAACCCAAAATTATGAGGAAAATTCTCGGCCCAAAAGTGACTGACGAAGGATACAGTCTACATTCTCGAAAGACCACAGAGATAATGTCCAACGTAGCGGCGGACATAAGAAAAAGAAGATTGTAATTGTATGGACATATCAATAGACTCCCACCGACGAGACTCACCAACAGAATTTTTACATACCCACAAGGAGTCAACAGTACCATGAATCGCACAAGTCAGAGCTGATCTGGGAAAGGCACAAATAGGACAGAGATTGAGGATAGAAGAACCTATAGAAACAAAATACATTTGTGGAACGTTGCATTAGAGAGCAAAGTTTCGACGAGATCGGGAACAAAGGGTGACGGAAGAGAGAAAGGATGAGAGAGGTGTGGAGGGTCAGAAAGAACACTCGAAAATGAGTCAGAATGCTTTGCGTGATCCAACCGGATTTATACGCCTAATAATAATAATCATAATAATAATATATATATATATATATATATATATATATATATATATATATATATATATATATATATATATATATATATATAATTGTATTAATATTTACTTCAGCTCCAAATATTTAATATTCTTCAATTTTTTTATCGTGTCATTTACTCTATATCATTATATCCTTGGGCCAAGGCTATTTAGTCATCTACAAAACATTAAGGAAATTAAATATTTTCCCCCGGATATATTCTTATATAGAGTTTGTCCAATAAGAATCCGGACTGAGGTCATAAAAAACTTATTGAAGAAATATGTAAAGTAACTTAATAATTTTCAAAATATGACTCTCCTGTTGATCTCCTCTCCTACTGATGAATACACCGCTGCCAGAGGCTTTCCAGTCTTTATACAACCCCTGGAAGTCTTCAACTGCAAAACTATTCTTGTACTCCGTCGAAGCCTTTTGAACTGCCTCAATCGTCAATAAATGATGTCCTTTCAGGTTCTTCTTAATCCGAGGAAACAAAAAAGAAGTCTGGGGGAGCCACATCTGGAATATAAGGCGGTCGAGACAGCGTTGCCACCTTGTATTTGGCCAATGTCTCCCTCACTATTAGCGACGTGTGACTGGGCGCGTTGTCATGATGGAGCATCCAGGAAACGGTGATCTCTCTTCTGATGCAGCGGACCTTCATTATCAAACGCTCAAGCACTTCTGCGTAAAATTTGCCATTTACTGTTTGGCCAGCCGGCACAAACTCCTTGTGGACTACATCTTTTGCATCAACGAAGACAATGAGCATCGATTTCACTCTTGACTTGCCACCCAGATGGTCACCCTTCTGGTCTCCGGAGAGTACTCGAAAACCCAGTTTCGTCACCGTTTACCACTCTGTTCAGAACATTTGGACCAGTCTCCAAATGTTGCAGAAGTTCATGGCAAATCGTCACACGGTATTCCTTTTGCTCGTCTGACAAAACCATTGGCAGCAACTTCGCGAATACCTTTCGCATTTGCAAACCATCGGTTACAATGCACAGTTGATTTCGATTTCTATAAATATAACTGCCGTGCCATCGAACGAGCACTTAACCAACGATCAGAGTTCGGATATTCTCGCACTTTGGCCAAATTTTCATCGGTTCGGGCCGAGATCGGACGATCATCGCGTTGTTTGTCTTCAACGTTTTCCCGGCTTCCTTTGAAACTTTTATGCCAATCAGAAACATGTGTTCTGGACATGGCTTCGTCCTTGTAAGCCTCACAGATCATGTGAAAATTCTCTGTAGCGGATTTGGTCAATTTCACGCAAAATTTGATGGCATATCGCTGCTCGATGTTTTCTTACATCTAGACTCTCGATGCTAACTTAAAACACACGTTCACTTCTTACACGATATACGCACTCCAAAGTTTCGGAGACAACTGGGTCATGTTTCCTAGGTACCCTGTCAGCTATCGCCGATATCACTTATAAAAACCACCGCCTACCCCTTCCCGTTGGCAGGAATAAATCACTTCCGATATTTATTGGACTAACTCTGTCTATAAGATTATTCAGAAAGTTCGTAGGAATTGTTCATAACATGCCCTTTTAACGCTTATAAGTAAAATTATATGCGGGGTAATGTTTATCTATGTAATATTTATCAGTGTTCTTGTGATATTTACAATGTTTACGTTTAAATTCATTTTGATTCGATTTACACTTACTCAAATTCATTCAATACGATATGTGAGTCCCTCATAACTTAGTGACCCAAATCCGCTGGACAGAATCTCATCGTGCAATTTTTGCACGTGCAAATTACAGGGCTACATTTCTGAAACGGATGGTAACTGGTTATAAAAAGTGGATTGTGTAGAATAACGAACAATGAAAAAAATAATGTTATCAGAGTTAAGATTTAAATACGGTAAAAAGCGGCCATCCTTTGAATAAAATTATGTTTTATCTTTGGTGAGATTGGAAGGGGCCAATACACTGTTACGGTTATATTTGCTTACCAGGTTTGGTTGTATTGTGTTGGAATTTCAGTTACTTAGACTTTCCATATTTTGCCATTTTGGCGAAGGTACTGAAAAGGAAATGGAGTACATTTTGCGTCGAGTCTGGTGCGTGGTTATTTTGCATATCCGGTACTGCGTAGTAAGTCGGGATACAGGGCCGTACATTGTTGCGACCGTATCGAGAATTTGTAAGAGTTGATTACGTATTTTCTTGCTCATATTTGATTAGGCTTTGGCAGAGGGTCGGTACCATGTTTCGTTAGTTTATCTTTATTTTAGTTTAGTTTATCTTCCTGGAATCACTACAAAACACTTTTCACTCACTTTCATTCATCTCAGTCCGGTAGTGGTAGTTTGGTGGATTGGCAGTACTCTAGCGGAGAGCTACAAAATTACTTCGCGGGCTTGATTTTGGAAGGAACCATTTTTGATCTTCTCCTATCTCTTCTCCTTCCGACCACCTTCGAGAGCAGTCGACAGTGCAGCAATAGGCCTTGACCCAGTGCAGAATTTCCG
Source organism: Cosmopolites sordidus (assembly GCA_031761425.1). NCBI lineage: Eukaryota > Metazoa > Arthropoda > Insecta > Coleoptera > Curculionidae > Cosmopolites > Cosmopolites sordidus. Next base: position 596,341 of record JARFXV010000886.1, on the reverse strand, counting down.
CTGATTATAATCTTGGAGTTCGGGATATTTTGGGAATAGTGCCGAGTTTATTTGTCAGTTTTGCTGGATTTTTATTGCTAACACACTGCGAGTTGCCCCCGAAACCTATCGAGGTATATTGTGGACCATCGTAGTTAGAGAACCCCCGTGGCCGTACGATTATTTGTCGTCCGACGAATAATTCTTTTTTAACCCAGATAGCGTTTTTTTTGGTAGTGGATTGATTCCCTAATTTCATATTTGCCTGTACACGTGGTTAATCCGGGTGAATCTTTGGCTTCTTTCCACGCACGTCTTTGGGTGTCCTCGAAGTCCTCACGACCCACAGGAGCAGACCCACGGGATATCGGAAACCGTAAGGGGTAGACAGACCAACGTTCCGCCTCACGTGGCCTGTGCGACACTCATCGGGGAGTTTCGTGGATTGACTGACCAAAGATAAGTTATCATCTTACTAGTCATATTATATTAGGGTTATTACTGTTTCTTATCTATAAGACATCTTTACTAAAGTGCCTGTATTTTACTAAAATAGTTAATTTCTGATTATAACCAAAAATCCCTCTCCTATTCCTTGGCTTCCACGATATTTTTTTAAATGATGATAATAAATGTCTAAGTACCGAATACTTTCGTCTTTTGTCTAAGTACCGAATGTTTTCTTTTATCGCCAGAGAATCTCATGTTCTCTGAGCAGTAATTAGCCCTGGGAAATATTCACCATATTAATAAATATTGTATTTTTTTGAAGGGTACTTTTTTTTGAAGCCCCAAAACGGGTAACAACACTTTGTGCTTCTTCCACGCAACCATGTGGACCCAGTAACAAAAAATTGTTGAACTTCAATCGGGATGTTTTGCCCCATCCACCTCATCAATTCCATTGCTTTCAAAGTTTTGTTTAAAGGAACATCTTTTAAAAGAGAATAAATGCTGAAAAAGAACTGGAATATTTTTTGACAATAAATATGCCAATTTTTGGCAACAAACATTATGGTACTACCACTAAGTTGGAAAAAATTGTAAATAATATTGGAACACATTAAATAAATATTTATATAAGCTATGTGCATTTCTATTTCTCTAAAAACAGTCCCTACGAACTTTCCGGACAACCCGAAAAATATTAATCTCGTCCGTCAAATTCTAGTTTTCATCTTTGTTTTAAAATATTAATGTTTGAACGATTGTTTCAACTATTACACTTGTGTATATATTACTGTTTCTAATAAAGCTTCTGTAAAAAATATACACCATTAGAAACAGTGCAACCTACAGAAAAGTAATAGTCGAAACAACGGTTCACCAATTATTATAAAATCTGTTTAAAAAATATTAATTTTGGATTATAAATAAATAAATATATATATATATATATATATATATATATATATATATATATATATATATATATATATATATATATATATATATATATATATATATATATATATCGTGTTTCACAGAGCCCAATAATATCCCAATGTATGTTGTCAAGTTCGATTAACAGTTCTTGCAATCGGGCCTCTGTTTTCATAGTCCGTATATTTAACGTTGCAATGTCAAAAGTCCAATGGCAGCCTGATCTAACCCGGTGATTCTTAGCACCCTCTGCCTTGGGGCAGGTCTTCCCGCTGCCGTAGGTAGTTGCCCCTTGGCCTCCGGGGAATGAGGGCCGTGTTTGAGGTTGTACTGTCATATTTCAACATACCGAAATACCATGTTGAAGGTATGGACCGTAATCTGCCACGCTGGTCCAATGCGGGTTGGCAGATTTTGGATTGTTAGTCTGAGGCCACCGCTTTGACCTGTCCGCCAGGGGTGACCCTCCCAGGAGCATAGACTCCAGACGGCATAGCTCAATGCTTCATTGCCCTACTCAAATATATATATATATATATATATATATATATATATATATATATATATATATATATATATATATATATATATTCATGTGTGGGCCCTGGTGGACCACGCGAAGTACAATTAGAGGCGTTTGTTGCTGTTAGCCTTCCTTTGATCCCATACTAATTTCATTCTTTCGCTATGAGCTTTTTTCCTTTCGTCAGACCAAGTTGTTCCAGTCTTCCTACATTTTTCTCTCTGGCCAACCTTCCAAACGTTAACCTTGTGTCTGAAACAGCCTCTATCCTAAATTTCACTTTGTGTAATATTTGCTGATCTTAGGTCCTCTTTAATTGCCGCAATCCATTTAATTATTTTTACTTTAGCTCTACTCCTATTTTCATAAAATTCGACTATTTGTCTAGTTAGCCTACTCGGATTCATACGTTTGATGTGTCCGTAGAACTTAAGTCTTCTTTTTCTCATATCGCTATGTATATCTGTGTATTGTTTGATTTCTTGGTTTTCTCGAAGTCGGTATGTTGTGCTATTTATTTCTTTGGGGCCTAGGATTTTTCTTATGATTTTTCTTTCCTTCTTTTCAATGTCCTCGATGTCCCTCTTTCTATTCAAAATGAGCGTTTCTGCGGCATATAGTCATTCTGGCTTAATAACCGTGTTGAAATGTCTGAGTTTTGTGTATTTAGATAGGCATTTTTTGTTGTAAATATTTTGTGTAAGTCTCAATGCCGTTTCAATTTTTTGACATCTACCCTTATTGACGGCTTTTTCCAACCCATTTTCGATGATTATTTCACCCAAATATTTGAATTGAGAGACTCGTCTGATGTTACCATATTTTGATTTTAGAAATGGTGTTCTTAGTCTGTTGCAGGTCATGTATTGTGTCTTTTCAAAGGAAATTTGGAGTTCTACCTTTTCTGCTGTTTCTTTTAGGATTTCAATCTGTTTCTGTGCCGTTAATACATCTTGAGCTAAAATTGCTAGATCATCAGCAAATGCCAGACAATCAATTTTGATGTTGGTTCTCCCCAGTTTAATGGACTGGTCAATGTTCAGTTCCGACTTTTTTTCACGCGACTCCCTTTTTTTCACGCCACTCCAGTCGTCGCCATAGCAGGGCCGGGTACACACGCATATACCGGGTGCAATGACAATATTGTCGGGCGAGTAAAATTCGTGGCGTGCAAAGTGTGTGATAATAAATATCATTTACATTGTGTTAACATCAAAGAGCCAATATCTAAAGCCATAAATGACTGTAAAAATTTGTTTTGGGTATGTGATGGATGTCTGTCAGTATTTGAGGTGAATGTTGACCTTAGTAATAGATTATAAAGGTTGGAACAACATACTGAGGAGTGTAAGGTGAATACAGAGACATTATTAAATAATTCGCAACATAATGACATCTCGACTCCACAAGGAAAATCATGGACAAAAAAAAATGGACATAAAAACAAGAATGAATCCTCCGTTGATAATTAGACTGAAAAATAAGCAACAAAATAGTACTACGACGAGGAATGCGATAACGGAAAAAATTAATCCGTCCAATTTATCGGTAGAAATAAACAAATTAAAATCGATAGGTCAGGGATCCGTTATGATTCAGTGTAAGGATGACGATTCTCTGAAGAAACTACAAATAACAGCAATAGAAGAATTATCCGATAATTATGAGGTAGAAATACCTAAATATATTAACCCCAGAATAATTGTGGTTGGCGTTCAAGATAAATATATTGCAACTAATGAAGACTTTTTAGAGCGCATAAAAAATCAGAGTTTTCTTAAAAATACAGATCTGAATATTGAAGTAGTTCGAAAATATATTCCTAAAGGAAATAAACTGTGTAATATAATACTGGAGGTGTCGGCAGAGATCTATAAGTGCATGTTGAGTAGTAAGAGAGTTTTCTTTGACTGGGACAGTTTTCCAGTCTATGAATATTTGGGAGTGCTGCGATGTTACAAGTGTTGGAGGTATGGACATAAAGCGGCAAAGTGTAGTCAACAAGATGTTTGTCCTTTATGTAACAAACATCATAAAAGCTCAGAATGTAATTCAAATACAAAGTGTACTAATTGTAAATTTGCACATGATGTCCTGAAGATACCACATATTAAATATGATCACACAGTGTTTGATAAAAATTGCGAATGTTATAAACGAGCTGTTGAAAGAATGAAGAACAGAACTAAGTATGCATAGCAACCACTTGATTGCTTCAGTGCGTCCACTAGCAATATAGATATATTGCATATTAATATACAGGGAACGACGACCCACATGTTGCAGCTGAGGCAGTTTGTAGAAGATAGGAACCCATGGATCTTGTGTGTTACTGAAACTCGTGTAACACGAGATGTAGAAGAGAACGAAATTAACATAACTGGATATACGGCTGTTGTCTGTTATTCGGATAGTCGTCATACGGGGGTGCTATTATTTATATTAAATCTGGCTTGAAATATTGGGTGGTTTCTGTCGAGACAGTTCTAACCAGTTACTGGGTCGTAACAGTTAAGATACAGATAAATAACCTGTTTTTCTTGGTAGCGGCCTGCTATAGATCGCCTAGTGCCTCTGTAGGTGACTTTTTAAACTATTTCGAAGACAATCTAAGTGACAATGAATTTCAAAGAAATAAAACCTTTCTTCTGGATGATATAAATATCGATTTATTGAAGAACAGCAGTGAGTCTAGAAGGTTGAAAGACATTATCAGTGGAGCAGGTTTCACACAGATTGTTACTAGGGAAACCCACAATAGTGGTATCTCACAAACACTGATTAATCACATAATTACCAATGATTTTGGAGCTGTGGAGCTTGTTAGAAATTTTCCGATGATAAGCGATCATGATATTATTGGTACCGAGTTTAAACTTCAGGATATTGTATGTGAAACACCTCAACATACGTATGCTCGGAATCTGAATGAGCAAGCAGTCTCGAGACTGATTACTGAGTTGATGGGGAATGATTGGGACTACAATTCCATTGACCTTAGTAAATTATAAGTTGATTTTATGCAAACTCTACATGATGCTATTGATATGGCTGCTTCCTTAAAATTAGTACAACCTAGAAAGTTCCCTTGGATGAGCAAAGAGCTAAGAAATGCTCAAGTTGAGAGGGACAGAGCGTATAGAAAGTTTTCTTTCACAAAGAATAAACATGATTTGAGAATTTATAAGCAGAAAAGAAATATTGCACTGTCCATGATGCGACTTGAGAGGAAAAAGTACCTTAGAAATAATATTGATGCTTGTAGGGGGGACGGGAGGAAGATGTGGAGAACAATAAAGGATTTGCTGGGCAATGGTAAGGGGCGTGCCGATTTTTCGGAGAGAGACGGAGAGAGAGATTTTACGGAGGAGAACTTCAATAACTTTTACTTCGATAGTTTGAATGAAGTAGAACAGAGTATCGAAGAGCAGGACTGGAGCAGTGATGTCAAACTATGCAAGATTCACGATTTTTCTGAGTTTAAACATGTTACTCAAAACAAATTAAGAAAAGTTTTGTTTAGTTTAAAAAGCCGAAGTACGAGTGACAATGAAATTACGATAAGGTTAATGAAAAAAAAAATTGTGTCATCGGTTATCCTTTATTGTACTTAATTAATACAAGTTTTGAAACGAATACATTTCCCGAGGACTTAAAACCCAGCATTATTGTACCAATTCCAAAAATACCAAAGCCTAGTATACCAAGTGACTTTAGACCAATTAATGTATTACCTGTTGTTGATAAAATCATTGAGACTATAGTATGTACAGAGTTGAAAACTTATTTTGAAACCAATAAATTGTTATTTTCTGCTCAATCAGGGTTTAGGACAAAACATTCTTGTGAGACGGCTATTCAGTATGTCTGCGCAACATGGAGGAGCGATATAAAGGTCGGAAAAACTGTGCTTAGTGTATTTATGGATTTAAAGCGATCATTCGAAACTATTGACCGGGATATACTGTGTAAAAAATTATTAAGTTATGGTGTAAGATCGAAAGCCTTAAAATGGATTAAGACTTACTTAACAGACATACATCATAGGACGAGGGTTGAGGGAAAAGTGTCGGCAAAGAGGGAAACTACGTGGGGAGTTCCTCAGGGTAGTGTTTTGGGCCCGTTGCTGTTTTTGATATATATCAATGATATTTCTACAATATTGGATAAATGTTTTATTTGTCTTTTTGCGGATGATACTCTCATATCTATGTCTTGGTATAACTTGCCTGAGATGGTTGAAACATTGAATAGTGAACTGGCAATACTATTTAGATGGCTATGCAAAAATAAACTTACACCAAACGAACTGAAAACAAGGTGCATGGTGATAGGGTCTGCAGCCAACTGCAAAATATTTATTGAGTTAGGGTTAAAAATAAATATAAATAATTGTGATATTGAAATTGTAAATGAAATTAAATACTTAGGAATACTGTTGGATCCTCAGCTAACATTGTGTAATCATGTCAGTTATCTATGTAGAAAGACTGGGAAAAAATAGGGTTCTTTAGTCGTATATCGTCACATTTATCACCATGGTCCAAGAGGCTTGTATATAATATAGTTTTACCCCCTTTTACCTATTGTATGTCTGTGCTGATATCTTGTAATAAGGAGAGTATTGGTAAACTTCAAATACAGCAGAACAAGGCTATGCGTGTACTAATGAACTGTAATAGGTATACACCGATAGAGGTAATGTTGCGGTCATTGGATTGGTTTTCAGTTGCGCGGGCCATTGAAGGGGCTAACATTCGATTGATATATAAAATAAAACATAATTTGTTGCCCCATTATTTGAATACTTTTTTGCTACAAAGAGTAAATATGCATTCTTACGATGTCCGTTCTAAGAACAATTATGATGTACCAATTGTGAGAACTACTGCTCTCCAAAAGACATTGTTTTGGGAAGGTGTTTGTCTCTTCAATGCTTTGCTCGCCCACATAGGGAGCAATAGAGTGTTTTATCATTTGAACAATATTGGTTATTGCCTTTTGATTGTATTTTCTTTTGTTAAGATTTTTTAGAATTCTTCTTACTTTTATATTTTTTTGTATATTGATTTGTTGTTTTGTTGTTTGTTTTGTTACTATTAGCTACATATGCTAAATAAAGTGTATATTTATTTATTTATTTATTTATTTATTTATTTATTTATTACTTTTTCTAGAACACGAATAAGAATGGCGAAAGTCCATCCCCTTGTCTCACACCAGTTTTAATTTCGAAGGGTTCTGAGATGTCACCCATGAATTTAACCTTTGACCTCGTGTTGGTTAACGTTGCTTTAATAATTGCCAGCCTTTTCAGATCTAGTCCTTGTTCTTTCAAGATTCGGAATAAAGATTCGCGGTCAATAGAATCATATGCTTTTTTGAAATCCACAAATGTACAAACGAGATTTTTATTGTACAGTTTTTGATGTCTTAGAATCAACTTTAGATTCAGGATCTGTTCATGGCAGGATCTGCCTGGTCTAAAATCTGCTTGGTATTCACCAATGTTCGGTTCTAACTGTCCCTGTGCTCTGTCTAGTAGACATTGAGATAGAATCTTGTAACAAACTGGGAGAAGAGATATTCCGTTACAGTTGTTTACATCCGTTCTAGCTTCTTTCTTATGTAGTGGATCGATTAGAGCATATTTCCAGTCTTTCGGAATCCGTTCGGTTCGCCAAACTTCTTGTATATCCAGTATACCATATAGCATATATATCCAGTATACCTCGCCTAAGGTACTGGACGGGTCACGGGTGGTGGATAGTGAAAGTTCCATTAGATATTAATGTACAGCTGCGAATATCCCAAAATAAGCAGCCCCGAACCAAGGCAAAAAGAAAACTAAATCCACTTAGCGTCTGACTTGTATCAAGCGGCTGAGTGGTCAGCGTCGGTTCACCAGTGGTGCGGCTGATATTTAAATTCTGGAACTAACCCCTCCAGTCTCAACCTCTGAACCGTCACGGTTCAAACCTTTAATTCAAAGTACAAGATATATATATATATATATATATATATATATATATATATATATATATATATATATATATATATATATTTATATTATTTATATATAGTAAAGTATCGTTTTATGTCTTTCCCTGCTCCAACTATCCTTAATAAAATCTATTGAACACTTATAAATCTATAATATCAAGGATCCATTAGAGATCAATATATTATGAATTTAAATATTCATCCGTATCTGTAAATAAATAATAAATTTCTGTATAATTAATTTAAATTAGTAGCATCGTAATTGTATTAGAACTGAAATTATTTATGCTATATTTTTGACGTTTTTCAAATTATTGTATCAATTACATTACAATTATCAAAATAATAACATGTAAATTGAATATATTTGATTGATATAGAAATGAATATCCAGTATATTTCAAAATATTAAAACAGCTGTATTGTAGAAAATTAGTTTAATTGTAAATGTGTACTATTTTGGTATGTTTAATAGGTATATGAGGTGTGACTATTAAATAACAAGACTGACGCTGTAAAACATTTTATTTTGATTTCATACATATTTAATTATTACCTCCTCTATACACCCGTCCTGTATCCCTGCAACGCTCCATGCGAATCTTCCACTATTGGAAACAGTGCTGGAAGTTTTCTTCTGTCAGCTTCTTCAAAACGCGTGCTGCTTTCTCTTTCACAGATTCAATAGTCTCAAATATTGTTCCTTTTAATGCATATTTTACCTTAGGAAACAGATAGAAGTGGCCCTGCGCAATATCACCGGCCATAACACTGGGATGCTGTACTTGGCTAGAAACCTCTTGACAGACAATGCGGGATGAGCCGGCGAATTGTTTTGGTGGAGAACCCATGACTTGTCCTTTCACAATTCGGGTCGTTTTTTCTGTATTCTTTCACTGAATTCAGCAAGAACGTGAAAGTAGTAATGTTGATTAATAGTTTGATCTTCAAAAGCCCAGTAAAGCTTCATAATCTCATGAATATTGAAAAAAATAATCATCATTGCTTTGAATTAGTATTTGCTTATTTGAGCTTTTTTGGTTCCCGGTGAATATGGGCTCTTCCAGTGCATGGATTGGCGCGTCGTTTTAGGATCATAAATAAAAAAACCACGATTCATCATATGTTATTATCCTTTCCGAATAGTCCGAGTTCCGGATGTCAGTACAAATGTTTTTGCGAGCTTCTTGTTGTTTAAATGTAAGAATTTTAGGAACCATTTGGACACACACTTTTTGCATATTAAAATTGTTATGTAAAATTTGCCATACCCATTCTTTTTCAATTCTTACAGTTTCAGCAATCGCACGAATACTTAACCAACGGTTAGATCGAATCAGATTACCGATTTTTTCGATATTGTCATCGGTTTATGATGTGGAAGGGCGACAAGGGCGTTACTTTTTTGTTTCGGAATTCAATAACAGAAATTATGGATAAACAACAATTAATTAATGGATAAACAATAAGTAATTAGTAATAATTAAAAAAAGTCTAAAAAAAACATTTTTGTTACCGTAAGTCCCAATAATATAAGTACGGAGCAATGTACGCCTGGCTACTTCAGTGTTAAAAAAACAATCCTTATACTCAGAACCAATGTTATTTTGATGAAATTGAATGATGACAAAAAGTAACCTTGAGTTTCGTAAAAGTCCACATTCTACCTTAGCCACCCAGATCTCCAGATCCGTCGTCAGTTGAGCTTGTGTGAGGCTAATACTGGATTTTCTGAATCCCTTCAAACATAGGAATCCTTAAGACTGAAAATACAAATAGCCTTTGACGAGATATCCTAAGATTAAATTAGCCAGCTCATTTGATTAATGCTTAGACCACTTAATAGTACGAGAGCTAGACACGTCGTGAAAACGAGAATTTTAGGTAAGCAGATTTTTTGATATACCCTCTCTTTCGCTCTCTCGGTCAGTTTGCGTGCTATCTGAATGGCGGTAGAGGTTACATTTACCTGTGACCATAATATCTATACAGGTAAAAATATTAACTTTTAAAATAATTTTAAGGTTTTTTTTTCATTAACTTTATCAACTTTTAGAAACATAAATTTATATTTGTCAGACGTTTTTATTATTGTTAATAATGTGCCAGATGCTATGTTTTATAAAAAGAAATCAAAATATTTCAGTATAGCTGCAATTTTAATATGATGTTATTTAAACATTAAGAAAAATAAAATTAATTTGCCAGACAATAATTCGATTATTAAACCAAGAGCCAGATCGATTTAAAGCTGAATAGTATTGCGTGGTATTATGCCGGTAGTCAGAGAGATACTTGCAAAATAGATTGCTGGGAAAGAGACACAAAAACATTAAGTTAATTTTTTTAGCGTTATAGTATGAAAACAATGAAATTTAGCATTGAATAGAAGAATCAAATTAGAATCAGGTTAAATTGAAATGAAGAGAATTAAGAAAGTCAATTATTTGAAGTATAAAAAATTACATTTTATATTTTAAATGCTTTGATGATCACACGCAAACTGAATAAAGTTTTTTCATCCTATAATTGTGTCACAAAAACTGATGCATCTTCATAGTCATCGCCATCATCACTGTTCTGATTATCATAATTATTGTCATCATCGTATTTTAAGTGTTGCCGATATCTAGTATTTTATAATCTGTAACGAAATTAAAAATTCTAAAATTTAGGTAACTCTAATTTTTACCTCTAATAATAATATCAGCAACTGATGATGGTAATTGCTCTCCAACAAATCATACGAAATTATAAGTATCATCGTTGATTGTCCAACCAGAAGCTAGTGATGATAAAAATGTTGGATGTTTCTCCAAAATATTGTTTCAAATGCTTGCTGACAATGTCTCTCCAAAATATTGTTTCATAACGAACTCGTAATAAATGCTGTTGCAATTCAGTTTTACACGATGGTAGGTTTAATGAATCGAAATTTCGATTTTTTTTCAAAATTATCATCAGAATTTTTAGATCGATAATTATTAGAAAATAAATGAAGTCGAACGTAATTTACGTTCGATTTCAGGGACCCCATACATATTACAAATAAATTTCTCTAAGGTGACAAATGTACGCTCGAGTAATTTTTCGTCATCTGTAATAATATTTTGTCTGGAAATGTAATAATATTTTTTCTTCAAGATAATGGTTTTTCATTAAACTTACATCCGATTGAGGCTGAACTCATGTTAAGTCATTATTGTACGTGTCGCAAAGAGAAGATAACAGCAAACAACAATTTTTTGACAACCTCTTCCTCTATTAATAATACAATTTTATTGAAAATAGATTTGTGGATATTTCGCTTGTTATGCCAGGAACTATGTGGAGTGCCTGCAACTAGTTTATTGAAATCGTTCAAATATCCTAATTCTCACGAAAAACTGTCCCACTTGCAGATTTCAAACGATTGATTTTGAGTAACATTCTTCATTTTCTAATTTTCTCATCCACTCTGTTATTTTTTCAAAAATTGTTACATCGTTTGAAGAATGTAAACTTTGTTGCTTAACTTTAACTTGTTTACGATCTTCTCCTAAAAAAAATTACATTTAAATTTTGAACTTGTTTCAGTAACATCTCCATTCTCAGTCTCACGAATTTCATTACATGAGTCAATTTTTTGCATATTTACATCATAATTAAAACTTGGAGCAGCATCATTTGACGTGGTCTCACTAACAGTTACTGGAGTATTTGATAATGACGGAGTTGAAGTAGATGTGCTGGGAAGATCTGCTACTGATGAAGAATGAATGTTATAAAAAATTTCGATACTTAGCCACTAAGGCCGTAAAACTTGACTATAACATTGTCTATGTCTAAGTAATGACTGTGATTGTACCGTGTTCATATATTTTTTCAGTTTTTGGGTTTTTTGCCACGATCTAAAACTGAAAAAAACGTACGTAAATAAAGAATCACTGGGTAAAAAACAAAAACCAAACGGAGACAAATTTCTCAGTGATTCTTTTCTGTAATAAATTTGCCTAACGAACAAAATTTTAAAAAGTATAAAAATGTTCTAAAATAAATTATATTAATTTCTTTACATTTCGGGAGGTCTTCTCCTCCCTCCTTTTGAAAAGGGGAGGCGTTTTCAAAAGGAGTCTACAAAATAAATTATATTAATATCTATATCTATATATATATATATATATATATATATATATATATATATATATATATATATATATATATATATATATATATATATATATATATATATATATATATATATATATATATATATATATATATATATATATATATATATATATATATATATATATATATATATATATATATATATATATATATATATATATATATATATATATATATATATATATATATATATATATATATATATATATATATACATCTATATATATAATGCATATTTAAATTAATTACAGCGGTTTCTTTTAATCTTCTATATTTTACATAAGAACAGATATTTTTGATATTTTTTTGAGACTTAGCTCGTGGCGAAAAACTCAAAAAAAGAAAAAAAATATCTGTCTATTGTCTATTGAGGTAACTCAATGTTATTGTATTTTAAATTAAATTTTGCACGTATACTTAAAACTTCTTTACTTACATTTTTTTAATTAGTTATTATTTTTTCTTTTTTGCCTTTACAGAAAACACATTTCATTTTATCACTAGCCATTTTAACAAAATTTTAATGCAAACATTAAAAACCACAGCAAATGCAAACATGTGACTTTAGACTGACGCCATCTTGAAAACTAGCCGTCGTAGCAGCTGTCAATAGCCTGGAGATCGGCGAAATCATTACGGTGCAGACATATATGCGTCTGTTTCTCTCACTATTACTTTGAGTCTTATGCGCATGTCCAAGAATTGAGTATGCTTATAGACGTACGTGAATTTGCATATTTTTAAGTTTTTATGTCACGTTTATTTACCGCGACATTTGCGCACAACTGGTCGAGTAGTAGAAAAAGACATAGAAGCAGACGTTTGCTGTCTCACTTACTCCGTGACAACTCCACTTACAGATATTAGCAATATAGTAGTATTATATATATGCAGCTGTCGCTGTCCATCTCTCTGCGATAACTAACGCGCAGCTGACTGAACTCTTTCAGCATGCCTACTCTCTTTTCAGCTTAACTGTCTGGCTCTTGGTTTAATAATCGAGTTATGATTGATGACAAAAGTTGATAAAAGTCAATAAAAAAAACTTGTTAAAATTATTATACGCTCAGGTAAATGCAACCTCTACTGCTGCCAGCCCCTTATGCCGACCGCGAGAGCGAAAGAGAGGGCATATAAAAAAACCAACTTACATAGAATTCTCTCTCGAAAACCGGCTAAACTACTGACTGAATGTATCGAAATTAGGATTGTTTATAAATTTTTGGTGCAGTTACTTATAAAAAAACAAATAAAATAATACGTAATAACGAATTCATGATGTTCACATGTGTATATCGATCAACATACAACAGTAATTTAATACATATATCAAAAATACTATAAAGCAACGAATAAATGTCTACATAAATTATACAGTCATATTTACATACAATTAAATTTTTTATTAAGTCCTACATATTTGACTCATCATTAAAAACAACATTCAACTCTCAAAATAAATGACCATATTACGGGCATTATCAACGTGAATATGAAGAACTGCTTTTTCAGATGTAGCATAATTTTAGAGCCGAAAAGGAACCTGACAAATCACGGACGAAATCTTAAATTAATTGAAATATTTGGATCTGACACCGGTTCTTTTCGCACAAAATTAACATAATCCGATGAAATACGGGCTTTTCGAGGCGCAAATTCGTTATACGGATCGAGAATTATCGTGGAGTCCGTAAGACCATTATTCCACCCACGGCAGATTTACGGCGCCATCTTTAACCCATTCGCGAGAGATAACAGCTCGAAAGACTTCAGTGGGGACACAAGAATCTCTGAATTAATACTGGATAATCCTGTAATTTAATTTTAAATGGCAATCGAAATTAAATAAATGGAAAAACAAGAAATAATATATGCACAACAAATAATAATGTAGTTATTGTTAAAAGGTAAATAATTGTTTAAAGGTAAACAAACATAAGGTATTTTTATTTTCAATTAATTTCAACAAAATTTACTGAGCTTATAAATAATAAGGGGCGATGATTTTTGTAACATTGACGAAAACGCTGTTTTTGCGTTTTATTTGGGTGTTTTGGGTGGGGTTAAAACAATTAACCTTTTCACAGAAATAGCCTGGCACTGTCTATGTTCATGTTGGCTCTCCTGTTTCTCCTTTATATCATGGCGTCATTGAAATTATTTGTATCTGATTTTGGAATGGACAATATAGGAATTATCACATTATCATGCCGTAGAAGGGGTATTTCCACAGTATTCTACCAACCATAAGGGCAGTTTTAGTATTTTCTATAGTTTAGTTTGTTTCTGTCTCGTTTTTTTATATAAATTTTATAATTTATATAAAATGGCAAGTTCTAATCGTCAATTATTCAAAAATCCAGTGGATAAGTTTTGTTATATATGCGGACGATTTATTTTAAAATCATTAGCTAGATCAACAGCCGAGGAAGTCGAAAAAGCCTATCTAAATTGGAGATCAAGATAAAAGTAGGGCTCTTCATGTCATGTTAGTGCAGTGGATGTATCGCAAGAAAAATTCTAACCCGTTTGCTATACCTACTGACCATGTAAGTGATTCCAACTTTTATATCACTAAAACAGAAGGGATTTCAAAAAAGCAAAAAGACAAAATTCAGTATCCAAATTTGTCTTCTGCACTTACACCAGTTCCTCATAGCCAGAAAATACCGGTACCCATTGCGCCTTTAAACCTGGACAACACGTTCTTCTTCATCAGGATCTGATTCTCCACTTCCTGAGAACACCAGTTGTGACCCAACAATTTAATAACTACCAGTGAACATCACTAAATAACTCACAATTAATTAAATGATTTGGTGTGGTAAATGCTTTGGTAATTAAATGACATGGGATCGTCAAAACAAAAATCGGTCTCTTCCAGGCTTCAACAGTGGAACCTGTCAGATAAAAATGCAAGTGTTTCATTTTACCGAAAACGGAATGTAACATTTTCAAGTTTTTATTAAATGGAAGGATCCCTATGTGTCTGTTGTGATATTGATGATTTAATGAATGAGCTTAATATAGAACATGTCCCTTCCGAATGGTGTATTTTCATACATTCGTCGAAATGCAGCTTAAAAGCAGTTTTGCTTTATAATGGAAACAAAAACCCATCTATTCATTTAGTCCATTCAGTGCAATGACAGAATCCCATGACAACTTAGCAATTATACTAAATCGCATTTGTGGGGATTTAAAAAAATTTGCAAGGTTTTACAAAGTATTGTTATTTTTTGTGTCTATAGGATAGTAGGGTATCAAAAGAACATTACAGTAACAAACAAAATATGCCCCCGTTAACCCAAAAAGATGCTTCTTTCACCTCTCCATATTAAGCTTGGACTAATGAAAAACTATGTCAAAGCCATAGACAAAGAATGTAATGGTTTCAAGTTCCTAAAAGAAATATTTTCTCAATTAATTGATACAAAACTAAAAAAGGCATATTTATAGGATCTCAAATAAGGAAGCTTCTAGGTGATTTCCGTTTTCAAGAAAAATTAAATGAAAAGGAATTGGCAGCTTGGAAGTGTTTTTTGTTTGGAAGAATAGTGAAAGGATTTCTGGGCAACAAGAAATATCAAAACTATGAAAAGCTCATAGATGAGCTATTGAAAGCCTATGGGGTCGCATATCCTTCATTTTTATTATTATAATGCATATGCATAATGCATGCAATGTATAAAAAAACATATTATCCTTATGCATTTTTTAAACCACCATTTGGATTTTTTCTGGAAAATTTGGGTGCAAGTAAGCGAGCTTTAGGGGAGAGGTTTCACCAGGACATGAGGGTGATGGAAGCAAAATACTAGAAAATCTGGAACCCATCTATGTTGAGTGACTACTGCTCGTTTTTATAGATAGATAATGTTATAGAACACAAGAGGAAAAGGTAAAAGTTTTTGTCGCTGTATGATATCTCATGTGATATATTTTTTATTCAGATAATTCTCAGTAATGTCTTTGCATAGATACAACATACATATATATATATATATATATATATATATATATATATATATATATATATATATATATATATATATATATATATATATACTTTATAAATACCTATTTTCATCAATGTTACCTCAAAAAAGTTTAAATTTGTTGACATATGTGATTAGTGGTATTATGAAGATATTACAGTATTATATTTGACGTCCTTTTTACATTGTAGTGAAGCTTTATCTTACTTAACTCTGATAGCGGTTAAAGCTTGTGCACTAAAGTTTTCCGTTATAAATCTTAGGTACGACCAAAACAATTACACTAAAATCATTTTCTTTTGGCACCATTTTTTTTCCTGATAATGGTGACAATTTGGGTTTGATTATCGTATAGTGTAGATGTGTAAGTTTTATTATAGATAAATATACGCTAAAAAAGCAGTGAAATTCTAATCGTGAATATCCTAATCGTTCGGCGTCTGATAAAACGACAGTTTATTGTTATAATTCAGAACAGTTGGAAATAGGACTCGCAGCAGAGGCAAGAATAATACGAAGCACTGAAATTGCACGACTAAACCAAAGTGTCCACATTTTGAGAAGTCACTAGAAACGTTGATTCAAAAACATGTTGCGTATTTGGAAATTTCACCACACATTTTGAGCAGAATTTTGAAAACTTTTGAATTTTGAAGGACTTGCACATGTTTTCCTATAACACACATTATTCAAGGTCTCTTGCCTACACACACTACAATAATAAGCGATTAGAATACTGTTATACCATCATTAACCACTTCCATCAAATTGACAATTTTCATGCAAAATTATTAATTAGAGAGGATTATTTTTTATGGGGACTTTTAAAGCAACATACTTACATAAATAAGCCTTAAATTATACAGTAACTCAAGGGCAACCTCCGTGCTAGAATCACTGCGTTACCACCAGGTATGTTGAAAAAGTTATAGAAAATGTGCACAAAATTGTACAAAGTTACATTGCTGCTAATAGCCTACATTTGATTGACATAATTTTCAGAAATTAATTAAAGCGAAATTTAAAGATGAAATAATCATATTATAGAAAAGAATTTGTGTTTTTCAAAAGTTATAAATATTTAAAATTTCAGCCTGAAGCTTGCCCCAATCTTTATTTTAGGATCATAAAGAGCTGATAAGCATTATCAGTTAATATTAATATATTATTAACACTAGCTAATATCGATAAAATAGGGGTAGAACTAACTTTTAAAGTATATAATACAAGGTCAGTTTTTTCAGTGCGATCAAATTTTCGATAGGGGTCGATGTCAAAAAGAACTGTGAGTTCTAGTGAGCCTCTAATGTCAAAATCATTCCGTATAGTCAGGCAAGTCATTATGGAATATTTCATATCAAAGGAATGCTTGCAAATTGTCGAAAATTAATATCAAAATCAGTGTTTTGTGCGCAAAACTTATACAGCACGTCGCGAATTTTATGGTGTACATAATAGCCCAACCGAGCGATGTATTCCCCGAATTGTCGACAAATTCAAAACGTTTCAAAATTCCAAAACGTATTACTCTCGTTCGCTGTTAAAATCAAAACGAAACAGAAGCTGTGCGTTTGAAAGAAAATAGCTGCTGTGTTGAAAATATTATCACAGGCACAGATCCGCAGGAAGTTGGGCTTATTTAATTCCGAATTTGAATGCAGTTGATTTGCCGGAGATATGGTTCCAACAGGACGACTACATATGTCATAAAGACTTTTTTGAGGAAACAATTCTGCGAAAAAAATAATTTGCGTAAAAGACCTGTTAATTGGCCACCATAGTCATGTGACTGAACGTATTTAGATTATTTTCTTTGAGGTTATGTTAAATCTTTGGTCTATTCTGATATTGCCTAGCCACTATTGACGCCTTGAAAGTCAACATAGCTCCAACAAAATCCCAATTGCTTGAAAAAGTGGTCATAAATTGGATTGCCTTTTGAACAAGCCCCGGCGGACATTTGAATTAATGCCATTGACTGTTTTATTTGAATTTATAGATGCACTAAAAAATCATCCTATATGAATATTAAGAAAGTAAATATAAAAAATATAATCTAAATAAGAATAGAATAAAAATCAACATGTAAACGAATAAAAGAAAACTTCAAAATGAGGATGAGCTATATATATATATATATATATATATATATATATATATATATATATATATATATATATATATATATATATATATATATATATTATCATCATCATCCTCATCATCAGCCCGTATCGATCCACTGCAGGATGAAGGCCTCTTCAGCATGCTTCCAACCTTCACGGTCCTGGGCTTTCCTCTGCCACTCGGGTCCAATATACTTAACGATGTCATCAGTCCATCGTGCTTTCGGTCTTCTTCGCGGACGTTTGCGATCAAGCGGTATCCACTCCAGGATTGCCTTGGTCCGTCTGTCGTCCCATCGCCCGCTATATGGCCTGCCCATCTCCATTTCAACTGTTTTACTCTTCCAATGATGTCACAGACTTTTGTTTGTTCCCTGATCCATGCGCAGGACTTTCTGTCTCGTCTTGTAATGCCAAGCTTACATCTTTCCATTCCCCTCTGTGCCACCCGAAGTTTTTGAATTGATTGCGATGTGAGTGTCCAGGTTTCACTTCCGTATGTCATAACGGGTAGAACGCACTGATCGAATACTTTTCTTTTCAGGCAAAGTGGGAGTCTGCTCTTAAACACTATGTTGAGCCTACCACATGCCTGCCAGCTACATTTAACACGCCGTTCCACCTCCCGGGCGGTATTCCCCTCCATGGAAATCCTCTGCCCAAGATATACAAAGCTGTCCACAATCTCTAAATCCCTTCCTAAAACTAAAATTCTTCTGTCCTGAGCGAAGTTATTGAACATAACCTGACTCTTTTTCAGGTTTATTTTCAAGCCAAATGGTTCGCCAGCCCTTTGCAGTTCTTGTATGCGTCTTTGCAGCTCCTCTGGGTCTTGTAAAATGAGAATAATATCATCTGCAAATCTAAGATGGTTTAAGTTTGCACCATTGATCCTTACACCATCCTGTTCCCAATCCACTTTACGGAATACTTCTTCAAGGCCAGCCGAGATAAGAATAGGCGATATTGCGTCACCTTGCCGTACACCTCGTTCAATTTTAATTCCCACTTCAAGATCATCAAGGTGAATTGTGGCTGTAGCTCCATCATATATCGATTCTAATAGGTTTACATAGGCTCTCTCTACACCTTGACTAAGCAGTGCATCCATTATCGCATGCTTTGAGATGGAATCAAATGCTTTTTCGTAGTCGCTAAAAGCCAAGCACAGTGGCATGGTGTATTCGTTGTGCCTTTCTATGACCTGCTGTACAACCTGGATGTGATCCATTGTACTGAATCCACTTCTGAATCCTGCTTGTTCTCTTGGTTGTGCGTCATTCAGTTTTTTTAATATTCTTTTAGAAATTATCTTAGTGAAAACTTTGTACATCACTGATAGGAGGCTTATTGGACGGTAGTTCTTTAAATCTTCCTGTGCTCCTTATTTATGTAAAAGGATCACTTCTGCATTTTTCCATAAGTCAGGTACTTTTTGTTCTTTGAGGCATTTTGAGTATAATTTTGCCAGTGTTTTATGTAACGTCCGACCACCAGCTTTTAGCATTTCGACAGTTACACTATCCTTTCCTGGAGCCTTGCCGTTCTTCATCAATTCTATAGCATTTGTTACTTCCTCCACTAGGATATCTGGTATTATATATTGTTCTTCCGTGGATATTGCTGTCCCTGACTGGCTCTGATCTTCATATAACTGGGAATAAAACCTTCTGACAAGCTCTAACATTTGGGTACGCGTCCTGCACACTGTGCCATCCTCACGCTTTAAAGCATATATTTGCGTTCTTTTGTTTCTCAGCTTCTGTTTAGCTTTGTTAATTCCTTTGTTTTCTTCCAGGGTTTTTTGCACTAGCTGCATATTGAATCGGTGCGTGTCCTCTCTGATACGTTTTCTTATAGTTTTGCAGAGCTCAGTGTACTCGACCCTGCCAAAAGGACTACCTGCATTTCTCATTGCTCGCCGTTTCTTCATTAAATCAATGGTCTCACTGGAGATTTTTGTTTGTTTGAGATATTTTTCCTCTGGTGCTATTGAAGCAGCCGTTTGAAGTACATTGTTGGCGATTTCTTCATATTAAACTGATATTTCCACCTCCTCTGGATCTTGTAACGCAGCAAACTGGTTTGACAAAGCAATCTCAAAATCGCTTCCTCTCTCCAGCAGTTTTCCAGAATCCACCTTGCCCTTCCTTGATCTTACCATTTTTTCGCGCTCTTTTCGACAGTCAATCGGAACCCTTGCTCGTACAATTCGGTGGTCACTTCCAACATTAAAATTGTTAAGGACAGTACAATTGGTAAATATTGTTTTATCGTTGGTCATGATGTAGTCAATTTCGCTTGTGAGCCCAGATGGACTTTTCCATGTCCATTTTCTGCTGATATTTTTCTTATAGAATGAATTCACAATATATAGTTCTTGTCCTTCAGCAAAATCAACTAATCTGTCACCTCTATTGTCTCGCTCACTAGTTCCATATGGGCCAGTTGCATTTTCGTCTGTTCTTGTTGTTCCAATTCTGGCATTAAAATCACCCATCAGGATTTTGTACCTACATTTCTCCTTGTATAAAAGCTGGGCCACATCATCATAAAATGCCTCAATTTCCTCATCTTTATGGCTTATAGTTGGTGCATAAGCTTGGACGATTTGACGCCTAAACTTTTTATTCAGCTGAATGACGCATTGGGCTAATCGGTCGGATGTACTTTCAAATTTTACCACACTGTCCTTCAGCTTTCGATTGATGAGGAATCCTATTCCGCCACATCGGCCATTTTCCGTACCTCGAGTGTAGAGTACGTGTCCAGTTGGTTCCAGTTTGATTAACTCTTCACCCTTCCTTCGTGTTTCACAGAGCCCAATAATATCCCAATGTATGTTGTCAAGTTCGATTAACAGTTCTTGCAATCGGGCCTCTGTTTTCATAGTCCGTATATTTAACGTTGCAATGTCAAAAGTCCAATGGCAGCCTGATCTAACCCGGTGATTCTTAGCACCCTCTGCCTTGGGGCAGGTCTTCCCGCTGCCGTAGGTAGTTGCCCCTTGGCCTCCGGGGAATGAGGGCCGTGTTTGAGGTTGTACTGTCATATTTCAACATACCGAAATACCATGTTGAAGGTATGGACCGTAATCTGCCACGCTGGTCCAATGCGGGTTGGCAGATTTTGGATTGTTAGTCTGAGGCCACCGCTTTGACCTGTCCGCCAGGGGTGACCCTCCCAGGAGCATAGACTCCAGACGGCATAGTTCAATGCTTCATTGCCCTACTCAAATATATATATATATATATATATATATATATATATATATATATATATATATATATATATATATATATATATATATATATATATATATATATATATATATATATATATATATATCATACACCCAACCTTTGTGTTCCACAATCCCATGTGGAACACACAACAACCTGCGTCTCGCCTTAATGAGCATTTATGTTGGTTGATGACAGGAGACGAACCTCACCCATCCCTTCAACTGGAGGGCATATGTTTCGTCTCTTGATGTTTAGACTATTCAGGGTAGCTACACATGCTCCCCCATCAAAAATAGGGAGACCCTATCTACAGCCAACAACCAATGTTTTTGCCGACTTCCAGTCGGATGTTGTATGCCCTCCAGTTAAAGGGATAGGTGAGGCTCGTTTCCAATCATCAACCAACAAAAATGATCATTAAGGCGGAGACGCAGGTTGTTGTGTGTTTCACATGGGATTGTGGAACTCAACGGTTGGGTGTATGATGACACTCAACTACTGTTGTCTCATTGGACGTAGTCCAAAGAAATCTGACATTGCATATATACGCCATCCGACGGGAAGTCGGCGGAAACATTGGTTGTTGGCTGTGGATAAGGTCTCCTTATTCTTGATGGGGGGCATGTGTAGGTACCTTGAAAAGTTTAAACATCAGAGACGAAACACATGCCCTCCAGTTGAAGGGATCAGTTATCAACAAAAATGCTCTTATATATAAATATATATATATATTTATATATATGTATATATATATATATATATATATATATATATATATATATATATATATATATATATATATATTTATATATATGTATATATATATATATATATATATATATATATATATATATATATCCTATATACGTATATATATATATATATATATATATATATATATATATATATATATAGGATATATATATATATATATATATATATATATATATATATATATATATATATATATATATATATATATATATATATATATATATATATAGGATATATATATATATATATATATATATATATATATATATATATATATATATATATATATATATGTATATAGGATATATATATATATATATATATATATATATATATATATATATATATATATATATATATATATATGTATATATATGTATATATATATATATATATATATATATATATATATATATATATATATATATATATATATATATATCATCATCATCATCATCATCAGCCCGTATCGATCCACTGCAGGATGAAGGCCTCTTCAACATGCTTCCAATCTTCACGGTCCTGGGCTTTCCTCTGCCACTCGGGTCCAATATACTTAACGATGTCATCAGTCCATCGTGCTTTCGGTCTTCTTCGCGGACGTTTGCGATCAAGCGGTATCCACTCCAGGATTGCCTTGGTCCATCTGTCGTCCCATCGCCTCGCTATATGGCCTGCCCATCTCCATTTCAACTGTTTTACTCTTCCAATGATGTCACAGACTTTTGTTTGTTCCCTGATCCATGCGCAGGACGTTCTGTCTCGTCTTGTAATGCCAAGCATACATCTTTCCATTCCCCTCTGTGCCACCCGAAGTTTTTGAATTGATTGCGATGTGAGTGTCCAGGTTTCACTTCCGTATGTCATAACGGGTAGAACGCACTGATCGAATACTTTTCTTTTCAGGCAAAGTGGGAGTCTGCTCTTAAACACTATGTTGAGCCTACCAAATGCCTGCCAGCCACATTTAACACGCCGTTCCACCTCCCGGGCGGTATTCCCGTCCATGGAAATCCTCTGCCCAAGATATACAAAGCTGTCCACAATCTCTAAATCCCTTCCTAAAACTGAAATTCTTCTGTCCTGAGCGAAGTTATTGAACATAACCTGACTCTTTTTCAGGTTTATTTTCAAGCCAAATGGTTCGCCAGCCCTTTGCAGTTCTTGTATGCGTCTTTGCAGCTCCTCTGGGTCTTGTGAAATGAGAATAATATCATCTGCAAATCTAAGATGGTTTAAGTTTGCACCATTGATCTTTACCCCATCCTGTTCCCAATCCAGTTTACGGAATACTTCTTCAAGGCCAGCCGAGAAAAGAATAGGCGATATTGCGTCACCCTGCCGTACACCTCGTTCTATATTAATTCCCACTTCAAGATCATCAAGGTGAATTGTGGCTGTAGCTCCATCATATATCGATTCTAATAGGTTTACATAGGCTCTCTCTACACCTTGGCTAAGCAGTGCATCCATTATCGCATGCTTTGAGATGGAATCAAATGCTTTTTCGTAGTCGATAAAAGCCAAGCACAATGGCATGGTGTATTCGTTGTGCCTTTCTATGACCTGCTGTACAACCTGGATGTGATCCCTTGTACTGAATCCACTTCTGAATCCTGCTTGTTCTCTTGGTTGTGCGTCATTCAGTTTTTTTAATATTCTTTTAGAAATTATCTTAGTGAAAACTTTGTACATCACTGATAGGAGGCTTATTGGACGGTAGTTCTTTAAATCTTCCTGTGCTCCTTTTTTATGTAAAAGGATCACTTCTGCATTTTTCCATAAGTCAGTCAATATATATATATATATATATGTATATATATACATATATAGGATATATATATATATATATATATATATATATATATATATATATATATATATATATATATATATATATATATATATCCTATATATGTATATATATATATATATATATATATATATATATATATATATATATATATATATATATATATATACATATATAGGATATATATATATATATATATATATATATATATATATATATATATATATATATACATATATAGGAATATAATTTAAAAGTTAAATAACGGAAAAATTTCATAAACAATTGGATAAGGCCAGTACGGATAAAATGTAACCATTGAAAACCCTTGCTGATGTCAATATATAAATTGCAAAGAATAGGTGACTGCTATTACAATGAAATTGCTTTACTACGCTAAAAAGATACACAAAAAACTATTATATAAATACCTGTGCGGTTCTAAAATAGGAAGATCAGTAACTAACCATATTTTCACTTAAAATAAAAACTAAGAAATTGTCTATGAGTACATCGAAGCAAATTATCTGAACATGACCTTCGATGCCAAGCTACGATGGAAATCGTGAGCAGCTATGGCTCAAATTCAGGTAGATTTGGTACTTGGGTGGTCATGGGTTTGTTTCCTGTTTGGTTTTCGTAAACCTGAAACTACAGAAAACACCACAAAAAAAGCAAGTGTTAAATCGCAAGATCGTGGCGGTCAATTGTTGTTACCAAAACGGGAGATGACACGACCTGGAAAACACTCGTGCAAAACCCTCAATTTTTCACGACCGGTGTGGCAAGTGGCACCGTTTTACTGAAACCACATGCCTTCAAGAGTAACATCTTCCAATTGAGGGACATATAACTGGGTTATCATGTCACGATAACGTTCGGCATTTACCGTTAATGCATTACCTGCTTCGTTTTCAAAGAAAAATTGTTTAATGATTCCTTGAGACCACATTGGACACCAACAGAGACCCATTGGGGATGCATTTGGTTTTCATGAATCATTCGTGGAATATCTTTAGCCCCAAATTCGGTAATTATGTCGCTGAAGATGATTTTGTCCACAAAATCGGCATTCACTTCTTGTTGTCCAATAATCCAATTGGTGAACTCTCTTCGCTGTGCATGGTCTGTTGGCAGAGGTTGATGAATTAATTGGACCTTGTAAGCATCGAGATGCAAATCTTAGTGAGAATATGGTGAAGAGTGGCTGTTGAAATGGCCAATTCTGACGCAATCGAGCACCATCTGATGCACGATAACGAATCGAGGGCCATTGACTCTTGGTTACACTCTCACGAACTAGCATTATGTTTTGTTCTGAACAACCATTACGAGTTCGTGTAGTGTATTTTACATCAACAACTGAACAAGTACTTTCGATTTTTTCGATTATGCTTTTCACAGTTGATAAATTTGGGGTATTATCTCTACCGAAAATCGGACGCACTTTACGAATCGCAGCAGCCAAACTTTCACCATTGATAGTAATGTTTAACAATAAGGTGCGTTGCTGTATCGTGTAAAGCTCCAGGTTTATTAAATCCTATTTGTCTCTTATCTCCCTGTTACAATTTTTAAACTATCGAATCTTGACAACCAAAAGGGCGCTCAATTCAAATCTTGCGCTTTTACTGTAACACCCTTTACATACAGAAAATATTTGACAATCACGAAAATATCGAAGTAATCTCGTTACTAGACAACAACGGAGTTATTGCCTAAATAGACTAAAACCGTTCGAATTAGTGTAGTAACAGTGAAGTGGGTAGAATTAGTCTAAACCTAATCTAAACCTATGCTATAGTGTAATCCGCGTAATCTAAGCGCATGGTTTACCGAATAATTATACTAAGTAAAAACTACTCTTCCAATACTTCAGGATACCTTCTTATATAGTCATGGGTATTTTGAAGTTCTGGGCAGTTGTATAATTCCAAAATCTCATTAATTTTACGTATTCCAATGGAGTATTCTAGGACTTCTATTATCTCCTGTGCACTGCTGACTTGCCTACTATGTCACATACAATTCCAGTATCACTTGGTGATAATACTGCACCTCATACATCATATAAAAATTTATACACATATATAGATCTAACCTATTATACATTATGCGTAGTTTTAAATATTTTTACATGGCGGACAAAAACAAGCCCTTAACTGATGCAGAACTTTTGCGGGTGGCTAAAAACGCCTATATTAGTGAATATGAGTCTGGTGAAAGTGAATTCAGTAGTCATGAGAGTGATTCTGAAATAGAAGAGACGAATAATGAGGAAGAGGACGATCAAAACAGTATTGAAGAGGACCATAAGGAAACTGAAATCGATACAGGTGAAGGGAATATATATAAAAATAAGCCTTACTTTTTTTTATAAAGAAGAATAAATACAAGTGGTTTAACATACCGCCATAGAAGCAAAACTCGAGTTGAAAACACAATTAGGTCTAAGATTCCAGATGTAATTGGTGAGGCATATAGGGACAAACCATCCAAACCCGTAGATGCATGGAATTTATTGTTTGATGATCATATGTTGCACATCATTGTTCACCATAAAAACGAACGAAAAACTGAATTGGCAGCTTCTTATGGTGATCAAGCTCTATCATGTCAATTTACGAATCACATTGAAAAAAACTGAACTGAAAGCTTTTATAGGTATTCAGCTTTTCTCTGGCGCATTCAAATCCAGTGACGAATATGTAAGTTTGCTATGGGCTACAAATTTAACGGGGCGTGATATATTTCGTATTACTATGACTTTAAAACGTTTTTTTTTTTCTGTTCAGTATTGAGATTTGATGACAGTAGCACAATAAAAGAAATAATAAGAAATGGTGATAAACTTGCTCCTATGTCAGAATTGTTCAACCTCATGATTATCAATTTCAAGTCAAATTATGCTTGTGGTGAGTTCATGACTGTTGATGAGATGCTTGTTGGATTTAGGGGAAAATGTAGATACAAGATGAATATGCCCGATAAATCCAACAAATATGGATTAAAAATAATGTATCTCTGTGATGCAAAGACACGTTATTTACTAAATGTATTTAAATATTCCGGTAAAGACACATCTCCTAATTCGAGAAAATTGGCAGTTCCAACTTTGAATGTCCTACAACTTGTTCAACCAATTATAAACAGTAATCGTAACATTCCGGCGATAACTGGTTTTCGTCAATAGAACTTTCAACAGAACTAAAAAAATCGGTTTAACATATACAGGGACACTGCGTAAAAATAAAAGAGAAATATCAAGCGAATTTTTAACTAATAAAGATCGCCCAGTTTTATCAACAATATTTTGCTTTAGAAAAGATATCGCCATTTTATCTTATGCGTCTAAGAAACGAGATGCTATAATATTATCTTCATTGCATCATACAGATACAATAATTCAAAATGAACAATGTTTTCCTGAAGTTATCGATTTCTACAATTCAACAAAAGGTGGGATAGATTGTTTGGATCAAAAATGTGCCTGTTATAATGTGGGTCGTAGAAGTAGACGTTAGCCCTTGACTTTATTTTATGCGATGATCGATATAATGGGTGTTAATGCAAGCGTTATCTACAAGAGCGCAAATAGTGTATTTACAGAACGTCGAGCATTTATTATCTCCATTGGAGAAAATCTCATAATGGACCATTTAATAAACAGGGTCACAACACAAGCAATTCCAATAGATTGCTATATAACAACAGGGGAGTGAAAACTATAAAGATTTATACCGTTGATTCACTTACATTGTTCTGTAATTGTTCACTTACATTGTTCGAATTTTACAATCTTATAAGTAGTAGTAGTAGTAGTTAAAGTAGTAGCAACCTTATAAGTGCTTAGTAACTTTACTTTAATATTGTTTTAATTTAGTTCATTCAAAATACATATTTATTTATATATATATA
The DNA here is from genome assembly GCA_031761425.1 of Cosmopolites sordidus. NCBI lineage: Eukaryota > Metazoa > Arthropoda > Insecta > Coleoptera > Curculionidae > Cosmopolites > Cosmopolites sordidus. The sequence goes on along the minus strand of JARFXV010000886.1, from coordinate 568,409 downwards.
TATATATATATATATATATATATATATATATATATATATATATACATATATATATATATATATATATATATATATATATATATATATATATATATATATATATATATATATATATATATATATATATATAAATGAACACTTTTGTTGGTTGATTATCCGGGAAGGAGCCCCATCTATCTCTTCACCTGGATGACATATGTTTCGTCTCTCGAGGTTCAGACTCTTCAGGGCGCCGACATATACCATACCATCAAAAATAGGGAGACCCTATTCACAGCCAACAACCCATGTTTTTCGCCGACCTCCCGTCGGATGGATAGGGTCTCCCTATTTTTGATGGTATGGTATATGTCGGCGCCCTGAAGAGTCTGAACCTCGAGAGACGAAACATATGTCATCCAGTCCTCCTTCCCGGTCAATCAACCAACAAAAGTGTTCATTTTGGCGGAGACGCAGGTTGTTGTGTGTTCCACATGAGATTGTGGAACCCAACGGTTGGGTGTCTGATGACACTCAACTACTGCTGTCTCATTGGACGCAGTCCAAGAAAATCTAACACTACATATATATATATATATATATATATATATATATATATATATATATATATATATATATATATATATATATATATCGAATTACTTAGTCTTGGTATAGTTAACAATTTAATAAACAACTTAATAGCGGTTATAAGTAGCAGATAATATTTTAAAAAGTATTAGAAAGAAAATCCTATTTCTCTTGTGAATATAGTTTTGCACTATTAATAGGTACAATTAATACATAGGTAGTTATGTATACTTCTTGGGTTGTTACAGCTTATTTATATCTATAATATTTCAACTATAAGGAGTGCAAGATGTAGATTGAATTTCTAGCGAACATATCCATATATTGAATAATACGCTTTCCATTTTGTACGCACGTAATATATTATTAAGCAGGATGTTGGGATTATTTATGAAGTATTGCATTTATATTTACCTGACACCAATTTTGGCTATTACTTCTTATTAATTGTTTCGTTTCTATATTATTTTTGTTAGTTGCATTGCCAAGAATTACGCTTTGAAACAGCTTCCGCAAGGTGGGGGGTATCTAAAAATGGGAACTTGAAGTGTCAACCTCAGCTAAACGTTTACAGGAAAAGTTAAACGAATTCTACTGCTGACATGGAACGATACGTGACCATCAAACTAAAAATGTGTTACCAGCAGATACAAGAATGCAGTATAATAAAAGAATTGAATCGGTTGTAGAATGGATAAAGGTAAAATTGATAATCAACAAAATATATAATTAGGAATATTTGATATTCGCCAATATGATTTCCAAAAGACAAAACGAAAAGAAAAATAAGGAAAAAAAAGACCATAAAAGTAATTTTGGACACTCGCAGAAGAATTCATTCTACAAGAAAATCAATAGACCAAAGACAATGTGAAATATATTTATCCTTATACTAAATTTTATTGAAAAGGAGAACAAAATAAAATACAGCATGAACATCATTATCACACTTATTTTATGTTTATATGTATTTCACAATCTTTACAATATACGCTCAAATCTTCAACAAATTTATAACTTTTAAAAATAAATTTTAATATAACTGAAATATCCTCATATACCATTATTTACAATGTCTTATCAATAAGTAACATTTTGCATTTTTTTTTATTTTTCAATAATTTATTGAGTCGTTGATAATGGATTAATGTTACAAATCAATACAAATGCTTTCTAGATTGGTGAACTAGAGTTTGTAGAAATGATTTGCTTGGTATGATAATGTTATCGATAGGTTCTTCTATTATACCATATAATAATCAGATATTGTTCTATATATTTTTTATTTTACTACGAGGAATACAGCAATCTGTCCGTATTGACAATAAGCTTACAATTTGATTGATTCAGTAGTCAAACTGCATAATTGTAACCTAAACTACTTTTGCCTCTATTATAGGTCCAAACTTATGGTCCAAACCTATTATCAAAAATGATTAACTTAATGACTAATAAAAAAGGGTAAATCTGGACTTCGACCTAAAAATGATCGAAAACAGTACATGTCAACAGAAATTTAACTTGAAGTTATTGCTCATCGACTTCAAACAAGTCTATGGCAGTCATAAGGCGGAGGTTGTACTAAGCATTGAACATGCTCCAAGTCTCGAAGAAAATAATTTAATTGAAAAATATGACAGTAAGGAAAACTGTAAAGAGAGTGATGGTGGAGGGGTGCCTTTCCTCAAAAAAAATCAAAGTAAGAAAAATATTGAACTGAGGGGATTCCCCGTCTACAGTACTTTTTAATGTCGTACTAGAGGTGTATTACCTCTGTATTACCTCTAGCAAGCAGAATAAGAGCAGGAGGAACAATTTATAACACCAAAACTCAAATATTAGCATACGCAGATGACGTAGTACTCATGTCATGAACAAAAATAGAGTAACTAAGAATTTTAGACTGTTTAAAAAAAAACAGCAAGAATATGGCCTGTACATTAATAAAAATAAAGCGAAGATGGGAGATGACGTTTAAGACGGAGATGAAATTGGGATTAAAACAGAACAAAATTAACAGTATCAATTTAAAACGGTCAAATAATTTGAGTATTTGAGGTTTACTGTAAGCAGCGAAGGCGATGAAACAAAATAAATTGAAAAGATGATGACAAGGAGTAGCAAAGCTGTAGGAGCGTTATACAACATACTCTAAAAAAATACACAACACACATATGGTCGTAGATCTAATAAATAACATGGTCAGTAAAACCAAAGTCATATAGAACAGTTATTCAACCCACAGTCCTATATGGATGTGAATGTTGGGTAAAGAACAAACAAGAAGGAAACATGAATATTTGGGAGCGAAGAGTACTGAGGAAGATATTGGTGAAGTAAAAGTAAAAGTGGCAATGTGGAGAAGGAGAACTAATGCAGAAATTAAACTTCTATATGTAAAACCATCTGTAGGCCAGATAGTTAATTCTTTCATATTGCGGTGGTTGGGCCATTTATTAAGAATGCCAGATAGTTCATGGACAAAACAAACATTGTCAAGAGGAGGAGGACGAACCAGAAAAGGACGAGGAGATTTACGTTCAGCGGTGGTAGGAAGATGGCAGGATGCAGGGATGAACAGAAGAAAATCGAAAGAAATAATAAACATAGTCGATGCCATCGGTCTTTAAGGTCTGTAGAACTACTTTATATAAATATAATGACTAGTCAAACCAGCGCAGAAGGTCGAAAGGTCGAAACCTTTTATGTCTGAAAAAAGAAACCAACATATTAGAGTGCACTGTTAGTCTTTTACTGCATCTTTCACTATATTGAAATGACACGCTGTATAACGAAATTGGGCACATATCTTGGTGCTTCTGCCATTATACGCATCACTTTCCTGTTCTAAAATCTCCGAAGAATTTTAAAGTTAAAGTCTACTTCTGATCTCCACAGTTGAATGTTATATGTCGAAACTGGCTTAAGTTTGAACTTTGTAAACTAATATTATATTATCCACCGTTAATTTATATTTCCATCCAATAAAACAATACTTAATTCTTATTTTATTCCAAGCTGTTTACTTTTTGTAAAGATATGCTTACGCCAAGTTTATCTTCTGCCCAAATGTATACCTAGATATTGTGTGTCTCTAGCTTGTGGTAATTAGGAATTGTTAAACGTAACGGTGAGCAAGTCTCTCTTTTCCGAGTAAGGGCTAGAGAATGTAGAAATGACTTGCTTGATATGATAATTTCATAAATAAGCTCTTACATTATACCAAATATTAATCAGATATTTTCCAATATATTATATTATTTCTAGCAATACAGCAGCATAATAATAACTACTTTTGTCTCTAAAATAGGTCCAAACTTAATGATTAATTTAATAACTAAGAAAAATGCCAGATCTGGACTTTGTCCTAAAAATGATCTAAAACAGATTAACTTGAAGTTATTGTTCATCAACTTTAAACAAGCCTATGACTCAGTCATAAGGAGGGGGTTATACCGAACACTGAACATGCTCAAAGCCTCGAAAATCCTTTATGGAGAAAATTTTCTATTGAAAAGCATTGACGATTACTTAACTGATGTACCCTGAATAACACTCCCACCGTATTAGCAATGCCGAGTGATAATTCAAGTAACTTTTCTTCATTGTTAGTAGAAATATAAATTTATATTTTTATAGTCTGATGATATTAGAATAACTAAGTATGTCTTATGCGGAGGCAGTTTCTATTAAGGCTTATAGTTCCTCCTTAATCTTATAAGTACAAGGTATGGCAGTGAAACGGAGAATTTTTAATATCAAATTTTCTGCCTCTCTGTCCTTAAGGGGTATGATGGCGATATGATATACTTTTCTTGAATCTGTAGGATCATAGCATTAGTAACAATGATTCGCTGGACTGTGGAACATATGCTTTTATCGTTAATGTATACTAACTATTACAAAGATAATAAATGTATCGTGACATTCAACGGTTATTGCAAGGCTAATTCAATATTAGCCCTAATGATCCAGTACAAAATAAATTTGACTAAAACGGTTTTGCAGTGAAAAAAAAGCTTTCAGCTAAAACAAATGTAGGTTCAACTACGAACATCAGAGTCGATATTCGACTTAATTTACAACTTTTTGCTCTTTGTTTTGCAATTTCATTTTAATATTTCGGACAGGTGTTATATATTTTTGTCGTCACTTCTTCTAACCGATATTGATCTGACGAAAATTATATCATATATCATATGATATATTGATTGATTGCTGGGGTAATTTTGTCTTTAAAAAAGGTGCCACAAAAGTGCCAAGATACTCTAAGAATATGCGAGCTGAAGGCAACTTTTCAGCACATCTGGTAAATTTGACTTGTGTTCATCTCATGTCAAATCTCCTTATTCGCGTTCCGTGAATACAAAATCATAATTTCTACGGGATTATAAAGGATATGTTCCAAGATTACAAAATAAAAAGAAAAATATATAAAAAAACAATTTAATAGGAGAATTTTTAGCAATATTAATAATTGTTATCACGCTTAGGCAAAGGTTTAAAGAATTTAGTTTCTTTCTAATTTTTTTCTTGTTTTGTCGCTTTTAAAAGGTCTTTCAATTCGCATTGATATTCGGCTGTGGCATTAACAATTTGCCTTTTATAAATAACTTCTTTCCATAGACGGATCAATGTTTATGAAGAAATCCCAACGCTCATTTTCCATTCGAAATCTTCACTCAAAGTTTAATGTCACCTTTTCAGTGCTCGTTGCGGCTTTTCCTTCAATGGAATGGAGATTTTCCTCCAAGTCGATTTCAGTCATATCTTCATCTTGCGATTCAAGCAAATTTTGAGTCATTCGCAACTTGAGCAATGTTTTTAATTCATGTTTGAATTTGAATGGATTCTTCATCATTACCGAGAGTTGTCAGGACACAGTTTTTTCAGCATAATTTCAATCTGTATAATTTTAGCTCTTGCAATGATTTTTCTATGCTAACAATACACTTCGCTATATCAACATTTTTCCAACATTTATATCAGGATCACATTCCATGGTGTCCAGTATGATATTAAAGATTTGTCTAATGTAATTGAGTTTAAAGTCCTGGATTATTCCTTGGTCCATTAGGTTAGGTGGTCTAGGTTAGAGTCGGCGGTCGGTAGAGTAAGGCCGTCGTATTAGGAAGCAAAAATATCACTTTTATATTTGGATGCATAGTTCCAAGCTCACGAAGGTAACCAGGAGCATTATCCAAAACTAAAACCGCCTTGAGATTTAAATTATTTTTCTTTAAGTAAGTTCCTACTTCAGGAACAAAACAATCCCGGAACCAGTCTCAGAAAATGACACTTGTAACCCACGCTTTCTTGTTTGAACGCCAAAACACTGGTAGGTTGTCCTTGTTTTGATACATAAGCGGCTTAATTATATAATATCCTGATGCATTAGAAAAGAGCAGCAGTGTAACTCTATCTTTTGCTGCCTTAAAGCTAGAGGTGGATTGTTCACTTTTAGATATAAAAGTTTTGTTTGGCATTCTTTTCCAAAGCGGGGTAGTTTCGTTTGCATTAAACACTTGTTCAGGTTTGTATCCACCATCAGCAATTAACTTTGAAAATTTTTCTGGATATGTTGCTGTTGCGGAAGTGATGATGCAGCTTTTCCAACAATTTTGATATTATGCAGTGATTGTCGCACCTTGAACTTATTGAACCAACCTTCAGATGCTTGAAATCCCCCATCCATACCTTCATCACCAAGTTCTTTAAAATGTGCCTAAAGACGCTTAACTTTCTCACGGATTATAGCACCACTTAAAGGCACTCTTTTCTGGCTACAGTCTATAATCCGTAATGTTAATGCAGCTTCCATTTTTTTAATTGCTAAATCACGAACATTTTTTGCTGATAATGAGGTTGAAGCTGTAGAACTCCTTATTTTATTCTCTGATTTGTGGATGGATCGTACCGTTGATTCATTAACATTAAAAAAAACGTAACATGGATGCCAACGATCAGCCAAGGCGTAAACGATCAAAAATTTCTATTTTTACCTTAAGCGGCAACACGACTTTTTTCGGTGTAAGAACTAATTTTCGTTTGCTTAATAAATCGCGAATAAACCAGATGAGACACCTGCTATTCAGTTCAAATTATTGCGATAAATTACAAGTTGAAGGAATAAAACAAAAGATTCGGAACCGATCATGCGAAGGCAGCATTTATCGAAAGCCATAGCGTTACGCGTAATCTGGCGGCGACTTGTTTATCAATAAACTTTCAGCCAATTTCATTCGAATATATATATATATATATATATATATATATATATATATATATATATATATATATATATATATATATATATATATATATATATATATACATTTTCACATTCCAATGTTCTCATCCGGCAAACTACTGTAATCGTTGATGTCCCAATTCTCAACATCATTTGTGTGTATTGGACATCCGGTGTGCATACTTTTTCATTTTACAACTCATCTTCATGGATGAATTTAGGTGAACATAATGACAGGAGACTCGTTAGACGACGACATTGAAAAATACGTTATTTTCAAAAAACGCTAGAACCTATAGTCTTCCCTATCTAAATCTGAAGATAGATGGTAAAGTTAGTTTGTTACAGAAGCTATTAAAAATTATATTAAAATGTGTTTTAAAATCACATGTTATTACAAACACGACCATATTTCTTAACATGTAGTTACAAAATCGGCCAAATCCATAACAGCCAATCAAAAAAACAACACGTACGATCCTTAGCCAATTATAACCAGTTTAGTGTTGCTTACTTAGAATTTGAATTTATTTTGCCAGTTTATTTTTAAATATTAAATATATTATTCGTTTAAAAACAACAATTTACTTAAGTTTGTTTATTTAATAAAGTTTATTTTACCAAATCTGTAAGTCATGGATGATGACTCACTCGAAATAAATACCTTTGGAAGAGACAACTCCTGAACTGGCACAAAAAAAATACGCAGCCAGAGAAATGGCAAAGGAATATAAAAATAAGCTTGTATAAGTTTCACAAATTTAATAGCTTATAACTTTATACCTATTAAATTTTTAATGTATAAAAATAAATACCTATTATTGGTTTGTCTTTTCAGATGTATATTCAGATATCAGAGGTAATGGCTACTATGCCAAGTTGCCAGCATCGTGGCAATATGTTCTGTAGTTTGTTAAACATAGCCGATGTAAAAAAATCCATAACATCCATCAAAAGTTCATCAGGATACATTAATATGTAAGAATGTAAAGAAAAGTATACTAAAACAAGTCGAGAAACAACAGTGCAGAAGACTATGACGTTAATTTTTTTATTGAAAATCAGATGAGAGACCTTATTAGAGTTTACCGTAAAACCTTTCTTGATGATTACTTGACATTACCCAGCATAGGGTTGAGGGTGTCTTTCGCCGATTTAGAAGTAATAAAGAAAATTTACTTCCAGTAGAGAGTCGAGGAGGCTGGAGCAAAGACGCTGCTACATATCAAGACAAAAGAGCCTCAGTAATAAATTTTATTAAACAATTAATAGATTTGGGGTCCCATTATTCCAGGGGTAAGACCAATAGAAAATACCTATCCAGCGAACTAAACATTGCGAACCGGTTGCGCATGTATAAGGATACTGTTTCAGATGATTAGAAAACAAAAAACTCATACTTTCATTGTATTTTCAACACAAGATTTAAAGTTTCATTTGCGACACTCGCTACAGATGAGTGTAGTACTTGTCTAGAGCTAGAGTTAATTATACAGTTGGTAATTAAAATACATTTTAACGCAATGTAATAAAAATATGTTTTCTTTTTTTCTTTTTTCTTTAACCTTTTTTTTTTAAATAAAAAAAAGTACAAAAACGACCATTTTCAAAAATGTTAGCAACAAAAACGGCCATTTCATTATTCTGGTTACAAAAGCGGCCGCATGAATCAAAACATGTTATCGGATACAAACTCCCCTAATAAATAATGGCAGGAAATAGGAAAGAAGGATAAAAAAAAAATCGCGGAGGAAATGAAAAGATCAATCAAGAATACATTTTGTGATAAATTAAGTTTAATTCTCGAGCAACAATAGTTAATTGTAGCTCGAACAACGGTAATACTCCAAGAAGATTCTCTGAAAATTCGTCTGAAATCAGCGGAGTTGACGTTAAGTAGCTAATCAAAATGTTTCTCAACATTATGATATGTTTTGAGTGGTTAGAACATTACTAAGAAGAAACATTGGGAATGTCCAGAAGTAAACTTTTAATCTCTAAACAAGCTTATACGAATGGTACGATTTACCTTTGTTGTACACACAAATGTTTAATCCATGGCTGTATCAATGCGAACTTGATAGTTCCCATTAGGCAGCTTAGTGAAAAAGCCTGCAATAAGGAGGTGAAATTATCCAAGAGAAGTTATATCGAAAAATCTTATGTCATCAAGTTATCAGACAAACAAACTAAGAAAGTTTCCCTAAGAAGTGATGGAAATGTTAAAAGAACCAAATATAAATGTAATTGCAACTCATAAGAATAGCTACACAAATCTGCAAAGAAATTTAATTTTTAAAATAATGCTTTTGTGTAATAAATTAATTTCATACACTCTGTTTATTCTTTTCCCCCTTCTCTTACCTGAACTTGCTGGTCCATATACAAAAAGATAACCACTACTGACTGGTGATTTCGGCATAAGATACTTTTGTGAAAGTAAAGGATCTTTTGCATCTAGAATTTTTTAAATATTTTTTCGTGTTGAGAGACCCAAAAAATATAGAAATAGTAACTGAAAATGTTAGCCAGGTTTCGGCGTAATCTGCCCCACAGTACGTCGCCAGTCTGTAAACTTTTCAATACACTAAGAGGTTAGGAGCGCAAACTAAGGGTTTATAACTTAAGCAGATGTCGACGGGGGCTAATAATAAATGCACTCTCTAAATCGCTTCAGCTACTGATGCGCTTCTATTCTTAAAATTTTATTTGTTTACCAAAAAATTACCATAACTGATCACCCCCTTCTGAATATTGTAATTTTTAAGTCATTCAGCATATATTTCAAGTAATTAATAACCAAATTTGAGAAACAATATGCCCTTTATATTTATTATCACTGCAAAATCAATTAACCAATAACGCCATATATTTTTTCCATCGCTCTAAATATTTTAAACATCATTTCAATATTCCCCATTTACGAAAACTGAGTGAAAATTAATTTGAACGCAATTTTTGACTGAAATATCTGCACGTTTTGCTTTCGCTGTGGTGGAAAATGAATATGCCAGGGCAAATTATCGCAGCATGTACGATTATATCGGATCGCTGGTTGAGAACTATAGCATATTGGAAAACCAATATGCAGTGCCCTAACTACAACTAAATTAGCAAATGAGTTTTAGCATTTAATGGTTTGCATTGTTAAACGCAGATGAAAAGGAAAATGAGATATTAATTATCATGCATATATATAAGAATATATAGGGTGTAAAGTAAAGTATTTTCGTAAACTTAACTAACGATTCTTTACAATTTAAAAAAAAAAAATCCTTATAAAATCTATCCAAAATGCGACCAATCCCATGCTACCAATTGGCAACGTTGCATCGCTGTATTTAGTAAAAACAAACATAATTCAGCTTTTTTGTTTCATTGACCTCTTAAGGTATTACTTGGAAAAAAATATTTTTATAGCCATTTATTCCATATATTTCCCCAAAGATTTGGTTTGTTCTCTCGTTTAATGTCAAAGTTGAAATTACTATCACTAATTTGTCACACTATAATACGTTTTAAAAGTTTCACGTCGCATTAAGAACCACAAGATTAATTGTTTTAGCAAATTAACTGTTCAAAATGACCATCATCTTAGGCCTGGTGAAAGAAGCTTCGACGGTTCATAAAATATTAACGTAAATATATCTAACCCATTCGAAATTTTGGAGAGCTTCCCCGTAAATAAGAAATATATTGTGATATTCGTTTACAGAATATATTTTTGATTGTAAATCAAACTTAAATACACGTACTGATACTGAAATAATTTTTGTCATAATTTTGAAATAACAATCTTTGCCGTGGCAATATTGTGACGTTCTTAATTTAAAAAAAAATTTAATAATAACCAATTATCTAACCAATCTTTAAATAATAACCAATTAATATTGGCCAAATGTATTTGTGTACATATTTGCATAAACGGTTAATTCTTATCATAGCTTTTCGATTGATGATTTATTAATTTTGCAATATTTTTCTTCAAAATAATATGAAGAACCGTTGCTTAAATTATAAGAAAGTACTTTCCGTTATATCACAATAAATATATAATCACAAAAAATTATTTAAATAAGTAAAAGGACCCCAATCTGTATTACTAGGTCTCTTGTCGACCTGACAAAGGAAAACATTTTTGAGATTATTGTTTTATTTCAACCTAGTCAGCTTGCAATAGATTTGCTTTCAATGCATTTACACTAACAACGTGCCATTAATTTAATACCCTCAGTACTATGCGATTTGTAGAGCTCTTTAGAATAAGCGGTTGATCCTGCGTTAACCATTATTTGAAGTGATTGATTCAGCGAGCCATTTCTTCAGGTTTAGATAAGGAAGTAATCATTGGGAGCTAAATTTGGTAAATTCGACGGTTCTGGATGCACTTTGACATGTTGGTAATGGAGTTTTGCAGTAACAGCCCTAGACATGTCGCATGCGTGCTATGATACATAGAGGCAACAGAACGTTTTTGACATTTGACAATTATTATATAGACAAATACTTCAATTGATCTAGTAATAAAATGTAGTACCCCCGGTGATGGCCCTGCCTTTTGTCAGGTTTTCTATGAGCACTACACTGCGAGAATTCCAGAATATTTTGCGAACTTTCACCTGCTCTCACTCACTGGACCGCTGTTTCATCCCTGGCGTGTATCGACAAATTCGTGTTTCGTCTACTGTTATGCAACGTCCAAAAAATTCAGTAAAATTGCGTTTAGAATGCGTCTTTGGTCAGATCTTTACAAAAACAGCATCCATCGAAGGGAAAACTTATTCATATGCAAAACATCATGTGAAAAACATGTGTGTAATTGTATGGTCTACAGCATCGTTTCTCAACCTGGAGGTCGCGCCCCAATGGGGGTCGTTTTGTAGGGTAGCAATATGGGGGGCGGGATTATTAAAAAGTGTTAGAAAATTAAATAAACATAATAAAATACACTTAAATATAGCTGTTTGAAATAATAATTTAATGCAACAGTTGATTTTGTTTTTCACTTAAAAGTTTTTCTATACGTGGATTATCATTGCAAACCAACATAAGCAAATTATTTTCCAGTTATAATAGACGCTTTCTATATTTAGTTTTTAATTCCATCATATACAAGAAGCTTTTTCGCATAAGTAGCGAAGGGGATCAATCTTGAGTTAAAAATCTTGAGTTAAAAATTCTTGTTGTAAAGTTTTGTCGGCCAATATTTTAATTAGTTAGTTGTGAATCTCAATAGGTAATTCAGCAAGTGCAACAACATTATCATCAAACGAATTGAGTATCCATCTTTTCGACAAAACATCATTGCTATCTGGAAATTATTCCAGTAACTGAATTTTAAATTCGCGTAAATGCGTTTTAATGTTCAAATGTGTCTTCAACACGCAATCAATTACATAATTTTGTAAAACCATATTGTTGGTTATATAATCTGAAGTTAAGGTGAATGCATTAAAATTACGTATCTCAAGACGTATAATCCAAATACCAAGCTTCTTGATAAAGGCATTGACGTTGTCTGTCATTAGTAAAGTGTTTATGTTACGACCTTAAATCTTAATGTGAAAATATATCACTCAAGTAAGCCAATAGTAATATAGTTTCTCCATCTTGTAAAAACGCTGAAAATGAGCTATTTTTATTTGTTAAAAAGATTTTCAATTCATCTCTCAATTAAAAAAGCTAGAAAGTTTCCAAAAGAATCCAAAAAGTTAGAAAGTTTCCTCGCAACAACAACCTGACTTCAGTATGGGAAAACAGTGAGTCGTATTTGGCACCCATTTCTTCGTACAATGTGGAAAGCAATCTAGTTTACTATGGTCGGCTTTAATAAAATTAAAGATTTTTACCGCTTCTGATAGAACATTTTGTAAATTATCTGGCATATTTGCCATATACTGGCATATTTGCATATTTTGATGCATATTTATTGTAGCAATCCCATTTCTGTGAAAAAAGCAGTGCGTTCATTCCATATGTAGCATAATGTCTTTTAATTTTACTATTGCATCACTGTTCTTCCTCGGTATCGCTTTCACGTTATCTGTACATGCCGCAATACATTTATTAAAGTCCAAGTTTTCGTTCTGTGTTGCAACAACAAAAACTTTAAGGAGTCCTTCGCCAATTGCACGATCAGAGATTGATTTGCAAAATCCCATAGTTTCTTTAATTGACTCCTCGCATTTGTATCGAACAAAACACAAAAATTGCAGTCATTTTGACACGCCTGTTGACTCGTCGAACTGAATAGCAAAAAATTGCTTGGTTTAACCTTTTCAATTATTTGATAGTGAACATCATTGACCATTTTATTAATAAGTTTCGATATTGTGTCATTTGAAAATGGTATAGTTTTCAACTTTTTTACTTCTTTCCGACTTATCATCACACTGATCATATCAATGGCAGCGGGTAAAATTAGCTTTTCAGAAATCGTGTGGGGCTTAGACTCCATGGCCACTGTTAATACTACTAAATCGATGCTTGAAGTGCTGCGGCCTTATTACGGCTTGATTTGTTGATAGCAATTTATTGATTTTTCAAGACGAGTGATTTACGCTCGAAGCATTTTAATGGTGTGTTTTGTAAGGACGGATGTTTTGTTGCCAGATCCCGGACTAGTTTTAAAAGCTTGATAACAAACAACACATTGCGGCTTGTCATCCAAGGCAATGAATCTTTATTTTAAATAGATATAGATTTTAGATAGATGTCTACACATGTAGACGGTTCATTTCGTTTTGTCATAAATTTGTCCATTTTATTTAATATTATTAATTTATTTAATACTGAGTGAGATAAATAATCGCAGTATTGAAGATATATCGTTGACCGAATGGCTGCAATAAACTGTTAACAACCCCTGTCTTAACGAAACTCGGCAAAGTTGCAAAAAACGTAAACATGGCCAGGCCTAATAAAATTATAAATAAAAAGATAAAATTAATTTTATATCTGGTTTAGTAGTTTCAAAATATTTTAGTTTAGTTCGCATTCTTTTTTTGCAACAGTTCAGTTCTATAATTTCGATCGTATTTTTATTATTCCAAATGTGGTCAAAATGTGGTGTTCTTGGCAAGATAAGAAAACATTCATCGTCTTATGCTAAGCAAATTGTTAAAAATATGTATGTTTCTTTATTGAATAGGAGGCTTAATGTAAATGCAGCAGAAACATCTTCATTAATGGAAACGTTATTGTGTACAGTTAAAGATATTGTGACGAAGCCAAGTAAAGCCAAAAAAGTTTGTAGTAATTCTGATAAAGCAAATGTTTTGACGAAAGCGACAAATACTTAATTTGAAGGAAAATGTATGCTATGTGTGAAGAGCAAACTGTACCTGCATTGCATTAATTGCAACAGCGACTAAGGAAAGATGAAACCAACATTCTTTGCTGCAGAACTAGTCTCCGAAGAATATTATCTCTAATGGGTTTTGCATATTGGATCATTAATAAAAAACAAATATTAATGGAATCACAACGATTGCGACGATGGCGGTTTGACTACTTAAAGTCTATAAAAAAATACAGGTTAGAAAATCGTTCCATTATCTACCTTGATGAAACATGGTTCAATACACATGAGACGCCAGCAAAAGGATGGGTGGATACATCAAGAAAATACCAAATCAAAGCCCCAGCAAACAAGGGAAAAATAATTACAATTTTACATGCTGGTTCCGAGGATGGATGGGTTCCAAATTGCTTACGTCTGTCCTCCAAAAATATTAAGCATTCATCTTTGGACTACCATGACGATACCACAGGAGAACTTTTTGAAGATTGGTTTATAAATAGCTTTTTGCCCATTGTGCCTAAGGAAATCGTAATTGTAATGAACAATGCTAGTTATCATAACTGGCAAAAAAATAAAGTTCCTAATGCAAATAACACTAAATTGGAACTTAAGAACTATATGTTAAAAAACGCTATATACTTCGAAAATATATATAAAAAATGTGATCTTAAAGAAAATTATTTATTAAAAATATTAAAGGCATTTAATATTAAAAAGGAATATGGATGTGATACCATTGCTACCAATATAGGACATACGGTTTTACGCGTTCCTCCGTATTACTGTATTTTTAATCCATTGAGCATATGAGGCATTAGGTAAAATCCAATGTTAGAGCAGAAAACATTTATCCGACTCTAAGTGCAAGTGTTGCAATATTAATTAGGAAGGTTGTAGATACTATTCCCAAAGAAAGTTGGATAAATTCGATTAACCATGTTACTAAAATAGAAGATTCATATGTAACATTTACTAATAATATAGAACCACTTATTATTAATGTAGATCAAAATGACATTGAGTGTGAAAGCAAATTAAATGTATAATTAAATTTAAGTTATAATTTTTCTTGTACTAGCAGATAAATTTATTTATTTTTATTGTACTAATAAATTCAAAATACATAAACTAATAAACAATGTTTTAGTCATACATTATAATAATAATAATTTAACAATACTTTATATTCTCCAAAATTCCTTTGAAGAAACTAGGAATATTTTTATTGAAATTTATTGGGGCAATTAACATTATGCCGAGGGGCAACGAAATATCTTGAACCGGACTATACTTGTTTTGATGCCTGATGATGGCCGATGAAAAAATTTGATAAACGTCAAATTAACATATTGTAATGAGGGTGTTGCGATGTTTTTTACTTGACTTTTTGGCTATTTAGTGTGTCGCGACACCAAAAAGGTTGAGAAATGATGGTCTACACAGACGCTTATTTCAGTGAGTAATCATTTTAATAAGCATTGTGGATTTTTGTGACGATTTTGTTGGTCGTGGCAATTTTTGGACGTCGCGAGCATTTATCATCCTCACTAGATATACGATTATGATTAAATTCAGCAGCCTACATTCGATACGTTGCTGGAATCATTGCATAAATAGTAACTTAAAGATTGTTCTTTATACTAGTAATTGTTTGCGGCTTACTAACAGAAATTTGACTTTTTAAAAAATTCCACAGTAAGAAATTCAGTAGTGTTAAATCGCATACCACTGGAGGATAATTGAAATGTGCCTTTCGCGAAAATTCATTCGATGGAATTGCGCTCTCCCAAACTGAATATCTTCTGGAGCTATTTCACATGTAGCATCATCTTACTCGAAAGACATCGGACATATTAATATTATTCATTTCCGATCATAGAATTCCAACATTGTCTGATGTCATTTAGCATTCGAGGCAATTGTATTTCCAGAATCATCTTGGAAACAAATGATTCAATAGTAATTTTTGTCCAAAAAGCTAAGATTACATGGGCGAGGCAATTATCACGCTACCATTTTAATTATTTATAAGTTTCAAAAGAAACAAGACAGATTTTTTATGAAAATTACAACTACCCTGCGTTTTTCTAGCAGCACTGTATTTTATCATAATAAAATATCTCTACTACACAACACACAGTGCATGTCTGCACTACACAATAGCCAAACCCAAATTTTCAAATATTACGAAACAAAATGGCGCTAAAACAAAATGGTAGTGTGAACTTGTCTCACCCATAATTTGCCAGATGAAAATTTCCTCAAATAAGTGTCATGAAACCCCAAATAACCCATTTCGAATTTCATGATTTAAAACTTTATATCAAGTTAAAAATCGCTAAAAGACAATTATAGAGTTTAACTGCCCCTATCGCTCAACATTCGCACTAACTACATTTCCAGAATGATTTGCGAAGTAAATTTGTCTAGTGGGTCCATCTGCATAAAATTCACCAGTGTCTAATATAAACATTTTAATAATCATACCAGATACGATAATTTTACTTATTAACTAATTTATCAATTATGAAATTAGATTCGTGGCTGAACATTTTTTTAATTTATTACAATGGATCTCTTGTTGCACATGGCTTCTTTCTTTTACTTCCTGGGTGATTTCAATTTTGTAAATATGTTAATGCAGTTCTTTATATAAAATGCTTTATAAAGAGCTATGGGATATATCAAATTCTTGTGAAAAACGTGAAATTTTTGAATATTCTCACATTAATTTCACGTTTTCAACACTTTCATATATATCCAGAATGTTTTTATTTCTGAATAACGTTTGTCTTTCATTATTTTCGTTTATGAATAACACTAGGTTTTTAAAATCTCCCCACTAATTGGTAGATAGAAGACTGATATTGACAATGGTTGTTTTTCATAGAAAGTCCATTTTCATAAGTTTGAATAAGATAAATACATTTTTGTAATTTATACATATCCATGGTTAAAATTGTACCACCTATCTATGATTAAAATTGTACCACTTTTACTTAAACAAAATTACTTATGATATTACACTTTTGTCATTTTCGCATTTGGATGGCCCTTTATGTCGATTGTTCAAATAGTCCAAGTCAAGACTCCTCTGTAAAGAAAAATAAGAACATAACATACTTTTTTACTGATATGATTAAAACAAGATAATCTAAGTATTTTAAGGTGTTCCTAAGAATTTAGTCAACCACTGTTTGTACAATAGATAGTTTAAGAAGTCTATCGGAGTCTATCCTGTCTATTTTTGATAGCCAAATATCTTTATTTTAAGCACATAAAATAATAATGGCTTTTACGGAAATCTAATATATTAATTTCTTAATATTAGTTATTTAATCTCTTAATTTTATTTTCATATTAAAATATTATTATTCCATTTATATAACGACATTCGGAAAGTTTTCTTAAGTAAACTTTTCCAATGCGAAACTCCAAACTCATCTTCATTCTACAATCCAGTCAGTTTTTCCGCCAGCAGTGCTGAGAATTCCTTTCTCCAGCAAGTATAATGGTCCAATTAGGCCTCGCAAGACTAAACCAGACGTAATTCAGTTACAGTTCGGGCTCGTCGAGCCGAAATAATCGGGCAGGGAACGGTAATTTGCGTTCGCGTATTAATTTTCCACCACGACGATGGCGAACGGGCTGATATTTCAGCCAAAAATGTCTTTCAAATTAATTTTTAGCCCGTTTTCAACGGATAACTTTTTGACGAAACGATGTTTTCTTGTATATTATAAGTGTAAATGTTGGCAGTTTGTGCATATTTTAGCTTGATATAATTGAAGAGAATTTCGAAATACCGTTAACATGTAATTGTATAGTTATTTCGTTAACTTGGAAGGATCGTAAATAAAATAAAATTTTGTTATATAGATTGAATGGAAAGTTAAATTGCTAAATATATAGTCATTATTGGGTACAAGTTGAAGGAGTTTTACGAAATACTTAATTGTGGAATTTAAAAACTTGACTGAATATTGCAATCACTCTAAATTAAATTACAGACATAAAATCGAATTAGGGAGAGAATTATTATACTATCTATCTTTTGAGAGATTACAAATACATATGAGAGTAGAGTGAAAAGTCAAATAGTTTTTAAATAAAATATTGTTTCTTTTGGTTAAAAACCGATTTATTTATCAACATAGTCTCGTTTCTGCTCAATGCACATCACCCAACGATTTTATGCCTTCCAAAAAGTACAACTTGTAGAATTCGGCAAATATGTCTTTTGTCTCACCGATGATCTGTGCAAATTGCCCAATTTTGCTGTCGTAATGGCGGACCAAATGGAGGGTGAATTATCGTGGTGAAATAACATTTTTTCTTAGACAATTGAGGGTATTTATCCTTCCTTTCAGAAATGTAATTATACCGTCATTAGTTGGAAAAACATCTGATCTTTCAGTATATTCTATTAAGTAGCAACAGAACTCTGCAACACTATTTTAACGACTTTGGTATGATTCCATGTTTTTAATCATAGACTTTAATCAGTTTTATGAAGGCTTGTTTGAAGAAAAAATGTTGAAGTTGATTCATTCGATATTTGACAATGAAGTATAATTACAACCTAATATTCTTGCGAAATGGAGTTTAGAGAATTAAAGTTGATTACACGATATTAGAATGGAATAGAAATGGAATTATTGGACCAATTTTCTTAGAAGATGATACTAGGAATAAGGTTACTGAATTGGAATTAGAATTGAATGATGTCTATTTTCACTAAGACGGTGCTACATATTACATAACTGGAGAAAAGAGTCAGTTTTTGTGATGGAAATTCTGTCAAGGTGTAACTTTGTAAAAATGTAAATTTCAATTAACCTTCACGACCAAGCCAAT
The DNA here is from genome assembly GCA_031761425.1 of Cosmopolites sordidus. NCBI lineage: Eukaryota > Metazoa > Arthropoda > Insecta > Coleoptera > Curculionidae > Cosmopolites > Cosmopolites sordidus. The sequence continues at coordinate 549,429 of JARFXV010000886.1, read as the reverse complement.
TAATATCTTTTGATTTCGAATTTAGGGTTTTCAGAAAAGTGAAGCGTATATTAATAAGTCTTAAAACAGTAATGGCCTATAAATATCCAAATTGAAATGTGTACGATGACTCTAGATACATGTCAAGGAGTCACTAAATATTTCTAAATTCTAACTGATGCATATAGGAATAGTCGCGATGGATTTTCGTATGCTATTTTGATGCACGTATAAATTTAACGCATCATATTTTCAACAAAAATATACAGATTGAAAAGATTTCACACTTTTTCAGTTTTAGTAAAAAGAAAGTTGTAGGCGTTACAATTAGATTATCCTTTATATTGAGGAATTTCGAATAGTCGTGTACTCGTGTCGTAGTCATGACTACACACCTGCACACCCACAGAAAAGCCAGCTACAAAAGGTAGTTTAAAGTGCGGCCCATACCAGCAAAATAACAATACATGCAATAACCAAATGATTGATTTGCTTTTTTGATAGCCAGGGGATCACCCATGAGAAATTTATGCCTCAATACCAAACGGTAAACCAGTATTTTTACCAAGAGGTTTTTGAAAGACTATGAAAATGGGTCATTCGTGTGAGACTGAACATCAAGAGGCCAGGGTGCTGCATCAAGACAATGAACCTTGCGACACAACAAACAATTTTAATTAACGAGTTTTGGCTAGTAAAATTGTCACGATGGTTCCGCAGATCCCATCTTCACTAGACAAAGGATATCATTTTCGGACATTGTAGAACATTTTAAAACATTGAATAGGCCGTAACCGACCATCTGAAAGCGATTCCAATATGTGAGTTCTGCAACTGCTATGCAGAATGGAAAAATCACCTTCAGCGTTATATGGCATACCAAGGCAACTATTTTGAAGGAGACAATGCAGAATTGTACTTTCAACTGAATAAAAATGATAAAAAACCAGTTTCATAAAGCTTACCTTACCTTACCTTAGTAAGGTTAAAACCTTACATCAGGTTTCGTAGCAGTTATTGTTTTCCGAAGTGGTATTACTAGGTCCACTCCCGCCAAAATTATATGCTTTACCAAAAATTCATAAACCAAATAAATCAATGAAATCAATTGTATCAGACATTGATTCTCTACCATACAACTTCGGAAAATGGTTTCGTTCTTTGATAATCTCGACACAATTCATAAGAAAAGTCAAAGACACACATCCAGGAAGTGAGGTCTTGGTGTCCTTTGACTTATCATCATTGTTTCGGAGTACACAGATTTCGCATATTTTAAAATACCTAAAGGAGTTACCCGAGTTAAACGGTTTCAATACCAAGATAGTTTCAAAGCAAGGTTATGTATAAAAGCCTCCTTAGTAAGATTCGTTATGAAACGCGATTATTTCATAATATGTTTAATAATAGGTTTTACGAACAACAGGAAGGATGTTATCATTCTTAGCCAACTTATTCATGAGCAAATTTGAAACCAACGTCATACTTTTCTGGGTATGGCTAAGATATGTGGAAGACGTGAAAACTGAGAAGATGTTAGAGATACATTCCTAACGATTCGAATCATAGCTTCCATAATAAGATTGCTAGTTTTAATTTTATGGTAAATAGATTGCTTAGTTCTCCTGTAAACAAAGATAATTATAACAAAAAAATAAATAAATTAGGGAGTGAATGGTTATATATTATTTAGAAAACAGAAGACAATTACGAAGGTTGCTATTTATGTATCCGGAATTGGCAACAATGGTGTTGCTAGGCGCTATCTGACATATGCAACATAATGTTTGATGTTTTTGACTGCATACGTTCTCAAAACGTTTTGTCATACGGATGCTATTTGCGTTTAGTGACAAAAATTGTATTTAACTATGAATTGACAAAAATTAGCTATGAATCGTGAAGTTAACTAAACGTTACACTAATAATTTTATAAAGTTGACTGAATGGTATAGGTTCTTAGTCCCGGTTCATGGTTTTCTTAAATTTTTCTATATGAATGCTTCCATACACATCGAACAGCATATTATTCTTTACACTTTTAACAAGTGTTAAATTACTAATTCTATATTATCGTCATTTCCCCCATAGTTAATGTGTTCTTTATATAATCTAGTTAATATGGACAGGATATGGATTTTAGTTTACCTAATATAACTTCGATAATATATTTAACTGAGGTAGCCGATACTTTGTTTGCCGCATGACAATTGTTTCGACACACATTGTCTTTTTCAAATACACACTGAGTCTGTATTCCGTATTCATACGTACAAGTTTTAAATATAGTGGAAATTTAGATATTAATCTTGGTTTTTTATTTAATATAACTTCGCTTACAATCTTGGCAACTAATTTTCATAAATCCTCGATTTTTCTTATTGATCTATTATACTTTATACTTTGAATTACCTAGGACTCCTCTTAATTTATTATATATAAACTACATTAATGTCACTGGTTTCAAAATCTTGTCTAGCCCTCGTGTTAATTGGGCATCAAACGATATTACTATGAATTTATTTTTGTTCTATCAAAGGGAAAGTCGAAGATTCTTTCATCAATGCGAGAGCTGCTATTTATGTATTGAAAAATGGTTTAAATGTTTTTCAAAATATTTTCCGCGATGATTGATATACTTTTACATACGTTTGAACCAAGTTTCAAAGCACTTTTTCTATTCCGATTGAGGTATCTTCAAAACATGCATTTTGAATGCATCAGCCACTTCGTCTGGCGTCGAAAATCGTTGACCACGTAGTTTATTCTTCATCGACGGGAACAAAATGAAATAATTAGGTGCCAAATCAGGACTGTACGGCGACCCATCAATTCGAGGTGTGTTGACCGGTCAAATATTGAGTTGTTTGGTCCGATGTGTCAGCGCTCACGTTGTCATGGTGAAGAATTATTCTGCGTCGCTGGTTGTTTTTTTCTTATTTCTTCAAAGTCTTCTGGCAAAAAATGGTTATGTATAAGAACTGACTGTTCTACGATTCTCCAGTGGTACTGTAGTTATATGTCCATTTATCCCAAAAAAACAGGCGACCATTTGCTTCGAAGTGCTGCTAACTGCGTGAACAACTTTCGTAGGGTTTGGGTCATTTTGAAAAACCCATACAGTCGACTGCTGTTTAATATAAATATAAGATTCGTAGATTCATCACCTGTGTAGATGTTATACACGACTTTTGATGCACCATGATTGTATTTTTTTTAGCATTTCTTTGCACCAATCGACACGAGACTTTTTTTGAGCGATTGTTAAATTATGTGGAATCCAACACGCACAAATCGTTTTCACGGCTAAATGTTCATATGTAATACTTGTCATACTACTTGACTAATTGTCACACTTGTGTATGCTTGTCATACTAATGTCCAGGGATGTTTTTTAGCACAACAACCGATTTTGGACGACCTTCTTTAAATTCGTCCGTGAGCGAAGGACTATCACGATTGAATTCACTAAACTAGTGATATACGGTGGGTTTAGATGGTGCTTTATCGCCAAAAGTCAAAGTGAATTGATCGATGCACTGTTGTTCAAATACTCCACGTCGGAAGTCGTAGTAAATCATTGCACAAAAATTGTCATAAATTGAATCCAATTTTTGATTAAGGCAAAATTTTTAAGTCACTAAACACATATATATTCATGAAGCCTTTGTCACTTTATCCACGAATCCACGAGTATAGACATTTTCTCTTCCGTGGGTATTGCTGGTTTTAGCTGGTTCTGATTTTGATATAACTTTGAATTCTAACCTGACAACCTCTAACATTTCCTTTCGCACTCTGCAAAATGTGCCATCACACAATAAGGTAACTTTGCGTATATATATATATATATATATATATATATATATATATATATATATATATATATATATATATATATATATGTGTGTGTGTGTGTCTATAGATATTAGAGAGATGTACTTGTTAATGTTATGGTGAAGGTTGAAGAAACGGGCAGAGCATCCACGTGCAGTATGGGTGATAATCCTTTGCTATTAAAGTTTCTCTCCACAGGTTCGCTATGCAACTTTTTGAGTATACCTTGTATAGTACTAAAGTAAAGTATGGTATATTTAACAACTTTTTTACTCAATTCACTTCTGATATTGAAACCTTCCGTATGGAACACTAAATTCGAAGGGATTTACCAGTAAACACCATTTCAATTGTTCAAGTTCAAGTTCAAGTTCTCGACGGGCGTTTCGCTAACCATCATCTGGAGATGATTCAATCTAATTTTAAAATTATGTTCTATTTATATGACAACCGTATCTAATGAAGCGTGCAAAAATTAACTATGAATCGTGAAGTTAACTAAACGTTACACTAATAATTTAAAAAATTTGACTGCATGGAATAAGTCCGGAGTCCTACTCCGGTTCATGACAATCGATTGAGAATTGCAATGGTCCAGTAAAGGGCAGTATAACTGTTCCTGTGCTCCTTTTTTATGTAGGTAGGAGAATCACTGACAATATTTTTCCATACGTTGGATACTTTTTCTTCTTTGAGGTATTTTAAGTACATGTTTGCCAGTATGTTATAAACAGTTTGATCACCAGTTTTTAGCATTTTAATAGTTATACTGTTCTTTCCTAAAGCTTAGATATTTTTTTATCGATTCTATAGCCTTTGTCCTTTCATCCAGTGGGATATCTGACTTTTGTTCTTCCGCGGATATTGTTGCCTTTGAATAAAATCTTTTTCAATTCAACAATTTTTACCATTCCCATACGCACCGTTTACACTACGCTATCCTCAAACATTAAGGCAAAAACTGTCCTTTTATTTCTCAGCTTGTGTTTGATTATGTTTATTCCCGATGTTTTTACTTTACCAATGGTCTCATTGGAGAATTTAGATGGGTTGAAACATTTCGGCTAGTGCTATTGAAACCGCCGTTTGTTTCAAGCACATTTGATGGTTTTCTCATATTTTTTCCTGTCTATCTTTTTTCTTGTCTTGCATTTCTAACCTTTGCTCGAACTATTCTGTGGTATATTACACCAACATTGTGTCCAAGATTAAAGTGTCAACATTAAAAAGTCAGCCATCAGGATTTTGTAATTATATTTCTCTTTATCAAGAAGCTGGGACATATCATCGTAAACTCCACCATCTCCTCAGCTCTAGATCTTATAGTCGATGCATAATCTTGGATGATTTGAAGCTAAAACAGTTTATTCAGCTGAATGACGCATTGAAATTTTAGATCATGTCATCTATTATTATATTTATATATATTTATATATACTATATATATATATATATATATATATATATATATATATATATATATATATATATATATATATATATATATATATATATATATATATATATATATATATATATATGTCCTTCAGCGTTCAGTTGATGAGGAATTCAGTTCACATAGTAACAAAACACCACATCCAAGGAAACCTATACATAATCCTTAGGCACGATCAAACCCCTCATTGCATTCACAAAGAAAAAGGAGTCTTATACATTGAAATGTGTTCTCTCAGCTAAGGCGTTTCTCAAAATGTTGTCTAACCGTTTTGACAGATTATAAGTAACTGAACCCACAGAGCTTACTATCGGTCGCATTGGTATATGTAATTTTAGGTAAGCAATACAATTTAGGAGTTACGGCATTGTATATTGTTAATTGCTCTTTAGTAACATCTTCCAGTTCCCCCAAGCTGTTGTTTGCCACATAATATGGAAACTGAAGAAGAGTGTGGTGTTCCTTTCTTGGACACATTGGTTATTAGGTCGAGGGATAATCAGATCACCTTGAATTGGTACCAAAAACCTTGTGCGACTGAGAATAATCTCACTAAACGGTTGTTCCTTGAGATGTTTCACACTAACAGAGATAAAAATACTGTTAATTTCAAGTCTGATATAGAGGAGCTATGTGTCATCTATTGCAACATTTTGGGATTTGTATACATATATATATATATATATATATATATATATATATATATATATATATATATATATATATATATATATATATATATATATATATATAATAAAATAAAAAGATTTTGCACAAATAGTTGAAATGTAATATAAAAATATAAAAATAATAATAATTTAAGTAAAATTGAAAGAAAACAATATTCTTAGTATGTTGATATTTCGACTATCAATACGAGGTACAAACGATCAGTATATGTGGAGAAAAAACAATCCTTAATTTTAACTGTATTTATTTTCCTTAGAAACGTTTGTTCCTACGTGTTAGTGTTGTTCTATATTTTCTATTTGTTTTATTATATACATTTTGATAGAATTTTGAACATTGTAAGTTCGTCATTATATATTTATTGTTGAAGTTTATTTATAATATGAGACTGTTGTAACTATTATTCCTCCTGAAGTAGTTAGAAAAAATCTGATGAAATATATTGAGGGTAATCAAAGAATGAAATCTTAGTATTAATTCAGTTTATTATTTATTCAAATTTATTGTATCGCCTTCAAAGTAGGCCCCTTCCGAAATAATACACTTATGGCAACGAATAATTCAAGTGTCAAAACATTTTTAAACGCATTCTCCGGAATCGACTTCTCTCTTCTCCGCGAATTCTCTTTTACATTTTCTATCGACTGAAAACGGGTTCGTCAAAGTGGTAACTTGAGTTTGGAAAAAGAAGGAAGTCGGCCGGAGCCATATCAGGTGAATACGATGGTTGTTCGATGGTGTTTGTTGAGTTTTTGGCCAGAAATTCGTTCACAATGATAACCTTGTGAGGTGGTGCGTTGTCGTGATGCAAAATCCAAGAGTTTTCTTTCCACAAATCTGGCTTTTATCGATGAGTTTGCTCTCTCAAACGCCGCATAATGGTCAGATAATATTCCTTATTTACCGCCTGACCTTCTGGCAAGAATTCTACACAACATCGCGATAATCAAAGAAAACATTTAACATTACCTTAACGTTTGATCGATTTTGACTTGCTTTTTTCGTTGGAAGTTTTCAGTTGGAAGGCGCAATTCGGAAGCTTGTTGACTGGTTTGCATGTCAAACTTGTATACCCATCTCTAATCACCAGTTACAATGCGTTTTATGAATGTGGGATTGGAATTGACTCATTCTAGCATGTCTTCAACGACCTTTACGCGATTGAGTTTCTGAAAGAAATTCAGTTCTTTCGACACTAGTCAATGGTAACGCGTTTCATGCCCAAACAATCGCTTAAAATGGTACGAATTGCTAAGCAATTATTGCAAGATAATTAACAATTAACAATTATTAACAATTATTATTAACAATTATTGCAAGATAAGCTGCTATCTCTCTCAAACTTAAATGACGATTTTCAGTCACTATTTCCTTCAGATTAGTGATGTTAATTTCAGTTGAAAATGTTGAGGCAAATTTTCCAACACATTTCGACCGCTTTTGAATGCACTGTACCACTCATATTGGCCTGTTTTTGATAAAGTCGATTCACCGTAAGCCTTCTGCAACATTTTCAGCGACTCGGTGCACGAAATTCCATTTGCAATGTAAAATTTAAGACAAATTCTTTATTCGATGTTCGAGCTGGACCATATCATCATGAAATTTCTCCATCTCCTCATCCCTATAACTTACGACATCAACATTCTTACAATTTATGAATTATCCAAGGATATAGATGCAATGTGATGTCTTCAGTTCATGGAAGTGCTTGGCTCATGGGGCTGAAATACGGCAGTGGCCTTTAAAAAATGTAAAATATATTTTTTTTCAGACCTATCAGATTATTCAGCTAGATGTGAAGGACTTAAATCTAAACTCGATCTACAGCCTTGACAGGCGAGAGCATATCCTTACGGCTGAGGCTATAGAGTGACTAATTATGGAACTATGGTGGTAGTTGGAATAGAGATTAATAGTGGAGGTTTACCATGCAAATGGAAAAGAGGCTCAAAACCAGATACCATCGAAAATATACACAAGGAGAGCGTAAGATGGGAAAGAATAATTAATATAGGAATCACGATACCATTAGAACCAGGAGAAGAGTGTTTGGCTTTATCGAAGACATGGAAAAAGCCAATAAAAATGAAGGAGGAATTCATGAGCCAATGAGCGATCTGATGAGAGGAAAGACGCGATTCGAGTTGGTATTTACGATGAAGAAAAAGGAGGTCAAGCTTTTGGCCAAGACATAATAAAGCTATTTAAAGGACAACTAAATAAAAAACGCAATCGCTCTCTGAAATTTGAAATATATTAATTCCTAATATTCTAACTTTTATTTTCGTTTATTATCCCTCTCGAATAGCCGCAATCGAATAGTTTTGTTTCCTAAAATGTTACAATATAAATCTCCAAACTAATCTTCTCTCCGCCATCCCGGCAGTTTTGCCACCAGCATTGCTGAAAATTCTCTTTTCTACTATCATTTAATTTAAGTACTTACGTTAAGTACCAATTAATAATACAAAATCGCTTTATCAGAAATAATGTCTTAATTCAATATCTGCTGGTATTTTATTACTCAAATATATTTTCGTTTTAAAGTTTCATTATTTCTTTCACATAACGATATTTGAAAAGTTTCTTAGGAAACTTCACCTTTTTCTGCATTCCATTTATTACTTCCACAAGCAATGCTGAACATTCCCTTATCCAGTAAATATAATAGTCTGGCTAGGCCTCGCAAGACTAAACCAAACGTAATTCAGTTGCAGTTCGGGCTCATCGAGCCATAATAATCGGGCAGGCAAAGCTAATTTGCATCCGCATATTAATTTTTCTCCACGAGTAAGGCGAAGGGACTGATGTTTCAGCCAAAAATAGCTTTCAAATTAATTAGCCCGTTTCCAACGGACAACTTTTTGTTGGAACCGTGCTTTCATGTACATCAAAAATGTAATTTTTGTGGCTTACGTATATTCTGGTTTAATGAATTCGAAGGTAATTTGAAAATAATGTTTACGTACATTTTTATTTGAATAATTACCTTGTCCATTTTAACGAATCGTAAATTTGAACACATGTTGCTTGTACAGTACTCATTTGTACGAAATTTATGAAAAACATTTCCTTGGTATTAATTGCGGTATTTTACAGTGTTACGTTCACAGTGTTGTATTTTGCAGTGACATATTCACTATTTTTTTGAATGAAGTTAAGAAAAACATAACAAGACCATTACACATATAATATAAAAATCTACTGCCAGCCCTCTGATGATGTGTAGCCAGAAGTAAGAATGAAACAGATTTACAAGGAAGCTTTAGGACATGGTATACATTCTTCAAAAAAGTCCGAAATAAAGATCAATACAGAAAATATGAATGTTTACACAAGTGATAGCGATTACAAAAGAACAAAGAAATATGCAGATTCAGACAGATGGAATTCTTATAGAGAAAGTTAATAACTTCGAATATGCGGGCGTCATATTAGAAGAAAATGGAAAATAAGAAATAGATCTCAACAATAGAAAGGAAAAAATGTATTAATGTCATAAATAAAGGATGTTTGAACAGAAAGTAAATAACAAATTAAATAAAATTAATAGTAAATAAGACCGTATACATTACTATTCTGTAAACAGGAAAAACAAAATGAACAGGAATGGAGATGATATATCTTAGAAAAGTAACTTCTCTTTCGAGGAGTTACTCTAACTAATTACTAATTACTAATTAATAAAATCAAAAATGTGTATAATAAATAAAATGAGTAAGAGAAGATCTATGCATTGAAAATTTACAGGTATATATAGAACAACCATAGGTAGGTTTATCGGGGCATATGCAGCGAATAAGGAACAGGTTTAAGCAAATATGATAACCAAGAACAAGTCGCAACAAATTTGAAGACATCCGAGGAAAAACTTGCAATATCGTTATGGGGAAAATCCTATGAAAATGGAATGAAATATTAATATATAGTTGAAAATTAGTGTACAAATAGGCATTGACGTGGTAAAGGCATTTGAGCAGAGTAATGAAGCTTTCGGATACAACAAGCAAGTTGAGCAATGTACATTGAGATATCATTAACCATTAAAACACGAAGTACGAAGGTTATGTATTCTGCACGGAGAATAGATAATATGGTGGAACTGGCTTTTTCATCAATCGAAAGTGTAGTAAAATTTGACCGATTAGCCCACTACATCATTCAGCTGAATAAAAGTTTAAACTTTAGATCGTCCAGGCTTATGAGCCAACTATAAGTTATAGGGATGAAGAAATTGAGGAATTTTATGGTGATGTGGCCCAGCTTCTAGATGAGGAAAAGTGTAGGTACAAAATCTTGATGGGTGACTTTAATACTGGAATTCGAAGAGCAAGAACTGAAAAAATTCAACTGGTCCATATTGAAGTGGTGAGCGGGACAATATAGGTGATATATTGGTTGATTTTGCAGAAGAACATGAACTTTATATTATAAATTCATTCTCTAAGAAAAAAATCAGCAGAAAATGGACATGAAAAGGTCCCCCTGGACTTAAAAATGAATTTGATTATATCATGTCCAACAATAAAACGATATTTTGAAATGGTATAAGAAAAAGTTACAATAAACTGTTAAAGAGGGCGCGAAACGATGGTAAGGTTAAATAAGGGTAAAGTGGACCCTGGGAAACTGCTGGAGAGGTGAAGCGATTTTAAGATTGCTTTGTCGAACCGCTTTGCTGTGTTACAAGACCGGGAAGAAGTGGAAATAATAAATCAGTATGAACAGTGGCGGTTGGTCCATAAGGGCACGTAGGCACGTGCCCTACCTAAAAAAATAAATAATGAAGTGAAAAAATAATTTCGGATTTTATATTAATTTATTCTCTGATCTGTCTATGATCACGCTTCTAGCGGCTTCTATAGTCTAATATACATAATGTCATTCGCGGTAACGAAATAGGTCGTGGGTTGCCAAGCGCACTGATTAAAGAACACGTACCTTGCCGCTACTGTTTTCTTTACTATCGCGTTCGAAAAACAAAGACAGCAATGCATCGCTTTCGTAATAAGCCGCGGATTAAATGCATTTATAACGTCATATATTGGGCGCTGCCCCATTCTCAACAGTCAGGTGTTTTTCGCCATCGCGCTTTTCGAGTGGTTGCAAAGTAAATATTTTGAACGATTACAATAGTGAAGATGAATTCAGTGCAACACATGAATAGAAATAATATAATATTTACATTTGAGGATCAAATTGTCATCAAGAATCACTAATTAAATTTAATAATTTAAAGGTGTTGTACAATAGAAAAAGGCGTAAAGGTGTTTTTTGCAAATCTGTGTGCACTTCCTGCTTTCTTTTCTCAATCATCTAAAAGGACAACTGTTTTGGACAGCTGCGTGAAAAAGCGTCTACCCCGTGCGGCCTCTACCAGATGGAACTTTACGTCTAAATGTGTGAATACTGTTTACATTACAAAGAAGAATTGCAAACATGCCTTGAAGAAATTATGGACGTCGAGTCGGATAAAAATTCTATTAATCAAGCTCAGGGGTTATTAAATTATTTGATGAATGATAATTTTAAATTTTGGTTCTTTTTCTTCAATAATATAATGCCTCACTGCGGCATTATTTTTGATTAACTGCAAAACAGGCAACTAGATGCACTTAAAGTTAAGAAGAATTTGGTAACTTTTTCAAAAGCCATTCAAAATATTAGAGACAATGTAGAAACACAAATTAATCAAGAATCGCAGAAAGGGACGGAAATTTATTGGCAAGGAAATCTGTGATACCATAACCATGCCTATTCATGGGCGTTTTAGTTTCGATATATACCTAACTGTTGTAAATTTACTTGAAACTGAAAAATTTGATGAATATCGAGCAGTCTTTCCAAATGAAGACATTAAAATTGTGTGTAACCTGTTTGCAAACATAAATTACTTAAAATTAAAAAATAAACTTTCGGTCATGTATGTACGGGACGATTTTATAAAACAGAGGGGCTGTGCCTATGTTACAAATAATTGAATGATTTGTCCGTAACTTTGTAATAGTTCATTTTTTAAAAAGGAATAAAACAATTTTTGACTTTGTTATCTATCACTTTTATTTAAGATATACAAAAGTTGAGGAAGAAAAGGGCTCACATTTTTACCTTAATGCGTGAGAATTGCACAGTGTGCCGGGCGGGTATGGAAATAGTCTAACATTACTATTATTAATTTGCAGTTACAGTTGCGATATAGTACAAGATCATAGAAAATTATATAGCCTTACTGAAATATCTTTTGAAAGAAAAATCTGACCTTTTGATATTGCAATAATCCGACACGAACTTAACGATCCATATCTATCTGCATCTCATGATAAAAACACTAAAAAAATGGCTCATATCTCAAGATTATAGTTATAAGTAGTTGAAAAATGAGTCGTTTAATGTAAAGTAGTGTGTAAAATATCATGAAGAACAACAATGATCTGTCATAAAAAAATGCCTCGAATGCGAGGTTGCGTCAGAAGAAGTTCGTGCTCTTTATGAGGTGAGACTATAATGTCATTATATAAGAAATTACGTTCTTTTTTTAATTCTAAATTCCATTTAAGATTTGATACATGTTTAATCCACAGTATATTCTATATCCTTATTTACAATATTCTCCCATCTCTCTGATAAACCGTTTATTAATTATTTTTTTGATTTTGATTATAATGATAGTGATTTTGAAGTAAAATATTTTTCGGGTGCAGTTTTGTCAACTAAATTTTCTATAAATGTTCTATAAATCTAAAAAGATTGTCACATAATGGTGCAGTAGAAAGGGAACCGAAATCTTTGATTTTTCTTGAGTGATTCTGGTAGAATGATATTTTGTATTGTCATGCTTCAAGATAACAGTCTAGTTTAGTGAGTGACAAGCTGATTACAATAACATTCAGTACTTATGGTTTCATTCGGATTTAGAACCTCATAGTAAGTATTTCCTGGTAAATCACACCATATTGAATTTTAAGTGTAACGACCTGTTTATGGATTGGGTGAAGGTGATTGTCCTGGTGTTAACCATTATTTATTTTATTTAGATTACTCTATAGAATAGCAAATTGCTGTATAGTGCCTGCAGATGATTACCTGCTCTTTACATTTTGTTTTCAAGTGATTTTTTTTTCAGTTGCTTTAAACACCATGAAGTTTTAATCTTTGTGTCTAATTCCTGGATAGTACATCTGAGATCAGCTTTAATTTCAGCTAACAGATCCTTATAAAACTCAACATGTCTTACAGATTTTATATCGTCAAAAAGATTGAAATCTTCACTCTTAATTTTTTAAACCACCGCTGACATGTTCTGCTTTCCAAGGTATCAGAATAAAATGTATTTATAGCACATTATGCTTTCGAAACTTATTAGGTATCAAATGTTTCGTAAGGTTCATATAATTTTTTATTAAATTTAATAATATGCACACTCAATATTAACATATTAAACCAGAAGATAGGTTATATTATATTAAGTTAAATTATTGTCAGTAGATAGCAATGTTTTTTAAAATAAATAAATGAATAAAAAATAAACTACTTTTATATACTTATGTGTACTAATACTACAATGTAACGGAAATTAGTCCAAGCAATACGTACAAATCTCACGATTTCAATTCGAAAGAGTATTTCATCACAACAATGCTAAAACGAAATATCATTAACGTTCGGAAGAAATTGCTAACTCTTGGCCTGAACCTTTAACCTCTATTTCGATTTTCTGTTCCATTTCCTGTTCTGTTCCGTTTTCATTTTCTGAACTTTCCGTTTATACCAGTCATTGCAGGACTTAGTGAAAAAATCTTCTTAGAATAAAACAGTTTTTCTAAATTGTTCTAACATTATATTAATGCATCTTCCAAATTTTATATATATTTGAACAACATTCGGATAGGTCCTTTGCAGATGATAATGATAAAATTAATTACTATAAACGACAATTTACAATATTAACATGCTGAAATAAATTATTTCGCATGTGCAATAAACGTTAATAATTAATTATTAGTGTTTTACAAATAATTAGTTGGTTTAGTATTTTAATTTGTTTCTTGTAGAAACACTAATAAAAATCATCTTTATTTTTGGAACGTATGCATAGTAAAGAAACTTATTATGTCAACTTTTATTCGATTAAAACATCAAACACAGCACTATTAGGCCGTCAAATTAATTCTTAAATAAATAAACAAAGATTAATATCTAAAAATTCCACTATATTTTAAAGTATATGTATAACAATTGTTTCGACACACAGTGCCAAACAGATCGCAGTAAATAACGGATACAACCCAAACATTATAAAAAAAATAATTAATTAAAATTTATATTAAAACTATTACTTTAATATGTATATCCTTTCAATAACATCAAGAATACCGCGTACAAAATAATTACATATACAGGAAAAGTTACCAAATTAGTTTCTAAATATTTATCCAAAACAAACAATATAAATATTGCTTTTAAAACAAACAATAGTCTAAACGCAAACAAGAAACTTTATAAATCAGGAATATATTTAATTGAGTGGGGGTCGTGTCCAAAAGTTTATGTTGAACAAATGTGGAAGGTATTTTCTACTAGGCTCAATGAACATAAAAAAGTCATACTAAACAACAAAATAATTTTCATTATGCTAACCACTTAATGTTAGAAAATCATACATTCAATGAATTTTAAAATGTGATACAATGAAAATAACTCTAAAAAATTAAATCTTTTAGAGATTGATATTTTCTTAATTACTAGGTAGACTCAGGATTTGACTTCGAGGCAAATGACTATGGAAACGATAGTCGGCTTGGGCCGAGAGATTTTAACACATTCGGCGTATTCCCCAGACTTAGCACTGGATTTTCATGTCTGCCGGTGTCTGCAATTTCACCTGGCTGATAGCCGCTTCACAACTTTTGAGGAAGTCAAAAAGAGCCAAATGATTTCATCACATCAAACACCAGGTTTTTTTCGATTTGGGAATCGATGGGTGCGCAAAAGATGGAGCAAATAATAAGGAATATTAAGGAGTTTACTTGAAAGGTTTATATTAACTTTTTCATAAATGAATATAAAAGGTAGTCAAAAATAGCCAAGAAATAATTTTAACTGAGGTAGCCGATACTTGATGGCAAATCATTTTAAATAAATAAACAAAGATTAATAGCTGAAATGTCTACTATATTTAAACTTGAATGTATAAAAATTGTTTCAACACCCAATGGTTCGCAGTTATTAAAATTGTATTGCCCTCTTATGGCAATCATGCTTTCAATTAGTCGCAAGGACTTTCAATTAGTCACATAATGGTTTCGAAAAGAGCTTCAAAAGTTCGTGGTTTGTTTATGTAAGCTTTGGATTTTAAGTAGCCCCGTAAAAAGTAGTCACAAGCTGAAAAGTCTGGTGACAGAGGCCATTCCACAGTCCCACGCAACGAAATAAGACCCCCAGGGAAATTTTCCGTTAAAAAGAGCCGTTGTTGCTCTTGACGTATGGCAAGTCGCCCCATCTTATTGAAACCAAAGTATAATGAGGTTAGTGCATCGTCTTCTTAGTTCTGGCAGAAAATAATTACGCAACATGGCGAGATAGCGATCTGTTAACAAACGCTGTTCGTCCATTTTCACGAAAAGAACACGGTTCAATAATGTAAGTTTGAGATTCGGCACACCAAACAGTTATTCTCTCGGAGTGCACAGGTTGATCATGTAGTTCTCGGGGGTTTTCGGGTGCCCAGTATCAAAAGTTCTGTTTGCTTACCATCCCCGATAAATGAAAACTGCGAACTTATGCCGTCTCAAAAAGTAATTTTGTTGCATTTTTGGACAACCATAATTTTATACAGATGGAAATAAAGGTCCAAGTGTACGATTCTGCGGACTGGCCTGTCTGAAATTCTAAGATCCCGAGCATGACTTACAACTGAACGGCGAGGGCTGGTTTCCACCGTTTGTCGCACCCTTTCATTGTTTTACGGGGTTAGTACGGTTTGATTTCCTCCCCATGTAGTCCCAGGTCTCAACGATCCTGTTGTTTAAAATTTGTTCACCCATATCATAATGATATCGCGTTTTGGAATGCGACCATACCGAACAACGTTAAAATTATTGTGAAATCGTCGCTGTGTGAGCACAACAGAACGACCAGTTCGAATAATAGTGTTGTAAATAAACACGCAATGTGCTACAGACCACGGCTCTATGGCCACTGAGATGGCATCCTGGAACGAGTGGATATCAACCATCCTGAAAACATTCGCTCCACACTGCCACGCATTACAGTCGTTTCAAAAACACCATATGTGGTACCTTACCTTTTGTTGATTATGAACGAGTATTTGACTCAGTAAGTAGAAAAAATATTTGGTTTACAATTAAAAATAAACAACCTCACATAAAAAATAATCAGATTAAACAAAAAAAGATATACATAATATCAATATCGTGTACTCCACAATGAACAATTGTCAGAGCACTAAAAACAAAAACCGGAGTTAAACAAGGGTGTATACTTTCGCCCTTAATTTTGTTATTTACGATAGCTACAATAATCTATGAAACAACAAAGAATAAATAGATAGAAATTTGTTGGAATTTGATGGAGGTGCTAGAGGACCTGGGATACCAAGACGATGTATGCTTAATGCCTACAGATATTCGAAATATACAGAATAAAATTAACGAATCAAAGAAAATTGCCTTAATACTATTCTTTTATTTCTGAATAGAAATAAATAAAACTTTTAACAATTACACCGTAAAGGCAGCAATCATAAACATAGAAAACACATGATTAGAAACTCACAACAAAAAGAACTCACCTTAATAGTATCATCTCAAACAACAGAGGAACCGCAACAGACATCCAACGAGATAAAGCGAAACAAAGATTTGCCAGCATGAGAAAAATTTGGCGCTCAAAAATCATTCGACCTTTAAAAAATCACACATAGCTCAACTAGCTAGGTATATGAATCCAAAGTGAATTGCCCACAGTTTTTTCAATTGAAACTGAAGTTCGCCAGGGGAATGTTTTCTCCCTTTTACTTTTCAACATTTCAACATTACAAATGACGAACATTGAATATAAATAAGCTTAAGGTGATCCAGATGCAAGAATTAAATTGAGTTGATATCGGTCAGTAGTACCCGTTGGCACCCAGAGGAGCAAATTGTAATGCTCTACCAGATTGGAGCAAATCGTAATGCTTGACACCAAGCTGTTCTCACAATATACATACACACCAATGCCCTTTTTGGCGTATATATTTAATTTTGCGGTGCTGACTGATGGCTCACCAGAATTAAACCACGATTTTCTTCTCTTTGAATTATCGTAGAGGGTCCATTTTTGTCACAGATGACAATTTTATGCATACAATTTTGATTCTAAGTTGTAAATTTATAGGGGACCCAACTACTTTGTTTATGAATTTTCCCTAGCTTCTGTAAACGTTTAAAATTGGCTTGTAGTATTACTTTGAGTTGCTGACCTAGCTCTAGCAGTGTACGATTAGGATTTTCCTCCAGCTGAACATCTATTGCTTCTTCTTCCAGTTTTTTAGCTGACCCCGATGTTTAACATCATTTAAGTTAAAATTTCTAGTTCGAAATTGCTGAAACCACTCCCTTCAAGTACTTTGTTTTAATTACTGTACGAAGCAAGCACACATTATGTTCTGAGCTTTATTTTTAGTTGAATGGCGAAAAGAAGGTAGTACCTCAAATATAACTTTTTTGAACGACTTCATGTCTACATTTTTCCGGTTATGTTTTCAATAGCATAGAATGTTATACCTCGTTTTGAAGCTGAAATATGGCGCTCTAAAATACGGCGAAACAAATGCCTTATTGGAGCAAGTTCTGCACTCGATGAAACATAAGGCTGATAATTAAGTTAATGACCTAATACAATATCTGTGTATGCTGGCAAAATTAGTTTTTGTTTGCTGTCATCTTTTTTCAAAATCATCATCAATCAATCATCAATTTTATAAATAATTCGTACAAGTTTCATAAATATTGAACAAATAGCTGTCAAAGACAAACAATGTTTACAAAAGCATAAAAAGCGCGTATTGAATTTTATTTCAAGCATGGAATAAGTACAACGGAAACTTACGAAATAATAAAAATAACAAGAGAATAATACAAATTCTTTTTGATGGAGAGTTAATAATCATTAGAGGATAACGCGAGAACTAGTTGTCTGTCCACCAACCAATTGAGAAAATGACAGTATATATACTGTGTGCTTTTCCCTTATCGATAACTTTTACTAGCCACTTAGAGATGCTAAAAGTTAAAGTATCAATAAAGGCACTTTACCGTGGATTATTCATGAATAACATTTTTTGTATCACAGAAAGATTTCTGCCTGGTTTGTACCGATTGTGTGAACATTTAAATAGAAACAAATGCAATAGAATTGTTACCATGACCTTGTTAAAATGACAAACTAGGACTTTTTATAAAAAAATTAATAACTTTTGATAAAATAGTGTTTCCCGTGTCATCCACAAACACAAAAAAATTGACTTCATTGACCCTTCTAATCAAAAATTCACCAACCAAAGACGGTCATCGCATTTTTTTCATTCTCGAAACTTGATTTATCATAATGTTCTGTATCTCCGTATCAGACCCTTAATTTGAAAGTATTATTTAAATATTGTGAAACTTATAGAATTAGCGAGTTACAAAAATGTTCCGTTTGTGTGGAGATAATTGTTACAGACTTTACCTAAATGACCTTAACAATTATCCATCACTTATTCTTATTCATTTCCACCACTGCTCTCCTGTCACCTTTCTTATGTCATCCACCCATTTTAGTGGAAATTTCCCTATTGACGCCTCTACCTAAACAAAACAAAAAAAAACTCAAAACTGTTGAACTCTTTTTGGATAGACTCTAAAATATTGTTAGTTCGTGACACTGAAATGCTGTAAAGTTAAATTGACAAAGTGAAAAGTTTAATTTGTGTATACTGTGCATTGTTTAAATTGTATTTTAGATAATCATCATATTTAATTGTAGAATTGTTTAATTGTATAATCACTGTGCAGTACAAGAGTGAGTTCTTAATATGCTAATATTTTTATGTAGAAAAATTAATAACAAAAGCAAAGCATTTATTTTGGAATATTTCCAATATTGGTGTTGGAATTTAATTATATAATGAAATTTTAATTATTCATACCATAATTAATTTAAAAATAAAAAAAAAACAGTTATTCCAAAGTTTCAAGTTTTCACTTCTGTCGGCGCTCCCCATGACTGCCTACTTTTTTTTTACTTTTTTGATATTTTGTGATTTATTTGACATTTAAATGACATACAGTTTTTGTCTCTCCACGTAAACTGTATCACTATTCAGATTTTCATTTGTTTCAACTTCAGATATGATCCATCTATAGGTATCTGAGTTCATTGTTTTTAATATGGGAAGTAGTTCTACTGTTTCTAGTTACAAGGCTTTCTCGTAATAAACGTTTCCTAGCTTTATATATTAATGAGCTGTCCTAGCTTTTTCAATATACTTTTGCCTCCACATTTCAACATATTTACGGTCATCATCAAGGGCTTTACCTTTTCTCATCTAGCTCAAGTTATATTCAGTTTCATGAATTGTTTTATCTAGAATATCTACACATGTTATACTATAATAAACAAAATTTCCAGAACATTTTTTATTACAATTTTATCTGTTATTTTGAATGATTTAAATTTAAAATATTTTTCTTTTTTTTTATTTATTTAGTTTTATTTTTTAAATCTAAAATTAAACTAGGAAATGGTTTGGTTAATTAACTGATAGCCTTGAATCTCCTTTACTAACTGTATTAATATGTTGTGTAATCACCAAAGAAAATGAATATTAATTTTATTTTGCATTTTAAGAATAACATGTATGCTAAAATTTTCAATTTGAGAAATGGCGTTATCTCCTCCTTGGCGGACCCTATTAAAATGGAATTATTGTTATTGTGATATCCTCATTCCACCAATGAATACTGATAATACACATACATCGGTAATACACCGATTAATAATATTATTGATACTAACAAAAGTATTATTCTTTATGCAGAACCAATGTATATCGAAAATAAGGTGTTCGGTGATTCAGTTTATCATAGTACAGTCCGTAAATCTTTACCGCATCAAATGCTTTTGAGTAATGCATAAATTAAAAAATAGCCGCTAGAAAGAAACTTTGATGAGAAGTTCGTATGGGTTTCGCATCATACATTTGAGCATATCGAAAATTAATTATCTGCAACCACAATCACATTGCATTCAAAGTTCCGAAAAAAGTATTTTCCTCGCAAAATTATTGCAGGTGATGAAATGTGTTTTTCTTTTCTATTTATATAATAGACTCAATCGAAGAAAAGTCATGGGCAATCTTGGAAAACTTCAACATCGACGCCAAAGCCAAATAATCACTTTAAGGAGGTTTGCTTTACTATCAATAGCAATGGCCAACTTGAACAATCCGTTAGACAGAAACTTCCCAACATGCAATTAGTAAAAAATATAACATACCGATCTCCATCGACAAACCAAAAGGTATGACCTTTTTCAAGGATTTGATAAGATGCAAACGGGTGTTAGATGATAACCAAATCAATTAAACTAATGAGTTTTCGTTACTTAGGAACTGACACATCAAGTAGCAATGTTCCAGTAAATGACTTAGAAGTATAAGTCAACAAGGCCTCCGCAATATCAGGTTGCTTAAGAGATGTTATCTGGAGAATTTGTCATATGCGCACTGAAAGTAAAATACGGATCTAAAAGACTTGCATAAGACCGGTACTAACCTATGGTGTCAAGAATCGAGCTGACTCAAATACAACCAAAAGCATTCTATGAACAGCAGAGATGAAAAATCTAAGAGCTATAGCGGAAAATACGCTTAGAGATAGAGTGAGATATAGCAATATAAGAGTAACATGCACAGTAGAAGATATAGCGAGAAGGGCTAGAAAGAGACTGAGATATTGGTCAGACTATTAAGTTAGACCATTTGGAAAGGATGGATGAGTATAAATTGGTTCACATCGTTAAAGACGGAAACCCAGCAGGACGCAGAACGGCGGGAGGACGCATCTCAGACATGGAAAAAATTTTGGGCATTCTTCGAAAGATTAAACAGATCATTAGGCATCCTTAAAGAATCAGCAGAAAAAGAGTTGGGCTTGAAAATTGGATTGTCATGTTAGTAAAATAGCTTAAGAAAAGTTTCTGTTAGTAAAGTTTAGTAATGCAACTTTTCGAACTCATCTATTAATAATCGACAGGTTTTTCCACCAGCAGTGCTGATAGATTTTTTCTTCTAGTAACTATAAATTCTCCTATTAAGTCGAGCAAAACTAAATTAGACTTGATTCAATTACATTGCGAGCTTGTCGAGCCGAAATTATCGGACAAGCAACGGTAATTTATGTTCGTATAATAATTTTAAGACATGACGATGGCGAATGGTTTATTTTAGGCAAAAATGAGTTTCAAATTCATTTTTAGTCGGTTTTCGATGGACAACTTTTTGGTGAAATGATGTTATCTTGTTTAACTGTTCATTCTCGCAATTTCTGCATATTTTAACCTGATTAAATTATAATATTAAAAGAGAATATGCAAATACTGCAAACTGTGAATTTTAGGGTTGTTTTGTTTAATTTAAAGAAACGTAAATAAAAGACAATTTTGTTATTCAGTGAATATGAAAATTTTAATTAAAAAATGTATATTTTTCGAAATGAACGTAAAATGATTCTTAATTTTACGATATTTAACATATTATCAAAATAGAATATTTTAAATATCTTAATATTGAAACGTTGCATAGAGATCTTATGGAGAATATTAAAAATATTTAAAAACAAGGAAATTTCTTCCGTGTCCCACGCAAAAGTTTACCCTTTTTTAGGTCACCCATTCCCATTTCTTCTAGCTGACAGCTTCAGGCCAGGAATCGGTCTCGGAAGCTTAGGTTTGATAGCAACCGAAGAAATGGGGAAATTTTTGCGAAGAGAACGGAAGAATATCCTTGTTTCTGAATATTTGAATTTGAATACTGTTATTTCTGTATACTCTCTTTTGTAGCGATGATATTTTAACATCTTTCTATCGGCTTTGGAATTCGCTGATAATAGAAATTTAGAGCTTCGATGCAATAAACTCATCAATGTATTTTCGTATTTCTTTTATAAATACATATCAGGAACGTGTCATGATGTCGCTGCAGCAACTAATCCAAGTAGTAATCGGAAAAATTCTTAATAGAGCTATAAGCTGCATGTGTGAAATATTTCCAGGGTAACCCAAATATCTGCTCCTGAGTCGCTTTCATAACATATGGTCAATACTTCATGACTTCATGACTCCATTGACCAATAAATGACGGCTTTTCGTCTAACGGATCGTTCAAATTGGCTAATTGTTACTGATGTTAAAGCAACCCTCCTTAAGGTGGTTATTCAGCTTTGTCGTCGATGTTGAAGGTTTCCAAGGCTGCCCATGATTATTTTTCGATTCACATGCAATAATTTTCTGAGGAAAATACTTTTTTGGGGACTTTGAAAGCAATGTGATTGTGATCACAAAATATGTGTCACTATGAGAAACTGAATCACCCAAACACCTTATTTTCCACATATAATGGTTCTGCATAAAGAATAATACTTACTACAGTGTCAATTATATTAAAAATCGGTGTATTGCCGATGAGTGTGTGCATTATCAGTATTAATCAATCGGATGAAGATATACAATGACGATAATTCAATTTTAATAGCGACCGCCATGGAGGAGATAATGCCATTTCTTAAATTGAAAAATTTAACATTGATACTGGTTTTAAATCGCAAGATAAAATTAATAACCATCTTCTTTGGTGATTACACAACCTGTTAATACATTTAGAAAGGTAGATTTAAAGCTATCAGTTTATTAACCATCGCCAATCTTTGGACCCTTTGTTTCAGGTTTTGTTTTAAGATGGCAGATAAACATGTTGGTTCATAATCTCTTCAATAAAATCTAAGTTACCAGGACTTGAAGTTACGTTTTACACTTGCTCGAAAATTCTTAAGTTTTAATGTTTTATTAGACTTTTTCCACGCCATATGAAGTACATATGATATATCAGAACCAAAAATGTTGAGTTTACTCTCTTCCGAGAATATCATGTTTTTACAAAAAGAAAAATCCTTATCTCTGTGCTCTTCAGCAAGAGCACAGAGATAAGGATTTGCAAAGCGTTTGATTTTGTTTACCTTGTTTACATTGGGTTTCTTTAGGAATATTTTTCCATGTAAGTTGTTTCTATGTAATAAGTTTCTAATTGTTTGGGGATTAACCTTTTTCTTTATATGTATTTTTGCTTCTTTTGCTAATTTCGGAGTTGACAATTTGGGATTATTAACAACTTTGCATATAATCCAACCCTCATCGTACATATTATAAATGTTCTTGAAGAATTCCTCACTTTTTTTTATCCGATAGTCATTATTATAACGTGTTATAATGGTTTGCACTAGGAGGACCTTTGCCTAGGAGGTTTGCCTTTGTAGGACCGATTAATATTTTTTCTCATTTCCCGGTATGATTTTCCAATTTTGTAATGGTGTATCGCCACTATCTCTCTGTTACACTTGTTTCACCCCTCTGAAATGAGGTATCATTTCATTAAAGATGCAAAAATGTAAAACTTACTCTTAAAAAGATTTTTTATTGCAATAAATTGACTGTGTACGAATTTCATTTTTATTTGACTATAAAAAAATAATAAAAACAACTTTTTTTCCGCAAGTTAGTTATTATAAGAATTTCTGAAAAAAAATTCCTTCCCTAAATATACGAAAGAAGATTTAAAAAATATTGTTATTTAAACAAAAATAGTCGCTTATTTGAAAAATTTTCAAGTGTATCAGTTTCAGTTTGATATACTGTATAATGACTGAAGCTTACTTGAAATTTTTGCAGGTGCAATCTGAAATGATAATTACAAAGGTCGACATAATTTTTGTAACATTGATGAGAATGATCATTTTCCGTATCATTTAAGTAATTATTAAAACACCTTTTCACAGAAATGGCTTAGCAGGTCTCATTTTCAAGTACCTGTTCCTCCTTTATATCATGGGGTATTTGAAATTATGGGTACCCGACTTTGGAGTATAAAGGTAAGGAATAAAGTATTGCTGTTTTTTGTGTCTATGGGGCAGTAGGGCAACTAAAGAACATTACAGTAAGAAAGATTGGAGTCGTAGAACTTCTTTTGAATCTGGTACTTTAAACCTAAAATACCTCCCTTGTTAAGCTGAAAAAAGTGCATATTGAGCTTAGACTAATGAAAAACTTTGTCAAAGCCTTGGACAAAGAAAGTAATGGTTTCAAGTACCTAAAAGAAATATTTCCTCAATTAAGTGATGGAAAACTAAAAAAACGCATTGGACGCATTGAACGCATTGGACCTCAAATAAAGAAGCTTCTACGTGATTTCCGTTTTTAAGAAAAATTAAATGAAAAGGAATTGGAAGTATTTTGTAAGTGTGGTGAAAGGATTTCTGGGCAACAAGAAAGATGAGAACTATAAAAACCTCATAGATAAACTCTTGAAAGCCTATGAAATACTAAGGTATGGCATTTCCTTAAAAATGCATTTTTTACACTCCCATTTGGATTTGTTTTTAGGTACAGTAAGCGACAAACAAGGAAGGAGGTTTCACAGGACATCAGGACGATGGAAGCAAGATATCAGAGACGCTGGAACCCATCTATTAGCAATATCTTTGCATATTTTTATCACGTTTTACATTTTTATATTAAACTAGATTAAATCATTTCCTGATAATGCTAACCTAGTTAGCGAAACATGCGTCGAGAAGTTCAAAAAAGTGATTCCAATAAAAGGATTGATGTTTATATTAAATAAATATTAGATTGTAAAAATATGTCGGTTCCTTTTTTCCCACCACCGGCCCCTTGTAATTAGCTTATAATTTTCGGATTTAGAAAAATATTTCATATACACTTATTTTCATCAATGATAAATAATTTGATTATTGCTTTTTCTACCGAATACAACACTATATTATAGCAACATGAATATGCTTAACTAAGTTTTCGTACCCCCTATACATAAAATAAAGATCAACCCAAACCAACACAATACGATAAACAAATAGGCAAAAGAATCGACATTTAATACTAGCATTCATTAGACACCAGAGAGAGATTTTCGTAAAAGTTCATTGGCAGCAGAAAACGGCTAGATCGGACCCGAAGATGGAAGATAATTGTTCTACGTATAGATCGAGAGGAAAATTAATGACGATTTCGAAACCTCGCGGTACAACAGCAAACGATTAGCATCGATGTTCCGATGCCATTGTGGCTCTTAGATTATCTATCTATTAATAAGTCTTAATTACCTATTGTACGGGCATCAGATATGCATTTTCGGTTGTAGACAATGCCTCTTTCTAAAATTAATCAAAAATTTGTTCGACTTTTGCTTGTCGAATAGGTTTATTCAACGTTGTCAAATCTTCTAAATAATTTTACTAGGATGTAAAAAAAATAATTGCTTTTTTTCCTTTGTTTATAAATAAAGGAATATACTTCAATGTTTAGAGGATGAATCCGATTTAAACTTGGTGCTCCAATAAATAAACATTCCGTCTTCAGTATTAAAGTTGTTCCACTGCGAAATATTCATTCGACGGTTTTAAACATTAAAATGAGTGAAATAAATCGCAAAATTAGGGCAATTTTTTGATTATAAGGTCTATCGGGGTTACTGGGCCATGTTTTTATAACGTCCTATGATTTCAGTGATTTGTTATTAAAAAATTAGAAAGAATTCGTCCATATACTAACTTTAGATTATTTCAATGAAGTCTTTAATTGCTTCCTCTTTAAAAAGTATATATATATATATATATATATATATATATATATATATATATATATATATATATATATATATATATATATATATGCAAAGATCGATAATAACAATGGGCAGAAATCAAAATAAAAGTGCTGAGGGGCATCAACAACATAACCTCACAACGAAAATTGAGGAGATGGAGAGAAATTTTCAAAAATGCTTGGATAGACTGCGTTCTGAATATATTAGTCAGAAGCATGTCGGAGCAGCGAATTTTAACAATAACAATTTTGATAAAAAATTACGTAAACTGGAAATGTCTGCAAAATAATCTATTGAAGAAATAAAAAGTGAAGCGGTTTTATTAAAATCTGACATAAAACAACCATATCATCATCATCATCATCATCATCAGCCCGCATCGATCCACTGCAGGATGAAGGCCTCTTCAGCATGCTTCCAACCTTCACGGTCCTGGGCTTTCCTCTGCCACTCGGGTCCAATATACTTAACGATGTCATCAATCCATCGTGCTTTCGGTCTTCTTCGCGGACGTTTGCGATCAAGCGGTATCCACTCCAGGATTGCCTTGGTCCATCTGTCGTCCCATCGCCTCGCTATATGGCCTGCCCATCTCCATTTCAACTGTTTTACTCTTCCAATGATGTCACAGACTTTTGTTTGTTCCCTGATCCATGGGCAGGACTTTCTGTCTCGTCTGGTAATGCCAAGCATACATCTTTCCATTCCCCTCTGTGCCACCCGAAGTTTTTGAATTGATTGCGATGTGAGTGTCCAGGTTTCACTTCCGTATGTCATAACGGGTAGAACGCACTGATCGAATACTTTTCTTTTCAGGCAAAGTGGGAGTCTGCTCTTAAACACTATGTTGAGCCTACCAAATGCCTGCCAGCCACATTTAACACGCCGTTCCACCTCCCGGGCGGTATTCCCCTCCATGGAAATCCTCTGCCCAGGATATATAAAGCTGTCAACAATCTCTAAATCCCTTCCTAGAACTGAAATTCTTCTGTCCTGAGCGAAGTTATTGAACATAACCTGACTCTTTTTCAGGTTTATTTTCAAGCCAAATGGTTCGCCAGCCCTTTGCAGTTCTTGTATGCGTCTTTGCAGCTCCTCTGGGTCTTGTGAAATGAGAATAATATCATCTGCAAATCTAAGATGGTTTAAGTTTGCACCATTGATCTTTACACCATCCTGTTCCCAATCCAGTTTACGGAATACTTCTTCAAGGCCAGCCGAGAAAAGAATAGGCGATATTGCGTCACCCTGCCGTACACCTCGTTCTAGATTAATTCCCACTTCAAGATCATCAAGGTGAATTGTGGCTGTAGCTCCATCATATATCGATTCTAATAGGTTTACTTAGGCTCTCTCTACACCTTGGCTAAGCAGTGCATCCATTATCGCATGCTTTGAGATGGAATCAAATGCTTTTTCGTAGTCGATAAAAGCCAAGCACAGTGGCATGGTGTATTCGTTGTGCCTT
Organism: Cosmopolites sordidus; assembly: GCA_031761425.1. Lineage (NCBI taxonomy): Eukaryota > Metazoa > Arthropoda > Insecta > Coleoptera > Curculionidae > Cosmopolites > Cosmopolites sordidus. The sequence goes on along the minus strand of JARFXV010000886.1, from coordinate 522,057 downwards.
TTTATGACCTGCTGTACAACCTGGATGTGATCCATTGTACTGAATCCTCTTCTGAATCCTCTTCTGAATCCTGCTTGTTCTCTTGGTTGTGCGTCATTCAGTTTTTTTAATATTCTTATATATGTATATATATATATATATATATATATATATATATATATATATATATATATATATATATATATATATATATATATATATATATATATATATATATATATATATATATATGGGCCTTCAACTTCTACGCGGAAGGGCTTCAACCAAAGCTCGCCATCTGGTTCTATTCTCCACCAGCACCTTGACTTCCTGCAGGGTCATGTTCACTATTTTCAGTTTGTCATTGATAGTTCTCCTCCAAGTCTGTGAAGGCTTTCCAATACCTCTTTTGCCCTGCGGATTAAAGTCCAATGCTATTTCGGCGGTACAGTTGTTTTATTTTCTGAGTGTGTGCCCACTCCATCCTATTTTTTTTTATTTGGGTTTTTCGCCACGACCTAAAACTCAAAAAATATAATAATATCTGTTTTTATGTAAATAAAGAATCACTGGGTAAAAACAAAAAATAAAAAACCAAACGGAGACAAATTTCCCAGTGATTATTTTTTGTAATAAATTTGCCTAAGGAAAAAATTTAAAAAATATAAAAATATTCTAAAAGAATATACAAACTTTTAACGTTAACGTTTCGGGAAGTATTCTCCTCCCGTTTTCAAAACGAACCTACGAACTAAAAATATAGTATATTAATTTCTATAAATTATGAAATGATAGAAAGTAAATATATATTTTTGTATATATGTCAATGATACTTGCATTGACAATCAGTTTTTAATGACAGTGACATACTATCAAAAAAAAATATATAGGTGAGGTTTACCGTATGATTATAATTGTTTATTGAAATTCTTGAATGTTTTTAATTGTACTCTTTAGAATCGGGAACCATATTGAATTTAAATCTATCGAAGGCATAGCAATAAATTTATTTTTATTTAAATTAATTATAGAGGTTTCTTCTAATCTGTATTTTCTTACCGATTTTTTTAATACCGTTTTGGAATTATTCCAAATGATTTTATGACCCAAATAAAATATATATATATATATATATATATATATATATATATATATATATATATATATATATATATATATATATATATATATATATATATATATATATATATATATTAATACGCCACAATCATTCAGACATTACCCACTCCATCCTCTCTTACGAAGTGTTATCTCGGGTTCAATTTTCTTTTGGTTTGTGTGATGGAGCAAATTTTTGTTTGCAATCTTGTTCGGCTAGAATATGCGGAGTATTTTTTGCAAGCATTTATTTATGAAGGCCTGACCTATTTTTCTTGTTATGGTCTTCATTATTTTCCATGTTTCACTTCCGTAAATCAAGACCGCCCTAACATTGGTGTTAAATATACGAATTATTGCGTTGATCTCCATACAGGTGCTACAGTTCCAAAAACTCCTTGAGTTTTTCGTATTCTGCTTTTGACATCATGATCTGCATCTTCATTTTTTATGAGAATGCGGCCCAATTATCTAAAACTCTCCACATCTTCTATAGGTGATCCGTTGAGGTCTGATTCTCAGCGACTTTTTCTGGTGCTGATTCTCAGCGACTTGGATTACAATAATTTTCAGGTATACTTTCTGGGCTTCGGTTACAGGTCGGTTTAGTATATTGACCAAATTGTTGTACTGATGTGACATAAAGTATATGTCATTCGCGTATTCAAGGTCCATCAAGCTAGAATTGAAGGTTCACTGGATGCCGGATTGACCTTCGTTGATATTTTTAAGAACATAATCTAGAAGAACATTGACGAGAAGAGGAGACAAGACAAACCCCTGCCGCACGTCAGGAAAATTTCAAATCCCTCGCTTCTATATCCATCGTGGGCTACACAACACTGTGGATTTGTATACATTTCCCGAATAAGGTGTATATATTTTTTCGGGTATTCCTTTTTGTTTTAAACTTTCCATAAGGCAGGGTGGACTAAACTGTCGAATGCCCTCTCGAAATCGATAATATGATATCTGTTCTAATATGATCCTAACAGTATTTATATGATCCATACACGAATGACCCGGTCTGAAGCCTGCTTGACCTGGACGCAGTTCTACTTCTGAATGTCTTACCAATATTGTCAGGATGATTTGTGCTGTAACTTTAATGATTGTGTTTAGTAATGTTATACCACGCCAGTTGTCACAAATGCGTAGGCCACTTTTTTTGGTAATTAAATGTTTAATCTCTCTTTCCGAGAACATTGTTTGACTTCCACATCTGATGTATTAAGTACGTACGTAACAAAAAGTATTTACAGGTAGGATATAATCTCCATTTATCAATCCAACATTTTTTTTTAAATGGCGCCAAGGGTGGCGGGGTCAAAATGGCGCCAGGTGAAAGGGGTTCAGTAAAGAGTGTATAAAAATACCTAACATTAGCTAGAATAATGTTGTCTGTTATTAACTGGCAATGTAATGAAGGCAAGTATTGCAAAGTATACTTAGTGAGGAAAAAATATTACTAATAAAGAAATAAAAAACTTTTATTGAGGAATAACAAATACTTACATACTACTTTCTTAATTATCATATTAAAGTAACATGTACGTCAACGTAAAGAAAAGAAAACATGGTAAAAATTAAAAGTTACGAAGAAACGAAAAAATGTATTTTTATTTAATAACTGTAAAAACTTTGCATAACTTGGTGAGATCTGAAAAATCAGTGCTAACGTCTGAATGATTGTGACGGGTTTATATATTTTTTCTTTTTTTGGGTTTTTCGCCATGATCTAAAACTCATAAAATATCAAAAAAATCTGTTCTTATGTAAATAAAGAACCACTGGGTAAAAAACAAAGAACCAAACGGAAACAAATTTCTCAATGATTCTTTTCTGTAGTCAAAATGTTCTCAAATAAATACAAACTTTTGAACGTTAACGTTTCTGGAGGTCTTCTCAATTGTCAATATTGTCAGTGTAAGTATCATTGACATACACAAAAAATATACTTACTTCCTATCTTTGTATTATATACAGAAATTAATATAATTTATTTTTTAGATTCGTTTTGAAAACGAGGGGAGAAAACCTCCCGAAACGTTAACTTTTAAAAGTTTGTATTTATTTTAGAACATTTTTATATTTTAATAATTTTGCTCGTTAAGAAAATTTTTACAGAAAAGAATCACCGATAAATTTATCTCCGTTTGGTTTTTTGTTTTTTATCCAGTGACACTTTATTTACATAAGAACAAATATTTTTGATATTTTTTTAGTTTTAGATCGTGACGAAAAATCAGTGCTAAGGCCTATCATATCTTTATATCGCGATGAAGTACTTTTAATCGGCTTGGACAATTTAGGAACAATGTCTCGATTTGAAAATAACCATTCCTCATCTGTTTCTATGAATTTTAATGTTTGCTATGCCGTTTAAAAAATTTTCCAACAAATCCACTATTTTCTTCTAAAATAATTTTAGCTACATAAAGTCTGAAAACTGCAGCCGTTTTCCATAAACTTTAACTACGAAGAAATCACCTCTATTAAAGCAGTTATGATCTATCAGCTCTTCATCTTCTGAAGACCAAAATTTCGAATCATTGTTGGTTTTTTGAAGGGCAAAATTATCGCTTATATCAGGTACGTCATCGGCAATTGTCAGGTCCGGGGTGACTATTCTTAAATCTCGTTGATATGATGTTTTATACAAAATTCAACTACATCCATAACTTCTTCAGAGAGAGCCCGAACCCATTTTTTTCATGATTATCAAACAATTCGCAATATATTGTACTTCTTCTTTTGAAAGATATGAAGATGATCCTCCTCCTCATTTGCCATGGGTAGAAGTATTTCCTTTACGTAATAATTTCATAAATAATTAATACGTAATATTTTAATAAGGACCGTTGTATATTATATAATATAGCTGCTCCACGAATCGTTTTGTTACCATTTTTAACACATCAGATAATGCTTTTTCTAAGTCTTCTCTGCTAAATCTAGAACCAGCATCTGTCTGCGTATTTTTAATAATATATTTACGTGCCATTGTCTGCAAAACATTAAACACGTCCAATTTTCAATATGAAAGATGGACATCTGGATTCTGATGGGCTAAATACCCCAAGCGTATGGCCCAGATACTCCATTTGCAATTTTTGTATAGAGTAACTGGACCACCCCTCCCACGCTTTTTACCTTGTGAATGAGTAAGCTTTTAGAGGCGTATTTTTTTTAATAAGGTGTAAATATAACCTAAAAAATAAAATATATTATTTAATAATACCTGTAGATAGATGTGGTTAAGAATAACAGTAGTTTCAGCACGATGTATTAGAATATCTATAAGCAAAACTTGTTGTCACTCTGAAATTCTAAATTAAACTGATTTTTAGGTTACGCAGGTTGTTTTATGTCGCCCGTAGTGTGCTTAACAATAGCCAACTGTGTAAAATAAAATAATTTAAACGGTGTGGCGGGAAATATTTCATGGCCCAGTTACCCCGTGTGTTCAGAAACCCCGAGAAAACTTATTTTAGAAAATACTTCAAAGCGATTGATGCCATTCGTGAGATTTGAGAAGTAGAGGGGAAGGTGCCGTATCAATCCGCACCACTCAGCTCTGGTTCAAAAAGTTTCGGGAGAGAGATATGTGTCTTGAACAGGGAAAGATCAGGCCAACCATACTCTCACGACGCTGACATATTAAGACCTGCTGTGACTACAAATTCTAGAACAATCACTAGAAAATCTTCAGAGGAATACGAAGAATTTCATACTATAGTTAACCGGCATTAACAAGGCATATGAATGGTACCAGAGAGGTACAGAACAATGAATAACTAAACACCTCAAAAATGCAAATATTTGCAGCTTAATATTTGAAAACCGTTTCGTTTTGGTTAGTTTTTTTATTAGCCTTATAAACATTATGTAACATATCGAATATAATATATTTTCTATTATTATAGTCATAAGAAAATACTAGAATCGAGAAACAAACGATCTCCGTTTTCGTTCTTCGCGAACTAGACTTACATTACCTTCTGGTTTTCTCATTTTAGAGCTGAGAGATAGAGAAACTAGTCACAAATTAGAAAAAAATTTCAATATTTCTTCTTTCCGCACTTTCGGAGCAGATCGATCAAATAGTCGGCAGGCTGACCGAGAATACTCTTGGTCTTGTCTAGTCTTACAGTCTTACACGTGTTGCAGCCTAGCTACGAAGCCTAGACCTACCGTCAGCAAGAAATCCCCTCATCAGAAGAGCCAGATCATCTTTCCATCACGAGAACAAGCGTTGAGCAAATCAGGGAATCAAAAAAAAAGAGATAGAGATGATAAGTCATACAGAAAGGGAAAACGGGACTATCTATCAGCAAACCTACCGAAATATTAAAATCGAAGGAGTGTAGCATTTAAAAATTATCGGTCGCTACAGTTACTATTATTTTGCGCATATCGTGCTTCAAAGTGTACCTGTATAGTTCACGGTGAGTGCGGGGCTAGTCAAAACCTTTGTCTCATGCTGAACACTTGTCTCCATGCCAAAAAAACTGACAGCGACCTAGTAGTCGACACAGCTAATAGTCCAGGTACATAATTCCTACATTGGAGGTATGATTATTAGTTGACCAAGCCCTGCACAGCGTTATATTTTTGGTATTTTTTTAGAGGGTTTTAGGGCTATGGACATTATAGGACCAGACATTTTTGGATTCCAACGTTTTGGGATCCGGACGATTTAGATTCCAAACGTTTGGGATCCCGGACTTTTTAGTTATCAGACGTTTTGGATGCGGGGTATTTATGGTAACAAACGTTTTGGACTCCGCATAGGTCAGTAATCATCCATCTTAGTTACCGTACTTTTGCATAGCCGGAAATTTAAACATCACCACAAAGGATAAAGGTCAGACTTTATTTTATTATTAAATTCACTAGTATTACCCATTTATTATTCAGTCACTATTTGTCTACCATCATTTTGAGTTTGAAAAACGCCAAATAAGAGCCCTTATACTTTAATACTGTCAGTTTAATGTTGAATACTTTTATCTATATTATGCCTCGTTAAGTATGTTTTTTTTGTGTTATAATTGTTTTTTTGGCTTGTGATTATTCAATAACTTTTACAGATAACAGAATCTTTTTAAAATAGGTAAACCTTTATCCCAGTTTATGGACTTAGTCTTTTGATTGCGAAGAACTAGGTGGCGCACTTATCAAAGTGCCGATGAGATCCATCCGTGCCGACGAGATCCATCCGGCGAACGGCCGCCGTAGCTGTAATTTAAGTAACCAATTAAAAAAAAGGGTACATTACAAGATTGCCGGACAACCACCATTATCGAACTAGAAAACCGAAATTCTGGCGGAAATATGTCTCGAAATGATCAATACAAAATACAGCATGACAGATTTCGAAAACCAGAAATTTAACAAGCCCGTTGCGAACATCCAAATTAAATCGCAAAATAATACACCGAGAAAACCACAATCGCAAATTTTAAAACGTTTCTCATGTGGAAAAAGCGGTCACTCCTCCAATCAATGTCATTTCCGACAACAAATTGCATACAGCCCAAGCAACACACCATCAAATTTCTAAAGAGCAATCAATTTCCAACAACAAACTCTACCTGGCCCAAGCAACGTTCAATCAAACTTTCAAAGATCACCCAATTTTCAACTGCAAATCCGACCTAATAACTTCCAAACTTCACAAAAACCATTTCCACAACAAAGTCAATTTCAATCAAGACCTACAATCATAAGAGAAAACCATTTTACTAAAGTCTACAATGTTCATGAAATTGATCAAAATTTTTGGTTAATAACTGTTTTCGATCCCATACCAGTTACTTTCAAGTGCGGTGAAAGAGAAGCAAAACCTGAAATAAGAAAAACCAACAGTCTTCTAAAACTACAACCTGAATGCAACGCATTTATTGGAACCACGAGCGTTCATGCCAATTATGCGATCGATAAATATAAAGAAATAACTTATAGCAATCATCCAGTATTAATTCCATATAATTGCTGCAAGAATATCCCAGATAAATTATACGTTCCGGAATTAAAACCTTTGAAATTAAACAAAATTGACATCGAATATTTAAATATAGCACAGCATAAACTCAGTCAATATTCAGACGAACTGGATAAAATATTAAGCCGATCACCAGTAACCAAATATAATCATTGGTTTACCATACTTACCATAGTACTGATTGTTCTAATAGTACTTCTTTATATGTTGTATAAATGTAGAAAAAGACGCCGCCTTATTGGAATGGAATTTCCCAGCGACAATCCACCGCCACCTCCGATGTCCAAACCTAATCATGCATTTCAACAGCGACTGAAGAAGCTCCTTCCCCGAAGAAGAACAAGTACTCATGCCAATGAACCCCTCAATGAAGAAATCGAACTAAATTAGCCAAAAGTTGTTGCCAAAGCATCAACTTTTTCAAAAAACAGGGCGCTGTTATATGCGGTTATAAACAATATTATTACACAACATTGTGCAATTCTAGTCCCATAACTATCAAGTTTCCAAGATGACCTCATTCCATGGTCAAATCCGTCAGTTCTCGCAAAAGATAAAACACCCGTGGTGGGACTCGGAAAGCGAAAATGCATTGCAGCGACGCAAACGGGCATTTCAGGAGTACAACAGTAAAAAATCCCCAGAAAGCCAACAGCTTTTTAACGAGAATAGAAAACAGACCGCCAAAGTTATTAGACAAACTAAGAGGAAGTTCATGAAGGAACAACTAGACTCTTTAGAGGAGAATTTCCGCAATTATAACACGAGAGATTTTTTAGGACTTCGCAAGACTGACGACTGACTCGCAAGATAAATTCGTGGGTACACACCCAAAAATATTTGCTTTAGAAAGCGGAATGGGAGATTAGCGCAATCTGGAGAATTGTCAGGAGCTGGCACACTATTTCTCTGATCTCCTCAATTACCCCGAACGCGACACAAGATTCCACTCAGAATCACTGCCACCAACACAGAAAGAGATTCACAGGCACATACAAAAACTGAAGAATAACAGGACATCCGGTGAAGATGGTATCACCGCGGAACTATTGAAAAACCTCGGACCAAACTCACTGCGGGAACTCACGCAAATTATCACGAATACACCCGCTGCACAAGAAAGGAAACAGAACAGATGTGAACAACTACAGAGGAATCTCCTTACTACAAGTCACTTACAAAATCTTCTCAGCATGCCTTCTCCAGAGAACACAGGAACAACTAGAACACAAAATTGGCGAGTACCAGGCAGGCTTTCGCCCTGGTCGTTCATGCACTGAACAAATTTTTAACTTAAAAACAATAGTGAAATACAAAGCTATCAGGAACGTCCCAATCATCTGCACCTTCGTTGACTTCAAGAAAGCATACGACTGCATTGACCGAAAATCTCTGTTCAACATCCTAGAAGAACAGGAACTCGACCCCAAAACACTACGATTGATCAAGCAGACACTGACCGACACAATCTCTAAAGTGAAATTTCCGAACCCTTCCTGATTAAAACCGGAGTGCGCCAAGGAGATGGGTTATCCCCACTCCTCTTCAACCTGATCTTGGACAAAGTCATAAGAGAATGGGAAAAGGAACTAAAAAATCAAGGACACTGGAAACCAATACCACTCGGACGAACCAAAAACAACATAGAAATATCATACCTAGCCTTCGCGGATGACCTAGCCATACTCGCAGACAATGAAAAAAGGGCAACCAAGCAGATCGAAGTCCTCAGCAGTCCTGTGCAGAGAAGGTTGGCCTACAGATATCTTTTCAAAAAACCGAATTCTTCTGCTCAAAATTAAATATCCAAAATTTGAACACCAAATACGGCAAAATAAATAGGGTCACTCACTTCAAATACCTGGGCGAGATCCTCGAATCCACAGGAGGAGAGAAGATAGCACAGAAGACTCGATTGCAGAAGATGAAATGGGCATACGGCAAGATACACAATATCTACAATAAGAAATGCCTATCCACACATGCAAAAATAAGACACTACAACACAGTAATCAAACCAGAGGTACTATACACAAGCGAGATACTTACACTCCATACAAAAAGCGGCATAGAAAACATACTAAAAGAAGAACGCAAAATTATGAGGAAAATTCTCGGTCCAAAACTGACAGAGGAGGGATACAGACTACATTCTAGAAAGACCACAGAGAGAATGTCTAACGTAGCGGCGGACATAAGAAAAAGAAGGTTGAAATTCTATGGACATATCAGTAGACTCCCACCGATAAGATTCACCAACAGAATTCTTACGTACATACAAGGAGTCAATTCAACAGTACCGTGGATCGCACAAGTCAGAGCTGATCTGGAAAAGGCACAAATGGGTCCGACAGAAATTGAGGATAGAAGAACGTACAGACAGAAAATACATATGTGGAACGTTGCATCAGAGAGCGAAGTTTCGAGGAGATCAGGAACAAAGTGGACGAAGGAGAGAAAGAGAATCCACGAAGAAAGGATGAGATTATTAAAAATAACATCAAATGAAATATCGAAGTGAAAAGATCAAATATAACGAAAACTGAAACATTATAAAATCAGATATAGTGGAATTTAAAGTAATATTGGAAAATAAAATAATGCAACACCGAAAAAAAATAAAAATATAATATAATATAATATAAATATATATATATATATATATATATATATATATATATATATATATATATATATATATATATATATATATATATATATATATATATATACATGAGAGATTGATGATAAGAAAAGTGTTAAAAATAAGAACATGTCACTAACTATTTATTATGAAAGAGGTAATTTAGTAGACTAAAAGAAGTTGTAATTTTTTATCAACAATAACAATTTGTATGAATATTTTATGATAGGTTAAAAGTTCAACAGCATTTCTAACTACTAAACCAGGAGATGCACCACAAGCTGTGGTTTATATTGATGGTGATGGGGAAATCAGAATGGTGATCAAGAAACCAACCACTACAAAAATTACTTGTGGACTGATAGCCGCTTATTTCGTTTGGCACCGTGAATATTCAACTAATTATTCTAACACACTCCAGTATATTGAGTATGAGGTACTTCAAACTGTTGTCAGTAAAAAAGTTATACCAGTTATTAAACTAATTAGAGATGTTGGCAATTTGTCAGAATAAAAGTGATCTAATAATATTCAGCTCTACAGGCTTACTGGCCCTTGGCTTCGAGTTCTTTCACTCTTCTTTTCCATCTTTTTCGGTCCAAAACATCATTCTTCCAATCCCTCACTCCTACTTTCCTCAAATCATTTAGTACCTCATCCAGCCATTTCTTCTTCGGTCGCTCTTTTTTTCTCTTTCCCTTTCTCCTCTTATCAGAATTTCTTTTCCAGTGCAGGCTTTCCAGGTTCTTGCTATTCTTGAATTCAATTTAGCCGAAGAATGTTAGTATTCGTTCCAGTGGCGGCTCGTGAGGGCGGGCGTTGGGCCGTCGCCAGTTTCGTTCAGTTTCTTTCCTTTAACTTATTTTCCTGGTTCACCTCCTATATAGGGTTTCAATAACACGAAAATTAAAAAGGAGGAAGGGGAAAGCAAAACAAATTCTTCAGCAGCACTAATGTCTTCTACGCCCTCCCGCTTTATAAACCCACGAGCCGCCACTCATTCGTTCCTGACTAATAATTTGAGGTCTTATTTTCTATTGATCCATGCGGTCAGCGGAATATAGCAATGTTTGAAAAACTAAGGTTTTTACTGTATGTTTCATTGTGTGCTGTTTCATTGAGGCAAAACTCACCGGATGTTCGGTCTTATATTTTCACCACTACTTTTTTGTTTTCACATAGATGATAAATTAAGCTAATCAGGTAATTTGATACTCCCATTTCCTGAAAAATGTGCCATCATTCTCCCATTTTATGCCGTCAAATGCCTTCCGATAAGCATGAAAACAGGGATTTACAGGGTCGTTGACTTATCTGACTCTTTCGATTATTTGTCGAATGTTGATATCTGTTCCCGTGTACTTCTCTCTGGAACGAACTCAGCCTAACCCGCGTGAACCTGTCATGATAAGTATAATTTTTAACTTTCTTTGATAATGTGAAGGGAGATTATATTGACATGTGAAATGAGAACGACATTTTTGTGTAAAGGTATAAATGCTGAGATCGATCAACCTTCTGGTCCCAATCCGATGCGCTACACTTTGTGTCAGATGTTGTGAAACATGTCTACCACTAATTCGCCCATTATTTTAATTCCTTCTACGGTGACTCCATTCAGACCTGGGGCTTTATCGTATTTTAGACTGTGTATAGCATTTTTGATTTATGTTTTTAAAATACCCTGTTTGCCTGTTTCCTAATTTGGAATGCTGGATTACATTCATCTTGGAGTTACCAAGAGGTCTTTCCAGGTTAGTCTTTCCATTCGATTAAAATGCCATCGATATCTATTATTTTTTCGCCTTGTGCATTTTGTGTTTTCCATGTACATGGTGCATATTTTCTTGTTATTTTCTTCAAATTTTTATAACGGTCTTTGATGGTGTTTAAATTAGAATATGACGTAAGTTCGCGACAAAATTTTTTGATGTGATAATTTTTATCTCTTCCGCAGGTTCTTTGGATTTCTCGAATTATCGAGAAGTATTTAAGATAAAGTTGTTCAGTTGTGCATTCCACATGAGATTATGGAACCTAACGGTCGGGGGTGTAAAACTCTTGACTACTGTAGTCTCACTACAGTGAGCGCGTATAGAAGTATAGAAGACAGTACCTAGGGTTTTGCCAAAATCTCATTTGGCATTTTCAAGGGATGCTCGCTTCGAGTGAGTCAGTTGAACTCTTCACACTGAACACACTGGAGGTCATCAGCCAAAACAAAAATGGCAATGTCGCATTGACGGATTAAGATGATTTCCACGATAAAGGGTGTTGGCGTCAAAAATTATTTTAGTGCATATCTGTGTGTGTATTTAAATTCCGTTAAAAATCGAAATTGCATTTTGTACGCGACTATCACAACATACATCTATTTACGGAGAAGCTGCTACCAACCGGAGTAGAAATATATAAGTACTAAACGATATTAATGTATAAGAGAAACAAATAAATTAATTTTAAAAATTAAAGTTCTGACCCGTTTTCAGGGGAAATCGTTGCATTTTAGATTTAGAAACTTTTTGTTCAAAATAATCTAAAGAATCGTTCGTTAAATTTACGAAAGTTATTTTCTTTTCACCTTATATATTGGGCAAATTAGAAGATCTCAATTAATTTAAAAAAATATATAGATGATATCAGATATGTTTTAAATAAATAATCTGATGTTACCCATCGAACGAAGTAAGTTACATTTTCATCAATTTTTTGATGATGAACGACATACTAAGTGTAAAAAACTATGAAAAGAAAAAAATCGATGAATTTTACGACATCCCAAACGGTCTTTCGGTCCAAATAGCGATCTCCTGCAACCTGCAGGCATAAATCTCGTTATTTTCTCTCAGTTGCGGAGACTTTAGCTGCTGGCAGCCGTTCAGGTCGTCCTGCCAACTGCGAAATTACTTCTGATACGTCTTTCCTGCGAGGATAATGATGGGTTTGAACGGACGAATCGATTTATCACCGTTCTAGGAGTTTTTTAACGTCTTTGCTTCGCTCGGGACTGAACTGTATCGTTTTTGGGACGTCATCTTGATGTCTGGCAGCAATTTTCGGAGTTCGAAGTTTTAAAGTCGTTTTCTTTTTGTTTTAAGAGACCGGAGAAAAATTAAGTTAGATTTTGTTAGGAAAAACCATTTTTTCTTTTTCGGATTAATTCCTTTCGTTAATCTTGGTAAATTAAGTGAAACTTTTAATTGTATATTTACTTCTCATATTAACTTTTTCCTTTTTTTTTTTACAAGTAATTCACTAAATGCAATTGCTTTGAGTTGATTATGATGGTCATAATAATGAATTGATAAAAAAAACACACTGGAGGTCATCAGATAAAATTTGCAAGTCCAATAGAGAAAATATTAAATATCTTAAGTCAGATAAGGAAAAATACCTATTTAACAGCATCTGAGATCCCAATATATAATAAATTAGTGGCCTTAAGCCGAGGCCGCAGTGCGGCTAAACCGCTGTGGTTTTTAACCGCATGATTTTGTGAAGTGATTTTGTCAAGAAAACTAATACAAGCAGCCGCACTTACGACTTTTTCCCGCGACTGATTTTATAACCGTGAAATATGGTTCGCGGGTAAAAACCGCGTCACAAGTTTTAACTAGTCGAACTTAGTTAGCAATTTATATTGACATCTTCTATTTCTATTTCTTAGTATTAAAGCAACAATACATACTGCTGTCTTGAAATCCATCTTTAAACTGTGAAAATCGCGGGCAGTTCCGTGGTTTTAATCGCAGTGTGTGCGTCTCGTGCGGTTTCGCGGTTATAGCGGTTATGCGCTCGCGGGACAAAAACCGTAGTGCAGTCTCAGCCTTAAGGATGTAGATGCTGTATTCATCAGTAGCATAGTTATTCCTGTTTAAAATTCTTAGTGCATGTTAAAATTCTTCGTCAATCCCTTTTTTCATTATGTCTAACTCGTCTATTGTGGCATATGCATCATAATTTTTAATTTTGTATTTCGTCTCTATGGGCTTTCCTTTCTATTAATTGCAGTATTTTCATTTCAGCAGTGTTTAAAAGACTGCCAGTTCTTGTCGAATCTGGTGTCATTTCTGCCTTAGGCCTTAGATTGGGTCTCACTGTAGTTTTATAAAGGATTTGCTAATAAGAGTGTCAAAACTTTAAAATGAGACGCAATAATAACTATAAGTGATCTGGTAATTTTAATTTTATCTTGAATATATATATATATATATATATATATATATATATATATATATATATATATATATATATATATATATATATATATATATATATATTTGCAACCTCACCAGCAAATGACTCGTGGTCATGTTTCCTGAAATAGCAGCACCTACTGTGTGTTAGAGCGTCTACTTTGCAATGATGTGCCCCCACAAATATTGTCGGGGCACAGCATGTACACGAACGATTAGTTGGATCCACCAGATAATTCAAACAAATTGTTCCAACGCAAAATTTTATTAGTGTGGAGCCAGCTTAATGCCATTATTTGTTTCAAGATAAAATTAAAATTACCAGATCACTTATAGTTATTATTGCGTCCCATTTTAAAGTTTTGACACTCTTATTAGCAAATCCTTTATAAAACTACAGTGAGACCCAATCTAAGGCCTAAGGCAGAAATGACACCAGATTCGACAAGAACTGGCAGTCTTTTAAACACTGCTGAAATGAAAATACTGCAATTAATAGAAAGGAAAGCCCATAGAGACGAAATACAAAATTAAAAATTATGATGCATATGCCACAATAGACGAGTTAGACATAATGAAAAAAGGGATTGACGAAGAATTTTAACATGCACTAAGAATTTTAAACAGGAATAACTATGCTACTGATGAATACAGCATCTACATCCTTAAGGCTGAGACCGCACTACGGTTTTTGTCCCGCGAGCGCATAACCGCTATAACCGCGAAACCGCACGAGACGCACACACTGCGATTAAAACCACGAAACTGCCCGCGATTTTCACAGTTTAAAGATGGATTTCAAGACAGCAGTATGTATTGTTGCTTTAATACTAAGAAATAGAAAAAGAATACGTCAATATAAATTGCTAACTAAGTTCGACTAGTTAAAACTTGTGACGCGGTTTTTACCCGCGAACCATATTTCACGGTTATAAAATCAGTCGCGGGAAAAAATCGTAAGTGCGGCTGCTTGTATTAGTTTTCTTGACAAAATCACTCGGTTAAAAATCACAGCGGTTTAGCCGTACTGCGGCCTCGGCTTAAGGCCACTAATTTATTATATATTGTTTTCAAGTTTCTCAAGAGGTCTATCGACTGGCGGATGTAAATGTGGTAATTTTAAAACAAAAAGAAAACGACTTTAAAACTTCGAACTCCGAAAATTGCTGCCAGACATCAAGATGACGTCCCAAAAACGATACAGTTCAGTCCCGAGCGAAGCAAAGACGTTAAAAAACTCCTAGAATGGTGATAAATCGATTCGTCCGTTCAAACCCATCATTATCCTCGCAGGAAAGACATATCAGAAGTAATTTCGCAGTTGGCAGGACGACCTGAACGGCTGCCAGCAGCTAAAGTCTCCGCAACTGAGAGAAAATAACGAGATTTATGCCTGCAGGTTGCAGGAGATCGCTATTTGGACCGAAAGACCGTTTGGGATGTCGTAAAATTCATCGATTTTTTCTTTTCATAGTTTTTTACACTTAGTATGTCGTTCATCATCAAAAAATTGATGAAAATGTAACTTACTTCGTTCGATGGGTAACATCAGATTATTTATTTAAAACATATCTGATATCATCTATATATTTTTTTAAATTAATTGAGATCTTCTAATTTGCCCAATATATAAGGTGAAAAGAAAATAACTTTCGTAAATTTAACGAACGATTCTTTAGATTATTTTGAACAAAAAGTTTCCTTAAAATATATATCTAAAATGCAACGATTTCCCCTGAAAACGGGTCAGAACTTTAATTTTTAAAATTAATTTATTTGTTTCTCTTATACATTAATATCGTTTAGTACTTATATATTTCTACTCCGGTTGGTAGCAGCTTCTCCGTAAATAGATGTATGTTGTGATAGTCGCTTACAAAATGCAATTTCGATTTTTAACGAAATTTAAATACACACACCGACATGCACTGAAATAATTTTTGACGCCAACACCCTTTATCGTGGAAATCATCTTAATCCGTCAATGCGACATTGCCATTTTTGTTTTGGCTGATGACCTTCAGTGTGTTCAGTGTGAAGAGTTCAACTGACTCACTCGAAGCGAGCATCCCTTGAAAATGCCAAATGAGATTTTGGCGAAACCCTAGGTACTGTCTTCTATACTTCTATACGCGCTCACTGTAGTGAGACTACAGTAGTCAAGAGTTTTACACCCCCGACCGTTAGGTTCCATAATCTCATGTGGAATGCACAACTGAACAACTTTATCTTAAACACTTCTCGATAATTCGAGAAATCCAAAGAACCTGAGGAAGAGATAAAAATTATCACATCAAAAAATTTTGTCGCGAACTTACGTCATATTCTAATTTAAACACCATCAAAGACCGTTATAAAAAATCGAAGAAAATAACAAGAAAATATGCACCATGTACATGGAAAACACAAAATGCACAAGGCGAAAAAATAATAGATATCGATGGCATTTTAATCGAATGGAAAGACTAACCTCGAAAGACCTCTTGGTAACTCCAAGATGAATGTAATCCAGCATTCCAAATTAGAAAACAGGCAAACAGGGTATTTTAAAAACATAAATCAAAAATTCTATACACAGTCTAAAATACGATAAAGCCCCAGGTCTGAATGGAGTCACCGTAGAAGGAATTAAAATAATGGGCGAATTAGTGGTAGACATGTTTCACAACATCTGACACAAAGTGTAGCGCATCGGATTGGGACCAGAAGGTTGATCGATCTCAGCATTTATACCTTTACACAAAAATGTCGTTCTCATTTCACATGTCAATACAATCTCCCTTCACATTATCAAAGAAAGTTAAAAATTGTACTTATCATGACAGGTTCACGCGGGTTAGACTGAGTTCGTTCCAGAGAGAAGTACACGGGAACAGATATCAACATTCGACAAATAATCGAAAGAGTCAGATAAGTCAATGACCCTGTAAATTCCTGTTTTCATGCTTATCGGAAGGCATTTGACGGCATAAAATGGGAGAATGATGGCACATTTTTCAGGAAATGGGAGTATCAAATTACCTGATTAGCTCAATTTATCATCTATGTGAAAACAAAAAAGTAGTGGTGAAAATATAAGACCGAACATCCGGTGAGTTTTGCCTCAATGAAACAGCACACAATGAAACATACAGTAAAAACCTTAGTTTTTCAAACATTGCTATATTCCGCTGACCGCATGGATCAATAGAAAATAAGACCTCAAATTATTAGTCAGGAACGAATGAGTGGCGGCTCGTGGGTTTTTAAAGCGGGAGGGCGTAGAAGACATTAGTGCTGCTGAAGAATTTGTTTTGCTTTCCCCTTCCTCCTTTTTACTTTTCGTGTTATTGAAACCCTATATAGCAGGTGAACCAGGAAAATAAGTTAAAGGAAAGAAACTGAACGAAACTGGCGACGGCCCAACGCCCGCCTTCACGAGCCGCCACTGGAACGAATACTAACATTCTTCGGCTAAATTGAATTCAAGAATAGCAAGAACCTGGAAAGCCTGCACTGAAAAAGAAATTCTGATAAGAGGAGAAAGGGAAAGAGAAGAAAAGAGCGACCGAAGAAGAAATGGCTGGATGAGGTACTAAATGATTTGAGGAAAGTAGGAGTGAGGGATTGGAAGAATGATGTTTTGGACCAAAAAAGATGGAAAAGAAGAGTGAAAGAACTCGAAGCCAAGGGCCAGTAAGCCTGTAGAGCTGAATATTATTAGATCTCTTTTATTCTGACAAATTGCCAACATCTCTAATTAGTTTAATAACTGGTATAACTTTTTTACTGACAACAGTTTGAAGTACCTCATACTCAATATACTGGAGTGTGTTAGAATAATTAGTTGAATATTCACGGTGCCAAGCGAAATAAGCGGCTATCAGTCCACAAGTAATTTTTATAGTGGTTGGTTTCTTGATCACCAGTCTGATTTCCCCATTACCATCAATATAAACCACAGCTAGTGGTGCATCTCCTAGTTTAGTAGTTAGAAATGCTGTTGAACTTTTAACCTATCATAAAATATTCATACAAATTGTTATTGTTGATAAAAAATTACAACTTCTTTTAGTCTACTAAATTACCTCTTTCATAATAAATAGTTAGTGACATGTTCTTATTTTTAACACTTTTCTTATCATCAATCTCTCATGTAATCTTATAATTGTGGACATTCTGGAAATTTCACCATTTTCTTCTATAGCAATCATTAATTTACTATATAGTTTCGTTAATTTACTTATCATATGATCAACTTTGTCAAAAATTAACTGTTCACCAATTTTCTTTAGATTTAAAAATTCAAAAAATGCATTTTCATAAAACAAAATAAAAAAATTAGTCATTAGACATGTATACGTATAACTTATGAGTAGCAATGCGTATATTACGTACTAATCGAAGGCCCACTGGAGATTTCTATTCGCTTGTACTTGTACTGTATTAAAATGCTACATTTATTTTCTATTGATAATTTCAATAGAAGATTATTAAGTTCCGACTTCAAGCATTTTAGTAATGATAAACTAGCTGCAATAGATTCACAGCATTTAGATACAAACCGAACATTACGTCAAAGTGCAGCACAGCTGGTGACATTAGATACTATACCATTTTAATAATTGAATACGGTAATTTCATGAAATAGTTTGAAACATGAAGAAAGTCCATCCTGTTATACAAAATTGTTACAAGTTTTAAATATTTGTTCAGCATATAAAATAGATAAGGCTACTACTGAAATGATTGAGTAATGATTGAGTCATTTATATTAAATTTCGAGAATTTATATCCTGATAGCTAAACAAGTTATTGAGGCAACAATGGTGTTTTCATTTTGAAGGATTACATGCTTATTTTAAAGGATTTATTTTTAATGCCAGTCACTTTGGCTTATCGGCATCAATCACGTATGTGTATTTAACTTAATTCATGCTCTGGTATGCCAGAAAAAAATTATCATAAAAGTTGCATAACTCCTGGAACAACTATTGAACTTATTAATCACCCATCCGTAAATCTATTTAATCAATCTGTTGATGGTGAATCAGAGTGGACTTCATCTAAATATGTACTGAGCTGTATATGAATGAGGTAGTATAATTTTATTGGAATGTAATGACGATAATATGCTTCTGTTCGGAAAGATTGATGAAATAATAATTTTAAATGATAAAATATTATTTTTAGTCTTTGAACTTATCACTGAAAAATATAGTGAAAAATTAAATGCTTATCGTATTTCTCAAGATTTTAGTCATTGAAAAATCGTTAATTCAAAAAATATAATTTTTTCACATAATTTATCTTCTTTTAATGCGATGGGTAGTATGTTCCATTAATTAACCACCAGCATACAGAATTTTATGGTTAAAATACATATTATATTTGTAACTTATGGAACGTAAATGAATGTAATATTAGTTATTTAACAAATTTCTTATTTTTATTCTGGGAATAGAAAATATAATCATTCGTATCTTTTAAATAATATTTATGCTGATTTAAGCAAGTGTTATTTTAAACTTCTCAATTCTGAAGACACATTTACAAGTATATAGTGGGGTTTAAGATATACCGTTGATTGAATGGCTGCAATAAACTGTTAACAACCCCAGTCGTAACGAAACCAGTCAAAGTTCCAAAAAAATTATACAGGACCGGGCCTAATAAAATAACAGGTAAAAAGATAAAATTAATTTTATATCTGGTTTAATAGTTTCGAAATATTTTAGTGTAGTTAATATAACAGTGCAGTTCTATAATTTCGATTGTATTTTTATTATTCCAAATGTACTAAAAATGTGGCGTTCTTGGAAAGATAATGATCATTGTGCCTTCCGTAGTGCTAATTTTAAAAGAAAACATTTGTCGTCTGATTATAAGCAAATTGTTAAAAATGTGTATGTTTCTTTATTGAATAGGGGGCTTAATGTAAATGCAGCCGCAGCAGAAATGTCTTCATCAACGAAAACGCCATTGTCTACAGTTAAAGATATTGTGACAAAGCTAATTAAAGCCAAAAAAGTCCGTAGTGATTCTGGTAAAAGCAAATGTGTTGACGAAAGCGACAAAGACTTAATTCGAAGCAAAATGTATGCTATGTATGAAGAGCGAACTGTGCCTGCATTGCATTCATTGCAACAGCGACTAAGAAAAGATGAAACCAATATTCTTTGCAGCAGAACTAGCCTCCAGAGAATATTATTTTTAATGGGTTTTGCATATCGGACCATCAATGAAAAATGTGATCTTCGAGAAATATTAAAGACATTTAATATTAAAAAGGAATATGGATGTGATACTATTGCTGCCTATATAGGACATACGGTTTTACGCCTTCCCCCGTATTACTGTATTTTTAATCCAATTGAGCATATTTGACATCTGGTAAAATCTTATAGTAGAGCAAAAAACATTTATCCTAAGTCTAAGTTACTCTAAGTGCAAGTGCTGTAACATTAGTTAGAAAGGTTGTAGGTAGTATTCCCAAAGAAAATTGGATAAATTCGATAAACCATGTTATTAAAGTAGAAGGTTCCTTTGTGTCATTTACTAATAATTTAGAACCACTTATTATTAATGTAGATCAAAGTGACAGTGAGAGTGAAACTGAATTAAATATATAATTAAATTAAAATTATAATTTTTATTGCACTAATAGATAAATTTATTTATTTATTTATTTTTATAGTACCAATAAATTCAAAATACATAAACCAATAAACAATGTTTTAGTCATACATAATAATAATAATAATTTAATTAGAATTTAGAAAAGCGAAAACACCAAAATTCAGTATTTGTAAATAGTCAAAAGAAATTTTATAGAAACCTAGAAGCAGTATGTAATAGCAAGTCAGAACTTAAGAATATAGATGTGTCTTCCTTTGCGGAATATTGGAGAATATCGGATGGCTACGAAAAATTGGCTCCTTGGGTTAAAACCATTCAAGAGCAGACACATGCTCTCCCAGATATGGAGTGTAACGATTTCACGACGATTGATATTTGCACTGCTGTCAGGAAAACTCACAACTGGAAGGCGCCTGGGCCAGATGGAGTGCATAACTTCTGGATTAAAAGCTTAACAGCCACTTATCCCGTACTTGCAAATACATTTAAAGAGGTTTTAATAAATCCAGACACTTTCCTCGACTTCCTAATGGAGGGCAATACATATCTACTGTTCAAAAAAGGGGATGTTAGGCAACCCAAATACTACAGACCAATCCCATGTCTGTCTGTATTATAAAAACTGTTCACAACCCTACTAAATGAAAAAATCTACCAACATCGTGATAAAAACAACATTTTTGAAGAAGAACAGAAAGGATGTATAAGGGCAAGTATGGGCTGCAAGGAACTCATGATTGGTTGTTTGATATTCTGAATTCCTATAAAATTAGCCCCCAGATTATTAATTTTTTAAAGTGCCTGATGGGGGAGTGGAAAACGAGTCTTTTTGTAGATCAACAATGCATTGCTATTACAAAATATAGAGAAAGGATTTTTTCAGGGAGAATCCCTTTCTCCAATTTGGTTCTATCTAACCTTGAACACTTTGCCCACAATACTAAACAACAGCAATATTGGATATAAACTTAACATGAGAAATCCAAGAAAGCTATCTCATATACTATCTATGGATGACCTTAAATTATATGAAGAAACTAGAGAAAAATTAAACTCATTGATAAAAACGGTCGGTCGAAATATTTAGTAGGGATATCAGAATGTCATTCGGACTGAACAAATGTTCTACCATTAGAATACAGAAGGGAAAGGTTCAGAGTCAACATTCAACATTCTGTAATTTACAACAACTGGCACCAGAAGAATCCTACAAGTATTTAGGAATACCCCAAACTCATAAACTTGATCATAACCAGTTAAAGAAGGACTTTTCTACTATATCAAAAGAGAACTGAACAGCAGAAACCTCGTTAGAACGATCAATGGTTGGGCAGTGCCAACTCTGACATATTCTTTTGACATTGTTAAATGGTCAGAAACTGACCTTGATGAACTTGATAGGTTGAAACGCCGAAAATTAACAAAGTTCCGATGCCTGCATCCAAACTCATCTACGAAGAGTCTATGCATTCCAAGAAAGTTGGGGGGTAGAGGCCTTGTAAACGTAAAATAATCTTTGTCTCAATCAAAAAAATAGGATGAGAAAACACTTCATTAATTCAAATCAGTACGCTAAAGAAATTGGTTGCAAATGAGGACCGCGGTTTCACCCCACTAAACCTAAATAAACAAAACCGTATTGATAGCAGAACAACACTCACGGATTGCGTTCGAGAATGGAAAGCACACACATTACATGGAAAGTTTTCTAAGTCACTCGAAGATCCATTGAGGAACAATTGCCTCTAAAATGGCTGACCGATGGGCTCTTGTACCCAGAAACAGAAGGTTTCGGGATATTTATTCAAAATAGGGTAACAAGAACAATGAACTATGAAAAACACATTCTGCATTTGGACGTAGTCTATTAGTGCATGAAATGCGGTACTCCAGGGGAAATAATTGAGCACCTTATTGGCGGTTTCCCGGCTCTTGCTCCTAATGCTTATTTAGGACGGCATAATCAGCTGGCAAAAATTATATATCAGCAAATTGTAAAAAAATAATCGCTATTAGAAAAGGTACCTCCTCCATATTATAGGTACTCGCTTTCTCCTGTACTTGAATCATCCGATACTATTCTTTACTGGGACAGACCAATCACTACTGATCGACCCGTTGATTATAACAGACCAGATATTGTTCTAATCAACAGAAAGGAGAGAAGGGCTTTTATAATTGACATCGCAGTGCCGCTCTCTCACAACATTAGAAAAATTGAGATGGAAAAATCCACAAAGTATGAAAATCTGGCATACGACTTGAAGAACTAGTGGAAATAGAGTAAGGTAGATGTAGTGCCCTTCGTTAGATCAGCCGAAGGCCTAATAAGTAAGAGATTTTCAAAGAACCTCAAGAGCCTCGGTATCTCGAGATCGATTGCCATAGTGGGAAAACGTGCTGTGCTCTTGCAGACGTGTTTACATTGTTCGTAAAATATTATGCTAGGGTGAGAGTAGCTGAATTGCTTTTTCATCTCTCCGACCACCACTCCGACTCTAGCGCCTTTGAGGAAACTAGAAATATTTTTATTGAAATTTAGTGGGGCAATTAACATTTTGCCGACAGGCAACGAAATATCTTGAACCGGACTATACAATAATGTTAAGCGTGTTGTTTTAACATGTCTAACTACGTATTTGTGATAAGCGTGGTATTCTCTTGCCGTGCCACCAAATGTGTTTTATTTCACACACATATCTGTGTCGATATGACACGTTATGTACTAAAATCGTATTTTTTAACATGGTAAAAAGAATAAACACTCTTACACGCGTCGAAATAATATGGCTTGTAACACGCTTTGATTTGCAGTGTGGTGATACAGGAGTGGATTAGATCCACTCAACCATTAGAGAGTTTTAGATCACGTACCAGACGTCCGCAAATTTAAAAACTGGTATATCTCCAATATACAACTAAAGAAGTCAGAAATAGAGAACGCTAGATAGAAGTAGTCTGGAAAGTGTGCGAACATAATGAATTTCCATAAGTCACAACTCTTCTTCAAAGAAGAATATAAAGAGGTAAAGAAAAGAAGATATTAGGTATCACTTGCATAATCATGATTCCAATAGTTACAACTGTTTAGTGTCACATTATGTTTGTTTTGCATTCTCCCCATATCTTTTAACTCATCGCTAGGTTAGAAGTTGATCTTTTTGTATTCCTTTCTGAAACTTCTATAAAATTGTTTCTAATTTCGGACACAAAGAGCATTATCATGGATATGGTTTGATTTTCTTGCTTTTACAGACTTATTATATTTACCTAAATTGTTTTCTATTTCATTATGTACTACATACGAGAATATATTTAATATATCCCGTTCGGCTACTTTTGAATAATTTTATTAAAAAATTTATTCAAAAAAGTATTGTGTGTAAAATCTCCTTAAGTAATTCAGATCATAATTTATAATAGTTCATTATTAAAATTGCCTTCAGTAGTTGATTATTCAATATCAAAGCCAGGTTTAGATATTTTCCTTAAAGTGCCTGAAAAGATAAAAGTTAAATACAAACATTTTCATCCATGTACCGCGTTATCAAGAGTCAAAGCAGGTAGTCAAAACACCTTTATATCTAAATAAATATCAAATAAGCTTCACTTAGATCAATATACCATCAAAATTTCAATCGTTTGGGATTACAAATGATCTGATAATAATCCAACTGATCTATATTTTTTGATGAATCTTCAAATTGCGATAAAACATCAAGGGGTCATCAAGGTATCGTTTTAATATAAGCAAGATTACGTTTTTAAGCATCGAGTTAACTGATATAAAATTAAATATTCCTGAAAATATTAACATCCTTAGTGGATTATGATTTAATTTATCACTATCTGTCTAGATATTAACCATTAAAAGTAACATCAAATGAAATATGGAAGTAAAAACGTCAAATATAATGAAAACTAAAGCATTATAATATCAGATATAGTGGAATTTAAAGTAATATTGGAAAATAAAAAAATGCAACACCGAAAAAAAATAAAAATATATATATTAATATATATATATATATATATATATATATATATATATATATATATATATATATATATATATATATATATATATATATATATATATATATATATATATATATATATATATATATATATATATATATATATATATATATATATATATATATATATATATATATATATATATAAATTAATATATATATATATATATATATATATATATATATATATATATATATATACATATATATATATATGTATATATATTAATATATTATATATTATATATTATATATATTATATATTATTAATATATATATATATATATATATATATATATATATATATATATATATATATTATAGGTTTACTCCTCTTAGCTCGGGTAGGTGGTGGCGCTACTCACCAAGTGGACTCTCCGCCCTTGCCATCTTTTTATTATTATTATTATTATTATAATAATCATCTGTCGTAGACTTTTGTCTAGACAGAGACCATTTTCTACAACAAATTATTACTGGAGATGAAAAATAGAGTCTATATAGCAATCCACTTAAGAAAAAAACAAAGATTCACACCAGGACAATAACCTTTGCCCGCTACATAATCAGGTCTTTACCCAGAAAGTTTTACTGTCAGTGTGGTGGGATTTTGTAGGAATTATTCACTATGAGGTTCTAAATCACAATGGAAACAAATGCTGAATATTGTTGTACTCAGACTAAATATGGCTTTGATTCAAAAACAAGACCAATTAATCGACTACCAAACCAAACCCAGGAAAAAATGAAAGTTAAGTTGGGTCTGGTCTTAAAACTGCACACGAAGAATATTTTAAATCAATATCATTCCAATTTATAAAAATTGAATCAAAACTTTGTCAGTGATCGGGACATGGTCTAAGATTGTCAATAACGATGGAGAATATATTGTAAATTGAAAATGTATTAACTTGTACACTATTAAAAGAACGACAATACTCTTAAGCTATCGCTCTTAGAATTACAGTAAATGTGTTATAGCTATATGCTTCAAAAGCAGATCATTCCTCGTAACCATCAGATGTTTAAATGCAGTTTGTTTTATAAACCAGATACATAAACCTATTTTTAGGACGTACCTAGTGCGTCGCTGCTTATTTTTCAATTCAAACTATTCTTATACTTTTAAAGAGATGGCGCGGGAAACAAGGGTCGGTTCACAGTCTAATCGCTTATCTCATTTTCTTGCGACGACACTACCTTTCAAAATGCTATTAATGTTAAACGATTTATACATGTCGAGTTTCGAACCAAATAAAGAGTATTTGCGGCATATACTGCTTTTCTTGTTAAATCAAAAGAAAAACGTGAGTGAGAACCGTCGTATGCTTGTGGAAGCTTACGGTGATAATGTACAAATTCAAAACTCTTTTGAGCGTTAATTTAGATGATTTAACAGTAGTGATTTCGACTTGAACGGCAAAGAACGTCCAGGTCAACTGAAAAAAAATGAAGATACCGAATTGCAAGCATTGTTGGAAGAAGGCGATATGCAAACTCAACAGCAAATGGCAGAGAGGTTAAATGTTTGTCGCCGAACCATTTATGATCGTCCGCATCCCATGGGAAAGAACTAGAAGGCAGGAAAATGGATACGACATGAACTAAACGACAGAGATGCAAAAGCGGAAAACAGTGTGCGAAGTTTTTCTTGGCATGAAAGAAAGACTTTTTTGGATCGGATCTTGAAAGAAGACGAAAAATGTATATATTTCGAGAATACAAAACGCAGAAAATTATGGATTGATCCAAGACAACCGTCAACATCGACCGCAAGACCGAATCACTTTGGAAAGAAGATACTGTTGTACATTTGGTGGGATCAGAAGAATGTCGTGTACCATGAGCTTTTGAAACTAGGTAAAACAGTTAGTACCATTTACTACCATCAGCAAATGATCATTATAAACCATGCATTAATCGAAAAGTGGCCTGAATGGGTTACAAGATACGGTATAATAATTTTGCAGCACGACAACGTTCCATCACACACAGTGGAAGAGGTCAGAGACACCATTTCGGCACTTGACTGGAAACTCTTGCCCCATTCGCCATACTTACCAGACTTGGTCCCTTCTGACAACCATTTCTTTTCATCGATGTCTCATGTAATTTTCAGGAAACACTTCAACCATTACGGAAATGTTGGAAAAGATGGCTTAATGACTGAACCACCTCAAAAGATGTACGGTTTTCCTTACAGAGAAATAGGAAAAATGTGCAGCTAGCGATGACGTATACTTTGAATAAACCATTTTTTACCTTTCTCCCAAATTAAACGTGTTTTTTAAGAAAAAAATCATTAACCGCCACACCTGGTATCTACAAATTTGACCAAATTTCAACAGTGCGCGAAATAGTGCAGTTTTTAGAAGAGTTTTCGATTACAACATTCGACTTGCTGGCAAAACCGTCAGATTTAGCCAAACTCTTGTATGATTGCTCAAAGCTAGCTGCCAATACCAACTGCTACCAACATGAAGCATATATATATATATATATATATATATATATATATATATATATATATATATATATATATATATATATATATATATATTATATTATTATATATTTATATTATTATATATATATATATATATTATTATATATATTATATTATTATTATATATATATATATATATATATATATATATATATATATATATATATATATATATATATATATATATATATATATATATGCTTCATGTTGGTAGCAGTTGGTATTGGCAGCTAGCTTTGAGCAATCATACAAGAGTTTGGCTAAATCTGACGGTTTTGCCAGCAAGTCGAATGTTGTAATCGAAAACTCTTCTAAAAACTGCACTGTTTCGCGCACTGTTGAAATTTGGTCAAATTTGTAGATACCAGGTGTGGCGGTTAATGATTTTTTTCTTAAAAAACACGTTTAATTTGGGAGAAAGGTAAAATATGGTTTATTCAAAGTATACGTCATCACTAGCTGCACATTTTTCCTATTTCTCTGTAAGGAAAACCGTACATCTTTTGAGGTGGTTCAGTCATTAAGCCATCTTTTCCAACATTTCCGTAATGGTTGAAGTGTTTCCTGAAAAGTACATGAGACATCGATGAAAAGAAATGGTTGTCAGAAGGGACCAAGTCTGGTAAGTATGGCGAATGGGGCAAGAGTTTCCAGTCAAGTGCCGAAATGGTGTCTCTGACCTCTTCCACTGTGTGTGATGGAACGTTGTCGTGCTGCAAAATTATTATACCGTATCTTGTAACCCATTCTGGCCACTTTTCGATTAATGCATGGTTTATAATGATCATTTGCTGATGGTAGTAAATGGTACTAACTGTTTACCTAGTTTCAAAAGCTCATGGTACACGACATTCTTCTGATCCCACCAAATGTACAACAGTATCTTCTTTCCAAAGTGATTCGGCCTTGCGGTCGATGTTGACGGTTGTCTTCGATCAATCCATAATTTTCTGCGTTTTGTATTCTCGAAATATATACATTTTTCGTCTTCTTTCAAGATCCGATCCAAAAAAGTCTTTCTTTCATGCCAAGAAAAACTTCGCACACTGTTTTTCACTTTTGCATCTCTGTCGTTCAGTTCATGTCGTATCCATTTTCCTGCCTTCTAGTTCTTTCCCATGGGATGCGGACGATCATAAATGGTTCGGCGACAAACATTTAACCTCTCTGCCATTTGCTGTTGAGTTTGCATATCGCCTTCTTCCAACAATGCTTGCAATTCGGTATCTTCATTTTTTTTCAGTTGACCTGGACGTTCTTTGCCGTTCAAGTCGAAATCACTACTGTTAAATTATCTAAATTAACGCTCAAAAGCGTTTTGAATTTGTACATTATCACCGTAAGCTTCCACAAGCATACGACGGTTCTCACTCACGTTTTTCTTTTGATTTAACAAGAAAAGCAGTATATGCCGCAAATACTCTTTATTTGGTTCGAAACTCGACATGTATAAATCGTTTAACATTAATGGCATTTTGAAAGGTAGTGTCGTCGCAAGAAAATGAGATAAGCGATTAGACTGTGAACCGACCCTTGTTTCCCGCGCCATCTCTTTAAAAGTATAAGAATAGTTTGAATTGAAAAATAAGAAGCGACGCACTAGGTACGTCCTAAAAATAGGTTTATGTATATGGCTTATAAAACAAAGTGCATTTAAACTTCTGATGGTTACGAGGAATGATCTGCTTTTGAAGCATATAGCTATAACACATTTATTGTAATTCTAAGAGCGATAGCTTTAGAGTATTGTCGTTCTTTTAATAGTGTACAAGTTAATACATTTTCAATTTACAATATATTCTCCATCGTTATTGACAATCTTAGACCATGTCCCGATCACTGACAAAGTTTTGATTCAATTTTTATAAATTGGAATTATATTGATTTAAAATATTCTTCGTGTGCAGTTTTAAGACCAGACCCAACTTAACTTTCATTTTTTCCTGGGTTTGGTTTGGTTGTCGATTAATTGGTCTTGTTTTTGAATCAAAGCCATATTTAGTCTGAGTACAACAATATTCAGCATTTGTTTCCATTGTGATTTAGAACCTCATAGTGAATAATTCCTACAAAATCCCACCACACTGACAGTAAAACTTTCTTAGGGTAAAGACCTGATTATGTAGCGGGCAAAGGTTATTGTCCTGGTGTGAATCTTTGTTTTTTTCTTAAGTGGATTGCTATATAGACCCTATTTTTCATCTCCAGTAACAATTTGTTGTAGAAAATGGTCTCTGTCTAGACAAAAGTCTACTACAGATGATTATTATAATAATAATAATAATAATAAAAAGATGGCAAGGGCGGAGAGTCCACTTGGTGAGTAGTGCCACCACCTACCCGAGCTAAGAGGAGTAAACCGCTGGATTAAAAAAAAATCCCCCAAGCTCAGAGTGGAAATCCATCGTGCCGAGGGGCTGAATGGCACAGGGTTAAAGTGTCCCTAACGATGTCTTCGGATACCTAACGCCCTCCGGTAGTAAATAGCTTTCCCATGGTAATTCAGGGCTCTGCCTTGGTTGACCGTTTTTTTCGCTTGAACCCAAAACTAATATTTATGGAGAAAGATACAGATAAAAGTATTATACGAGGCGGTAGGGTTTTGCGGACAAGAACCCTTCGGAGCCGTCGGGAGGATTTGTTCGGGGTTGGTGAGGCTGGAGCGAGTGGCGGCTCATAACTCTATGACACCACAAGAATGGCGACGAAAATGGCAACATCCCAGTCAACGGCATCCGCTGAATGTGTTTCGCCAGTCAGTAATCCTTTACTATCTGCGACCAACCAGTCTAGAAGGAAGCGAACACGCATGAAATGGACACTTGATATAAACACATTTATCATGTGTACGTTTTACAAAATCACACAATTAGAAACAGATCAGACATCATACCGAAATGAACTTCACAGTTTATTTACCTTGCAGTATCCAGATATCCCAGTTACAGCACAATGTATATCTGATCAAAGAGGGGTCATAATAAGAAATAAGCTCATTCCAGTTGCAATAAGAAGTTGCAGACGAATTACATTCCATAGACCCTCATATTAAGGAAGATATTGAGAATACTAGAGCAAGCACTCCCACCGACGCTTCACATGATATAATCAATAATATTACATCACCCCAAATATATATTTCAAATGATGCCCAATCGGATAGAAAACCAGTTCGCTTGATCCGCGAAACGTTTACTACTACATTAACAGAATACCTAGAAAATGATCTAACAACAAGGCCTTATATACCAGAACAAAGTTCCACCATTAGACTGGCAAAGATTGTTCATTTTCTAATTAAAGTAATTCTTCCTGAAACGGGCAACATGCTCAACTCATTCGAAGACCTACACACAGTTGTCTATTGCGCGGCTCAAACTGCAGCAGTTGTAAATGGATCTAAAATAGTCAAACAACCTTATGAAAAAATATTATCACAGCTGAACGCTAAACAGGGATGACAAAAAGATTAGATTAAAAGTATATGGGAGAACTTCTGGAATTCAGTCGAGACAATCCCAGCAAAAAATTGATGATAAAAGCAACTAGAATATTAGAAAGATTTAGAATTCATGCTAAGTATGACAAAATGAATCAGCATGTTAAAGAGGTCATCGATACCCTAAAACAAAAACTTAAAGTATATAGTTTACGCCATGATCCATACGAAAAAGCGATGGGGCGTAAGCAACAAAACTGTCTTTTTAGAAAAGACGAGCGGAAATTTTATAGAAACCTAATAGATGGAAGTAATAACAATAATCTTGTGGGGAGTTCTGGAACTCCATCCAGCCAAGATATACAGGCATTTTGGTCCAAGATTTGGTCAAATCACGGCCAATATAACAATCATGCCAGCTGGCTACGTTAGGAAGGACCAAATACAAACGCAATTGAACAAATGCCCTATCCTGAAATTACTATAACTGTACTACAGAATATAACAAGCAACCTGCATAATTGGCTGGAATGTATAACCTGCATAACTGGCTGAAGCGCGCTGGAACTGAAAACATCCATAATTACTGGTATAAAAAGCTTACCCATCTTCACCCTTTTATAGTAAGATATTTCAATGAGTTTATTAGAGAACCAAAAGAAATTCCTCGATTTCTTGCTCAAGGCAAAACATATTTACTCCCTATAGGAACCGCCTCTAATAACCCAGCGATTCAGGCCAATTCCTTTATTGTACTTAATTAATACAAGTTTTGAAACGAATACGTTTCCTGAGGACTTAAAAACCAGCCAATTCCAAAAATACCAAAGCCTAGTATACCAAGTGACTTTAGACCAATTAATTTATTACCTGTTGTTGATAAAATCATTGAGACTATAGTATGTACAGAGTTGAAAACTTATTTTGAAAACAATAAATTGTTATTTTCTGCTCAATCAGGGTTTAGGACAAAACATTCTTGTGAGACGGCTATTATGTATGTCTGCGCAACATGGAGGAGCGATATAAAGGTCGGAAAAACTGTGCTTAGTGTATTTATAGATTTAAAGCGAGCATTCGAAACTATTGACCGGGATATACTGTGTAAAAAAATTATTAAGTTATGTCTAAGATCGAAAGCCTTAAAATGGATCAAGAGTTACTTAACAGACAGACATCATAGGACGAGGGTTGAGGGAAAAGTGTCGGCAAAGAGGGAAAGTGCGTGGGGAGTTTCTCAGGGTAGTGTTTTGGGCCCGTTGCTGTTTTTGATATATATCAACGATATTTCTACAATATTGGATAATTATATTATTAGTCTTTTTGCAGATGATACTCTCATATCTGTGTCTGGGTATAATTTGCCTGAGATGGTTGAAACATTGAATAGTGAACTGGCAATACTATTTAGATGGCTATGCAAAAATAAACTTAAACTAAACGAACTGAAAACAAGGTGCATGGTGATAGGGTCTAAAGCAAACTGCAAAAGATTTAATGAGTTAGGGTTAAAAATAAATATTGATTTGATTGATAAATAAAATTGTGATGTTGAAATTGTAAATGAAATGAAATACTTAGGAATACTGTTGGATCCTCAGCTAACATTTTGTAATCATGTCAGTTATCTATGTAGAAAGAAGTATATCGTCACATTTATCACCATGGTCCAAGAGGCTTGTATATAATACTATAGTTTTACCCCATTTTACCTATTGTATGTCTGTGCTGATATCATGTAATAAGGAGAGTATTGGTAGACTTCAAATACAGCAGAACAAGGCTATGCGTGTACTATTGAACTGTAATAGGTATACACCGATAGAGGTAATGTTGCGGTCATTGGATTGGCTTTCAGTTGCGCGGGCCATTGAAGGGGCTAACATTCGATTGATATATAAAATAAAACATAATTTGTTGCCCCATTATTTGAATACTTTTTTGGTACAAAGAGTAAATATGCATTCTTACGATGTCCGTTCTAAGAACAATTATGATGTACCAGTTGTGAGAACTACTGCTCTCCAGAAGACATTGTTTTGGGAAGGTGTTTGTCCCTTTATGCTTTGCCCGCCCACATCGGGAGCGCTCCTAATGTGCATGTATTTAATAGACTGTTAAATTATTATTTGAAGCAATAGTATTTTATCATTTGAACATTAGGTTATTGCTTTTTGATTGTATTTTCTTTTGTTAAGATTTTTTAGAATTTTTCTTACTTTTATTTTTTTTTGTATATTGATTTTTTGTTACTATTAGCTGCATATGCAAAATAAAGTGTGTATTTATTTATTTACCTGCCTTCAAACGATATATAAACATGATTTACTAAATGAAGAACAAAAGGGTTGTAGAAAAAACTCATTCAGGTTGTGGAGAAATTTACAGCTGTTATTTACATGCACTTTAGATTAGATAAATGCAGAACCATTAACATAAAGAAGGGATCTAAGTTAGAGATGACAGGGTTTGCCACTACAGAACAAGAATATATAGAGCCAATGCAGGAGGGCGAAGTATATAAATATCTGGGAATAGAACAGTCTAAGAGAGTTGAGCATAAACTCATTAAGGAAACACTAACTAAAGAATTCACGTCCAGACTTGAGAGCATATTGAGGTCTGACCTCGACAGTAGAAATATGGTAAAAGCTATAAACACTTTTGCTATACCAACCTAAACATATTCATTTGGAATTATATCTTGGTCAAACACAAATATCGAAAGGCTACAACGAATAATTAAAACTACACCAACGAAATATAGGAAACACCACACGCACAGTAGTAAAAAACGACTTACTTTACCAAGAACTGAAGGAGGAAGAGGAATTATAAATATATGTAACCTGCACGAAAAACAAATATCCAGTTTAAGAACATATTTCCATCAAAGAATGATCGAATACCCGCTATATGCCATCGTGTGTTTAGCCGATGATAAGTATACGCCTCTAAATCTTAAACAAATGTAACAACA
The DNA here is from genome assembly GCA_031761425.1 of Cosmopolites sordidus. Lineage (NCBI taxonomy): Eukaryota > Metazoa > Arthropoda > Insecta > Coleoptera > Curculionidae > Cosmopolites > Cosmopolites sordidus. The sequence goes on along the minus strand of JARFXV010000886.1, from coordinate 488,532 downwards.
AAATGAGAGCATTCAGACAACTGGAACAATTATACAAGAGTGGAAAAATATGTCTCTACATGGTAGACACCCCCATGATCTTGACCGTCATCAAGTCAACAAGAGTGCGTCGAATGCCTGGTTGACATGGGGAGATGTTTTTCCGGAGACTGAAGGCTTTATGTGTGCAATTCAGAATCAGGTCGTGCACATTAAGAAGTACCAAAAATATATCATTAAGGATGCATGTGTATCAAATGGCACGTGCAGAAAATGCCACGAAAAGCCTGAGACTATCCAACATATTGCACTAGCATGTGGTAGACTCTCCCAGATGGACTATCTTCACCGTCATAATCAGGTGGCCAGTATAGTCCACCAGAAGCTTGCAAGTTGTAGTAACCTTATACTAGAGCGAGTTCCTTTTTATAAATACAACCCTGAGGCTGTAGTAGGTTCAGCCGATTTCAGGTTATATTACGACCGAACAATAATAACTGACAAAACCGTTCACTGTAATAGGCCAGATATTATATTGCTGGACACAAAGAAAAAAACCTCATTCCTAATCGACATAGATGTTCCAAACATACACAACATTCAAAAGATGGTTGAAGAAAAAATACAAAAATATACAGACCTCAAGTTAGAAATAAAACGGATATGGAAGTTGGACCAGGTCCATATTGTGCCATTGATAATTTCGACAACTGGCATTATACCAAAGAATATGAAAAATAACAAATTTCTGGACTAGAAGAAAATCTGTTTAAAATAATGCGGAAGGCGGTAATCCTTAATACCACTCGCATCGCCCGAAAATTTTTGGAAGAATGAAGTCGTTTTGGCTACGGCCCTCACTTTATTTAAAATCCAGCTTGCCTGGGAAGAAAAAATATAAAGGAACATAATAATAATAACAAAAGGCCTTTATTGCATCATATTAATGACAAAAAAAAAGAAATAAAGAAATGTATACAAGTGAAATAAAAGAATATTCTCAATTTGTTGATTAGTCACTCAACCAACCTACCGATTTCAATTCCTAGATAGAAAAAAACCCACCTATAAAACTACAAACATTTCCTGTCATCTCTCACACACAAGAAATATATTGTGTTCTACAATCTAGATAACTAGATTTTACTGCATTAACGGATGATTCGTCAAACACATAGTATGACAACTTAGCGCACAAGAGGTTGTGGTTTAATGTATCGAACGCCTTAGAAAAGTTCAGTAATACACGTCAATACAGTAAGTACACCTTAATACCTTTAAATCGAAAAATAAATAGTCAATATTAGGGCTCAACACAAATTCAATATTAATTTCATTACTGTCAATATAATCGATGACAAATACACCAACACCTCCACTAAGCCTGTTTTTTCTATGAAAAAAATTAAAATCAGGTATGATAAAAGCTTCTGGTGGGGTGTTGTCGCTCTGCCACGTCTCAGTAATTAAATATTATGTCATAACTATTCGACTGCATAATAAAAACAAGCTCATCAAAGCCAGTAAATATAGAACGCATATTTATATGAGCAACTTTCATTTTTCAGTGCAGTAACCAGGATCACATCAATGTAGATAAAAACAAAGATAAATTTGTTATATATAATATAATAATAATATAATATAAAATTTTAATAGTAATTAAAAATAAGTTAAAAATAAAATAACAGGTGACTTTAAATGTGAGAACATTACGTATGAGAGGAAAACCAAATATTAAAACTGTAAAATACAGACTAGCTACAGAATATAAAGATAATGAAAACAACAATCCGTTCTCGATGTCCATATCAAGTTAATAGTTTTTTATACGTTGCAGGTCCTCCATGTTGCTTATCATTATTTTTTTGTCCTTTGAGAGTACATAAATTTCATCTTTCAGCGTTCATGCATTGTTTTTATATATTTCACGCACTTTTTTAAATAGATCGTATTTAGATTTAATTAACACTTCATACGCGACTATTCCCGAATTTTGAAACAGCCTTTTATTGTAGAACACGTCACGCTTCCACAGAGCCACAAATTCAACTACCACTGATTGACCTCTGGTACTATTCTGTTGTGTTGAACTTTAGCTATTGTTTCCTTTGAAATTTTTACCAATTCAATAGCATGAATGGATGTCGTTCTTTGATATCACAATACCCAATACTGAATGCATTTGTTTACATACCTCATCCAATAATGATGTTTGTTCATTTGCTTTGATACCATGAAGAAGTAATTTTCTTGCATTTCGTTCATTAGTAAACATAACGTATTCGTTTTTAATTGTTTTTGTGTCAGATTTTAATAAAGCCACTTCACTTTTTAGTTCTTCAATAGATTATTTTGCAGACATTTCCAGTTTACGTAATTTTTCATCAAAATTGCTATTGTTAAAATTCGCTTCTCCGACATGCTTCTGACTAATATATTCAGAACGCAATCTATCCAAGCATTTTTCAAAATTTCTCTCCATCTCCTCAGTTTTAGTTGTGAGGTTATTTTGTTGACGAGCCTTAGCAGCTTTATTTTGATTTCTGCCCATTGTTATTATCGATGTGTATATATATATATATATATATATATATATATATATATATATATATATATATATATATATATATAATATATTATAATTTTAATATATTTTACCTTGAATTATGTTTTCAACCGACCTTGAACATTGTTGATATTCCTTCTCTTTATACTTAAAAACTGATCAGTTTTTTTATTACCGTTGTATTGTGAATCATTAGGTTTTAAGCTTTGTGGCTAACTCTTGAATGGATTGGTTTGGATCAGCATCAACGTAAGCTAACAACAGATCTTCCAGATTTTATACAATCAGTAAGAATGAAATCAGCGTTTTTATTTTGTTTAAAACCATAAACTCATAAAGCTCAAATTTCTAATATGCAACTTATATGCACTTTGCTCTTTCATCCTTATAAGTTCATCAAATTTTTTTCAAAATTTAACAATAAACACAAATACCATTATATAGGCATACCGATTTATACATTAAGATTAGTTAGTTAAATTTTATGAAAATAGAAGTAGAGCTAAAATAGGAACAATTAAATTGATTGCTGCAATTAAAAAGACCTAAGATCAGCAAATATTACACAAAGTAAACTTCAGGATTAAAACTCTTCCAGACACAAGGTTAACGTTTCGGAGATTGGCCAGAAAGAAAAATGTAGAAAGACCGGAACAACTTAGTCTGACGAAAGGAAAAAAGCTCATAGTGAAAGAATGAAATCAGTATGGGCGCAAAGGACGACTAACAACAAACGCCTCTAACTGTATTTCGCGTGGTCCACCACGGCCAATACGCGAATGATAATAAAAATATACATTGGATATTGGGTGTTACTGAAATACTCTGCCAGACTTTTTTAGCAAGTTCTACGTCACAAAATAACACAAAAATGTTATACGAACATGGGTCCGGAAATCCTTCCTGTTCAAGATACAGGGGGTTGATGATTTTTTTTCTTTCCTTATTTATATCTTCGGATAAAGAAAGGTGTTGTAACCAAATTTAATACACATCATCAGCCTTCCGGTTGTTATAATCTGAGAGAATATCAAATCCTACAAGCAGCCAGTGGTGTTACTTTGCTACTAATTTAATTTAATAATAATATGGTCCTGTTCAAAATTAAACTTAAATACATTTTTCAACACAGAGTACTAATCTCTACTAAAAGTGTCTCTTGACATTTTTTCATAGCAAAGTTGACTTAACAGACAGGTTTCAGGTACATGTTCACCTAACATACAAGTTTTTATCATAAAAGCTAGTATAAAAGGTTTTTCGATAAGGATTTGAAAAATGAGAGGACTCTCTGAAGAACTGCTTTTATCAAAATGCATACACAAATGCTTACATAAATACACAATACAATACACAATACATTACACAATAAATGAAATTATAGTATGATACTCCCCAAGTCAACATTGATGGAGGTGGTTGATATCCTTTAGGAATTTAGAACCAAAAAAATTCTTAAGGTCTTCTCTGTCTTCAAGAAAATATTTCTAATAATGCTATTTATTAATTAAACACCAACATATTTAAATTAGATGCTCGAAATGGCTTCCACCAACCTATATGCACGCCCTACATCTACGCACTATTAATACACGTGTTCGTTCTAAAATTCCAGACAAGTTGCGAATTTAATCAAAAACTTGCTCAATTCTTCACCTCAATATCGCGATATCTTCTATTTCAATGTTGTAGACTAACGACTTAATATTCCAATCCACTGATTAGGAAATTTTTCATCCTATATGTCACGGGCCTGTCGACCAAAATGTGTTGGAGTACCGATTTGCATAAACCATAATCTATTCCTAACATCTAATATGACATCTTCGAGCAATTCAGGCTGACCCTCGTGGATAAATCTCGAATACATCTGTCCAGTTAGTGTTGCTGGTAAAAAAAAAGGGTCCGATCAATCGGTTGTCAATTATTCCAGCCCAAACATTGACGGCAAACTGGTGTTGGTGTGGAGTTTGAATAATTTCATAAGAATTCTCTCTGCCCAAAGATGATTGTTATAAAAATGCATTCTTTTCTTTTTTGTGAATTGAGCTTCATCAGTAAATAGTACGGAAATATGAAAATTGGGATCAACTGTATGTTGAAGAAACCAATGACAAAATGTCAAGCGGTACAAAAAATCCGTTGGAAGCAAGGCCTCTCTGAATATGGTAAGGGTGCAAGTGATGTTCCTTTAAAACACATAGTGACATCGGTCACTCTATTCGGTCTCTATCTTGCACCTTGAAATTACCTTGTTCCCTTAAACGCCGATGAACATCAGAAACCATACTTCTACTAGAACATACGCGTAGTGGAAATGCTGAGTGGTTTAAAAGTCTTGCTCTTCTGGCATTACAACTGGCCATTCCGTAATATAGGTGAATATCGGCTAATTCTGTATTAGTAGCATATTTCTGCCTTGCCCCCTAATGTATTGTAAAGTAACAATAACTCCAAACTATTTCGGTTGCTAATGACTAACATACGAAAATTTAGTGCTACTGAAGTTTTGTCAATCTGGCGTTAAAGTAAATTATTTATCTTCATAGGTAAGTTGATTTCATTGTATTAGTTATTTTATTATGCGAAGTTTGCCATGAAACCGAGGTAGATGCGAAAAAATGTATACACTTTTTGTAGAGAATAATTTTCTATGTTGAAAAATATATTTAAGATTGATTTTGAACAGGACCGTAATAATTATTCTTTAAATTATTTAGTAGCAAAATCCTATAACTCCCCCACTGGCTGCTTGTAGGACTTGACATTTTCTCAGATTATGGCAACCGGAAGGCTCATTAGATATTTAAAAGCTTTCAAAAACGCCTCAAGCTTCAATTGCAATGAGTACTCTCGTACTTATAATAATCGTTTTGATAACAAAAAAGATCCATAAAAATAGATGTCGCAACGACCTACATAATACGGGCTAAATCATATCGTGCTTTTTAATTAGCTAGAGTGAGGTCAGAAATGATTTAAATAAATTATAGAACGCTTCATTTGTGAAACAGAAACCTCCATCATATTTATCGTTAAGGTTGGTAACTGTTGACACATAAATTCATTTGATATATAAGCTGCTTTGTATAATAGTGAAAATAATAATGCAATTAATTTCGCCCCCGCTGTATTTAATATTCCCTAAAATAATCAAATAATGGGATTTATTTTAATAACTTGTTTCAGAGTCATTGTCCGTAAACTACGTTGGACGATCATTTATCGAATCGTTACTATTATCCAGATCATCTATAAGTCGTAAACTTATGTACGGGGATCGACAATCATCTCCATATACTTGTTTGGTATATACAACATTTGGATATACATTTTCTTCAGTTATATGATTTACAGCTTCAAATGCACTACCCTAATTGAAAAGTTCGCGGAACAGTAACAGAATATATAATCTACTACATTTTGAAGTTTCATTCTTCAATAAGTGCAACTACTGAACAAATAATTAATTGTATACATTATTTGACTATGGATGACAGACAATTAACTTTGAGTAAAATTGTTAAGGCGATGAACATCTCAACTGAACGGGTGTTTCATATTTTGAAAAAGGAATTGGACTTGAGAAAGTTATGTGTAAGATGGGTACCGCATTTGTTAAATTCTGATCAAAAACGACTTCGAGTAAAACATTCTAACCAACATTTGGATCTTTTTCGTAAAAATACAATAGATTTTAAACGTCGTTTAGTAACTATGGATGAGACTTGGGTTTCATCCTGAACTGCAACAACAAACTGCAAAGTGGACTGAGCCCGGTTGTTCAGCTCCGAAGCAGCCAAAGTGGTGAAAATGCAAAAGGCATTTTGTTAACTGATTACTTTCAAATCGGTAAAACAACAACAGGACAGTATTACTCAAACCTTTTAGATTAATGGGCACGGTATAGCGAAGAAAAAATAATTTTCATCAAGACAATGCACCGGCTCACAGAAGTGCTCTTGAAATGGCCAAATTGAAGGAGTTACACTACGAATTGTTGGATCATCCACCATATTCACCAGATCTGCTTCCTCTGACTTTCATCTGTTCCCAAACCTCAAAATATTACTGCATGGCAAACGTTTTTTTATCAAATGAAGGAGTTATAGCAGCTGTAGATGAGTATTCTGAATGACTTTCTGAAAATCACTTCAGAGATGGAATAAATGAATTGGAGAACCGCTGGAAAAAATGTATTGAGCTTCAGGGAGAATATACGGAAGAATAAAGTAATTTTTTCATCTATAAACTTGTTTTATCATTTTCTCTCCGCGAACTTTTCAATTAGCTTAGTCATTGTACAGTCAAAAAAAATCGTTGAAATTTTGAAGAATCGTAAAATTGTAACACAACACGAGATGCAATTTCACACAAGATCGCTAGAACGATAATAAACAAATGAAACATATTATAAAAATGGAAAGAATTCTTGAAAGGCCAATTAAACTTCAAAATGAAGGGAAGAGTAAAGCAAATATTATGTGGAAATTCCCCCACAAACTCAAAAAATTATTTAAAACTTAACAAGTTAACAAAGTTAAGTTTAACAAACTTAAAAAGTTACAAATTTAAAAAATCCAGGTGATAATAGCATAACATTAGAAGCAATAAATTATTGCGATACATATTTGCCGAAAATGTATTAATACATTTATTTCAGGTAGCTGACACTTTATGAAAATTCATATCTCAAGCTTTCAAACAAGCAAAGTATGCAATAAACAGACAAAGTATGACACAGCGGTTTACAAGTCAATATAATGCAGATTTTACACTATCCCCACTATCAACTACTCAAATCATACTTAACAGATAAATCATACTTAACAAATTTTATATTTCCAATAGAATCTCTGCAAGGATGCATTGAAAATGTTGCAGATAATCTATGGGGATTCTGCTATTTCAAGAAGAGTATTTGAGCAGCATAGAGTATTTTGTGAAGGCCGTGAGATCTTTAAATACTTGCCCCATGCGGTCGGCCATCAGCCTCTGTTCACGACAATAACATCGAAAACATTTAAAAAAGCTTACTTAAAAATCGTTAAAGAGATAACAAAATATCATGGCATTTCTTATGGATCATAACACATTGCGAATCATAACACATGCGATACATATTTGCCGAAAATGTATTAATACATTTATTTCAGGTAGCTGACACTTTATGAAAATTCATATCTCAAGCTTTCAAACAAGCAAAGTATGCAGTAAACAGACAAAGTATGACACAGCGGTTTACAAGTCAATATAATGCAGATTTTACACTATCCCCACTATCAACTACTCAAATCATACTTAACAGATAAATCATACTTAACAAATTTTATATTTCCAATAGAATCTCTGCAAAGGATGCATTGAAAATGTTGCAGATAATCTATGGGGATTCTGCTATTTCAAGAAGAGTATTTGAGCAGCATAGATTATTTTGTGAAGGCCGTGAGATCTTTAAATACTTGCCCCATGCGGTCGGCCATCAGCCTCTGTTCACGAATAACGAATCATGTTCACGAATAATCGATAATCGAATCATGTTCACGAATAACATCGAAAACATTTAAAAAAGCTTACTTAAAAATCGTTAAAGAGATAACAAAATATCATGGCATTTCTTATGGATCGTAATACATTTTGGTTGATATTCTGGGCATGAAACGCGCCAACTAATACGGCTCTCATTGTGCGTGATTTTTGGGCCAAACATTTGACGAAAATGATCGCTCAGGCACCGTATTCACAGGATATAGCTCCGAGTGATTTCTCTCTTTTCTAAACTCAAATATCCGCCCCACGGAATGCGTTTTGACTCGATTGAGAACATTAAAACACTGAAGGCCATTCCGGCCTAGGCGTATTCCAAGTGCATGGATGATTACATCCAGCATTGGCATATATAAAATCAAATAGAGCCTATTTTGAAAGGTATAGTAAAGAGTTGTATAAAAATTGCAAAAAATGTTTTTTTTACCAGTTACGGTCAGTTTTGATCAGATGGTAGTATTAAGTGTCAGTGTATCCTAATGTGATAGCCACCCAAAACGTCCACTGCCATACGACCTATCTACAAAACTCAGATAAGTCTCAACGCTTCATAGAAATGCATACAGTACTTTCATTTCAAGAGTAGCCATCCTTATTATTTCTTTTAGCAATGAAAATTAGCTCTAGACAAAAAACACGTCAATTTTGGTATCGAGGGGGAAGTTCAAAACCAATGTCCGTTATATTTCACCTCCGTATCTCCAGTCACCTCTACATACAATTTTTGAATGGCAACCTCTATCTTGTAACATATCATTTTAAAGGTCTTGAAAATCCCAATTAAATTGTTTTTTCAGAAAACTGAAATCGGTTGATCCGTTCTCGAAAGAGAGAGAGAAAACATTTTTTTTTAGTATTTAACGGAGTCGTAACATTGTGTCTACAAAAAGTATGATCAAAGACTTTTTATTTTAACTCGATGCTCATTTGTGTTTTAATACACACTTTATTCCGCATTGCAGCTAAAATTAAAAACATTTTTATCAGAAGTGTCGATTTTCAACCGTTTATCAAGTGATGTCAGTTGCAGTGACAGTGATATAATTAAACGATGTATAGTTTACAAGAGAAAATTAAATTATTTTTATTTATGGTGCTGAAGATGAGTGTGCTCGCACAACAGCCCGACTTTTTAATGAAAGGCATCCATACAAACTTATAAGACATCAAAACGTAATATAACTTGTTGAAAAATTTGAAGAGACTGGGTCTGTGTGTAAAACATGAATAAGCAGCCGAGAGTTTTTAATGAACCCACACAGATTGAAATTTTAGGACATTTTGCTGTTCCATCAATACAATTCCAAAAGTCGGTAAGATAACAAATATTTGCATTAGTTCCATTCATAAATTTTTAAAACAAAAACAGTTATTTGCTTACAAATTTACTATTCGTCAGCAGCTCAGCGAAGATGTTTATGACAGAAGGCTTCAGTTTTGTAAAATAATAACGGGGAGGATCCAAAATTTACTAAAGAATATATGTTTCAGTGTTGAAGCAACATATTTCCTTAATAGCTCTGTAAATAAACATAAGTGTAGATACTGGGATGATAACATGTATTTCAAGGGGGTTATATGCAGTTTCCCCAAAAGATTAACGTTTGTGCTCGATTTCTGGGGAATGAAATAATTGTATTGTCTAAATGGTTGTGGCGTGTTCATATATTTTTGTAATTTTTTTGGGGTTTTTTGCCACGATATACAACTCAAAAAATACCAAGAATATCTGTTCTTATATAAATAAAAGAATCACTGGTTTTAGATCGTGGCGAAAAAACCAAAAGAAAAAGAAAAAAATAATAGTTGCGATTTTTATTGAAGAAAATTTAACCGGTGAATTAAACTTATTGGAAAGCGACATCGATCCACTCATAACACAGTCCATAGAAAACCAAATCGATGAAGAAGAAAACTTACTGTTGCGTTAACAAAATTTATACTTTCAACATGATGGTGCACCACCGCAGTACGCATTACATGTTCGACAATAACTGGATCAAAGTTTTCTGACAAATAGATAGGTAAAAGAGTCTCTGTGGAATGGCCGGCGAGATCTCCAGATATAACGCCAATGGATTTCATTCTTTATTTATATTTTTTTAATTTTTTGTATATTATTATGTATACATGCGGGTTAATTAATAAAAACATCTTTGGAAACGTTCGAAAATAATTCGAGAAAAGATTATACTATTGCTTAGCTAATGGTGGTGGATATTTTGAGCACTTAATCAAGTATATTTTTAATTTCATTATTTTATTTTTTCATTACTTCATTAATTAATTTTTGTGTTTTAGTTAAAAAAATTTCACTCGCCCGAAAATTTCTATTTACAGTCGTTGATAGTAACATACTATTATTTTTCCTTGTATTATGAAAACGAATCAACCGATTTCTGTTCTGCAAACGCAGTTTAATTAGGGGTTTCAAGAACTTTAAAGTTATATATTACAAAATAGGGATTGCCTATTTTATTGAAAATTTTTAGGTACAGGTGGTTGGGCGCATGGAGGTGAAACATAAAATATAACGGACAATGGATTTGAAGTTCTCCCTCGACATCTAAATTGACGTGTTTTTTCTCTAGAGCTAATTTTCGTTGTTAAAAGAAATAATGAGGGTGGCTACTGAGTGAAACACACTAAGTGAAAGCACTGTATAAACTCATATAAACAAATAAGCTTTAGACTTAGGTTTAAATTATTTTTAGATTTAGAATTAAATTTTAAAGATTACTCACTAGAGTAATTCTATACATGTCATTGACCTGAACCATACTAAAAGCTTATTATCCACTGGGCATAATACAGAACTCTTTAAGAGTATAATAAAGAAAGTTAAAGAAAATATAAACTTTAAGAAAAAATAAACAAAGACTTATATCTAAATTTCCACTATATTTAAAACTTGTACTTCGATTGTTTTAATATATAGTAGATTTTTCTAATACTGTTTTATTGATACATTACTGGTATTTGAAAAATACAACAATTGTAATACATAAATGTATGTGACTAGAGTTTCGTAAAACGTTACATTCTCAAACACTACTTCAAAACTGGGAATGTAACATCATTTTACGAAACTATAGTTACACATTTAAAAATAAAAGTGATAGATAACAAAGTATAAAATTGTTTTATTCGATTTGAAAAATGAACTATCACAAAGTAACGGACAAATCAATCAATAATTGTCAAACAAGTGACATATAGTGGAAATTTAGATATAAATGTTAGTTCGTTTATTTAATGATCACCTACGGCCTTAACCTATTAAGGCCAGGCCGAAAGCTTACTAAGGAACTACGCGAAAAAATACGAATGCTCTAATTATATAATGGTCCTCTTGTTCTGAAGATATGGAGAAAAAGTGCTAGGCGATTATTAATGTAATTCAGACTAGGAAGATTAGTAATATTCAATATTTTCACGTTAGTTTAAACCCAAAGAATGCTCTTATAGTGCAGTAGCCATACACACATATACTAGAGAGCCTTTATTTAATCCTGTAATTCACTTGACTAGTGATTTATTTAAATTTACTTAAACTTACTTACTTTGAACTCACTAAAAATATTACTCACATTTCCGCAGTCTGCAGTCTGTTTTCAAACAATTGATTTGGTTATTATTAGTTTCTATGCTTTCTGAGCAACAAAAAATATTTTAAAAGCTGATAAGTTATTTTATTTTATTTTTTTTTACTTTAGGTTCGAAACAATGCAGTGCAAGTGAAATGTTATGTTTATTTTATTTATTATATCTAAACTGTGTATCTAATTCAAAGAAAAAGATTATTTACAAAAACTGAAAAAATAGTTTGTCGCAGTTAAAGAAAATTACTGATTTCGCGTTAATCATTATCAAGTTGTAATGTTGGTTGTCCACATTTATAGGTCACATGGATTTCGGGATTAAATGAAGGCTATACAGTAAATCTACATATAGTAGTAAACGTTACTTGCTATAAGAGATAAAACAAAATTGAAATACAGTAGTAAAAATTCTAACGAGAATCTTTCGATAAAATTCAATTGATATTTTCGCCGGCCGCGGTGGTCTAATGGGTTAGTCACCTGCCTGGCAATCCAAAGGTATCTGGTTCGATTCCAGAGCTCGGATGGTTGTTTTTCTTTAATTCTTCTATTTTTCTTACTTCCTACCCCACACACACTTATATACACTCATATTACGCATACATGCCCACACATATCTACACCTAAATGTCTGTGATTGTTTCTAGGCAAGAGTGCAAGAGTGCAAGAGTGCTAAAGGTTCCGCCCGTTAAAGGTTGGGTAAGGCCGGATGCCTTCTGAGAAGTATTCTATGTTGGTCACTCGCCAGTCGGTAGGCTTCCTGATAGACTTATGGGTAGGCACATAACCAAGGGTTTATAGCCTAACGGGGTGCTGGCTTGGGTTTGTCGGTAGCTGATGACCGTGGTTCGGAACCCTCGTTAAGCTGTAGAGCCAATCGCTAAATAGTCTAAGATGCTGATGCGCCTTTAACCGTAAACTCTTTTCTTTTTTCAATTGATATTTTCACTATTCGTTAATAATAATTTTAGTCAAATGTCGTGTTGTTATTGCATTCATTATATGATATGTGATAATATTTATATCATTAAATATTCATTATGCTTATTATGATTTTGTCAGAATTTTATAGTTTATTGTTTTCAGTGTTATTACATGCTTTAGAAACATGCTTAATTATATTGTGAAAAAGTTATTACGGCTTATGATGTTTTAGTATCAAAAATGTAAATATATACGATTTTTTTCCAGTGTGTTAATCTTCCAAAAACCTGACAATCACTTGCCAACCATATCTTAACTTACGTTCCATCCACAAATATCGTCTCCATTTCATCAAAACGAGCTTGACCTCAATTAAATGTAGAATTGTAGAACATTTAGAAAATGTAATTCTTTCTAAAGTGTCTGAGGAATAATATTGTATACCATACTAGCAGATGTTTCGGTTCATAATGTTGATTTTTTGGCAAAATTTGGGTGTTTATTTCCATACAAAATAAATTATTTTAATAATCAAAGTATTGGCTATCGTAGTTATTACTTTTTCTCATCATCTTGTTAAAGAATGGATTTTGCACCAAAAGAACTTATGGTTTTTGATGTCAACCAACCAATTCATCAATTTTCACTTTTTAGATAATCCATCGAAATAAGTGGTAGTCCGAAAGAAACAAGTCCGGTGAATACGGCGGGTGGGCTAGGACGTCCCATTTATCGCTTTCCAAATAGCTTTTTACACATTTTGCACCATGGGACTGAGCATTGTTATGTTGAAAAATATCTATATCGTGTATATACTTTATCGTGTCTTTGGGCGAGTTCTAGTCGTGTATCCTTCAATGCTCGGTTCAGTTTTATCAATTGGTATCGGTATCGATCGCCAGTATCGTTTCACCAGGTTTCAGTAATTCATAATACACTGCTTCCCTACTACCCCAACAAATATACAGCAAAGCCTTATTTCCATATATATATATATATATATATATATATATATATATATATATATATATATATATATATATATATATATATATATATATATATATATATATGTATATATATATCTATATATATTGCGCACTGGTTTTGATATTGAAGGCTGGCCTGGGTCTACGCATAATTTTTTGCGCATTAGATTGTCAAACTAGAGTCACAACTGGATGCAAAAAAACCAATTATTTTGTGTCTGGCAAGCAAAATTTTACAAGTGGTTTTTCGCCTTTCAATGTCTCTTTCCTTCAATTTATATCGAACCCATTTTTTTTCCTTCTTGTTCTTTCCCAATGCGTGTAGATGTTCGGAGATGGTGGATTGTGCAACATTCAATGCTTCTGCCAATTGTTTCAATGTATGACTTGATATAACTTTATCCAATAATGATTATAAATGAATTTGAAAAACCCTTTGGTACTACAGTAGTATTTTTAAAATTTTAATGAATAATAGAACCAACAACAAATAAGAAATATAAGTTCAAAAAGAGTTACCAGTTTGTAAGTAGGATATCAAAACATAGATATTGGATTATTTCGTAGAGTGCAAAAGTTTTTAATCTGATTCCTTTCAGGATATTTGGTCTGTAGTAAGAATAATTATGGTTAAATCAAGTAATGAAAATTTATCATTGAATCTCTCTGTTTCGTCACTGAAATGAGACGAATTAGCAGAGAGTGCGCTAAGTATTTTTTTTAATCTAAAAAAGGGGTGACAGGCCAAATAAGTTTGAAAACCTCAGGTCTAAATCATATTTGTTTTAAAACTTAAAGAATATTCATCAGCTTCCCCCAAAATAATAAAATTGATTTCTCTAAGCTAAATATCTTACCAAACTGTTATCGACAAAGTGATTTTTGATAAATTCCATTTCTTAGTCCATTCCAACTTTGTTTAAAAGACGCGCAAAGAACTTAGACTTTATTCAGTGACTGGAGCTTAACGTAGCATCCGGACAACAGTTATCATCTACCGATTTAGACTAGTCAGCACCCAGGTTTGGCTATCAACGCTTGGTTTGTGCTTAACCTCCATTCTCTCGATAAGACTACTGACTGGCGAGTGACTAATGCAAAATTACTCTCAGAAGGCATCCGACACTAACCGGTCTCGAAATGGCGTGACTGGGAAGCAATTCCTTGTTACGATTTTGTACAAAAATTTAAGAAAAAATCATGGAATTACATACTTCGTAACCTATAAATATAATGTTCTGAGTATAATATTTAGTTCAGGATCTCAAACAGAGTTAAATGGTAATTTGAATATTTCAACTAGTCTTTATGCGAAAAAAACTCCAACAGAAATAATCTAATGATCAATTAATCTACGAGGTGTGATTATTAAATAACGAGACTGACGCTGTAAAACAATTTATTTTGATTTCAAACATATTTATTTATTATCACTTTCAATATACACTTCTCCTCTATTCCTGCAACGCTCCATGCTAATCTTCCATAGTTCCAAACAGTGCTGAAAGTATTCTTCTGTCAGCTCCTTCAGAACGTGTGCCGGTTTCCCTTTCACAGCTTCAACAGACTCAAATCTTTTTGCTTATAATGCAGATTAGATAGAAGTCGCACGGCGCATGATGCGGCGAATAAAGCGGATGGTCTAACACTGGGATGCTATACTTGACTAGAAACCTCTACAATGCGGAATGAGCTGGCGCATTGTCTTGGTGGAGAACCCATGACTTGCCCCTCCACAATTCGGGTCGTTTTTTCTTTATTCTTTCACGCAGTTCAGCAAGAACGTGTAGGTAGTAATGTTGATTAATAGTTTGACCCAGTGAAGGTACATAATCCCATGAATATTGAAAAAAACAAATTTGAGCTCTTCCAGTACAAGGATTGGAGCTTCGTTTCAGGATCATAATTTAAAAAAAAAACACCATTCGTTAAATGTTATTATCCTCTCCAATAAGTTTGAGTAATTTTCAACAGCTTTCAAAGCGTCAATACAAACATTTTTGCGAGCTTCTTGTTCAAACGTGAAAATTTTAGGCACCATTTTGGTACACACTTTTTGCATGTTACAATTGTTATGTATTTGCCGTACGTATTCTTTGTCAATTCCTAAAGTTTCAGCAATCGTACGAATAGTTAACCGACGATCAGATCGAGCCAGATTACCGATTTTTTCGATATTGTCATCCGTGTTTGACGTGGAAGAGCGAGCCTGGCATGGATCATCTTCAACGTCTTCTTGGCCATATTGAAAACGCTTAAACCACTCAAAAATATACGCACACGATAAACATTCATTGCCATACACTTTTTTAAAAAATTTATAATTTTCGGTAGCGTTTTTTCCAAGTTTTAAGTGAAATTTTACAATAATTTATTGCTCTATTGTTACACTTAACACTTTTCCTGGGACACTAAAAAACAACTGTAATGCAAACGAAGGCTACGGTGCATGCGTACTTCTTCTGTAGCAGCCTCAGTCTCGTTATTTAATAGTCACACCTCACTTCACACATTAGTGTGAAATACTAAATTCAAAGAGATTTACCTCTAAATACCAAAACACTTGTTTTCAATTTCATCGCCGCGCCTTTGTCCATGTTCGCATCATCAGGAAATTATTCGAACTAATGACCTGACATCAGAATTGATTTTCTTGATGTCGGGAGATGATTTAATCGAAGATCATCAGGAGATGAATCTTTCTCTGCTTATGATGATAACATGGCGAGCGAAACACGTTTCAGGACATTTAAAACAAATATTTTGTGGTAAATCTCTTTGAGTTTGTTACCTATCATTAGTTATCAGCAAATAAATGTCACCATCACATTCACATTTTAAAGATACCAACATACCGAGATTCTTGGAATAGCGTACTTTTTAATGGAATTCTGCACTTGTCTCCTATATTGTCGCACAGATTTATTTTACGAACGAACAAATTGCCTTACTTCAGAAACAGTCAAAAATAATTTTCGGAATGGAAATATTATTCCTGCAAGATAATATAAAAACTTAAGCTAGGCTACAATGACTGACGCTCAAAAGATGTTGCGTTAGGAAAAGGAAATTGTACTAGAGGTCTGAAGGACTGAATTTAAATTACATAATCAATAATTTAAAGGGGATATTCTTGTATATATAGGAAAGCAAATTATTTCATTTACAACATTCAAGCTCTGATAAACTTTGTTGATCACCTGTTATAAAGAATGTTTTTTTTTCGTGATATTTGTGAAAGTTTGGATCTGGATATTTAGTAGTGCAAACGTGCAAGTTTTATTACAGCTAATTACACTTAATTTAGTTAAACCACAATTGAAGAGTAGTCACATTTTTCTATTTATATCATATATGTACCAGCGTAAAAAAAGCAAAGCAAATATGGAGGGGGTAGCCTGTATGTCCAGGAGCGTAATCTGTGCTAAATGATTTAAGTGCCGAGCTGTCCGTTGAATGGTGTTGTCTTGCATGAGTAGCACGCTGTTGTTTGTGACTAGTAGCGATTAATGATGTGTTTATTAATGTTTTAAAATTGGAAAAAATGAATATCCGTGCATTTAGCGAAAGATTGAGACAAGTGCATGCGATAGTGCCAAAATCAACATGAACTATGCAAAGTAAGGCTAGGGTGAGTGGAAAGCCTTATATCACACAAGAAAAGCAAGAAATAAAAACCTAGAAATCCTGTTTCAATAAGTGAGGTAGTATAATTTATAGTATTTATTAATAGGCGTTCTACGGCTTTCTTTAATTCGTAAATACCAAAAATGTAGGGTTTTCGTTTTTTATGTTGATATATTAAACTTGGTTTCAGGTCATCAGTAAATGTAAATACAGATGTGGTTGATATGAACTTTTTGCTTGGAGCTGGGACTCAATGAGCAAACTAACTATCTTAATCTGAGATTATTGTAAATTTTACCAATACAACGTCGTCGCCATGGTATTTATGAAGACTCGGCACAAAGCAGAAGGCAATGTACCATAAGTTTTGTTGTACCAGACGGAAAAGCAAATTTAAAAAAGGTATGTAACAGGACCTTTATGGAGATATTTGCTATCAGTCCTCAAAATATTACAACACTTATAAAAGGAGGCATAAAAAGGAGGGGCGTGCTACCTTTACAGATCAACGAGCAGCAAAAGGTTCCAAATTGCAGACTGTAGAAGATGTAAAGGCAGTACTTTCTGCTGTTAGACCTTATAGGCCATATATGTCTTCAGGCCATCAGGTCTTAGATATGGGTGAATGTGTTTTTTTTTAACTTTTACAAAGCCTCAAAGTATATTACAGATACATCAAAACTTAGTATAAGTCAAATATCGAAGATGCGTGTGACCAAACAACAAGGCGTAATATAATACAAGAAAAATTTTAGTGACTCAGTTTTCTAGGAAAAATGCCATGTATTGAAAAAGGGTGTGACTATAGAAACTATAAAGTCATCAGCGCTCTTAACTTTGGTATTCAGCCAATAAATGAAAGTAAGAAAAAAGATATCGTGCAGTTCTTAAATGTGTTGGTGAAGAAAACAGAGCCTTCCTTACATTCATTTTGGAGTCTTCAATACATTATCAGTGTTCTTCAAATTTTTTGAAAGTCCTTAGTAAGTGGACTTAGGTCATTTCCACAATTTTTTAGTTTTTCCTACAAAAAAGTTTATGCATTGTATTGATTTAAACATTTTCTTATAATGTATGTTTAGGTATATTAATAAAGACAAAATATCAATATAAATATATAATTGTTTTATTTCTGGTTATAAAATAGATTTTTGTGATTTAACGCAAATTTTGATTTTGAAACTCAACGAGAATTTAAGCGAAAAAATGCTCTCGTCCCGCATTTCATCATTTATTTTTTATTATTTATTCAAGCAATTTCAAAAATTCGGCACACTTGGGGATAAGTCCCGCATTCGAAGTCTAAGAATGGTGCCAAGTGCAGAAAATATTGCACGTGTGGAGTAGTCTCCAGAAACGTCGATTTGGTATACTATTGGGGGTTTCTCTATGCAGTTTACGCCGAATATTGAGAAATGACTTGTACAAGTTCAAGACCTGTTGCCTACAGACAATAATAAAAAAAAATACAACACAATGTAACCACTTTTTTAACCATAATTTTCATGTCAAATAAGTCAGCTCCGGATTATTTTGTATGGAGATTTTTTAAGGAAAATCTTTGTATTAATAAGCCCCAGTCCATATTATGAAGGATTATGAAATCGTTGTATTAACACCAGATAAATTGATAAAAGTTATCGAAAATGTGTTACAATGGGCATAGAGTTACATTGCTGGTAATGGCTCAGAGTAGGTTGACATAATTTTCAAAAATTAATTAGCACAATTTTACACACGACAAATATTAATTTATTCATAATTTGTCTTCACAATAGAAAAATTGGAAATAATATCTATTTTAATGGATTTTAATTATAATTATTTCCGATTCTTTCTCACAGTAACTACAAATTAACATTTAAAATCACTGAACTTTGTGTTTGCTAATTCCATATTTAGATATTTTAATGAAGATTATTTTGTTCTCTTTGTTATAAAATATTTTGTTCTTTAGGGTAGTTCAATCCTAAAATAATACTACAATCAATCCATAAATAATCCTACTAAAATAATGAGTTTCTTCGCAAAAATAAAAATGATACAATATCTTAGAATTATAATAAATGTATTGTACTCGAAGAAAGAAAAATGAAAGGATTTGCGATTAGAGGCGCATGAACATCTAAGGCTAATTTTAGCTACTGGACCTAGAGCTTAACGTGGGTTCCGAACCACGATCATCAACTACCGACAAATCCAGGCCAGCACCCCCCTCCTGCTATCAACCGTTGGTTATGTGCTTACCCATAAGTCTATCAGGAAGCCTACCGACTGGCGAGTGACCAACGTAGAACACTTCTCAGAAGGCATCCGGCCTTACCCAGCCTTTAACTGGCGTAACTGAGGGGTAATTGGTTGTCGGATTTTACACTCTTGCCTAGAAACACTCATGACATAAATAAAATTTAATCTAGCCATTTTATAATTATAAGCTTTATAAGCTATGATTGAAACCTTAAAATATCTTAATACATCAATTAAATAAACATATTGACTACTATACTAATGATAAAAAAATCAACAAATTCCACTCCAAATTTGTTCAAAATAAAATAAAAATTTCACCCATGATTATTATGGCAATCGGTAACTCTGCGAGAGACACTGACTATATTTCACTTCCTCGCCGATTTCGTATAGTAGGAAGCTCGTCACGTCCTTGGATACTTCGGGGACGACCACTATTTTAACTCGTGAATAATTGTTATCCTCAAGCCATCTTATACACGCCTTCTTAACGGTAGATGTAGCTATGTATAATCGTCTCTCTGTTTCATATTTTTTCATACCAATAACTCCTCCCACTTAAAATTTCTACAATTGCCTAAAAAGACATGGTGCGGAATAAAAACAAACTTTTTTAAACGGGGGCAATTTATGCACTTGCATAAATTCAATTTTTATTCTAATATGTATACTGACTATCGTAGCCTTAGTTCCCCAGTTTATAATATAGGGTGATTATTTTACTATGTACGAACTTTAAATTTAAATAAAACACCAACCAAATTAGATGTCGTGAAGATATTTATTTTATGTGAAAAAAAAATTCATTGATATGAATGTCTGAAAACAATTTCCGACAAATATCCCCCGCGGCTATTTCTGACAAAGCGCATTCTGTGAATCCAATTTCCGACCACTTTTTTCAAACAATTGGGGTCTTATGTCCACAATTATCCGAATTATGTTGGCTTCCAAAGGATGAATAGTTGCTGATTTATCGGCATACACCAAAGATTTAACATAACCCCAGGAAAATAATCTCAAGGCGTTAGATCACATGATCTTGATGGCCAATTAGCAGGTCCGCTTCTCAAAATAATTTTCCCACCGTGTTACCTCAATAAATCGATGGTTACGTTGGCCGTATGGCATATGGACCCGTCCTCTCAGAATCACATCTCGAGATCAAGACTATTCAAAGTCAGAATTAAATAATCATTGATCATCGCTCTGTAACGATCCTCATTAACGGTAAAGTGCTTTTCAGCCTGATTTTTAAAGAAATGCGGTCCAATTATACCACCGACGTACAATTTGGACCATAAGGTGCAGTTGTTGCAGTGTTGGATCATTTGCTGATTATTCCAAATGCGGCAATTTTAATTATTAACGGAACCATTTAGCCAAAAATAAGCTGTGTCCCTGAATAAAATGTGAACAAGCTAGATCTTGTAAGATACTAGACGAACATATTTATGCAAAATTTTTCAAGTCGTCGAATATCAAAACCCAACTTCCTGCGAAAGGCGATGAATTGACAAACTTAGATCTTCATAGCACTGCCAGCAACAGTGGGAATATTTTCTTCAAAACGCATCGTTTTTTGTCTTGTTTTTGTTTTAATATGGAGCAGTGAAATGG
The DNA here is from genome assembly GCA_031761425.1 of Cosmopolites sordidus. Classification (NCBI taxonomy): domain Eukaryota; kingdom Metazoa; phylum Arthropoda; class Insecta; order Coleoptera; family Curculionidae; genus Cosmopolites; species Cosmopolites sordidus. The sequence goes on along the minus strand of JARFXV010000886.1, from coordinate 467,425 downwards.
CTTCGGAATTTGGCAAACATTTTGTTGTTTTATTTGAATTTAAATTTCTGACACACTAAGAAATACAGGAAAGGGCTATTAGGTATTATTTGAAAATAAAATGTAATATTTTTATAACGATTTATTATATTCATTTCAACATTTATTTGATTTATTTTTTTACAAAAAAAAGAATAAACTTACGGGTTAACTGAAGTGAAATTATTAGTTTTTACATTATAACATGTTTTAAACGATTTACGTCATATTAAAAAACATGATTAGTTGTGTTAGGTAAATAACTAAATGGTAAAAGGAAATAACTTTCGACTATTTAACCAACGATTCTTCCCATTATTTGAAAGGGAAAAGTTCCTTAAAACTGTCAAAAACCTAAGAGATTCCGTAAAAAAATACAAAGTTATTAAATCGCCAATCTACGGCAATCGAAAAGAATTATCATTTTAAACATATATGTGTAAAAATCTGTTTTAGAAATAATAAATGGTTATTAGTTACTGAATAAAATACAAATAAACTAATAATATTGTTGAAAACAATTTTTTTTAATTAAAAGTGGCAACATGCGTTTTTAATAAATCTTTTAAAACGTGTAATGGTGTGAAAAATTAATGATTTTAGCCACAAATAGTAATTCCAACTGTGACATTAAACGATATTAATGTGTAATTTCACATTTTTTTGTAAAAAACAAACCAAAGCGATGCTAATAAAATAAAAATATTTATTTTATTTTATATAAATATATTATATCTTATAAACAAAAATATTACATCTTAATACCTTAAGAGAACAATGAAATAATAAACTTAATTTTCCTAACAATTTTCAATGTTGCCAATTGTAAGCAAAATTTAATAGTAATGTACTAATAATATAATCCTACACACACACACGCACACGCACACGCACACGCACACGCACACGCACACGCACACGCACACGCACACGCATACGCACACGCACACGCACATGCACACGCACACGCACACGCACACGCACACGCACACGCACACGCGCACGCACACGCACACGCACACGCGCACGCACACGCACATGCACACGCCCATGCACCACGCCCATGCACACGCACACGCACACGCACACGCACTCGCACACGCACACGCACACGCACACGCACACGCACACGCACACGCCCACGCACACGCACACGCACACGCACACGCACACGCACACGCACACGCACACGCACCACGCACACGCACACGCACACGCACACGCACACGCACACGCACACGCACACGCACACGCACACGCACACGCACACGCACACGCACACGCACACGCACACGCACCCGCACACGAACACGCACACGCACACGCACACGCACACGCACACGCACACGCACACGCACACGCACACGCACACGCACACGCACACGCATACGCACACGCACACGCAGACACTCGCGCACTCATACACACTGTAACTGTAAGAAAAATGGAGATAGAGTTAAAGTTGGTATGCTGTGAGGGCTAGTCCAACACAAGGGAAGTCATATGATTCTCTACGGTGTATAAAGCATTTCCCTCCTCAAATATTTTAAAATCCTGTACATGAAAGTTTTGGCAAGGAATTGTGAAATTGTTTTTATCTTAAGAGACCTATTTTCAGTTAAATGGCTTTATTAATAAACATAATTCACTATACTGAGGCGGAGCGGATTAACTGCTGATTTATGAAAGGTCTCTCATTAGAGAGAGTGACAGTGTCGTTTGGGGATTTCCCACAAATAATTGCTGGACCTTTTTTTTTGAAAATGCAGAATGACGAGTAGATACCAGAAATGCCGAGAACTACAGGTATATGAAAAACTTTTCCTTGCATCAATTAGGAGACCCTGAGGCCTATTATTGGTTTCATTAGGATGATCCTACAACCAAAACAGCAAGGGCTATAACAGCGATTTTGAAGAAACAGTCAATTAACCTCCAAAAATATAAATCTCCAGTTCTCGCCAGCCCTGACTACTATATTTGGATTTACCTCAACTAGAAAGTTTATATTAATAAACTTCAAATCAATTCAGGGACAGAATTCTGTGAGAAAAAAGACGGAATATCAAGAAACACTAAATAAGGTGATGGGAAGATATTGTAAAAAGAACATGATACGATGACCACCATTTAACAGGCATTTTGTGAAAGTAATTGATTAAAATTAAAAAAATAAAAAATTAAACTCCAAAAATTACAAACTTTCAATACTCAAAATGCTCCATACTTCAAACCTTTATACTCATGTATATATGTATATTTAGTTCCAAATATTAGTTCATTCATATTAATTTTATTCATTTCTAAAACTAATTAGGCTAATTAGATTAAAAAAAAAATTATTGCACCATGTTGTTAATTAATTTTTATTTCAGGAGTAGAAATAAAAGATCTTTCTTTAAATACTAATAAGATGGGACGATAATGTAAAATGCTATATAAAGGACTAAAAAGATTGAGTTTTATTTTAGAATATCCTCGTATCTCTCGGGCAGTAATAATATTAATAGCTTTTCAGTGAAGATTATCGGACGGATTGAGATTATTTAATATGGTTGGAACTTTCAATCGTGGAATATTAATCACCTATTTGTCAGATTACCGAAAGGATTTATTGAACATTAATTTGAAAAATTCAAAATAATATTTTAAGAAATATGTAATTGGTAACTTATTATTTTGAAAAGTCAAAAATATAAAACTATTAATTGATTCAAAATATACGGCAGAACAAAATATCAATAATTAATATCATCATTATTATTTGGATAGATTTAGCATAAAGGCATTCGCACTCCCCCTAAGAGAAACATTAACTTATCCAAGATATCTTAGATATCAAAAGGATTAAGCTCTGTGGGGGCCCTTTCCATGTTTTCGGATCATCGTGATGACGGTGGTTGTCTTTGGTTTCCTGTTGTTATCCAAAAACTTTACGGTTAAAGCCTAATATTTTAATATTCCCTATCAGGCTATTTCTCATGATTCCAGTTGATGACAATACTATCGGTATTGTTTCGACGCACTTCATATCCCATTGTCTTTTCATCCGTTCTTGAAACTTTTTATACTGCAGACTTTTTTCAACTAAACTATTGTTTGGGATAGATGTATCTACAAATGTTGTATTTTTGAAAGTTTTGTCAATAATAACAATATCGGGTCTTAATTCTTCTATTAAAGCCTTCGATGTGAAACACTAAACATGAAGGAATTTACCACTAAACACCATTTCGCTAACAATTCTTAGCATCATCAGGAAATTATTTAATCTTTCGTTTAATATCGGGTCTGTTGTTATTTAATTTCTACTCGGTAAGCAAGGTTGAATTCTAATACATTCTATAACTATTGTTTTCTAGAATTGGTTAAGGATTGTAATTGTAGTATGAGATTTTGTTCGATTCCTTTAGCTGCAGTTTTATTGTCAGTTTTTAATAAATGATCTTCCTCACGGCTTCGTGCCTTTCTTGATATTCAATCGCAACATATGCTTCACAGTTCTCTGTTATATGTTGGATTGTTTCGGAGACTCGGCACCCATTTCTACATCGATTATCCACCACACTGCCGTCCTGAACTATATACTTGAGGTAATTTCCTGCAGGTATAACTTGGTCTTGTATTGCCAGTAGGAAACCCCATACAAACCCCCTTTGTCTGCGGAAACATCTATCCAGCAGTCAGCCAGTAGTTCGACGCTGAGAGGTCGACTGGCGTACAGCTTTATGTAGCATAAACGTTAGCGTCTGCTTCAACAAATATTTTGCAGATTTTTTATTTGTTGATTCAGTTGGTTAATATCGACTAATCCCCTACCGCTTAGTTGTCGCCGCAATGTTGTGCAGTTCACTGCACTTCTACAGTGGTGTTTCTGCGATTTTGTCAGCAGTGTCTTGATCAAGCACATAACTTGCATAGGTACTGATAGTTTGAGACATGTTTCTGCTATTTAAGTTTGTTCTTAAAACTTGTCTCACTCTTTTAATGAATTGACAGGTAAGGTCTCCTTTCATTAATCCGTGATCAATTCGGCATGCTTGTTTTATACTCAGATACCTGTATGTGGTACCAGATTTACAGCGCTCATTGTCTCGATCTTTTATCCGTTCTGTGTCTCAAAATCATTGTTCAGCAGTTTTATTCTACTGATGCTTAAAATGCGACACTTTTTCAGTCCAAATTGCATTCGTACATCGCTGGAGAATTCTACAACTATTTTAGCATCTGCTATAGGTGACTGTTTGCCGGGGCAAATAATTTTATATCGTCCATGTAGAGTAAATGGTTTAGCCTCATAACTTCACCGTGGTTTTTCAGACCAAAACCAGTTTTGGTCGAGTTCAGTCGGTTTAAGAGTAGATTCATGGAGACATTGACTCAGCAAGAACTGAGCGAATCTCCTTGAAAAAGACCTCTTCTAATTGGAATTTCTTCAGTTGTGATATTATGGCCACACTCCCTAAGTTGGATTTTGGTATTCCCCAAACTGACATGAAGCTCTTTAAGAGATATTTATATAAGAAAGTTTCTGTTTTAAGGTGTCAAGGCACTGTTGGGGTGTTATTGTGTTATTTGAATTATGAATTAATATTATTATTTGTTGAAACTTTCAGTATTGTTATTTACATATTTACAACGCTTCGAGCAGCGACATCAGTGTTTTTTATATTTTAAGGGATGCACTTGACAGATCGAAATAAAGTGAATGCATAAATAATGGCGATAAATGTTGGAAATTCTAATTTTTTTTTAAACAACGAGTTTTCCAATAAAATTGTCAGAACTTTGAAACATAACTGTGGCAACACTGTTTGAAATATAAATGTCACTCATAGATTGCTGTGTTCACTGACGGTGTCAATTAATTTTATCTATATCGAACATTCGCGAATTGGGTTCTAGAGAAGTTAAACAGAGACCACTCATTTTGGGGACAAAATTATATGTTTTCGACGAAGTGCATTTTTGGCTCGATGAGTTTGTAAATAAACAGAACTGCAGGATTTGGATCGATTAAAATTCTCAAATGATTTAGGAGTTACTCTCTTCATCTTCAGAAAGTGAATGTGGATATGAATAATGTTTTCTTTCAACACAGACCATTGGTTTGGTTGGGACCAATACAGACAAAGTCGACGAAGTTAAAGATGATTTCTACAGCATCTTAAAATCATTCGACTCCCTTCCGTCGAACGATATTATTATAGTATTAGGTGACTTTGCGAAAATGGGCAAAGAGGAGACTTGTATAGGGACAATTGGAAGACACAGTCTCCATGATATTAGTCATGTCAATATTGCCAGAGTCAACAATTGCCAGAGACCGACTGATTTCGCCAGCAATAAAAACATTATTGTAGGCTCGACATGCTTTCCGCATCGAGACATTCATAAAAGAACGTGGATATCTCCCGACAGACAAACATTCAACCAAATAGACCATGTTCTAATAGAGAAAAAGGCGGCCTCCGACATTGTCGACGTGCATACATGTCGAGGGGCTAACTGCGAAATAGATCACTATTTAGTATAGATCTAGTTCCAATGTTGAGAAAGTAGTTGCAAAATACATATGTCTTGGAGAGACACTTCGCGACAATTCTGAACAACACCAGCATGCCAGTAGAAGAAACGTAGCAAAACTTAAAGATGGCATCACATCCGTCGCAGAGGAGGCGATGAGGAGGTGAGAGGACAACAATCCTGGAGTAATAGAAATGATTGTGTCAACAACGAATTCCAAGATGCATTAGAGCGAAAAAATGAAGCTTACAAAATATTAACGGAATGGCCGACATGAGCAAGGCCGGAGAAATATAATGATCTTAGATGATTTGCTAACACAATCTGCAGACAGAAAAAACGGAAGTACGTTTATTACGGACACACATATACACACTCGAAGAAGTAAAAACAGCACTGAGAGACCACCCAAACAACAAAGCGCCAGACACTGATCAAATCTTAGCTCATATTCTGAAAGCCGGCAACACCTGCATAGCACATCCCCTACACAGATTAATTAGGGACATATGAAAGCAGGAAACGCCTCTTGAAGATTGGAGCAGAAGTATCATATGTCCAATTTATAAAAAGATGACAAACGCTGTTGCAATAACTACTCAGGAATATCCTTGCTTTGTACGTCATCTAAGATCACGACGTTAAACAGGTACTTAAAAACTGCTGGGAATATAACATTGATGTGCACCAGGTATTTGTTGACTTCAAACAGGCATACGGCAATATCGACAGACGCGTCCTGTATAAAATCATGTTCAAGTTTGGAGTCCCACCGAAACTGGTTCGGCTTACAAGAATAACAATGACCGATTTTCTGTCATAATAGAAAATGATCTGATTTCCAGCTTTAGAACTGACAATGGCCTTAAACAAGGTGATGATCTAGCACCAATGCCTTTCAATTTGATACTCGAATATGTTGTTCGGAAACTTCTCGACACCAAGGAAACACTGTGCTTCAAATCCACACAACTCGTAGCATATGCCAACGACATGAATATACTTTGGAGAGTGCTAAAGAAATATTTGTAAACCTTGTCTCAGTAGCAAGGAAAGTTGGACTGTGTACTAACCAAAACAAAACAAAAATTATAACACAAACTAGGAAAAAGACGCCAGTCAGATCAAATATTACAGTGTGAGACTTTAACCCAGAAAATGTAGATAACTTTTTATACCTAGGGACAAACTAATCGAATGATGGAAGCGAACCCATCGAAATTAAAAGAAGAACAATTCTGGTAAGTAAGATATATTATTCGGCACTTCCAATAATTAAAAACAAAAACGTGCAGAACAACAAAACTTAAACTATATAAAATGATTATAAGATCTGTGCATTAACTTAGGCACCCGAAAATTACTTAATGCCTTTGAAAGAAAGATCCTCAGAAGAATCCTCGGACCTATGTGGGAATAAAGAATAGAGAATTGTATGCATACAATAGAGAATTGTATACCATCCTCGATAATTTAGTAGTGTCGACTCTAATAAAATTCAAAAAGCTACAATCGATCATGTGGAACGGATGGATGACGAAAGAATTCCAAACGCACACTAAAGGGGAAATTCAAAGCCCAAAAACCAGTTTGAAAACTACGAAAACGCTGGGAGGATTCTATTGACTCAGACAGCAAATGATTGCTTAAATTTTCAAACGGAGGACGCGGGCACTAAACTGGATGGAGGCAGAGTATAGAGGAGGCAATCGTAAATAAAAAATAACAAAAAAATAAAAAACACATGATGATTTGGGAAATATTCTTTGAATGCGGTTTTGATAGCTGCCACAGAAGGATTATTTTTCCGAGAAGAAAATGTTCCATAAATGTGAATAAATCAGGAGAATACAATACGTGATGAAGTACCTCCCAGCCTAATTCCTATATTTTTCCTTGAGGGATTCTAGCTCCAAGACGTATTACATTTTGATGCTACAGAATGACACCTTTTCGATTAATCGGCCTTGGACGTTTTTAATTCAAAGCCATCTTTATTTCATTAAGCTGAACACAATAATTTTCAGCAGTTATGGTTGAATCGACATATGATGGAGCTACAGCTACAATTCGCCTAGATGATCTTGAAGTGGGAATTAATGTGGAACGAGGTGTACGGCAGGGTGATGCAATATCGTCTATTCTTTTCTTGGCTGGTCTTGAAGAAGTATTGGGGAAACTGGATTGGGAAGAGGATGGTGTAAAAATCAATGGTGCAAACTTAAACCATCTTAGAATTCAAGATGATATTGTTCTTCTTTCACAAGACCCAGAGGAGCTACAAAGAGGCATACAGGAACTGCAAAGAGCTGGCGAACCATTTGGCTTGAAAATAAACCTGAAAAGGTGTCAGGTTATGTTCAATAACTTCGCTCAGGACAGAAGGATTTCAGTTTTAGGAAGGGATTTGGAGATTGTGGACAGCTTTATATAAATCTTGGGCAGAAGATTTCAATGAAGGGGAATACCGCCCGGGAGGTGGAACGGCGTGTTAAATGTGGCTGGCAGGAATTTGGCAGACTCAACATAGTGTTTAACAGCAGACTCCCATTTTGCCTGAAAAGAAAGGCCTTCGATCAGTGCGTTCTACCCGTTATGACATACGGAAGTGAAACCTGAATACTCACATCGCAATCAATTCAAAAACTTCGGGTAGCGCAGAGGGGAAGGGAAATATGTATGCTTGGCATTACAAGACGAGACAGAAAGACCTTCGCATGGATCAGGGAACAAACAAAAGTCTGTGACATCATTGGAAGAGTAAAGTAATTGAAATGGAGATGGGCAGGCGATGTATGGGACACATCCTGGAGTGGTTACCGCTTGATCGCAAACGTCCGCGAAGAAGACCGAAAGCACGATGGATTGATGACATCGTTAAGTATATTGGGCACGAGTGACATAGGAAAGCTAAAGACCGTGAAAGTTGGAAGCATGTTGAAGAGGCCTTCATCCTGTAGTGGATCGACGCGGGCTGATAATGATAATTTATATATTTATATATATATATATATATATATATATATATATATATATATATATATATATATATATATATATATATATATATATGCAAAATTTATCAATAAGCACACTAAGTATCAATATATTTAACTAGCATATAGGTTATGTTATATTTAGTTAAATTAGTGTCAGTAGATGGTACTATTTTTAAAATTTGAAAAAAAAATTACATTACTTATGGGTACATCTAATAGATAATGCTTGTATTTCCGAGTATATTAACCTTTTAGGTTGTCCAGATCGGTCCTTATCTTCAAATCATTTATAACTTCTGATTTATTGAACACGATCTCAACCCGTTTTTTTAATGGATTTTACTCACCTTAACTTTTAGACCTTAATCGATGTACTTGAGTTATTTGAGTTTTCTTTCAATTGAGCTATTGAAATATTATATGTGGACAAAATAATATACTGCATTCCATGACAAAATCAATGGCACAATCAACTGTGAAATTCCTACATAACAGTTTCAGATAAATTTAACACATGGGTCAATAAGTCCCCGGTCTGACATATAGATGCGTCATTTACGAGAAATCCTTACCAGTAGTCGATTGTCCCAACCCTCAAATAGCATGTGTCAAAATTTCATAATAATCTGTCTAGTAGTTTCTGAGTTGTTGTGTGACACTACTATTGTTATTTTCAGAACAATGGAAAAAAAAGATTTCGTTTGTTATTCGCTTTTTGATGAAGACTCTGCCCCAGGAAAATCAAACATAATTGATTGGCATGCTGAATTCAAACGTGGCCGAACAAGCACCGATGATGCTGAACGCTCTAGACGTCCAAATGAGGTGGTTACACCAGACAATATCAGAAACAAAACTGGGTAATCAACTGGACATTAACATTAAACTGAAAACAACTAGTCATGTACTCTATATTCGAGGTATGAAGAATGGACGATGTGATGGAATTGGATTCCTCATTAGCCGAAAGTTGAAGGACAGTGTCGTAAAATTTGAAAGTGTATATGACCGACTAGCCCAATGTGTTTTTCAACTAAATAAAAAGTTGGATAAGGAAATTGGTATTCCAATCCTGGGCCAAATCATCATAAAATGTTTTTTATGATGATTTGGCCCAGCTTCTAAACAAAGAGAAGTGCAGGTACAAAATCTTGATGAGTGACTTTAATGCTAGAATTGGAAAAGTAAAGTAAAGCTGCATGAGAGAGCTGATATTATGCAGATATCGAAAGGAAGTGCTTACACCATTTTGCATGAATATTTGAAATACCGTAAATTGCTATCCAAGTGGGTACTGCGGTTGCATACAACGGACCAAAAACAACGACGTATTGATGATTCTGAACAATGATTGGAGCTGTTGAAGTGAAATAAAAAGGATTTTTTCATACGGTTTATGACAATAAATTTTACATGGAGCCATCACTACACTTCAGAGTCAAACCTGCGGTCAGCTGAGTGTACAGCAGCCGGTGAAAGCCATCCAAAGCGACGAAAAACACAACCATCAGCAGGCAAGTTTAATGTATGCGTATCTTGGGATGGACATGAGATATTGTTCTTTGATTATCTCGAGAAAGGTAAAATCAGCAATTACAAATATTACATAGTGTTTTCCTTCCTTCGAAGAACGAGATCGCAAACAAGGGGCCAAAATGAACAAAAAAAAGTGCTATTTCACTAAGACAATGCACCGTCGTTGTCACAAATCGTTGGTATCGATGGCTGAATGCAATTCGAATTGCTTCCTCATCCATTGTATTCTCCAAATCTAGCCCCAAGTGACTACTTCCTGTTCTAACCCCTCAAAAAAATGCTCGCTGGAAAGAAATTTCGCTCCAATAATGAGGTAATTGCCGAAACTCTAGGATATTTTGTAGATTTAGAGAAATCATACTCTAAAAAGGGGCAAAAATGTTAAAAAAACGTTGGAATGATTGTACTGCTCCTCAAGGAGAATATATTGATCGATGTATTATGTGATGAACGGCAGAAATAAAGTTTAGTATAGAATACTCGTCTAGTAATTTTAAACAATTACCTTCACTATTAATTATAATTATTCACGTATGGGCACTGGTGGACCACGCGAAGTACAGTTAGAGGCGTTTGTTGTTAGCCTTCCTTTGCGCCCATACTAATGTTATTCGTTCGCTATGAGCTTTTTTCCTTTTGTCCTTTTTAATTGCACCAATCCATTTAATTATTTCTACTTAAGCTCCGCTGCTATTTTCATAAAATTCGACTATTTGTCTAGTTAGCCTACTCGGCTCTTCTTCTTCTTCTTTTTCTCATATCGCTATGCATATCTGTGTACTGTTTGATTTCTTGGTTTTTCTCGAAATCGGTATGTTGTGCTATTTATTTGTTAGGGGTCTAAGATTTTTCTTATGATTTTTCTTTCCTTCTTTTCAATGTCCTCGATGCCTCTCTTTCTATTCAAAATGAGCGTTTCTGCCCCATGTAGACATTCTGGCTTAATAACTGTGTTGTAATGTCTCAATTTTGTGTTTTTAGATATGCACTTTTTTTGTGTAAATCTCAATGCCATTTCCATTTTTTGACATCTAGCCTTATTGGCCGCTTTTTCCAACCCATTTTCCATGATTATTTTACCGAAATATTTGAATTGAGAGACTCGTCTGATGTTGCCATATTTTGTTTTAGAAATGGTGTTCTTAGTTAACTTATATAATTAAGTTAGTGAACTATTAATATTGTACTATTCATTCTAACATATATAAATGCATTATAATTATCCCATATATGCCAATTTATATGTGAATTAGATGAATTAAAAAATAATTATTCATACCTATTGAATAACAATATTTGTTTTAAAATGTAAGGAAGATCATGTACATATTTGTTTTCCGGTATTAGTAACAACTGCCTAGTAACAGTTACTCAGGCTGATGTCTGTAATGATTGAATGTTGTTTACGAAAACTATTTCCTAACAAGAAATGAAATAAATTAACACGGGATTTTTTTATATAGTGGAAGTCAAACAACAAAATATTTTTGTATTGTTCTGATATTTTCGTAAAATATATGATATTAACTGAAGTGCGAACTGCAGCCCTCAAATTATTGTCGATCTTTATCTCTGTCAGATTTAATATGTATCATTTTTCAAAACAGAAGCGCTTTAAGGTAAAGTAGTAGGTTATTATTTTTTGGAGAACATGTGACAGGTTATATATCTACTCAATGTATATGCCAACAGTTGCTGGACGTACACTTTCAGCAACAAATGACGAGATTTTAATTTGCTATGCATAATAAGTGAATATGTATTATTCATTTTAAATTTTTAACGCAGATATATTTCTGATTTTTCAGCATTGTGATTTCCATAGTAGAGTAAAAAGACAGATACTTTAAAAATGAAATATTTCTTATTTTATCAAAAATCGATTTATTTTTAAACGTAGTCTTCTTTCAGCTCGATACATTTCGCCCAATTATATTCCAACGTTTTTATACCTTCCAAAAAGTATGACTTGTCGAATTATGTGATTCATTAACTTCATAATTCATAATTAATGGTTTCATTTTCATTAACAGTCACAAATTGCAAAAGAAAATCCTTCAGATTACGCTTATAGATATCTAAATACTGCTTTGAAGTGGTAACTGATTTCCGTTTTTGGTTTGCAGTGAGTAATCGCGACACCCATCGAGCTGATAGTTTTTTCATATCCTATGGTTCATGTAGCATGTTCCGTGCACTCTCATCTGAAATATGCATTATATCAACATTCGATCAGCCAATAGAATATGGATTTTGTTGATAATTTTCTCAATAGTCACATTAACGGGGCATCCTGAACACGAAGCGTCATTCGTGCTGGTTCAACCAAATTCAGTAAACTACTTATAAACAATAAAATGTAGAGTTTCCTTAATACTTTAAAAAATGTTCTTCGGTTTTCACGATCATTTTTCACTCAAAAAAGACAGTAGAAGAAACTACTTGAAACAAAGATTTTTTCACCCATATTTCACGTGGGTGTTCGTTTAGTTTTTCTGGCAGCTAAGTAGGAAAGCAGCTTGAGATATCTACCAGATTGTGAGAAGTTAATTCGGATTCTTTAAGATGGCAAGGTGAATCGCCCCACTCAGAGTTAACCAACGGCCAGCAGTTCTGTGAATCGTGCCCTCTTGTTCTGATAGGGTACATAACATATAACAAGCTTTTAAGCTCATGGGTGAATCTATTTAAAGCAGGTAATTTTTAATTCATATTTCACGTGAATGCCTTGGTGATTTCTTTAAACGCCATCAAAATGTTATCACTGCCTCTCGAGAGTAATTTCTGGCTTTAGAGCTCTCATCAGCCCAAAAGTTTTAAAAAATGTAGACCATTTCTTCCACCTCAAAACCAATCACTATAATTTGTTCGATCTTTCCTAATCACTATTATGAGCGTAATTTTGATAGTCAATATATATATATATATATATATATATATATATATATATATATATATATATATATATATATATATATATATATATATATATCATATTTTCACGGATTGTAGATAATGTTTCTAAATCATTCTCGGTGTCGATCCGTTGCTCTGTGAATAGTCACGACGTTTCGCCAAAATCTCAGTTGGCATTTTCAAGTGTTGTCCGTTTCGACTGAAGAGTCCAACCGATGTGCACGGGTCGTTGTGCTCGTTTTTATAGCCGGCCGGCGACTGCGCAGATTATATCGGGGTAGTTCGATTTTTCAATATTCGTTATTTCTTTGGCTAGGAACTACAAGGTCCGAACAATCAGAGAAGCTCTTGAAATAGAAGAAAAGGGTAAGCTAAATACGCGAAACCAAAAAGAAGAAACGCGGCAACGTGGCGGCCAGCTAGAAATATCAATAAACGGACGCTTGACAGCGTTGCCGAGCGCCACAAATAGTCCCAAACTACCCCGATATAATCTGCGCAGTCGCCGGCCGGCTATAAAAGCGAGCACAACGAATCATGTACGTCGGTTGGACTCTTCATTCGAAGAGGACAACACTTGAAAATGCCAAATGAGATTTTGGCGAAACCTCGTGACTCTTCACAGAATCAAACGATCGACATCCGGAATGATTTAGAAACATATATATATATATATATATATATATATATATATATATATATATATATATATATATATATATATATATATATATATATATATGTAGTTTTAGATTTTCTTGAACAGCAGTAGCTGAGTGTAATCACACACCCAACCGGGTTCCACAATCTCATGTGGAACATACAACAAGCTGCGTCTCCGCCTAAATGAACATTTTTATTGGTTGCTTAACCGGGAAGGAGCCCCACCTATCCCTTCAACTGTATATATATATATATATATATATATATATATATATATATATATATATATATATATATATATATATATATATATATATATATATACAAACGTCCACGAAGAAGACCGAAAGCACGATGGACTGATGACATCGTTAAGTATATTGGACCCGAATGGCAGAGGAAAGCCCAGGACCATGAAGGTTGGAAGCATGCTGAAGAGGCCTTCATCCTGCAGTGGATCGATACGGGCTGATGATGATGATGATGATGATGATATATATATATATATATATATATATATATATATATATATATATATATATATATATATATATATATATATATAGATTATTATTATTCACGTTTGGGGCCTGGCGAAAATTAGAGGCGTTTGTGGTTGCTAGCCTTCCTTTGCGCCCATACTGATTTCATTCTTCCACTATGAGCTTTTTTCCTTTCGTCAGACCAAGTTGTTCCGATCTTCCTACATTTTTCTCTCTGGCCAACGTCCCAGACGTTAACCTAGTGTCTGAAACAGTTTCTATCCTGAATTTCACTTTGTGTAATATTTGCTGATCTTAGGTCCAGGTCCATAGCAGCAATTTAATTATTTCTACTTTGGCTCTACTCCTATTTTTATAAAATTCAACTATTTGTCTAGTTAGCCTACTCGGATTCATCCGTTTTTTGTGTCCATAAAACCTAATCCTTCTTTTTCTCATATCGCTATGTATATCTGTGTATTGTTTGATTTCTTGGTTTTTTTCGAAGTCGGTATATTGTTCTATTGGTTTGTTTGTGGCCTAAGATTTTCCTTATGATTTTTCTTTATTTCTTTTCAATCTCCTTGATGTCCTGCTTTCTATTCAAAATGAGCGTTTCCGACTGACTTCTGACTTAATAACTGTTGTAATGTCTCAGTTTTGTGTTTTTAGATATGTATTTTTTGTTGTAAATATTTGGTGTAAGTCTCAATGTTGTTCCCATTTTTTGACATCTACTCATATTGGCCGCTTTTTTCAACCAACCCATTTTCCATGATTATTTCACCAAAATATTTAAATTGAAAGACTCGTCTGATGTTACCATATTTTGTTTTTAGAATTGGTGTTCTTAGTCTGTTGCAGATCATGTATTGTGTCTTTTCAGGAAATTTGGAGGAGGAAATTTGGAGTCCTACCTTTTCTGCTGTTTCTTTTAGGATTTCAATCTGTTTTTGTGCCGTTAATATATCTTGATCTAAATAAATCTAATTGATCTAATTGTTCTAATATATCTAATCAATCGATCTATTATATATATATATATATATATATATATATATATATATATATATATATATATATATATATATATATATATATATATATATATATATATATATATATATATATATATATATATATAGAGGATTTCAATGGAGGGGCATACCGCCCGGGACGTGGAACGGCGTGTTAAATGTGGCTGGCAGGCATTTTGCTGGGTGGCTGGGTGGCTGGAGGAAATTTGGAGTCCTACCTTTTCTGCTGTTTCTTTTAGGATTTCAATCTGTTTTTGTGCCGTTAATATATCTTGATCTAATTGATCTAATATATCTAATCAATCGATCTATTATATATATATATATATATATATATATATATATATATATATATATATATATTTATATATATATATATATATATATATATATATATATATATATATATATATATATATATTATATATATATATATATATATATATATATATATATATATATATATATATATATATATATATATATATATATAGAGGATTTCAATGGAGGGGCATACCGCCCGGGACGTGGAACGGCGTGTTAAATGTGGCTGGCAGGCATTTGGTAGGCTCAACATAGTGTTTAAGAGCAGACTCCCACTTTGCCTGAAAAGAAAAGTATTCGATCAGTGCGTTCTACCCGTTATGACATACGGAAGTGAAACCTGGACACTCACATCGCAATCAATTCAAAAACTTCGCGTGGCACAGAGGGGAATGGAAAGATGTATGCTTGGCATTACAAGACGAGACAGAAAGTCCTGCGGATGGATCAGGGAACAAACAAAAGTCTGTGACATCATTGGAGGAGTAAAACAATTGAAATGGAGATGGGCAGGCCATATAGCGAGGTGATGGGACGATAGATGGACCAATGCAATCCTGGAGTGGATACCGCTTGATCGCGAATGTCCGCGAAGAAGACCGAAAGCACGATGGATTGATGACATCGTTAAGTATATTGGACCCGAGTGGCAGAGGAAAGCCCAGGACCGTGAAGGTTGGAAGCATGCTGAAGAGTCCTTCATCCTACAGTGGATCGATACGGGTTGATGATTCCTATATATATATATATATATATATATATATATATATATATATATATATATATATATATATATATATATATATATATATATATTCCTAATAATATAATTCCTATATATATATATATATATATATATATATATATATATATATATATAGGAATTGCAACGGCTCAATTTTTTTGAGCTCTAGAAAGTCATTTCTTGTGGTGAGTTAGTCCACGTTGCTCTATTCATGACTTATGCTATCCTATTGTTTGACTTTGCATCTTCCGTTATTTTTTTCCACGTATCTCGGTCTTGTATGTTTTCCCACCATGCTTGTATTTCCAATTTCCTTATGTCTTCTCGCACCTGATCCTCCCACCTACTTTTCGGTCTCACCCTTCCTCTGTTAATATCTGGTCTTCACATTGAAATTTTCTTTACTACATAGTTATCTTCCATTCTTCTTATATGATCAAATCAGCCAACTCTTTGCACTTTTAGGGTCTTCGCTATATCTTCTCCCTCCAAAGTGGTTTTTATTTCAAAATTCATTACCTTTCTGTATTTATCTTCTGCGACTTTCATTAATTGATATATTTTTCTTACAATCTTTCTTTCGAATATTCGTAACTTTTCCTGTTCCAAGCTTTTTCAATTTTTATAGTATTTTTCTAAAATTGACTATCTCTTAAAATGGAAGGTCTCTTAAAATACAATTACTTATTCATGAGAATTCAAGAGAACACAGTTACTTATACCATTACATAGAATACAAAATTATCCCTTCATAACATAAAATAATATATTGTGCCGGTAGACCGATTCACAAATTCGGTTTCATTTTCACCAATGTTTCTCGACCCGAATTTCATAAGAAATTAACTAAATCACATAACTATAAATTAATTAGATTAATTTATAATTAAGTCAGTGGTTTCGGTTTGAAACTTTGAAGACCTTGTCGCTTAAGTCGTACCTGTAGATAATTCCTTAATAGTACCGGTACCATATAGGTACTTATATGTTTACTAATATGTTTTTATCATCTGATGAATATGGCGAAAAGGAAGTACTATACTTGGAAGCAGGAGGCTATGGACGAAGCTTTACTGAAACATCGGAATGGTTGAACTACTGAAACATGGAACATAGAAATTGGATTTAATGAACCATGTAGAAGATATAATATACCGATGCCTATACTGTGACGACATTTGAAAGGTTAAGTGATTTAAAGCCAAATCTTGTAATACAAAAAATGACTTATTCAATTAAAAGTTAGTCTTTGTAATTATAAATTTTATCCATAGCCACAAAACATCTTAAATCCAATTAATTCTTAAAGCTCGACATTATATCGAGTGGGAGTGTCACGGAACGATCTTTTTCTTGATTTTTATGACGGTTTGAGTTTGGCTGTTATGGAGTGCGAACGGGCAAGTTTTATTATGGGCAAATGGACTAAAAGAATGCAGTGAAAAAGAAGAATTTTTATTAAAAAATATTCAATTATTTCAACTCAGTATGAATTTAGGTAATAATATCCTAATCGTCCGACATCTCCTAAAATTTTAATGTATTGTTTATTGAAGCAATGGCAATGAAGAGTTGGAATTTGCCTACGCATCTGAAATCTAAATAGTGCGAAACGATGAAAATATGGCACATGTAGAGTACCCTAAATTATAGAGGAGTCTCGAGAAACGTCGATTTGACAACGGGGTGCACAATTGGGAGTTTCTCCACGCAGTTTACACTACATTTTGAGAAGTGATTTGCACTTGTTTCCCTACAGACAATAATAAGCGATTAGAATATTACAGGGCCTTCATAAACCACACCTATTATATTGACAATTTTTAATAGATTAATTCTTCTACTGGAATCTTCGGTGTGAAACACTAAACCCTAAGACATTTACCTCTAAAAAGCAAATCACTTTTTATCTTTAATCTCGATGCGCGTTTTGATAACCATGTTAGCATCATCAGGAGATGATTTAATATAATTGTAAATCTAAACTTGTGTTCTATTTATATGACAATTGCACTTCATTGCTTCATTATTGATGAAGCGTGTAAAAATCATAAACCGTAAAGTTAACTGAGCGTTATATTAATAATTGAAAAAGTTGACTGAACGGAATAAGTCCTTTATCAAGGTTCATGGTTTTCTTACATTTTTCTATTTGAATGCATTTATTTGCATCCAAAGCTCTATTATTACTTACTTACACTTTAAACAAGTCTTAAATTTCTAATATATATATATATATATATATATATATATATATATATATATATATATATATATATATATATATATATATATATATATATTGTGGTCATGTTCGAGAGCATGTTGGGCAACACAAGATTTTTCATTTCTCCTATATCTAATTTGGACAATGTCTTTATATATTTTTTATTGTTATTTTATATTAATATGGATCTTTTAGTTTGTCCAATATGCCTTCGATCGATTATAATTTTGACAACTAATTTAGTAAATCCCCTACTTTTCACGTTGATCTACTTTATTCTTTGGATTATTTAAGACTTCTCTTAATTTTTTATATGGTTTGTGAACAACCTTAATGTCCACTTTTTTTAAAATCTTCTCTAGTCCTCGTATTAACCGTTCTTAGCCAACTTATTCATGAGATAAATCCGGGACGAAGGATGAATTCTGTTACCTTCCAAGGGTGTGGTTGAAATATGTGGATCACATTTCTGTAATTTTCAATTCAAAAAATTAAAACTTTATGTATTTTATGTATTTTATGAAAAACTTTAATGAACTTTATGAACTTTATGAACTTTATGGTAACTTTATGAACTTAATGAAAACTATACAAACTTTATGAAAACTTTATGAACTTTATGAAGATTTTGTTAAGAACTTAAATGGTAAATCCCAAAATAAAACTACAAAATGATTCCCATCATAGTTTCCAAAATAAGGCAGCTAGTTTAAATTTGATGATAAATAGATTAATCAATTTTTCTTTTAACAAAGATAATTACAAGAAAGAATTGAGAGAATTAATTAAGAGAAGCCCTACGAAAAAGGATGAAGTAGATCAACACGAAAAGTCGGTGATTTAGGAAATTAGTTGATAAGATTGGGCTTAGGGCTTTGAATATGTGTGAAAGCATTTAAATAGAAAAATATAAGAAAACCATGAAACGTGATAAAGGACCTATCAACTTTTTCAAGTCAACTCTTTCAATTATTAATGTAACGCTCAGTTAACTTCACGGTTTATGATTTTTACACGCTTCATTAATTACGGTTGTCATATACACATATGTTCAAAAGTTTGGAATATTTACAAATAGGATATCTACGCCTATGATACTCTAAAAATTGTGATGGATATTTATTTTAGACCGTTTTAAATGAAAATAACAAAAGCATTGTTTTGCTAATAACACAGGTTTTTATCCATTCCATTGAAACTAGTATTTACACATTATTTCAGTTCTTTTTCAATTTTCAATCAATCTGTTTAAAAATGCCCAGAAATATGATATCTCATTTTAACAGATCAAGAATTATTGCTTTGTTACAACAGGGTAACCTTTAGGGGCTTTAATCAAAGTGATATCACGGAAATTGTAGGTGTTTCCAAAGAGCTGTATCAAAAATTCATAAAAAAAATCAAGAGGCAAATGATAAGGATCGCCTCAGAAGCAGTAGGAAATAATGTACCCTAGCTGCACAAGACCGACAGATATCAATGACAGCTTAAAGAAATCATCTGGAATCTACAAGTGGTATAGCAAGGCAGCTTGTTAGGCTTGAAGGGGTAAATGTTTCACGACAAACGATAATACGCAGACTGAAAGTGGTATATTTGCATCGCAGAAGACTTTTACGTGTTCCTAAACTAACCCAATGCAATGGCCTCGCCAAATGATGGATCATAGTCATAACTGGAATAACGTGATGTTCTCCGATGAGAAGAGAAGTGGCTAGGTTTCTGATTCACGAAGAACATTTGTTTAGAGGCTTGTCGACCTAAAGCCTGACTAGAAACAGCTCAACCACGTATCCCATTTGAAGGTGGGAGCGTTTAGGGTGATATTATGAGGGGTACATAGACACCTCTACTGGTCCTGGAGAGAAGAGTCACTGGTGGTGTGTACTTTGAGGAAGTTTTAAATCCTGTTGTGTGTCTGTTCCGAGCCGCATTGGGCGATGGATTTGTTTTCATGGATAACAACGCACCTCCTCATCGAAGAGCAGCAGTACAACATTTTCTTGCAGAAGCAGAAGCAGGGCAGCAGAATAGAAAGAAGAAGCAAAGCAGCAGAGCAGAAAATAATCAAGTTAGGGCGGCCAACAAGTTCCCCTGACATGAATGCCATTGAACATGCCAACCACCAAACCATGAATGCCATTGAACCAAACCAAACCAAAAAACGAAACAATCCTCTTCTTACCCCGCGATAACTAAAAGATGCTGCTCGTAAAGAATGGGAGAAAATACCACAAGCCCAATATGATCATTTAATTGCCAGCATGCCAAATAGCCTACAGGCATGCATACAGACCTATGGAGGAAGTACTGCTTGTTAGTTGCTTTTTTAATTACTTTTTAAGGCAATTGTACATTGTAATTTTTTGACTCCAAAATAAAAAATTAATTTTACATACATTGGTCATTTGGTGTCGAGTTTTATTTGGTGATACCGGTAAAAGTTGTAATAAAATGATGATGACGTAAACAAGTAAAATAAACTTAATATCAATAAAAATGTGAAATGTTCCAAAACATTGAATTGAATATTTCAAACAAACAAAAACACATGTGTAAAGAGAACATAGGTTTAGATTTAGGATTAGATTAAATCATCTCCTGATGATTCTAACATGGTTACCAAAACGCGCGTCGAGAAGTTAAAACAGTCATTTGGTGTTTAGTGGTAAATCTCTTCGAGTTTAATTAATAGATTATTTTTAAGGAGATCTCTGAAGGAGAATGCTTACATACATAAGCCCCAAACCATACATCAATTCAAGGACAACATCCGCGCTGAAATTGCTGCATTAATACTAAGTATGTTGACAAGAAATATGGAAAATATGTTAAAAAAGCTACAAAGTTACATTTCTGCTACAAAATTTAAAGATGAAATAAACATATTATAGAAAAAAACTGTCTTGTTTCTTTTAAAAGTTATACATAATTAAAAATCTAGAGTGACACTTGCCCCATCTTTTATATTTGTTAAGGATCGCATTGTATTGATTACATATTTATTCAATTCTCCTATTGGAACCTTTGGTGTGAAACACTAAACTTGAAGAGATTTACTACTAAACACCAAATCACAATAACCATGTTAGCATCATCAGGAGATGATTTAATCTAATTCTAAAACTAAACTATGTTCTATTTATATGAAAAACCCTACCTAACGAAGCGTGTAAAAATCATGAACCGTGAAGTTTACTAAGCGTTACTTTCTACTTCTATTTGAATACTTTCATATGCATCCAAAGCCCTATTATTATTAACACTTTTAATTAGCCTTAAATTACTAATATCTATACTGTGGTCGTGTTCGATTGCATGTTGGGCAACACAAGATTTTTTATTTCTCCCATATCTAATGTGGGCAATATGTTCTTTATATCTTATCAATATGGATTTTTTTTTGCCCAATATACCTTTGATCACAGTCTTGACAACTAATTTCGTAAATCCGTGACTTTTCGTGTTGCTCTACTTTATCCTTTGGACTACCCAAAACTTTAATGTGAACTTTTTCAAAATTTTGTCTAGCCGTCTTGTTAATTGGGCATCAAATGATATTACCATGAATTTCTTTGTGTTCTGATCCTTTTGAAAAGTCGAAGATTCTTTCAATAATTTTTCGAACTTATGTTTTCTAATTAATTTATCTACAATGCTCTTATTATAACCATTCACTTCAAATACCGCCCTAATTAATTTTAATTCTTTGTTATAATTACCTTTATTTAAAGAAAAATTAATTAATCTATTTACCATAAAATTTAAACTAGCCACCTTATTTTGGAAGCTATGATTAGAATCCTGAGTAATGTATTTCGAAGTGGTGGTGCTTTTTCTGAAAATATCAAGTTCAAGTTCAAATATCGAGTTCATGCGTGAATATTATATTTTAGGATTTATTATTTAAACTTAATAAAATCATCTAAATTTTCATTTTTGCAT
The DNA here is from genome assembly GCA_031761425.1 of Cosmopolites sordidus. Classification (NCBI taxonomy): domain Eukaryota; kingdom Metazoa; phylum Arthropoda; class Insecta; order Coleoptera; family Curculionidae; genus Cosmopolites; species Cosmopolites sordidus. Next base: position 445,007 of record JARFXV010000886.1, on the reverse strand, counting down.
TGAAAATGGCAAAAACATCATCCACATATCTTAACCATACCTTCGGAAAGTAATTCAATTCATCTTTTGCTTCGGTTTCAAATTTATTTAAATTTATTCAAGTTGATTAAGAACCGTGACAGAGGATTGCCCATTGCCATTCCTTCTTGTTGTTCATAAAACCAGTTATTAAGCTGAAAATAATTTTGCTTCATAACTAATCTTGATAAGGAGATGTACTCAGAAACAATGTTGTTATTAAAACCGTTTAACTCGAATAGCTCCTTCAGGTATTTCAAGGTATGTGGAATCGGTATACTCGGAAACAACGATAAGACGTCAAAGGAAACCAAAACCTCACCTTCCTGTAGATATGTGTTTTTGACTATTCTATGAATTTGGTTGAGCTTATCACAGAATATGGAGTAGTTGGTTTGGTAGATTTTGAAATTTCTTTGTTAACCACTTTGCCAAGTTGTATGTTGGAGAATCAATGGCTGGAGAATATGTTGGAGAATCAATGGATTTTCCTGTAAATGTAAGAAAATCATGAACCGAGATAAAGGACCTATCAGTCAACTTTTTCAATTATTAATCTTAGGCTTAGGCTTAGTAAACTTCACGGTTAGCGAAATGTGCGTCGAGCAGTTTAAAAAAAGTGATTTGGTGTTTAGTGGTAAATCTACATATTTATTGTCAATTTACATCAAACGGTACCAGTGGCGGCTCGTGGGTTTTTAAAGTTGCTGCTGAAGAATTTTTCTTGCATTCTCTTTCCTCCTTTTTACTTTTCGTGCTATTGAAACTTTATACATGAGGTGAACCAGGAAAATGAGTTAAAGGAAGGAAACTGAACGAAAATAAAATATGGTGTTTTATTTTGAAAATCTGTTTACTATGATAAATGCTGGAGAAGCGGCGCCCCAACACCCTCCCTCACGAGCCGCCACTGAACGGTAAACGATAACAAATATATTTGCAACTTATTAATTGAATTGTCCGTTACTTTGTGGTAGTTCAATTTTAAACCGAATAAAACAAGTTTTTTACTTTCTTATCTGTTACTTTTATAATAGACATTTTTAATATAATTTTATAAAAGTGATAGATAACAAAGTAAAAAAATTGTTTTATTTGGTTTAAATATATTTGCACGAAGGCGACCCCTCTGGTGTGTTGTCGAAAATTTTCTACCCTTGTACATTAATGTTGCTGACAGATATACCAACATAGAAAAATATTCTAGCTAGCAGTATAACTTTTCATGGTCGACTGAAAACTTTTCTAAATACCCCTGTTTGTGACAGCTCTCGAAGCTTCAAATGGAAAGAGCGAACTAGTTGGATAGGAAACTGAACAAAATTTAATAGAGGGAGAATGTGTAACTGATCGATTTATGACTTGAATATATTTATAAAGTTATATACACTTCTGAATGGAGCCTAGCATGAGCCTTTTTGTAGTTTTTTCTTTATAGGTTTATCATATATTTTAGGCAATATTTCGGAAATAGCCTCCCGAATGTTAATATTAAATTCTTAATTATATTTGAGTACTTAGTATGCGAAGGTAGAATTTAAAATTTGTAGTTATTATTATTTTTATATGCATTTAAAACTAGCTGACCCGAAAAACGTTGCAGTGGCGGCTTGTGGGTTTTTAAAGTGGGAGGGTGCAGAAGAAAATAGTGCTGCTGAAGATTTTTTCTGGTTTCCCCTTACACCTTTTTACTTGTCGTGCTCTTGAAACCCTATACAGGAGGTGAACCAGGAAAACATTAAAATTTTGTATTATTACTACTTACAAGGACATTGGAGGATGGGTTGTTGCTTGTTGCGCAGATAAAGGAATGAATAAGTAGGTACTTACCGTTTCCCGAAAAGTAAACCATTCAAACAGTCTATTGTAACTGCAAATCAATAGAGAAAAAATCGAAGAAGTTCGAAAGTTGCCCTATTTTTACATTCTTTTTGAACTTGACACAAATTCAACACGGGCGTGGGACCTCCAAACTTAAATTATTCATTATTAACTCTTTAAAATCAGATACGTTCATATTTGTAATTAAAAGTTGTTTATTTTTATTTAAAAAGCACTAATAAGTGTGCAAAGCACAAAACAAGTATTCGCAAGGCGAACGAAATACGCGACGCGAGACATATGAAATGCTCCATACCCGTCCATACCCGTCAAATCAGCTTTTAAAACTAATTTCCGATACGCTCGATCGCAGGGAATCTACATCCAAATCGCATGTTTTAGAAAGCAGTTAAAGCCCTGATTTCTGGCTACGAACAAAATACGTAACGCCAATGACGAGATAAGATGACGGTGGCGTACGATCGCTGAAAGTAAACGTCTGACCAACGATGTAAAAATTGTGGCTAGAGGATGGAATAGTAGGTAGTTTTTCAGGTCGGTATAGTAGTACTAGTTTTGCAAAACTTCAAAAGGCCTTTGAAAATACTGTATTGTCAAGGACCCAGCTTTTCGGATGGTTTAAAACATTCTCAGAAGGACGAAACTCTTGACGAATTTCTCAGCGGAAGGGCGGTAACTACAAGAACTGATGTCCACAGAATTCGGAATTTGTGCGTTCTGATCGTCGGTTGACTCAGAATTATCGGAGAAGTGCTGAATTTGACTCACAACACAATCGTTCTACATTCTGAGCAATATATTGGGGATGAAGAAAATTTGCATGTAATTGGTTCCTAAAAACCTTTTGAAGGATTAAAACAACAGTAGGAAAACATGCCTTGACTTATTGGGACGGATTGAAAATTTATTAAATGATCATTTTCTAGAGCGTGTCAGTTCTGGTAAGGACTCTTGGATTTTTGAATTCTCAGAAAGCCGGGACTCGACTGAATACGATCTGGAAACGAATCACCAAAGATAGGAATGGACACACCAACCTCACCATGGCCAAAAAGTCATAATAGGCAAATGCTTTATATCTTTAAAGCATGCTGATTTGCTGTTTTGATAGTCAGCCCATCACTAAGAAGAAATTTGTGCCTCAACGTCAAACGGTAAACCAGCATTTCGACAGAGAAGTTCTTGACAGGGTCATTTATGTGCCACCAAATATGAAAAACACCCGAGTGCCGGACCTTGCTTCACACCGATTTCAAAAATTTTGGTAAGTTGAAATATTACTCTGGTTCCGCAGCCAGTTTATTTACCAGAATTCTTCCTAATCCCAAGATTAAAAATTCAAATCAAAAGGCACCATTTCAAGATATAGGAGAACATTAAAAAGGGCGTAACTGACCAGCTGAAGGCGGTTCCCATATCTGAATTGTTATGAAGAATGAACAAACTATCTTAATCGCTGTGTAGTTTCTCAAGGCAGCTACTTTAAAAAACCCAATATAAAATTGTATTTTCAATTAAAAAAAATTAGTCCCATTATCTTATTTTTTCACCTCACATCAGGTTTCGTAGCAGCAATTGATTTCGGGGGTGGAATTGCTAGGCCCATGCGCAAATTTCTATTTTAGAGGAACTTTACTGAACTATCGTTAGAAGAAATTCATATTTTAGGGTTATAAGAGAGAAGAGAATAAGAAAATATATGATAAGATCATTTTCTTAACGCACATGATGTGTTAAGAAAATTTTTGACAAAATACTTGCTTTCAGAAGATACGAGGTCAAAATTCAGCTAGTCAAGTTTTGCGGCCAGTGAAAAAAATTACCATTATGATGAATATGGTGAGCCTTGATGGATCAACTAAATGCAAATTAGTTAATGAAACGCTCGTAGAAAAACACGTAGGAAACAACTATGGACGAATTTGTGAATCGACCTCATGGCTTAGTTAAAGTCACGTTACAATTTTAAGTATTTCAGCTTTTACCTGTGAAAATAATATGATTGCTCAACACCTGACATATTACTGTTCATCAACATGATTCTATAAGGAGTACACGTAAGTAATCAATTATTTCAGTGCCAACAAAAAAAAACGAATTTATTTACATTTAATTTTATCTTCAATCGATTATGTAATCTCCGTCGTCATCTAAATCACCTTTTGCCATGTTGCTGGTAATGTTTCAATGTCCCGTTCATAAAATGTTGTTTCCTTTGAAGAAAAACATGTTTGTAGGTGAGCTCGCACATCATCGATATTGTTGAAATTTGTATTCCTCAGGGAATGTTCCATGGATCGGAATAAATAAAAATCGGATGGTACTATGTGTGGAGAATACGGGGATGTGTTAAAACTTCACAGTTTAGCTGCCTTATTTTTTCTTGTATTAATCTTACTGCATGCGGCCTGGCATTATAGTGTTGCAATATTACCCCTCTTCTGTTGACCATAGCTGGCCGTTTTACTAACAATTCGTTACGTAATTTATCTAATTATTGGTAATATAATTCAGCCATAACTGTCTCTCCCGGTTTCAATACTTCAAAATGACTGTAACATCTTATTTAAACTGAAGGATGTTTTAGGAGTGAGTACGGCTAGTTGATTTGGAGAAAGTCATTGATTGGTGCGCTTGTCGTTGTTGTACAAGACCCATTTCTCGTCACCAGTAACAATCCTTTGAAAAAACGCATTACTTCGTTGTCTGCACAATAGAGATATACAAATTGTACGCCGTTGTTCTTTATTCATCTCCGATAATAGATGTGGACTTTGGACTGTTGACCAAGTAGCCTGTTTGCTATTTTCTGCATACTCAGTTTTTTGGCACATATTGACTTTCAATACGTCTTCATACACATCAAAAATTTTCCTGTCCAAAAAACACCCGATTGAAAATGAAACAGCACGCAATGAAATAAATGTTCTTCAGTTGGTTGATTGCCTGCCATTTTATACCGGTATAAAAGAAACGTTTGAATTTAGTTGTCACAAAGATCAAGGTCACGTGTCGTAATATTACGTAATAAAACACCTCTTTATAAATTTACACTCTGAACTAGACTGAAGCAAATATTCCACATTATTAATAATTGATTACTTATGGTACCCTTATTATAATAAAAGGACAAATATGCTGCTAAAAGAAGTGCATGATGTTAGACCATTACTTCTAATTTAGTTGAATTAATCTAATTAATTAATTAATAGAAAAAAGTCGCACCGCCTCGAGCATCAGTTCTTAACTACGTTGCGCGTGTGACGTTGGACGCACTAAATATATATATAGGAAACCGGTCGAATATAGGCTTACCTTGACACCTAGGGGTAAAGGAGGACAGTAAAATATGAGAAGATATATGATGTGATGATGGAATCTGACGAACTGTCTAGTGTTATCTTACTGAAAGTGCAGATTTCAATGAGCTTGCAAATAAGACCTAATGATAGACTATTGCTGTTTTCACGATTGAGGATGCATCATGACCAAAGAAGTACCGACCATTAATTTGTTAACACAACATATCTACGATCGTGCTGTAAGAACAAATTCTAAGTTTTTTATGATCCACATGGAACGAAGTATATGAAAAACAATAACCCATAATAGGTGTCTTAGGGTATAAATAAAGCATATTAATTAGTAGTTATGTCTGTCAAGATGAACACTATTAAAAGTGATCACATTCGACCACAAGGAATGATTATAGAGCGCTTGCCGCTACGTTGTATGAGTCATTAAGCATCGTACTAAATATTTACCTAAATATTGTGAGACGCATCGAAAAATGATGCTTCCCTGGAAAACATTTTGTTATACAAGTCGGAAAGAAGGTAATAATACCAGGATGGATTAAAGGTCAACGAGGAATCTTCCAAGGCGACTTCACTTACTCCTCTCTTGTTTTGTATCATATTGTTACCAATCCCAATAAAACTGAAATAATAAGCTATTCAACTGGACGTCCTAATGTAACAAAGCATAAAATAACAAGCTTGTTATATATGGGAAATCAAAAACTACACGCATCGAGAAGTATGGAATGGTAAAATGTCTACAAACTATATCAATCATATAATAGCCAGTACGAAACTTAAGGATGAATTAATTATGGCCGACAAAAAAAACTATCTTGCTTTACGTTGCTCAAAAAATCGATATAGTTATGTAGAGCTCAAGAAGTAGGAGATTTGACCTAACAAAGCCATATTTAGTGTTGGTCAATAACATAACGTTCCTTTGACCGAAAAAAATTAACATAATTTCCAAAGAGGTGGATAAATAAAACAAAAAACACATATAAATATATAAACATTCTGACAGGTATTTATCGCACTCTATCAAGCGACTAGTACATACTGTGGGTTATTTGGTCATTACACGTTCAACAGCACCGCACATCATCAGTTTTGAAACGCAACCGAAGAAAGAGCTACCTAGCTTTAAACATCAGAAACTGAATCCGCTTTATTAGGATGCAGAATCTTAGATTATGGGTGAAACGATTACAGCTGCTAGCTGTCATCATATGATAAGGCTTCAATAATAATGGCGATTTCTTGTCATTATCATGTAAATATTATATTTAACATTATCTTGTGCATTATCTTTATAAACAATATTTCCAAGGATACCGTTATTAGAATAGAATTGCACCGTGCAAAATTACCTAAAAAGATTGTCTTCAAACTATACATTATTTTCTTTAACCCTAGAATATTAAATCATCCTAGATATTACGACGCTCGCACTACTTCGGTTATTTTTGGGGCTGTTTCGTAAATCGTAATAGCCACACCTGCCTAGTACCTTCGTATTTAGTGTGATCTAAAGCCTGTTGAATTTGCAAGCAAATATTTATTTTGTATGGTTATATTTTGAACGCCGCGTCGTAAATCTTACGACTTATTTGTGATACCGTGATATTTGTTGCGAGGTTTTCAAGAAAATGTCTTCCAAGAGGGATAAATAGCGTCCATTGACGGAAAAAGATGTACAACGAGAAATCGAAAAAATAATGAACGGTGAAGGTAGCGGACCTGAACCTTTTGAAGATTGCGGCAGAGATTGGCAGGCAGATAATTTAGAAGTAGAAGAACTTTCAGAGAGTGATCTCGATTCTGACCAAATTAATGTAGTCATATCCAGTATTTTCAATCCAGGTGTTAACTGAATCACTATTTAAAAGTAATGATAGTGTAACTGAAGACATCCACTTTTGTAGGAAAGACTAGAAGAAGACACGATTCAATTGTATTCCCAAACAAACTCAGTCTAAAGCAAAAAAAAAGGGCAAAAATAGTCTGCAGAGTTACATACAAGAACAAGAAAAACAGCCGCCAGAAATTTGGTTCAATTTAGGCCTGGCATTACGAACAAATGAAGAAATCTTTCGACAGTCTCAAAAGTACAAAGAAGCGCAATCAACATATTTTTAATGTCACAAAAAGTGAATAGAAAGCGTTTTTTTGAAAATTTACTTCTCTCTACTGCAAAGAAGGACAATTATTTGCATATAAAAAATGTTTGACGTTACTTTTTCTGGAATGTTCTATATGCAGAGCTTGCATGAGTTCGGAGCGTTTTGCCTTCCTTACCAACTGCCTGTGATTCGATGATAAACAAACTAGACAAGAAAGCGCACAAGCTTATGAATTTTCACCCATTCGTAAGATATGGGACATGTTCATCAAAATATGTAAAACATCATATACACCCCCATCGTATGTCACAACTGACGAACAACTCTTAGGCGTCAGAGGTAGATGTCCATTTAGGCTATTTATACCCAATAAGCCTGCCAAGTATGGAATACAAATTGTAATGATTTGTGACACGTCATCCAAGTATTTGACTGGTGCGATGCCACACTTGGGAAAAGCACCAAAACAATGTTGAAATAGAAAAACGCGCAGATGGCAGTTATGCATATTTTACGGCATTCTTAATGCAGTTGGCATTAATTCATATATTGTGTACTGTCATAGTAAATTGAAGGTAAATGTGAAATCACTTTCCCGATGTGACTACTTGACTGACTTAGCACATCTACTTGACTGACTTAGCACATCTACTTGCCGGACCATGGATGGAGGAAAGACTTTCAATCCCAAATGTATGAAAAGATCTTCGTCAGAATATCCGCGCTATTTTGAAAATTACTGAGAAACCTGAGCGTGTGCCTCTCCTTCTCTCTCCTCTCCAGAGAAGAAACGTAAAGCATGTCATTATTGCCTAAGTCGGTAACTACCGCACTGAGTGTGCAATATAATTACACTATTATATAAACATATCGTTACTTTAGTTTTTAGAAAATAAGAGAAGAATTTTTAGTTTTATGGAATTTTGTTTTAATAAATATTTGATATCAATTTTATTGCTTTTTAAAACACGTCACATAATTTACGACATGTTATTATTTACGTGTGTCAAAAACATATTAGTGTTTTTCTATTTTGTCTATAATGTAATATTTTCATATGTTAATTTATTAAGTGATTTCGAAAAGTGGAGGGTTCATTTGACTGATTCTTTTCCCACTCCAAATATATATTTTGAGTCTAGTACCTCTCGTTTTAGCTTGATGTACTTTCACGTTAAGAATAATAGTTGCTATATCCTACGATGGAAAAATCTCTCAGATAACAAACGAGGGGAATATAATCTGCAAGTGAAGCGTCAGTTGAAGTAATAAAATTTATGAAGATGATAGGGAGTAAATCCCTAGCGACTACATTGGGATTATAATGACTAGATATATTTTGTTCTTTCAATTACTATATTGTAAAGCTCATTGGCGTAGTTGAAAAGAAAATATACCAGAAAGACATAAAATATGTAATCGAAATTTTCGGGAAATTTTGCAATATATTAAAGGCTGTACTATAAGAGTGTCAGAACTTTAACTTTAACAATTTAACCTCTGAACCTATAGCGAAAAAAGATATACGTCCAAACTAGAACCCTTTTATAAGACAGGTCGTTTTTAAACTTCTTTACGAAAAAACTAAGGAAAATGTAGATATTTTTTGACGTTTCACTTAGATACACACATTATGAGATATACACATTACATTATTTAAGTACTGTTTATTCAAAGGTTTTCAAACGATTAAACTATTTCAATGTTACATTGTGAGTGTCAAAAAAATGTATGCAAGCACAATTTTTATTAAGACATCCAGAGCATCTATTATTGCACTGTTTAGAATGTTTAGATGCATTAGATCGACCGTACTTATCTGAGAAATTATCACTGCAAATGATGCAACGTCCTCTTTTGTCGTATTCTTCCAATCTGTAATAAGATAGCCGGATGAGATGTTCTGAGTCTAGCGCTTTGTATAATCCAGCAACTAAATGTTCTCTAAATGTTGTTATATCCATATTTTTATGCAAAACTTTGTTGTAAAGAATAAGCGCATTCATTATCATCGTACTTGTAAGAATTTCTATTGCTACATTTCGGTACATTTTTTACAGATTTCTAACTTAAATAACTATAAGAAGACTTCTGATCTGATACATCTGTATATGATTTAACATTATTATACTGTAATATTGTAAATGGCTTTATTTTGACTCCACACCTGGTCTGGATTTCAATCATTTTCGGGCCCGATTTTGTAATGAGAAACAAAACATCTCGTTTGTCACTCCATTTACCTACATTAAGTTTGTGTTGCTTTCAAGAGCCGTCAAGTCCCCCGTTTCAACTTTTTGAACTGAGTTCCAGGGATGAGTATTGCTATCATTAAATTGGTGGGCCAAACTAACACTTGTATAATAATTATCCATAACCATAGCTACATCAACTCTAGTACAACTTTATTAGCCACTGGTTGATCAGTCGGCCTAATTTCTTTGCCACCATAAATTTTTATTTTGTATGTGTAGCCATCTTGTTCACATACCTTAAAAATGTTGATCCCTTATGTCGCTTACTAGGTATATATTGCAAAAATGATAACCACCCTCTAAATGGCACCTTAGATTCATCTATACAAATATATTTTCTGGGGGTAAAGGCCATTTGAAAGTTTTTATTGCACATATTCAGCAACGCTTCCAGTTTAAAAAGCCTCTTTCCTTCAGGACACATTTCGTTGTTTGAAAAATGTAAGCAAGCCAGCAATACTTCGAATCTACATCGTGACATGTGGTTGTCTTATATATCTCGCATTTATGGATAAAATTTTTACTCCAAAAGTCGTTAAACCGTGGTTTTGGGTTTAGTCCATCCAAATAAATAGGCCAAAAAATTTAAATATTTTGTCTTCATTTGTGTCATTCCAATTGGCTAGCATAGAATTTTTTAAATGGAATCATCGGAAATTCCAAAAATAATATTTGGTTCGGGAAACCGATTTGTCTTTGTCACCAGTAGATGCAACAATTTAGGGGTTTGTAAAAAGAAAGTGGGCTATTGTCGTAAGAATTTTCAACAATTTCGCCTAATGAACTCTGCTCTTGCAGGAGAGGGAAGCTGTTAAGATTTCCCACAACATGATGGTCTTTGTTATCATGCACTCTATCATCTTTGGAATCTTAGACAATGGTCGCCTGAAATAATCATATTACTAGTATAAAATAATAAACAAAACACCAAAAATGGCACTTTAGGTATTCTTCTTGGGTAATGCATCAGCACCTTAAAATAGTATGAAAAAAAAACGCTGGAAATCGAATCATTACTTCCAAAAAGTGTAGATTTCACTGTATAGGCCAAAAAACGGTATATTACTCGCATTTTCAGTTTAAACCCTCCACCCCTCTTGCTATTTATAAAAATGACAAATAGGTTTTATAATTGAAATCTGTATATCCAACAACCCCATAAAAACACGATTGTTAAGAAAAAATTGCTTGAGTTTTCACCATTTCACCCCTTTCCCCCAAATCAATTTTCTTTAAAAACAATCCGAATCCTTGCCCGATGGATAACCACCTGTATACCAAATTTGAAGTTTATTACTCAATTCCTTCGAATGTTACTATGTAAACTAAACTAACAGATCGATAGACAGGCAGTCAAACCAACAGACAGGAATTTTTTTGCTAATATCGTTTTTTTTTTTTGCACGTTTCGAGACTTTGTAGGTTTAGCCCTACATTTCTTTGAAGAGATCTGAAAGTAAAAACAACAGACATCCAAACGTGTAGGCACTTACCTTGACTATTATCTGTCTTTGTAGTTTTCGTTTCTTCCGTTTATTTCCATCACTGGAAAAAACCTCGATGGAATACTCAGAACTTTCTGAATATGAAGGATCCGCTTCAGAACCACCAGCAAATGGATCCTCAATATCACTATTACTAAGTAATATCCGAATGATTGTGGCGAGTTCTTGTTTTTTTTTCTTTATTTGGGTTTGCCGATCGCGTTGGTGCGGACGGTAAGAACAGTCGCTCCAATGTGTCGAAACCACATTGGAGCGGTAGTTGGTTCGATTCCAGAGCTCGGATGGTTGTTTTTCTTCCTTTCTTCTCTCTGTTTACTTCCTCAATATTTGTGATTGCTTCTAGGCAAGAGTGTAAAATCCGACAACGAATTACCCCTCAGTCACGCCAGTTAAAGGCTGGGTAGGGGCGGATGCCTTCTGAGAAGTGTTTTAAGTTAGTCATTCGCCAGTCGGTAGGCTGGGCAATCAAGGGTTGATAGCCTGAGGGGGGGGGGGGGGTGCTGGAGTGGGTTGTCGATGGCTGATGACCCTGGTTCGGAACCCACGTTAAGCTGAAGATCCAGTTGCTAAATAGCCTTGAAGTTTCTGATGCGTCTCTAACTGTACATCCTTTCCTTTCCTTTCCTTTATTTGCGTTTTTCGCCAAGATCTAAAACTCAAAAATTATCAAAAATATCTATATAAATATATAATATATCTATATCAAAATTTTTATATGATATATATAAACATAAGAACGACATTAAAAACAAAAAATATTCTTAGATCTATATTAACAAAAACTAAACCAAACAACACACAACAAAATACTAAAAATGTGCTTTATAAAATTCCCTGCGAATGTGGCAAATTTTATATAGATGAGACATCTAGACCGTTGTATGTTAGAATAAAAGAATATAAAAACCTTCTTAGAGAGGGCGCTTTTAATAAATCTAGAATTTGTCAACACGCATGGGAATCGGGTCATAAAATCAATTGGAATAATTTCAAAACGGTATTAAAAGATTTAAGATTAAAAGAAACTGCTATAATTAATTTAAATAAAAGTAACTGCATTGCTATGCCTTCCATAGATTTAAATTCAATATGGTTCCCGATTCTAAAGAATACAATTAAAAACATTTAAGTATTTCAATATACAATCACAATCACACAGTAAATCTCACCTATATATTTTTTTTTTGGTAGTATGCCACTGTCATTAAAAATTAATTGTCAATGTATTATTGACATACACAAAAATATATTTACTCCCTGTCTTTTCAGAATTTATAGTAATGGATATAATTTATTTTTAGATTCGTTTTGAAAACGGGAGGAGAATACTTAACGTTAAAGAAACGTTAACGTTAAAGTTTGTATATTTTTAATATTTTTAAAATTTTGTTCGTTTAGCAAATTTATTACAAAAAAGAATAACTGAGAAATTTGTCTCCGTTTGGTTTTTTGTTTTTACCTAGTGATTCTTTATTTACATAAGTACAGATATTTTTGATATTTTTTGAATTTTAAATCGAGGCGAAAAACCCAAATAAAGAAGAAAAATATCACTATCACTCATTTCACTTAAATGATCCGCAATATATTCAAGCTTTCTTCGCAAAAGGCGCCATTTTCTTCTATTTGACAGAATATATATATATATATATATATATATATATATATATATATATATATATATATATATATATATATATATATATATATATTTGTTCGCAGACAACAAAATATTTACTTAAATACGCTCGTAATAACTGCTGATTACACACTGACCGATGCCATAGTAAATAATGAACACGTGTGTGAAGCAATGTGGCAACAAACCATAGTGGCAACACAGCAACAAAGATTGCTGTGTTGCCACTATGATTTCCATGCGAAGACCAAACTAAATATAAAAGCACGGAAACCAAAAAGTGATTTGCTGAGAATGAAGAGGTAACTCCCGACTCCAATTTTCATCAGCCCTAATCCTGCAGTTACGTTTCTTAACAAAGCTATTAAGCCAGAAGTACGCTTCGTTGGAAAAGTAATCGAAAATTAGGTCTCCACAATGTATTGAAGCAGAAGAAGCGGAGGGAAACATTTAAACGATATTGTTTTCAAACCTAATGCCTTTATTTGTTCTTCATGATAAAATAAAAATTACCGGATTATCGCTTGTAAGTTTCATTGTGCCTCATTTTAGATTTCTGACACTCTCATTGGACAAAAAGTGTTTTGTTCAATATATTATGTTCAAAAAGTTGCATATTTTCCATATGGGTGCTCTGTCTTTTTCTTCAGTCACCACCATAATACCATCAACTATATCCCAAGACCGGTTTATAGTCTTATAGCCGTAATCAGTCGGACATAAACCTAATGCAGGAGAAGCGACTGATGAAACGGTCAGCGCCAAATACTACATAAATCAATCTTTTCGATAGGAGGGTGTTATCTTATACGGCTTACGCCATTTTATGGCTGACATCTACATGAGCCTTGACCACTCAAAAGAGTCCTGCCCGTTGCCCACCCACGTAAAGTATGGGTATTCTTGGCTTATTAATATTTTACCCCTCAGTAAAATATTAATAAGCAAAGGGCTCATTATGCAACTTTTGAAGCATACCTGGAACCAGAACTGGGGCTACTAGTAACACAGGTCAACAAATTTAAACTTTTTTGATCTAACATTCATGAAAATAGGTTTATATCAAGTATTGTGTAGTCCTAAATCCGAAAATAATAAGCTAATTCCTGTAACACGTACAGCTTTTCTGTTACAGCCGGCTGCAGTGGTCTAGTGGGTTAGTCGCCTGCCTGGCAATCCAAAGGTAGCTGGTTCGATTCCAGCGTTCGGATGGGTGTTTTTCTTTAATTCTTCTGTCCGTCTTACTTTCTATCCTACACACACACTTATATACACTCACGTATACACATACATGCCCACCCATATCCACACCTAAATGTCTGTGATTGTTTCTAGGCAAAAGTGTAAAATCCGAAAACGTATTACCCCTCAGTCACGCCAGTTAATGGTTGGGTAAGGCCAGATGCCTTCTGAGAAGTGTTGTACGTTGGTCACTCGCCCATCGGTAGGCTTCCTAAGACATAACCAAGGGTTGATAGCCTGAGGGGGGTGCTGGCCTGGGTTTGCCGGTAGCTGATGACCGTGGTTCGGAACACACGTTAAGTTGTAGGTCCAGCCGCTTAATAGCCTTAGATGCCTATGCACCTCTAACCGTAAATCCTGGGGAAAAAAGAAATATTTTTACGATATAATATTTATTTAATATAAACATGTAAAACGTGTTAAATCTATGCAAAGACATGACTGAGGATTATGTGAATAAAAAATTTATAGCGACAAAAACTTGCACTTTTTCCTCTTGTGTTCTGTAGCATCATCTCTTTTTAAACACCAGCAGTAGTCGTCCAACATAGATGGGCTTCAGCATCCCTGGTATCTTGCTTCCATCGTCCTGATGTCTTGGTGAAACCTCTCTTCTTGTTTGTTGCTTACTGCACCCAAATTTTTCGGAAAAAATCCAAATGGGGGGTGTCAAAAATGTATTTTTAAGGACAGGCTTTCAAGAGTTGATTTATGAGGTTTTTATAGTTTTCATCTTTCTTGTTACCCAGAAATCCTTTTACTACACTTACAACACATTTCCAAGCTGCCAATTCCTTTTCATTACATTTCTTTTGAAAACGGAAATCACCTAGAAGCTTCCTTATTTGAGGTCCAATAAATATGCCTTCTTTTAGTGTGAAACCATTACCTTCTTTGTCCATGGCTTTGGCAAAGTTTCTCATTAGTTTAAACTTAACTTAGAGAGGCAGAAGAAACACTTTTTTTGGCTGTTTCATGTTCAAACATATTTTGTGTTTGAAGTACCAGGTTCAATAGAGGTTCTATGAGTTGTTCTATGAGAGCTATGAGGTTCTATGTTTGTTTGTTGTCCCAGTGTCCTATAGACACAACAAAACAGCAATACTTTGTAAAACCCCCTTGGTGTCCATTTTTTAGTCATAGGTTTCTTTCATTCTCAATGCACGGGCTAAATGAATAGATGGGTTTTTGTTTGAATCTATGAAAATACGTCAATCGGAAGGTACATATTTCATATTAAGCTCATTCATTAAACCATCAATATCACAACACACATAGCAATGATTCAATTTGATAAAAACTTGAAAATATTATATTCCGTTTTCGGTAAAGTGAAACACTTGCATTTTTACAGGATCCACTGTTGAAGTCTTGAACCAAGAAGTTCCGATTTTTGTTTTGACAATCTCAGGTCAAGTATCACATCATTTAATTCATTCTGAGTTATTAAGTGAATTGCACTGGTAGTTGTTGGGTCACAACTGGTGTTCTCAGGAAGGTGGATTAGATCCTGATAATAAAAATTTGAATCACCGGGAAGCATGTTGTCCAGGTTTAAAGACGTAATCGGTACCGGTAGTTCCTGCTTATGAGGAACTGGCCTGAGTGCAGAAGGCAAATTTGGAAACTGCATTTTGTCCCTTTGCTTTTTTGAAATAACTTCTGTTTTAGAGATACAAAAATAGCAATGGCTGCATGATCAGTAGATTGTCTCCACACCATAGGGACAGCAAACGGCATAGAATTTTTTTTGCGATGCATCCACTGCACTAAATTTACGTGACAACTCACACAGCAAACATAAGTGGCCCAACTTTTATCTTGGTCTCCAATTAAGCACTAAAAATATAAAAGATAGGTTTTTTTCACTTCGTCGGATATATATCTAGTTTGTGATTTTAAAATAAATCGTCCGCGTTTGTAACAAGACTTATGCGCTGGATTTTTGTAAAACTGATGATTACAACTTACCATTTTATATAAAATCGACTTAAACATTTGACTGTATTGTAAATGAGACAGAAACAAACTAAACTGTAGAAAACAATAAAACTGCCCTTAAAGGTTCGTAGAATACTATGAAAATTCCCGCTTGCGGTCTTTTGGTAATTCTTTCATTCTCCAGTCCACAGTCTGAATGACTCCATGATATAAAGGAGAAGCAGGTACTTAAAAATGGGATGTGCTAGACTATGCATGTAAAAAGTTGTTTTAATAACTACCTAAATGATGCAAAAAAACCATCCTCATCAATGTTACAAAAATCATGTCAACCTGTATAATTCAATAATATACATTTTCGAGAGGAGCTTGAAGAACTCCACTGTATTATCATACCGTGCACCTTCACAAAATTAGTTGACTTGTTGGGTTTTTTTTAAATTTTGGTATTTTCGTTTAGAATTTAGCACAAACGGACTGGAAGTTATATGACTAATATGAACTAATATATCCAATAAATCCACCAATAAATCTGAAATAAACATGTTGATGATCTAGAACTTCTTTTCTTCTGTTTATATAAATCAATGAATATTTTATTTTTCCAAGAGCTGATTCAAAGTTTAGTAATTTAGGCACAAGTCAATAATTCAACCAGAATATAAATGGAATTGATCGCAAACAAAAGCACCCATTGCACTGCCAATAGTTTCATAAAATCGAAGTCTGTAAATAAAATACGCAGACCGTAAATGATCATTTCCATTGACGAGTTAATCGCACTGGTCCGCACTCCATTCCCCTTTCCGCTGCCGCCCCCATCCGCCTGCTAATATTTGCATGGGTTCGGTCACGCGTCGGTCAGATAATACAATTTGGTGGCCCGTCGACGTCCCTCACTTGTTTGTCTGGGCTAATTTCCTCGACAGAATCACGTTATTTCGTTGTGCTGACGGATTTATCCAATTTAACATCGTTGCTTTGCCGCTGCTGGGAAAACATTCCGGGTCGTTTGTGTTTTCCGCGACGCTGGACTTGGAGATTTTCCTCTCGTCATCAGAAAGCCGACAAACCGAAAGAATTGCCATGACTTAAAAGAGACATTTTTAAATTAATTATTGTAATTGGAATAAGGTGGAGTCTTTCAACAAAATTTTTTATCCAATTTAAATTTAAAAAAAATTGACCTTAATTTAAAAAGGAAAAGTTATAAAGTTGAATAGTTGCAATATATGTCTTGAAATGAATATAACCCAAATTCCCGCGCTTCGTGCTGCTTTTTTTAACACTGTCCGCATTGTTACCAAACAATTATTTTTTGAAGATATAATGCTAGTTCCTTAATCTCTTCTGAGATGTCTTAACTCCAAACATAAGCATTTTTAACTAAGAAAGTATCTTCACTCCTGAAGTTGAACAAGCTGTAGAATTTGTTCTGTACTTTCATCGGTATAAATGGTATCTGTTCTTATGTAGGTATCTGTAGCTTATTAAAGACGAAATAAGATGACATGTCACTCATAGACTGCTGTATATTTTATCAATTCAGCATGGAAAGAAACGCGATTGATTAGCGCATTGAAATTGAAAGTTGGAAGGGGACCCCACTACGAGGAAAACTAATATTTTCCGACAAAGTACTCTGTTGGCTTGAGGTTTGTGAACAAATATAAATGCAGGAGTTGGGCCAACAAAAGTACTCAAGTGATTTAGGAGTTACCTGTTCATCCTCAGAACGTCGTTGTTTAGTGCGGTTTTTAGACTGAAGGAGAGAAAGAAAGTTTCTTATTTTTTGAGGACGATATGGAAATGGCACTACTGTTAATCAAGAAAAACTTTGACGTGAACTGATAAATGAATATAATCAATAAGATAGTGCGATTTGCCAGACATCTTTCCATATATTCGAATTATTGCTAGAAAATCATACGATCTCACGCTTTTGGATTATTTTTTATGATGTTATGTTAAATCTTTGGTCTTGCAGATATAAGACCTGAACAATTCGTGATTTTAAACGAAACATTCAGGCCACCATTGAAGATATACCATGCGATATGTGTAAAGCAGTACTCGAAAATTGTACTCGAAACAATCCAGAATAAATTCTAACAGAAAAAGGTAAGGGGGCATTTGAATGACATTATTTCAAAACATAACGCCATTATTTGTTCTACAAGATAAAATTAAAATTACCGGATTATCAGTTGCAGTTATTATTGTGCCCCATTTTGAAGCTAAGTTAATATGAATAAGTAGTAGTATAAAACTGTGTTCTTGCTATTTTCCTATAGACCTATTACCGCGTTAGCGGTAAGTAGACATCAAGATAAATACATCATAGACGACATGCAATACCTTTGGGCATCTTGCAAACATAACCCCATAGCACCAGCAGTCGATTTGTGTTTACATCATAAAGTTATTCGTGACTAAAAATGTCCGTTTATGAGCCAAATTCTCGTCATTTGCGGGAGGTGTTAATTTATTTCTTTAATAGGAAGAAATCTGTGGCTGAGGCTCACCGACTGCTCTCAGATGCTTATAGTGAGGCCGCTATGAGTGAAAGAACATGTCGTGCGTGGTTTCAATCCTTCAAGAGCGGTGATTTTTACATCCATTACAGTTTTTGAAGATGAAGAATCAACGGCATTGCTTAATGAAGACTCGTGTCAAAGTTAAGAAGAGTTGGCAAGATCATTGGGAGTGACAACAAGCAATTTCAAAATGTCTCAAAGACCTGGGAATGACCCAGAAGAAAGGGTATTGGGTGTACGAGTACGAGCCGTACGAGTTCAAACCGAGATATGTTGAACGCCGTTCGTTTGCTTCTGAACAGGTGCTTGTTATGTTTATTGGTGTTTATTACAATACCCACAGGTGAACAGGTGCTTGTGGTGTTTATTACAATAACCCCAAGCGTCGAAAATCATTGGGATATCCCGGCGACGCTTCCACGCCGACGGCCAAATCGAATACTCATGGTTCCAAGGTCATGCTCTGTATTTGATAGGACCAGCTCGATGTAGTCTATTATGAGTTGTTAAAACCCTCTGAAATAATAACAGGGGATCGTTATCGAACGCAATTAATGCCTTTTAACCAAGCATTGAAATATAAATGACCATAATACTGGGAAAGACACGATAAAGTGATTTTGCAGCATTACAATGCTCGGACCCATATTGCAAAAGTGGTCAAAACATACTTGGAAACGTTTAAATGGGAAATCCTACCCCACACGCCGTGTTCTCCAGATGTTGCTCCCTGTGACCATCACCTGTTTCGATCGATGGCACACGGCCTGGATGACCAGCACTTCCGGTCATTGCTTTTTCCCATCTTTCTGTCAATGAATGGATTCCGCGCCAAAAGAACTTGCAAATTAAAGTTATCTGTTATCTGTTCATCCTCAGAACGTCATTGTTTGGTGGTGCGGTTTTTGAGCTGAAGGAGTGATTTTAAGGACGATATGGAAATGGCACTACTCTTAAGAAAAGCTTGACCTGAACTGGTAAATGTGTATGTAAACAATCAAGATGGTGCGATTTGTCATACACATTGTCAAAAAATCGAATTATTACAAGAAAAATTATGCGATCTCACGCCCTTGGATTATTTTTTGTGCGATTATGTTAAATCTTTGGTTTTGCAGAAATAAGCTCTGAGCAATTGGTGATATTAAACGGAACATTCAGGCCACCATCGAAGATATACCACGCGATATGTGTAAAGGCATACTCGAAAATTGGGTCTCAAAAATACATCAAAAATACACAAAAATACAGAAAAAGGTAACGGGGACATTTGAATGACATTTATTTGTTCTTGAATATAAAATTAAAATAACCGGATAATCACTTGGTTATTATTGCGCCCTATTCCACTTATTATTGTACCAAGTTCTGACACTCCATTTGGATAGATATATATATATATATATATATATATATATATATATATATATATATATATATATATATATATATATATATATATATATAGATGATAGATATTTCGGTTAATGCTGATTTTTTTTTGGAAAATTTGAACGTTTATTTCCATAACAGAATAAATATATAAAATTGCCCGTAAATACACTTAGCTTCTTCGTAAGTAAGAAGTATATCCTGATATTCGCGAAGAATATATTGTTGGGTTACAAACTGAACTTACGAAATGTTTCAATTATAAACCGTTTCTGTGCATGCTAATACTGAAACACTGAAATAATTTTCAGGGCTGATAGATATGATTAATAGTAGGGTATGATTAATAATTTAATTAATGTTAAATAATAATAAGTTCATATTTGCCAAATGGGATTTTTCACCATATTTGCTTTAAATATAAATTTTTTTATAGCTTTTTGACTGGTGATTTAGTAACTTTGCATTTTATTTCTCACGAACCCTTAGGCCTTGGATCCTTGGCGTCAGGAACTTTTTTCTTTAAAATGTTGTGATTAATCCTTGGCTAAATTTATAAAAATAATTTTCCTTATGTCTACGGTTTCTAACCATACAGACATTAAATAACATGATACAGTTATATATATATTCGGAAATTTCTAGGTAGGGATCCGAATGCGCCGTCCGAATGCGCGAATCCGACTGTCCACGTAACCGAAACTCGATCACATAACTTCTCTCGAAAACTTTATCAGAAATGATCAGATATGGTGCTGATTTATATATGAAATTAGTAAACGGAACGTCAAGTTTTGGGCCAAATCCTGACATAAAATATCTTCATTTTCAAAAATAATATATCAAGATTTTGTTCATCAATTCTTGCACCTCCGAATCTATCTTACATAACGAATTTGTTCCAAGTAGTCAGAATATCTTTGAACGCATGTTCCGGTATCACAAACCAATTTTTTTTTTCTTTCCGGTTTGTATTTTTATGGCCAAATATTGTACTCAATGAAACCTGTTATAATAACATGATAATGCATCTTTGCACAGAAGAACTACAGTTCAATAATTAAAAGTAATTACTTCAATAACTATCGGGGTATATCATTGATCTCTGCTGTAGGAAAGATTCTGGCTCGAATCATAGACTGACTGGCATTGTAGAACTAATACTGCCGGAGAGTCAGTGTGGATTCAGAACAGGTCATGGAACAGGGGATATGAAATTCGCGCTATGCCAGATACAGGAAAAATGCAGAGAACAAAATGATCTTCGTGGTCATTGGAGATCTGTTAAAGGCATTTGACTCCGTTGACAGAAACATAAAAATATGACTCAATTTTCTTGAGTCGTGGAGATAGATTGAAAGTATTTAATATGAAAAAGGTAATGTGACCCTCTGCGGTTATTTTTTATTTACTAAAATTATATTAAAATTAATTTAATTACAAGAACATCTCAATATAAGAAACGGGCATGACCGGAGTACTAAATGAAGTGCTAAAAAAAATAATTTTTCAATACTAAAAAAATTATATATCTAAAGCAAAACAGATATAATAAATTATCACGTTGGTAGTTCTCTATCGTGACGTAAAATAAGTAGGTATTATTCGAAGAGGGGTTGTACGAGGGGTTTTATGTTAAATATTAGATTATTAGGTGGTTACAAAATGGTGGTGGTGGTTAATTTCTTAAGATGAAAATGTATTTGCAGAGCATATTTTGCAAGTCATTTTTCGATCAATTTTTCTGACGATGATATATAATGGGTGCGTGCTGTGAATGTAAGACTAGTAAGGAAAGAAGTATGTTGTTTACTATTTTGGCCTTTATGTTGGCCATTTTTTATATAAAAATTTTATTAGCTTTAACGTAAAGCTTCGTACATTTAACACTATAAAATACTTCAGATTATAAACAAGGGAAAAATAATCTATAAAGAAAGATTAACTTGGTGCCATAAAATGTATGGTTATATTAAGAGCTAAATCCCCCAACCGCATATTTTAAAATTATAGTGATGTAACTTTAAATTATATTGTGTCTGTTCTCTGTTGTTTTTTTATGACTTATTGCACAATTCAATAAAAATACGGAAGAGCTACGTTTCACATAACTTTTTGATAAATGTGCGCCAGTTAATATACTACTATGGTCTAAAAATAAGGTGACTTTTTAAATAAAACATAAATTATTTAGTTAAACATTCAACTATATTTAGCGTGATTCAAAGAAATCTTCTCTCACAGCAATATATTTATTCCAATGTTTCCTCCAACATAAAATGGCATCTACGAAGAAGTTTCTTTAATTGAGGGAACGTGAAAACACTATCGGGGGCCATGTCTGGTAAATATGGTGCTTGTGTGATGGCAGTTGTTTGGTTTTTGGCGAAAAAGTATTCAAACATTATTACCAGGGTGTGCGATGGTGCATTATTGTGATGCAAAACTAATGAATTGCTCTGTCACATATATAGTTGTTTTCGTTTTCGAATGGACTCACGTAGATTACGTATAAGACTTATATAAATCAATAATATTCCTAATTAACTCTTCGACTGATTGGAAAAAACTATTTGAGAACAATTCCATAGTAATAGAAGAAGAGAGAATAATATAGGAAGTTCATACGATTTTGATTCTTCACCACCTTTGACGTGGCTTTTTCGACATTAGTAAATTTTTAACATGATACCCTCTTGATTATTGTCATGTTTCTGAGTCATGAGAAAGTATGTATGTCAGATCATCAGTAATTATACCCTAACGGCAGAGCTTAACTGCTACTCTAACGGTAATGTCTTATTTTATATCATTATGAATAAATAAAAGATGCCTTGAAATATCTGATGATAAAATTTTAGTTGTGTCATCATATAAGCACTGCTGCTTACACGAATATCTAACCGGTTGCTGTTTCCATTAGACATAACATGTATATTGCCAAAAACTAATTGCGAATGACTATTTTATTATGTTGTGAGAATGAACTGAATATTTGTTTGCATATATTTAATATTTTAAATGATTAAAAATGATAATTAACATAATGCAAAACCGTCATACACTGTTTACTTTTAACACCGTGACCTTTAAAATCACTTATCATTAGTAAAAAATCTATATCCGAGAAATTATTCCTTCATTTAATCAGTTTTTTGGGACATTCGTTCATATTTGTTTATTATAAATTCATTGACAATGGTTCTACCATTTTAGTAGAATTGCAATACGTGGAGCTAGACTGAAAGTATTTAATAGTATTTTAAAAATGTCTATAAAAGCTTTTAAGATCAAATAAGTATTTTGGTTAATCATCCTGTCGTGAGATGAATCAATAGATAGGTGTCCGGGAAAAATAAAATTATTTTATTTTGTTGGTAGTCTTATATTTCATGCAGTTCGTTATAATATTAAGCAATAATAATAATAATTATTATTATTATATAATATTACAATATTAAGTGATTACTTCAATAACTATCGGGGTATATCATTACTCTCTGCGGTAGGAAAGATTCTGGCTCGAATGGTATTGTTGACTGGTATTGTTGACCTAATACTGCCGGAGAGTCAGTGTGGATTCAGAACAGGTCATGGAACAGGGAGTATGCAATTCTCGCTATGCCAGATACAGGAAAAATGCAGAGAACAAAATGAAAACCTCTTCGTGGTCTTTGGGGATCTGTTGAAGGCATTTGACTCCGTTGACAGAAACATAAAAATATGACTCAATTTTTTTGAGTCGTGGAGATAGATTGAAAGTATTTAATAATAATTTTTTAAAAATGTCTATGAAAGCTTTTAAGATCACTAAAAGGGTGGTTAATGGTTAGAGAAAAAACTACAAATGTAATATACTTTTAATATTCTCAAAATAAGTCTTTTAATTAATCATCCTGTCGTGAACTGAATCAATAGATAAGTGTGCGGGAAAAATAAAATTCTTTTATTTTGTTGGTAGTCTTATATTTCGTGCAGTTAGTTATAATATTAAGCAATAATGCTAATTGTTATTATAATATAATATTACAATATTAAGTAATTACTTCAATCACTATCGGAGTATATCATTGATCTCTGTTATAGGAAAGATTCTGGCTCAAATTATAGACTAACTGGTATTGTTGAACTAAGACTGCCGGAGAGTCAGTTTGGATTCAGAGCAGGTCATGGAACAGGGGATATAATATTTTCGCTACGCTAGATACAGAACAGAACTAGATACTTTAACAGTGGATCTGTTAAAGGCATTTGATAGAAACATAATGTGGAATGTCTTGGACATCATAGGATGCCCGCCTAAGCTAGTGCAACGGCATAAATGCAAAATTTTAGACACGGATATGCGAAACTGAGACTTTTGAGATTAAAACTGGTGCTAAGCAGAGCTCTGTGATCGCCCTGGCTTTTTTCTGTGTAATGTTTATTGCTGCTGCAATTGCTATTGCAATGGCATGAATGCAAAATTTCAGAGCAAAATTGGCGAAACTGAGACTTTTGAGATTAACACCGGTGTTAAGCAGGACTCTGTGATCGCTCCAACGTTTTTTTGTGTAGTGTTTATTACTGCTGCCTTGCATCACATCAGAGGCGGATTGCTACGTTCAGTTGAGATATCAGGCACGACTTAACGCTAAATCAAAAACAAAGGAGGTTGGTTAGCATCATAGAGCTGCAGTATGCGGATGACTGTGTGCTTGCAATGCCTAGTGCGAAACTAACGGCTCCAAATATGGACAAAGACTGGAAGAAGTGCTTCCCAAATACGGGAAGCATATTTACCGACCTGCAAGAAGAGGCTATATATAGAATAAAGTGTGCTGGTGCTAATTTTGGACGTCTAATGAGAGGAGTAATGAGTAGGAGTCTAACGAGATGTAAGGGAACGCACTAAAGTCACTATTTACATGCCATAATTCCTACTCTTCTGTAGGGAGCTAAATTATGGCTCCTGTATCAAAAGCAAATAAAACAGCTTGAGATATTTCACTAAACTTGTCTCCAGGAAATCTTGAGAATAAAAGCAGACCCTTTTGGCAAGACTATCAGCCCAATGTGGAGGTACTGCGATGGTTAGAAGATCTTTTATAGCAAATTATAGAACAAAAACGAAATCTGGGATGTCCAAAGAGAAGATATAATGGCGATATAAAGTAGACATAAAGAAAGTCTATTGACCGACCCAAATGGTGTAAGAAGACATAAAGAGTTGTGCAGTTCCATGAGGAAGATAATCGCCACAAAGAGTTTGTAGATCTAAGATCGGTTATCTGAGCCACTATAAAACCTATAATTCTTCAACAATATCTCAACGAAAGTAATAGCCATGGTTGAAATAATGGGGTTGACAGCCATCACAATATTAAATATAATTACAACACATATAATACATGTTTGAATAAAAGTGAAAATGTATTAACTGTATAGCTTATTTTTAATACAAAAACTGATAAATTATTTGCTTGATTACCTTTATGTTACATGGATCACGTTATTTCGGGCAATTATCTGGATTTTAAAATAAATTGGCTATTTGTATGAAAGAAGCAAATTTTATTTACCCGAAATAGTAGAACGACTGGACATAGCTTCTTGAATTAAGGTTTTCGTCATACTCGAGGTGTCCAAGGACACCTCGTAGTATACTGGCGTTATAATAACTGGTAGAACTGCTTCGGGGATAACTATTAATTAACTCTTACTTGCGATGAGGGTGTATCTTTATCGTCCTATTAGGTACTACCTCTTGCAATGCACTACTAGATACATCGTTTAGAATGGTGCCGAGCTAGAATTGAACAAAACCTGGAATGAAACTATATTTACTTTATTGTTGTATTAACTAGTGTGTCTAGATATTGTAATAACGGATATAGAAAGGTCAGACGTTTTCGAATTAAAAATCGAAATTTAATTTTCATATTAGAAAGCCATATAGGCTCTAGAAATTATGGTATGGAGTGGTTACATGTCTGGGAAATAACTCACCCTTAGTAACAATCAGAGCAAGGTTAAATGCAGGCCATTTACACTTACATTTTATCAAATAGTGCTATTTTTAGAAGAGTCTTTGATAGTGACACTGAAAAGATTTATCGTTGAACAATATACATTATCCGGACTTGCAGCAATGTTAAATGACCTTGAGGCATGTGTACATCGCGAATGGGATATATTGCCATAAGATGGCCAAAATCATCTAATTATTTCCATGCCTCCCAGTCACAAAATGTGAATTTACTCATTATTATTATTTTATATTAAATGTATGTCGAATATCTTGATCTTTTTATGGTTATAAAATAGTATCATAGTATACATAAAAAATACAAAATTCATCCAATAAAATATATTTTTCAAGGGGGTACATTATTTTCTTCTCTAATATACGAAAAATCAATATTAATGGTGTTGAGGAAGGAAAAACACAAATTAAATAGAATAGATGCTTTAAAATTATGTAGTATAGAGAAGTTACTGCTCACCTATCTACTAATTAATTCTCACAATATAGAGATAAAACAAAAAAATTTGTTTTGCAAATGTAGAACAGATTTATTATTTTTGTTCTAAATTATCTACCTATTGCTACAGGATTGGCCAGAAAGTTTGTCGCATATTTTAAAAAGAAAGAGAGACGAAAGTAGTTTATATAAATATTTATTTAGTCTATTTTGTAACATCCTTTATTATTTACAACATTTAACCAATATAGTGGTAGGCCCTTAATGACTTTTCGTAAAAAATTTGCATTTTTATTGCCAAAAAATGCTAACCAGTGGTTTTTTACCTCTTCTTTCATTTTAAAAGATTTCCCATTTAAACAATTTTGGAGGGAGCGCAATACAGTGTAATCCAAGGATGCGATGTCCAGTGGTAAAATTATCCAAATTGAAGATCAACAATTTTTTCCGTATCCTAATTGAAATGTATGGTTATGATGAAACTCGACGCATTTCCTGTTTTCCAATTTTGGTCGTTTTTCTTCAATTACTGCCTTCAGCTGACCTAATATGGCCACGTGATTCAATGTCAAAGTATACGAGTCCTTTATAATTTCACTAAAAGCAAAGCATAATTTTCTTCGGATGAAGCCGTCGGCCGTCTTTCGCCATACTTAAAACCGTTGATTGGCAATTCACTTTTCAATATCATTTACGATCCGCTTGAAAAATGAAACCTCATTATTTTTACATCAAGAGATCACATGAAGATTTATTCCAGCAGACTTCACTTACTAAGTTCGTGATGGTTCCGATAATCCCAAATACACATTCTCTGCCCACACATTATCTCACTTACTCATACATTCTCTGCCCACGTATGACAGACGAATTTTTCAAGAGTGTCAAAAACAGTCGATCCTACCGCCCGAACAGTACCCTCTTAGTGAACTCCTCACGGGGCCTGGATCTAGTATCTGGATACGGGGAGTGACGCCCCCGGGGGGGGGGGATTTAAGTGTTTCCTTAAATCAATCCATATTCTTTAAGTCAATCTGACCCAATAATCTTTACACCTTCCTTTAAACCCCATCAACTTCCCTCTCCCTACCCATATTAATAGAGGTAATTTAATTTTTTTAGAGGTTATTTCCTCTATTCTGACAATAGTAAAAAGATAAATATATAACGCTAGGGTAACCAAGAATGGTCAGACGGCAAATAGATACAAAATATAAGGTGATAACGTGACCATTATCAGTATAAGAAATTACGGTAAAAATTTATTTGTGAAAAATAAATGGTAACTGCAATCCTTAACGGTACATGAAAATGTAATAAAAAAAGTGTTTTTCTGGCCTTATTTCCTGATGTTGTCTATCCTTGCCTGTCAAGGTACTGGGTGTCCAAAAACACTGAGTACGACTGCGGGCAATCCGGTATCCCTAATGCGGGGGTCCCGAAATAATCTCGATCTGACCAACCGGTTACTGTGCCATGTGGCCCCAAAAAGGTGTAAGGTGTCCACGATGGTCGGGCTCTGTAATAGGTGGTTGTTCAATGGCCTGATGTCTGTTGATCGGATTCTCTGCTGCCGGGTCGTAAAACCCTCTATAAGAATATCGGAAAAATCAACCCAAGCGTGACTTGGCCAGCAAACCTACGTACCTCGGTCGGAAGGGTAAGGCGCGAAAACGTCCGCTCACCTGGAGATTTGGAGTTAGACTGTCTTGCCTTGTCCAAACGATACCGGAGCTCTTTCAGTTAAGAATTTGTCCGAAATAAACCTACCAGTGGTGATCAACAATTTACGAATGCTACCTGTAGCGATCAAGAATTTGTGAACGCCACAAAGAATCAAAATCCAGTTCAGAAAGATGTATATAATAAATGCACATGAAGCATCCGAAGAAAAAGACCCTGACATTAAAATACAGTTCTAAGAAGATTTGGTTAGAATCATGGAAAGGGTTCCGAAATTTCATATAAATTATGTGACAGGTAACATAGATAACATTAATGTAATATGAATGAAATAGGGCGGAAAGAAGAATATAAAAAGGTAACAGGTGGTAAAAGTAGATACATCACTAGTAATGACAATGGAAAAAGGATGATAGAATTTGCGTTCGAGAACAATATGAAACTTCTTTTGACCACAAAAACATACATAAGGAAACAGGGATAGCTCCAAATGGAAAGACAAAGAATCAAGAAATAAAATATGCAAAAGTTTCAGAGGAGCTGATAGTGATAGCGATCACATATTAGTTATAACAAAAATGAAACAAAAAAGACTACCTAAAAGAAAAGATACAAATGCGAGAAGACGGAAGAGATATGACCTAGTAAAACTAAAGGATAGGATAATGACGTTTCGACTAAGAAATGAAAGGAAATTTATATTATTTTCATTATTTGAAAACTCAAGAAGGATCCTTGGTAGGAGATGCAGAAGGAAAACTGAAAAAGATTATATTTCTCAAAAACATTAATGAGATTGGGGAGGAAGGGAACTGGGGAGAACATGAAATGGAAGATGAGATTGCAGACAATAATAAAATTATAAATATTATATATAAAATTATAAATATATTTAACTGTTTGTATAAAACAGTTAAAAAATATCAAGTATGCAAGAGAACAGCAAAAATCTTGAAACATGGTGGTGATACATTGGTGACAAGAAAATGGGAGTTAATAAAGAGAACTTGGGAAGAGGAAAATATGCCAGACAAATGGAATAACACGCTTTCACAAAAAAGTATACACATAACAGTATACTTATGATCAATTCTTCTATTGGAACCTTTGGTGTGAAACACTAAACGTAAAGAGATTTACCACTAAACTCCAAATCACTTTTTTTGAACTGCTCGACGCACGTTTCGCGTCGTGCGTCGAGCAGTTCAAAAACACGTTCGTGCGTTTCTCTCTTCAAGTTTAGAATACTTATGAACAAAATGTGAGCTTACGTAGATTTATTTGCTGTTCGTAGATTATCGGCAAACATATGACTCCATTAACAGAGAAAAACTGTTCCAAGCAATGAAATAGTTGGGAGTCCAGGAATAGTTGAGGAAGATGATGAAGATGACTGTTAGGAGAACAGACAATGAATTATTGTCGATAGAGGAATGTCTGAAGAATTCACTGTAAAGGAAGAAAGGACTGAGACAAGGTGATTCAGTGTTCACAGTTTTGTTCAATCTCGTGCAAGAAGTATTTCGTTGTTATAGTGGCATTAATACTATGGGGTTAATATATGGTTTCAGACACCAATGCTTAACCTATGCTGACGATATTGTACTGATGTCGAGATCCAAGGAAGAAATAGTAACGGTATTCAAGATGTTGGAAAAAAAGACAAGGGATTATGGCCTAACAATTAACGAGAACAAGACCAAATATATAGCAACGAAAGATAGTGCCAGATGACTCTCCCCTAATTTAATCATTGATTGTGCCGAAAATAAGAAATATACGATAGAGAAAGTTGAACAAATTGACTATCTAGGAGTAACACTAATATATAAAGAGGATGAAGAGAAAGAAATATAGAAACAACGAGCGAAAGGAAGCAAAGCCGTAAGAATGTTTTCAAAGGTTTTAAGGGCAAATAATATAACAAGAGCAGCATAAATAAGAGTGTACCAAACAATACTAAGGCTGATGGTTACCTATGCGTTCGAGGCATAGTAATGACGAAGAAGGAAGAAAGTAAGTTGGAAATCTGGGAACGAAAAAAATAAGGATGAATTTTCTAGAAATTAAAGTTCAGAACGAATTTAGAAGAAGAACAAATAAAGACATAGAAGAACTACAAAAAATCAAGCATTGTTCAGGTGGTGAGAACGCAGAAAGCTAGACAGTTGGGGCACATAGCGAGGATGCCTGACGAGAGATGGGTTGAGAGAATACTGATGAGCGGTGAAAGGGAAAAGAGAAGAAGAGGGCGGCTGAATAAGAAATGGCTGGATGAGGTGATGAATGATTTGAGGAAAGTAGGAGTCAGGGTTTGGAAGAATGATGCTTTGGGTTGAAAAAGATGGAAAAAAAAGTGAAAGCATTCGAAGCCAAGGCCAGTAGACCTGTAGAGCTGAGCATTATTATTATAATGCTATTATTTGTTCTTGGAGGTAAAATAAAAATGACTGGATTATCACTGGTAGTTGTAATTGTGCCTCATTTTGAATTCCTGATATTCTTATTAGATAAACTTTTTCTTGATACAGAATGTTGTCCTGATAATACCCCATCTGAATTTTATTTATTTGCGTCATGCAAAATTTGATAGGTAATTTTTTACTTTAAATGACATTATTAAAATGCAGCCTTGTCTTGCCCTTGGTTACTGCAGACAGTAACCAAGTATCAAAATATTTGATGTATTGGAATTATTAATATTGGAAATAGTCTGATCAATGTAAAAATGACAGAATAAAATGTTAAGTTCATTACTAAATCAATATATTTTATTGCATAAAAAATTCGCAAACAGTGTAAATGGTATAATAGATGTTTTTCGAAGGTCATCATGAAATAACCATTACATTTGATGCCAGGTTGAATAAGTAATATTTTTTCTACAGCTAGACTTTTAAACATGTTTAGTTATTAAAGCGAACTATTGAAATAATCCTATTCCATCTGTTTAATGGTAATGTTATGATGATGTAGTATATTAATGTTTTAATTCAAAGTAGAAAAAAAATTGACTGTTATATTACTGTCAGTTCTAGTCTATAGATCAATATAATGAATTAAATAAAAGAGAAACTAAAATATATTCAATTACGATCTTGTCTTTCAAGCTTTTCTGCCAATTCCTTCGCCCTAAGAAAGAGAACAATGAGACTCATGGGGCAATTTCATCCCAAATTGATTTTCTCTTATTTCCTTGTTAACTTCCTAAAAATTAATCTCGAGAGAAATTTCATTTCGTAACTTTGTCATGTTCATTGAGCAATTACAAGTCTAATACCAGATTTTATCAAAATTACGGGCCAAATTGAGATAAGTTTTTTCTTTTTTTCTCCGTAGAGTTTTTTAACATTGTGTAAGTAAGAACGATGTGGGAGATGTGTAAATAATGTAATGAGACTGGTGGTCTAGCGTTCCATCTGGCAACACATATAGTATATACAGTATATAAGGGAAAGTACTTTCGTAAATTTAACTAGCGATCTTTCACGCCATTTTAAAGAATAACGTTCGTTATAACAAGGTTCAAAAACCTAAGGGTTCCCGAAAAAGAAACAATTGTAAAGTTATAATAAGAATTAACATTTTAAGCAAATATGTGAAAACGCCCATTTAGGAAATATTAATTTATTATTTAACGAATAAATTGCTACAATGTGACTTTGAGTGCCCTCAAGATAAAATTCCATTACAATCAGGTCAGACGATTACATTACATTATTATACATCTCATGCAAATGAAGAAAACAATTTCTCTATCGTATAATACGAAGCTAATACTGCATACGAAAAAATCCTGCTCTTCGTGTGGTTGGATAAAGGTGTTATATATTACAAAGTGCTACTGTAATGTGGGGCGATTTATTCAAGTAGTTAACGAAATTGCGCAAGAGTGCATGGAACGTTCATAATTGGGAAATTGAAAGGGAATTTTCTTTCTCCGCCGCAACGCCAAACTTCATACGTGATTAAATATTCCAAAAAACTTTGCTGGAATATTTTTATCCCAGTATTTACCAGATCTAGTACCCTTAGACCATTATCTAATTAAGCGAACCTACTTACCAAACCAATATTTATAACATTGATTAAGTGTTCATTCATACTGTGTGCAATAAACTGTTAGATAATAAACAGTTTTCCAACAAGAGTGTCAGAACTTTGAAACATAACAACGGCAACACTGTTTGACATGTAAATTTCACTCAAAGACGGCTATGTTTAGTACATTGTGTCAATTCGCCATTAAAAGCAAACTCTTTATCCTCAGAAAGTTACTGTTTCGGGTCGGTTTTCGGGCTGAAGAAATGATAGGTCTTAATTTTTTTGAAGATGATCATGGAAATTGTTTTACTGTTAATGGTCAACACTATAGGAATATGTTACCAGAATATTCTTAGCCCCAAGTGATTAATGTGAGTCTTCTTCTCTTCTTCTTCGTATTTTTCTTTACAGAAGAGTCGTAACCTATGGAAATTCATTCCGTTCGCGTACTGTCTGGACTACTTCTTCTCACCAGCGTTCATTTTTTCTGGCTTCCTTGATTGCATATTGGGGAGATGTACCAGCCAGGTCTTTAATGTGCTCTACCCATTTTGTTGGAAGTCTGTCGCATGATCTAAAACCCTCCATCTGTCCCTGAAGGGGCAGTCTTTCCTGATTATTGCCATTCAGATATGTAATAACTGTTGATAGAAACAATGTTTTCTTTCAACTAGACTTATCACACACCTCGACAGGCAATTGATTTATTGTAAGAGGAGTATTCAGTACACAAAATGAAACGAAATAATAATGTGAATTATTCTCCAAGATCATGCGATCTCACGCACTTGGATTATTATGTGTGGGGTTATGTTAAATCTCTGGTTTACTGAAATAAACCGTTACACAATTAAAACTCCCTTTAAATGAACCATTCGGGCCACCATTAAAAATATACCACGCGATATGTTTGAAAGAGTAATTGAAGAATGGGTCTCCAAATTGCACATCAAATAAAACCGAGAGGAACATTTGAAATATATTATTTTCAAAACATAATATGTCCTTCAAGATGAAACAAAAATTTGCTTATTATCACTTGCAGTTATCATTGTGTCCCATTTTAATTTTTAACATTTTTATAATAACCCTCTACAATAAAATAAATGTTGACTACAATCGTAAAACACTAGAAAAAAACATGCATTAATGAATACTACATTTTTGTAAGATTCAAATTAATTTACGATAATGTAAAAGATAATTGTTTTAATACCTATTACGCTGGGATTTCGTAGTACCACTTTAAATGCATTAAACCTTAAATAGACTTAAAAATTATCTGCTATATTCAAAGAAGTTCAGTAACTTTCATATATCTTCATAAAGTTTAAACTTAAACTTTCGATATTATATAAAAGTTAGTTTGGCATTTTAAATGACACCCCCCATAATTGTCTGCAATTTCGGACGAAAAATAAAACATTATGTATTCAAAAGATAGGACGTAAATTAAAGGTTTTGGTTATATTAAAAAGAAAACTCACAATCTGCTGTATATATATATTTGTTTTCTAGTACTGTATTCATAACTGTTTCTTCTGGGATAATATTCTAACTTATCGTTTCTTTTTTCGAGTCGAGACCCTCAAAATAGGCAAAAACGTTGCGATCACTTCACTACAATATATTAATTTGACGTTTATCAAAGTTTTACATCGACCGGTTAACAGGGCAACGATTCGTAATTTTTTTGATATCATGATTTATGAAGAATCGATTTTATCTTTAAATGGCTTATAAACTCCTACGAACGTATTCACACGTTTACGAATCGTGAAAAAATAATCATGTATTTGTCTTTGTATTAAATTCGTCAATGTAACCAATCGTCAATGTAACACAGCCCTAAATACCGAACTACAAGACTTGTGTAACCCCTTGTTTTATATTACTTTTACTAGTTCGAACCTGTGCCTTGCACTTACACACACGGTTGTAAAATGACCAGGTCGCGCACCGCGCCCCACCCACCCGCACATGCTAGACGTAGCTTTCGTTCCGAGCGTGCTTAGGCAGGTTCGTACAAGTTATGCGCTTTGGTTATAAAATTAAAGGAATGATACGAAGAGTTTCATTGTTAATTAAGTTTTTACGAAAACTAAAGTACTACGATTTCTTCCTTCGCCCAGTGTTAAATACTACGATTCCCTCTCTCAGTGTTAAATAAATTAATAACAGTGTAAATAAAATAAAATAAATTAATAATATTAAATAAACTGGCATAACTGGCGAAGGACTCTTTATAGTTTTTTTTGATGCAACACAAAACGAAAACTTGGACTTTAATAAATGCATTGAGGTATGTACTAATGACGCAAAAGCGATAACGGGGAAGAACAGTGGTGTGATAGTAAAATAAAAATACATTATGCCATATAAGGGATGGACGCACTGCTTTCTTCACAGAAATGCGCTTGCTGCAAAAAAATGGCAGATAATTTACAACATGTTCTGTCAGAAGCCGTAAAAATTGTTCATTGTTCAAATAGGACTCACTGCTCTTCCATACTGTAGTTAGATTGTTGTCGTGAGAAAAAGTTCTAACCAGGCTTTTTGAATTGCGAGATGAATTGAAAATTTGTTTTAGATAAAAATAGCTCATTTTCAGAGTTTTTACAAGATGGAGAAACTTTATTTATGTTGGCTTACTTGAGTGATATATTTTCACATTTGAATGACTTGAATATGATTTTACAAGGCCGTAACAAAAACATTTTACTAATGACAGACAGAGTCAATGCCTTCATCAAAAAGCTTGATATTTGGATTATACGCCTTGAAAAACGCAATTTTGATGCTTTCACTTTAACTTCGGATTACATTACCAAAAATACGGATTTAAGAAATTATATTATTGATCGCGTATTGGAGAGCATGAAAACACATCTACGCGAATTGAAAATTCAGTTACTAGAATATTTTATAGGTAGCGATAATGATTTATCAAAAAGATGGTCAACTCGTTTGATAAAAATGTTGTTACAGCTGCTGAAAAAAACAACCAACGTCGACAAAACCCTACAGCTTGAATTTTCAACTCAAAATTTAGATACGTTTTGGCTTGCACGACGATGTGAATACGAAAGTCTAATAACGGAAGCTTTGAAAACATTGATCCTCTTCGCTACTTCTTACTTAAGCCAAAAAAGCTTTCCGTCGATGAGGGCTTTAAAAACTAAATATAGAAATCGTCTGTTATCATTGGAAAATAATTTGCTTATGTGTGTTTGTAATGATGATTCACGTATAGAAAAAAATTTTAAGTTAAAATCAAAATCAACCCGCGCATTAAATTATTATTTCAAATAACTTTGACTATTACTTTATTTAAGTGTAATTTATTATGTTGTTATTACCTAGTAATATTTAATTTTCTGACACTTATTTTTAAATTAAAAATCATTTAATGAACGGATGTTTCATATACGGGTCTTGTTTTTTGAACACATTGCGACCCCCGACCCCACATTGTGAAATTCCCGAAACGCGACCACCCTAGGGGTCGCGATCCCCCAGGTTAAGAAACGATGTTCTACCAGGTATAATGTAGATTTGTATATATTTTAAGCATTGATTATTGTCCTCTAACTCCTAGCTTTCATTTATTTCCTCTTGTTTGATTAATTTCTGCCAGGGTCAGGATTATATGGATTTTTTCAATCGATTTGGAGTCTTCACTCAAGTATTTTTCCCCTTACTAATATTTAAAATATTATTTTAGTAATCTTTCCATACTCATTCTTAGAACATATATTGAAGAACATAATAAATGACACTAAAAAAAATATCTTTTATTGGATGAATTTTGTAATGTTTGTGTACATCATGATGTTATTATGCAAGGTGATCCACGGAAAACAGACGTTTTCAAAAGAAGCAAGACTCCATTAATTTTCTATAAATAAATATTTATTAACGTACAAATAATCAGTGTAATATGCAATTTACAATGCTAAAGTGCAGAAAAGAATGTTTTGCAAGCGATACTCATTTTCACGAAGTCGTTTGGATTCATTTTAGAAAATTTGCCTCCACCACTATTTCCAACTAGAAATTACTCGGTTAGAGAGTATAGCTCTAACAACATTTTTGGAAGCTGTGGCCGTATTAGCAGTGACTCCAATTTGCTGAAGCCATACACCACACCTGCTGATTTCTCGTAGCTGAACTGTGGTGGCTGATTTTTCTTCGAAAGAAAAATGGTCTAAAACTTCCGCACACCACATTGTTTCTTTTGGTGCAACTGTTGGACTTTGGAACAATTCAAGATGACTTTCTGGGGCCCGATATCGACAGGATTTTTTATTGATATTTGATAACCCATTTAAATCGAAACGGGTTTCATAGCTCATCATGGTGGTCATATCTTCGTTTACATCAAACATGTTAAGTAATGTTTGAGCAAATATTAGGCATTATCAATAGTATCCTTCATTCAACTCTTGAACAACATTAATTTATACGCATAAAGGCTAAAATCCTTATTCAAAACAAGCTTTACAGAACATTTACTCATCTCCAATTTGGTAGCTAGAAGGTCTAGGTGGAATCGTTTTCATTATTGAACCCTTCATGCGGATCGCAGCTACCCATCTGAGAATGGTATGGTTTAATTTTTATAAATAATAGAACAGCTGAAAAAATCGTAATTATACAAAAATTTAGACATAATGATCCACTATCTTCGCCCGTATTTAATACAGTATTGGAAAACATTACAGAATATATTAATAGGACTGGTCAGGAAACCTACATCTGGTTTACACAGATGATCTTATCATTATAACACGAAACATGGTAAACTAAGGAATGTTACGAAGAATTTGAAGAGAAGTGTAACATAGAAAAATTATATACAAACAAGGAAATATCAAATATTTTGTGTGGACAAATAAGAAAAATAGAAGAATGTGTGTGTTGAGAGAGTGTCATAAAAGTTCAGAAAAGCTAAAGTTAAAGAACCGGGCAATAAACGTTGATATATGAAACGCGCAAGGACTGCTCTTGGGCAATACGGGATGACAATCACTGTTTTATCTTGGAGTCACTGAAGAGGGTCTGGTTACTTTACAATACAAAATTGTAGCACAATACTATATTCAGGTCACAATAATTTGAGTCGAAAAGCTGTCGTATTTGTGTTGACAAAATATACTAGCAATTGTCTAAGTGCTTAGATTCTTAAATTCTGTGATATTTCAAAACCAAAGGAGGTGCAATATTGTCTCATGGTCAAATCAATAACATTGCTGGCAAATACGGAATGTAAGAAAGAAATAATCGAGGAGAACAACTTGTAAATTTCAGCATAGAACAGTTCTAATCGCAAACACTTTATTTTAACACCATATTCATCGTCTGTATACGTGACAGTCCTCCGATGGCATCTATAGAATTCTAATTAATTATATGTTGATTAAGTTTTGATGGCGATCATCATTACAGAATGCAGAAAACCTTTCCCGGAAACCTTCCATTCAACATTTATGGTGAATATATCATGCATAGAGCTCTCGAGGATTGGACAGGTGGTGTTAGTATTGGCGGCATTAACCTTTAAGTACCGACCTGGGGCCTGTGAGGCCGTGGCGGGTTGACAAGTTGTTAGATTTACCCCTTCCCCGCGCAGTAGAGATCTGTGACTCGTTAGTAGATGCGAGTTTAGTTGCACCGACGCCGTTGAGTGTGGTAGTAGTGCCGGCGAATACGATTTTGGTAAGTTATGTCGATTTCAAATTACGACGTGAGTATTTAATCTAGTTTTTTGTTTGAGCTACGGTGAAAATAATGTGCTTATTTACAGAAATCTAACTGCTAATTTCAAAAATGGATGTACCTGGGACGTCGGGAGGTAAACGCTGTTTACCTACAGATAAACTACGCCTTTCCAAAAGACCACGGTGTCCTATAAATGTTTTGGATCAAAATAAGGTGACTTTGATTGAAAGCTTGATTGCAGAAGACTCCAGTGGATCAGAAGTAGATAACGTCGGGGACGATTTTATACCGATATACTGATATATCTGATGATGATGCTACGACCCAGCCCCTAACTCACATGGAAAATATTTGCGAATCCTCGTCAGAAGATGAAGATGTACCGCTTTCTAGGTTCAGTTACTTTAGGGGCAAAAATAAATATAAGTGGTCAAAACCTCCTCCTAACCGATCATCAGTTAAAATACCACAACATAATATTATATTGCGAGTACCCACTTCCAATTTGACAGAAAATGATGGAAATGATCCATACGATATATTGAAACAGTATATAGATGATGACATATTATTAGAGATTATGACCAGAACTAACTCTAAATTATTAGAATATAGATCGAAATATACAAACCAAGATCGGCCAGAATTACAAAATATAGATATGATAGCACTGCAAGCGTTTATTGGACTTTTGGTGTATACAGCTGTTTTCAAATCTAATCATGAAGACGCAGATTTTATTTTTGCAAGCAGATGACACTGGAAGGGAGGTTTTTCGGTGCGTTATGTCCAAAAATAGATTTATATGTTTGTTACATTATTTACGTTTCAATAATGCGGTTAATAGGGCACAAAGAAAGGAGACGGATAAATTAGCTGCGATATCTTATGTTTTGGGTCAATTTGTATCAAATTGCCAAATAGTCTATAACATAAGTCAATATACGAAAGTCAATATACGAAATATGGACTAAAAATCATATGTTTCTGTGATACTGAAAATGGATATTTTTATAGTTATTATTTATATCGTGCCAAAGGTTCGAACGGAGAAAACCTAACATTCAAAGAAAAAAAGTTATTGGTGCCCACTCAAACCGTGTTACGTTTGACGCAACCTTTACATGGCAGCAACAAAATTATCACTTGCGGCAATTGGTTTACCTCAATCCAACTAATTGATGCTTTGAAGCAGAGAGGATTGACATGTATCGATACTCTAAAAAAACAAAAAGGTTTCAAAAAGTTTCCCGTAAATTTTTACTGGCTAAAATTAGGCAAGAATGCTCAATATTGTACGGCTTTACAAAAGACATAATGCTAACTCCCCATGTATCTAGGAAAGGCAAAGCTGTCATATTAGCATTCTCGATGCATCATAGCGAAGGTATTGATTGATATTGAGTCAGGGAAGCCGGAAATAATTTTATAATTCCAAAAAAGGCGGAGTAGACAAAATAGACAAGAAGTGTTCGATATACACTAGCAGCCGCTGATCAAGACGTTGGCCTATGACATTTTTTTATAGAATTTTAGACATAAGTTCAGTCAAGGCACATATTTTACATAATGTGCATCTAAAAAAACTGATCGTGGTGTGTTATCGTGGTCAACACGCTTGCCTCGTGAGCTTCGTATGAGTTTAGCCAGAATACTCGGTTCTGATATGCCAGATACAGTTCAAGGTCAAGCCAACGAAGAAAAAACAAAAAAAAATATGTGCATCTTGTCCACCTAAACTAAATATAAAATCCAAATATCAGTGTTATTCTTGCAAAAAAACATGCTTGTTTACAGCGCGCTAAACAAATGTGCCCTGATTGAGCGTAGTTTTGTTGTTGGACATTTTTTTTTATATTACGCATTCCAGATATTTTTATTTATTTTTTCTAATAGATATAACGCCAAAGTTGTAGGAAAAGTATTTTTCGTGGTTTCAAAGAAGTGATATTTTTTTAAGATTTAGTTTAATGTCATTTTTTAGTTAAAAAAACGGAGCCAAAAATTTAAAGGCATATAACTTCAAAGTGTAATAAAGTTGATTATTATTTTTATCTTTTCCTTCATTTGTAAATCTCAAATTAATAATGTAAGTTATAGTTGGATATATATATATATATATATATATATATATATATATATATATATATATATATATATATATATATATATATATATATATATATATATATATATTATACATATTTTCTATAAAACTCAGTGTTGTACTTGCGCTCTCTTAAGACTCATGTCGGTAGGTATAGGTTAAAATAACTAACTTGAGATATGCCGATAATACTACACTTCTTGCGAGGTCGGCCGAGGAACTGATCCTAATTATCAAAAAAAGTAAATGATGTTAGAAGTATCGACTTCGGTCATCAGATAGAAAGCCAATTCGTTTATCTTGGGGTTTTAAGATCGAACGAGGGCGGTAACACTCCTCAGATCAGAAGAAGATACGAAATGGTAAAAAAGACAATGCGAAATTAGCAGATCTGAAGGGATATGGAAATGACACAGGATTACTAATAAATATATAGTAAAAACATTAGATTTTCCAGTACTGTTATATCCTACTACAATGTGGAATATTAAAAACAAGAGTTTAGGCACATTAGTTATATTAAACGTTGGTGCTGGAGTTGGGTACTTCGTATTCGATGGACTGCCAGACGAATAAACGCATCCATCATTCAAGAAATTAATGAACCTACATGGCTCTCCTAAATTATTCGTGAACGAATAATAAGATTATTTGACTATATTGAACGCAAGCATGGCAGTAACCGAGAAAGACTAGCGATACAGGGATGAATGGAGGGTTCCGCAAACGGAATAAGTTTTCATAGGTTACAACTCTTATGTTAAGAATGAATACAGAGAAAAAGAAGAGGACACATAAAGACCATGACTGAAACAAGAATACCAAAACCGTTAGTGATAAGCTCAATAAATAGGCAAAGGGGGAGAGAACGCCAGAAAAAAGGTAGAAGACAAAAGTTTCTC
Organism: Cosmopolites sordidus; assembly: GCA_031761425.1. NCBI lineage: Eukaryota > Metazoa > Arthropoda > Insecta > Coleoptera > Curculionidae > Cosmopolites > Cosmopolites sordidus. The sequence continues at coordinate 404,290 of JARFXV010000886.1, read as the reverse complement.
TTTTATTATCCCGGTAACTCCATATTTTTTTATATTCGAATCATTATATGGTATCTATTTAATGTTACTACTTATTCTGGTTTCAAATTATTCTTCTACTAAAACTTTTATGAAACTTTTAATAGAATCATTTGATTCTATATATCTCATATTTTTATATATTATAGCATACAGATATTCTACCTTCCAGTATTGATTAATTGGTATTCTTTCATGCTACTATTTTAGTGCCGCATCTAGTATCTCTGACTCTACTGTATGAATAAGTCAATTACTTACAAGTAATAAAACCATTAATAGTCTACTAAAGGGAATTAATTCGAGTAGTAGAAATAAGTTAATATTACGACGTATGTAAATAAAGTAATGAGTAATAAATAAGAGTGTAAATAAAGTAAAATCAATGTGTTATAAGTAGTAGAACGGAGTCTGACAGACTCCGAAACTGAGCATATTTTACTAAAAATAACTAGAATTAACCTTTCTACGATAATCAATAACGCACTGAATGTTATAGAAGAACTGAAGGTAGGCACCGCATATTTCAACCCCCTTCTTTTTACAGACGAACTTTTAGAGCGTGAATCTTACAGGCCCGGGACCACAGCTGCAAGATTAAATATGTTTTATACCTGTATTTCACAATATATGATATTTTCTGTCATATTATTCTATTAGACTAATTCTATTATTCTATTAGACTAATTCTATTATTCTATTAGACTAACATGACCTATTTATTTATTATCTGCTAAACCGCTAAACAGTTCTACCAAGATGATTTGCAATTTGTCAAAGACTAAATAAGAGTGTGTATTGTTCCAATGGAGCAATTTCCATGTATCAGGTCAGTAATCCAGGCATCACTCCGATACGATTTGGAAGTAATTTAACTGGCACTAGCCTTATCAGCCTAATTTATTGCACCCCATTGTTGAAAAATATTCAAAATGGCCGCTCACTCTTGTCCAAAAAGGACGCTCGAAAGTTAATGTCAATGCGCTAACACCGTCCCTATGTTCAAGCAGATCGGCATAATTGGCCTGCTTGCATGATATTTCGGGTACATACGATCAATTAAACAGTATAAGAAGTTATTTGGGTGTTAATTGCGAAAATTGAAAGTGTGTCAAAAATTAATTTTTAGTTATTATGAAAACTAAAAAATAATTTATTAATGTAACAAATGCATTATAAACTATTTCAAAATTACTTGAAAATTTAAACGAAGTCAAGAGATTTAGAAAAAAGTGCCTAGTATTAGTGAATATTAAGAGATTATTATAATGTTCTATACGTGAAGTGTAGAAAATTTAGTTTTTTTCCACTGTGCTCCAATTTGCATAAGTTATAGTTAAGTAAGTTATAGTGAAAAGATTTTAATTAAGACAGAAAAAGATTTACATTTGTGGGCCAAGGAAAAGAAAGACAATGCCATTAATGGTAACACGTTATGAAAAAGCATTGCTTCTATATGAAGATTATGCGGCCACAAGGTATGATAGAAGAGGAAATAAATGCTGTGAATGACACAGCAAATAAGGGCTGATTGCATATATTTAATTATCTGTTTGATTTAAGGAGCATTAAAATTACGAGAGAATCTGCATTGGCTGATAAAGATAGAGCATTGGCTGCTACCACGTTTCTAGAAAAACTCAAATACATTATTGCCGGAAAAGATTACCATCCTAACTAAATGTTTATCATGCTGTTATAGCGCTCAGAATTGACGTTAACAGTCACTCCTTCTTTGTTTTCGAATAAGTACAGGCTAATGACACCATCAAACCATAACGCGCACCAAACACTCATATTTTGCGGATACAATGGACTCTTCACAATCACTTGTCGGTTTTCGAAGCCTTATATATAGCAATTTTGCTTATTTACGTATCCGCCGAGGGAGAAATGAGCCTCATCGCTGAAGATTTTGTTCGAAAAATCAGGTGAATGTTCAAGCACCCAATCGACGGTGGGCTTCAATTCTTGCGTGAGTTGAATGCATGACATTTAAGTTTGACAGTTGGCTGGAAATACATGGCTGTATTTTCCGAACCACGAAATCGATACTCCGGTTTTATCAAACCTGGGGTTATATTATTGTAATCAATACCATTTGACATTATAAAGTATGTTTCATGTATGTTAAAACATGTTTCGTCTGTTGGTAATTAGACTCATCAGGGTACCGACATATGACCTCTCGTCAAAGGAGAGTCATAAGAAGACCCTATCCACTATCAAACAACCCATATTTGCGCCAACTTCACGTCGGATGGTTTATACCTGCAGTTCTTTATTTCTTTGGACTGCGTCTAATGAGACAACAGTAGTTCGGAGTTATACACCCCCCAACCGCTGGGTTTCAATATATATATATATATATATATATATATATATATATATATATATATATATATATATATATATATATATACTTTATATTATTAGTAGTAGGTGCGTATAGAACCGGTTGGATCAGGCAAAGCATTCTGATTCATTTTCGAGTGTTCCATCTGATCTTCCACACCTCTCTCATCCTTTCTCCGTGGATTCTCTTTCTCTCCTCTGTCCACTTTGTCCCCAATCTCTCTAAAACTTTGCTCTGCTGATGCAACGTTCCACATATGTATTTTGTTTCGGTACGTTCTTCTATCTTCAATTTCTGTTGTTCTGTTGCCCATTTGTGCCTTTGCCAGATCAGCTCTGACTTGTACGATCCATAGTACTGTTGACTTAACTGTTTGTATGTATGTAAGAATTCTGTTGGTGAGTCTTGTCGGTGGGAGTCGGTCGGATATGTCCATAGAATTTCAACTTTGTTTTTCTTTTGTCCGCCGCTACGTTGGACGTTCTCTCTGTGGTCTTTCTAAAATGTAATCTGTATCTTTCCTCTGTTAATTTTGGGCCGACAATTTTCATCATAATTTTGCGTTCTTCTTTCAGTATGTTTTCTATGCCGCTTTTTGTGTGGAGTGTAAGTATCTCGCTTGCGTATACTACTTCTGGTTTGATTACTGTGTTGCAGTGTCTTATTTTTTGCATATGTGGATATGAATTTCTTATTGTAGATATTGTGTGTCTTGCCGAATGCCCTTTTCATCTTCTGTAATCGAGTCTTCTGTACTATCTTCTCTCCTCCTGTGGGTTCGAGGATCTCGCCCAGGTATTTGAAGTAAGTGACCCTATTTATCTTGCCGTATTTGCCGTTCAAATTTTGGACATTTAATTTTGAGCAGAAGAATTCGGTTATTTGGAAGGAGATTTATAAGCCGACTTTCTCTGCTTTCTTGAGAACTTCTATCTCTTTGGCTGCCCTTGTTTCATTGTCTGCGAGTATGGCTAGGTCGTCTGTGAAGGCTAGGCATGATATTTCTATGTTGTTATTGGGTCGTCCGAGTCGTATTGGTTTCCAGTGTCTTTGATTTTTCAGTTATATTTCCCATTACCTTATGACTTTGTCCAGGACCAGGTTGAAGAGGAGTGGGATAACTCATCTCCTTGGCGTAGTCCGGATTTAATCAAGAAGGGTTCGGAAATTTCTCCAATAAATTTCACTTGAGCGGTTGCGTCGGTCAGTGTCTGCTTGATCAATGGTAATGTTTTGGGGTCGAGTCCTTGTTCTTCTAGGATGTTGATGATTTTCAGTCGATGCAGTTGTATGCTTTCTTGAAGTCCACGAACATGTAGATGTTTGGGACGTTCCTGATAGCTTTGTATTTCAGTATTGTTTTAAGTCAAATATTTGTGTACTCACCAATTTTTTATTCTAGTTGTTCTTGTGTTCTCTGTAGAAAGCATGCTGAGAGGATTTTGTAAGTGATTTGTAGTAACGAAAACCCTCTGTAGTTGTTTACATCTGTTCTGTTTCCCTTTTTGTACAGCAGGTGGATAAGAGCACATTTCCATTCATCTAGTATTTTTTCTGTTTACCAGATGTTCGTGATAATTTGCATGCGTTCCTGCAGTGAATTGGGTCTGAGGTCTTTCAGTAGTTCCGCGGTGATACCATCGTCACCGGATGTCCTATTATTCTTTAGTTTGCGTATGTGCCTGTGGATTTCTTCCTGTGTTGGTGGTGGTGATTCTGAGTGAGTATAGATATTATTTTCCTTGGGGAATCTTGTGTCGCGTTCGGGGCAATTGAGGAGATCAGAGAAATAGTGTTCCAGCTCCTGACAATTCTCCTGATAAGTTAGCGCTAATATCCCATTTTGCTTTCTGAAGCAAAGATTTTGTAGCGTGTATCCACGGATTTCTCTTGCGAAAATCCTATAAAAGTATCTCGTGTTATAATTGCGGAAATTTTCCTCTACAAAGTCTAGTTATTCCTTCATGTACTTCCTCTTAGTTTGCATGATAACCTTTGCGGTCTGTTTTCTAGTCACGTCAAAAAGCTGTTGACTTTCTGGGGATTTTTTAGTGTTGTACTCCTGGAATGCTCGTTTGCGTCGCTGCAAAGCACTTTCGCATTCCGAGTTCCACCAAGGGTGCTTTGTGTTCTTTTTCAATGGGATCAGTTGCTGTGCTTTTTGTAGAATTTTTCCCATGTATCTGCCTGTCCCTTTTCCCATTCCTCTGCTATGTTGGATTCCTTGATCTTTTTCGTGTCAAATTTCTGTAGATGTGCTTTCTTGTGATGAATTATCCTTGGGGTAAACTTCACTTTGATTCATGTTATGTAGTGGTCTGAGTCAATGTTCGCGCACCTGCGGACTTGGTCATCGTGGATATCTCTTTGTTGCGGGTATGAGATCGCAACGTGCTCTATCTGGAATTCTCCAATTTGTTAGGGATGTTCTTAGGGATGTTGATATGATTTTCAGGTTATTTTGATGGCATAGTTCGATGAGTCTTATGCCGTTCTTGATGGTAAATTTGTGATCGGGGAATTTGCCTACGGTTTTCTGATGGATTTTTTCTCTATCGATTTGTGCGTAAAGTCTCCCAGTAAAATTTTAATGTCATCGTTTGGGACCTTTGCCATTACCTTCTCTAGTGTTGGCCAGAATTTCTCTGTAGACTTGGGGTCTTTCTTGTTGTCCCCGTTTGTGGGGGCATGTACGTTAATTATAGTGTATTTTTTATTGGCGCACTGTATGCGCATTGCTGTTAGTCTATTGTTTGTGGGGGTGATTTCCTTAATAGAGTTAACTATCACTTTGTGTACCACAAATGCCATGCCCAGAAGCGAAGTGCCCCGGCGACTCGTTTGTCTATCCTGCTTTTGAATATGCGATAGTTCCCGTGTCCACATCCGTGATGCGTGTTTCTCTGCCCGTGGTAGAGAAAGCACAAGTATCTTTTACCTGTCAAGTTCTGAAGTTAGGTTGTAAAGTTTTTCTGGTTGAATCAGCGTATTAATGTTGAAGGTACCAATATATGTAGGTGTTTTGAGTGGAAATTTGCCGGAAAGCTCCGACATTTTTTGAAATCGTAAAAGTCTAGGTTTCAGAATCCGAGTAGTCGATTGCCGTCTGTCGACGGGTGGATTGGTTAGTACCTGGGGTAACATTGTAATTACTTGCACGAGTCATGGTTACTTGTAGCGTGCGTCCTGGAGCGTGGTGTTCAGCTGCACCCTCTGGGTAAACAATATTGCAGGAGCCTTATTAAACGGTAGTTCTATTTATTTTTTAATGTTTTAACCTTCCTGTGCTCCTCCTTTATTATATAAAACAATAATTTCTGCACGTTTCCATATGTTTGGTACTCTTTGTATTTTGATGCATTTTTGAGTATAATTTTGCCAGTGTTTTATGCAAAGTCTTTTTCTGAAGCCTTGCAATTTTTCATTAGTCGTCCACTATGATATATGCTCACACAAATTTGCTCACACAAATTTGTGTCGTTTTCCTTCTCAGGTTCTGTTTTGCTTTGTCAATTCCTTTGTATTATTTTCAAGAGTCTCCTCACGAATACGTTTTTTATTGTTTTTCAAAGTTTATAGATTTTCAACATACTGCACCCTGCCAAAAGGACTTCCTGCATTCCTTATTGTCCGTCATTTTTTATTCAAATGAATCGTCTCATTGGATATTTTTTATTGTTTGAACCGTTTTTCTTCTGGTGCTATAAAAGCAGGTGTTTCAAGCACATTATTGATAATATTTTCATACTTATCTGATATTTCCATCTTCTCCAGGTCTTGTAACACAGAAAAGCAAGATGACAAAGCAATCTCAAAATCGTTGACCCTCTTCAGCAGCCCCCCCAGAATCCACTTTGCCCTTTTTTGATTTTAACATTCCTCCGCGCTCTCTTCGACAGGTTATACTAACCTTTGCTCGTATCATTCCGTGATCATTTCCAATATTAATATAGTTAAGGACAGTACAATTGCAAAATATTGCATTATTTTTACATATAGACTTATATATTGTGTACATTATATTAATCCATAATGGATACATAATTCAACAGCACGAAAATATAATCTCTTCCGACTAAGCGCACTGTAGGCTTAACCCTCAAGAGAAACATTGGTTAAGGGATACCCAGGGGTGAATTAAAAACATTTTTCCTTATAAATGGTCACGTTGAGGGGATGACTTTGAGTGGGGGAAACATTTGTACTATCCCTACTACAGATCCCTCACCATAGCCATCTTAAGATGTGAATACTAACAAAAATATAGGCGAACGTAGTCAGTCTATGGTCAGTATACACCACCCAGTGCTGTTGTTGTGTCAGTGTTTGGTAAATAACTAAAACCTGTTAAATAACCTTTTTGCATAAATAGTGTGTTTTTCTCTCTACAGTTTGTGGTAAATAAATCATAAATATTATATTTCCCGTATTATTTTTATTGAAAACTTTGATTTTTAATGTTTTTAATATTTATTTATCGGTTACTGTCATTTTCTATTTAGTTCAAAATAAACACGCGTTCTCGTACTTGCTGTGCGTCTGAAGTAGAAGCGTTATATGAGGTAGCTAATATTTTCGACGACCAAGAGAGTGAAAGCGAGACCGAATTATATCAGTGAACTTTACCTAACTAAATAAAAATATTTTTTTAAATAAAGCTAAATTATATAATAAGTACCTGAAAGTACATTAAGACCCCTTTTAAATGCCGTTGAAAGAAAGTTTTTATCTATTAATTTCGCCTAGATATTTTTTTTTATTTTTGTTGATTTTTCGATGGTATTTCAAGTTATTCAGCAGTTACCTCTTCATTCTCAGAAAGTCACTGTTTGATGCGGTTTTTGAACTGAAGGAGTCATAGGATTTTACTTTCTTGAGGACGATGATAGAAGTCGTGTTACTGTTGGTAACGCTATAAGAATATGATAACAGAATATTTTGGCTTGATAAATGTGGATATAAATAGTGTTTTATTTCAAAAAGACTTTTCTGGACGCGTTATTTTCGCAAGTACATTCGATCTCACACCCTTCAATTAGTTTTTGTGGAGTTATGTTAAATCTATGGTTTAAAGAAATAAACCTTGAACAATTCTTAGCCTTATCGAAACATTCAGGCCACCATTGAAAGTATACCACGCGATATGTGTAAGGGTAATCGAAAATTGGGTCTCCAGAATGCATTGCACTAGAAGAAATCGAGGGGAACATTTGAACAACGTTATTTTCAAAACATAAGGCAATTATTTATTCTTCTAAATAAAATTTAAACATTTAATTTTAGTTTGGCCACATTTTAAAATTCAAACACTTTTATGGGACAACTCTTTATATCAATTTCATTAATAATATTAGCTTCAATGTACCTAGATATGCTTCAAGACACTTTTTTAAAAACAATGGATTTTTTTGTATTAATTTTAAAGATATAGAGCATAAAACAATATATTATACATGCACCAGAGCTCTATGGGACCTGGAAAGACCAGGTCTAAGTATAGGACGTTAACATAACTTAAGGTACTTATTTAACTAATAATAATTTTTAATGTAATTGAATTTTAATGAAGCATTTGACATGAACACCAACATCACACTTACGGAAGTACGATAAAGGCTTATGTTCTCATCACAGCGATCTACGTCGCCCATATTCGCATTATATTTTTTCATGGCATATTGTTGTTTAATTTGAACTATCTTTTTGTCACATTATGAGTATCTTTTCACAATATGAATGGGTTTGGCGCCTAACGAATTGGAATACATTGTGACAATATTGTTGTCGTTTCATTAAACAGCAATAATATTATTTTTTTCTGACATTCGATCCTCTTAATTATATCTTTTTCTTTTCTTGGAATATATAGAGGCAAACAGATTGTTGGTAAGTTTATTATAACGAAATGTTCCAGTTCTCTGAATATTTTTGTTTAGCAACGAAATAAGCAAATCACCAGACTTAAAAAAAAATATCGAAGTAAAAGTGAAATTTATAGTAATTCCACTTAGATCTCAATATATCTACGTATGTAAGAACAATACCAGCCCCGACCCCAAGTTCCGTGAACAAGGTTCCAATATTAGTAGTTTCGCCCTCGTAGGGTACGAACCAGTTAACATACTCTAAACTGGTAGATCCTACCTATAATATGTAACCATAACGGATCGGCTTTCCCTTTATATACAGTTTGCAGCCATGTTTTCCGTAATAGGGAACCATGGTCTCATCGATGCTGTGAGATTTTTGCAAAAGTGCATTTTCTAAAAATTTTACATTCATGTCTAAACAATGCTCAAAGTTTTGCAAATTTGTCAATTTTGTCCAAATTCACCTTCCCAAAGCATTCGACGCCTTGAGGGTTGTAGATATCCGCTCAGTAACAACACTCTCAAAAATGATCTAATTTCCTTACCAGAAATATTTCCTTGTTTGTTTTTCTGATTTGCATATCTAAAAAATAATATGAATGTTATTGGATTCATTCACTGTTAGTTCAATAAGGTCGTTATTAAAAAAAGTTTTATTTTTCGTAACTTAAACAACTAAACTTTAACAACAAAACGGTGCACTATCGTAAAGCTGCGTTTGCTACTGACGCACAGGCTCCCTCTCAACTGATTTTTATGTTGTGGCGCCACCTTTGCATAGTAAGAAATTTTTGGCGAGCTGTTTATAACGTCGACCTACATGTAGGACGACAAGCATATCTGGTTTAATTAGCAGAAATAAAAATTAATGTTATATTAGTTTTTAATTTTAAACACAGACCTTTTTGATAATAGTGCCTGGTTATAAAATTAATATTTAAAAACAATCTATTGAAGAGCAAAAAGGAATTACATAGATATCTCTCCGATTCTACCCCAATGATCTACCGTTCAAAGAACAAATAATCTGCGTGTTTGTTGCTCCAGGCGGGACTATTTCTATGTACCAGGTCCATAATCCAACCTCCCCTGCCGTTCCATTCCGATCCGATTCCAAACTAATTCGACTGAGGCTCGCCTTATCGGCCTAATATATGCACCCCGACGCTGCTAAATATTCAAAATGGCCGCTCGCGCTTTTTGAAAAAGGGCTCGCGAAACCCGACGTCTGCCTGTTAATACCGTCCCTATGTTCCGGCAGATCGGCATAATTGGCCGCCTTGTTAAAGATAACTGAGGAAATCGTTCGGGTTACATTATGCGATCAATTAGAAGATTCAGGGGATGGTTGTGGTTATGCTAATTGTACTTATCGGAGACCACCCTGTTGGATTCCGATTCAACTAAAAGCGAATTCATTTTTATTAGCAAGGGAAAAATAAAACTACGCAAAATATGAATTACACATTACTTCAAAAAAAAACTTGTACTTGGTGTTGTACTTGGGTTCATTTCATAATTTTCCTATTCATCATGCACCGAAATAAAGGAAAAATATCCACATCCCTTTTAAAGTTTCTAGTCTTACCACTAATAATACAGATTTTTGAGTTTTGATAATAATGTTTGTATTTTTATGCATAGCGCAAAAAGAGGAGCGAGATCGTTTCATTAGCGCGTTACCTCCAGATTGTGCTCAAGTAGCAAACAACAATAAAGTGTTTTGTACAAGTCTCAAAAAGGTTAAAATGTCATCGAGAAAGTGTAAGTCTGATGCTGATGCATTTTGTTATATATGTGGCAAATTTATTAAAGTACAAGATATAAAATATGAATTGAACAAAAGTGTGAAGCTTTGTGAAGTCTACCAAGAATACTTTGACTGCCCTATTCGGAAACAAGACAAGCCATGGGTTCCAGATGTTACTTGTTCGAGAATTTGACGAGCACAAAGAGACCTTGTTAATGATTGCTATTTTTGCGTAGTGAATCCTGTTAAACGATGATGTGGTAAGAATGTGAAACCAATTAAATATCCTGACCTTGCTTGCTCTTCTGCTCCAATTTTACCAAGCCCAAAATTCCCAGTACTCCATCACAGTTTAAGTACAAATGTTAAAGATGAAGAACATTACAGGAACGATTAAAAGCACATCTTATTACCACAGAAGACTTTAATGACTTAATAAGATATATGAATTGACCGAAAAGTAATGCAGAAATTTTGGGTTCTCATTTGAAACCATGGAATTTGCTTGTTGATGTCAAAATAACTGATCAACGAAACCGGCATGAGACATTTTCTACGTTTTTCACAAAAGAAGATGGACTTTGTTTCTATAACGATATAAAAGGTTTATTTGAAGAAATTGGGATACCTTATGTACCTAGTGAATGACGTTTATTCATAGATACTCTAAGAAAAGCCTGAAGCCGTTTTACTTCACAACGAAAATAAATTTTCATCTCTTCCGGTCGCTCATTTTGTACATCTCAAAGAAAACCATAAAAGTGATAAAATTTTACTCAAAACTTTAAAATATGAAGAGTATAAGTGGTAGTTCATAGGAAATTTTAAAATGATGGGATTCTTAATGGGACTTCAGGACGGATATACCAAATAGCCATGTTATCTTTGTTTGTGGGATAGTAGAGCGAATGATCAGCACTATGTTCGACGATTTTGGTCGATAAAAACGAAATTTCATGTGTGAAAACAAAACGATAGATGTTCATTGCTGAACCTGAAAATGTACTATTGATGCCTTTACACTTTAAGTTAGGGCTAATGAAACAATTTGCTGAAGCATCAGATGAGAAATCTGAAGTTTTCAAATTTTTCAGATTGTTTTTCAAAAATTGTCTGAAGTGAAAGTTAAAAGTTGAATGTTTGTTGGTTCACGATTAAAAAAAAATTGAGAGTGAATAATTTGCAAAATTGAATACTAATGTTCAAAAAAAAGGTTGGCATACTTTCAAAGGAGTAATCTCTGGATTTTTAGAAAATAACGAAGTCGAAAATTGCCAAGAATTAGTTGAAAATATGTTAAAGAACTTTAAGGTGATGGGTTGCAGGTTGTCTCTGAAAGTGCATATGCTACATGTTCATTTTGATAAATTTAAAAACAACTTGGAAACATACTCAGAAGAACAACAAAAACGTTTTCATCAAGACTTTATGGACTTTCAACGCCGTTATTAAGTCCAGTGTAATGAAAATATGACGAATATGAACAAATATTTATCATTGAAAATGATTTTATTCTTTTTCAAAATATTCTCCGTCATGATCAATACACTTTTGCATAAATTTGAATTAATTGTTATGGCATTTTTTCCATTCCGATTTAGGTATCTCCAAAATATGTATTTTAAACGCATCGACCGCTCCTTCTAGCATCCAAAATCATTCATCATGTAGTTTATTCTTCACGGGCGGGCAAATTATGTGAAATCCAATACGCGCAAATCTTTGTCACAACTCAATTTTTAAGAAAAATCTTGCAAATGCTTCATACTAATGCTTAGGGATGCCTCCATCTCACGATCTATCACCTGACATGCTTTCTTTATCAGCTGGTGAGCGAATGACAGCCATGATTGAATTCACTAAGCCAGTAATATGCAATGGTTTTAGATGATTCTTCATCGTCAAAAGTCGAAGTGAGTTGATCGATGCACTGTTGTTGAGATAATCCACGTCGAAAGTCGTAGTAAATCATCGCACGAAAATTTTCACAAGTTAATTCCATTTTTTGATTGAGATGAAATTTTCAAGTCACTAAAGAACACAGAGTCCGTATGACATCTGAATACGTATACGTCAACAATGTCAAACTTTACGTTGTATATGTCAGATGGCACCTAGCGACACCATTGTTACCAGTTCCGGATACATAAATAGCAACCTTCATATAATAGTTGAAGTTAATAAAAAGAATATATAAATATATTTATTTTAGTTTTTCAACAAATTATACATTTTTTAAATACTGTACAAACGTTCTCCTAGATACAAAGGCAAACTTTTTTATTAAATATATTTTTTTCGGATGATTCTCGATAAACCTATCGTAATTGCATATCCTAATTTCAAACGCAAAATTGATGTTGACTTGTGTTATTGATGTTTTTAATATAAAAAAAAAATACTTTCAAAATTTTTGGATATGTAATTTATTCTACTACTTGATTATTCAATTTCTGTTAATGATCCAAAAAATGCAACCTAAAATATTTTACTGACACAAAAGTGACACAAAAGTAGATATGTCATTAGGTAACGATAGTGACTTCAATGTTATTTTGGAACACTAACCTAACAAGTATTACCTTGGATAGTATAACATATCGACTTTAAAAAAATTAAGAACGGTGATTTCAATTTTTTCGATGGTATACAATCTGAAAGACCTTTTGAATTTGATAACGATCTGCTGTTGGCTTAAACTAAAATTGATTCCAAACAAACCATCCAGAAATTATCGACAAAGTCTACCACTTCGTGGTCCTTACAGTGGTACTTAAATTAACTGAACAAAGTGTAAAGAGAAGGAATGTGGATGCCATATCAACTTTTAGTTGAAAGCAAAATCTACAGTGCCCTTTTTTTAGGTTTGTCTAGGTTTAACAAGAAATTGTTACTGGAGATGAAAAGTGGATTCTATACAGCAATCCACATAAGGAAAAGCAATGGTTAACACCAGGAAATCATCTTTGTCCACTCCAAAACCAAGTCTTCCTGTTAAAAAAGTGTTATTGTTGTATATAAACCGTGTATAACCAAATTAATGAGTATTTAACTAATATTAATATAATTATTGATTGATTTGTCCGTTATTTTGTGATAGTTCATTTTTTAAAAAGGAATAAAACAATTTTTAATATACTAAACAATATTAATATAATTTCTGCTACTCAATTTGGTTTAAGAAAGGGCTACAGTATGGAAACTTCCTTGCTTTCTCTATGTGACGATGTTTGTCATTCTACGGATGATGGAAAAGCGACCGGTCTTGTTTTGTTGGATTTTACTAAGGCATTTGATACAGTTAATCATGCTCTATTGATTGCTAAAAGTGTATATCTTGGCTTTATACTTTCTTCATATATACTTGAGCAATCGCACTCAAAGCACATTTTTAAATAACATGTTATCTTCAAGCTTGAATACAAGTCCTGGTATACCTCAAGGATCCATATTGGGTCCGTTGCTTTTCTTAATTTACACCTTCTATTTACATGCAGTTATTGTAAATTGTAAATCCACATTTTTTTGTGTATGACACACAACTGTACAAGGAGTTCATCTGCGATGATTATGAACGTGCAGCCAAGACCATTAATGAAGAAATTGCAAATTGCCTACATTTGAACCCTATCAAATCTAAAGCTATTATTTTTAGCACAAATAAGAAAAACCATTTTCTTTGTTCTCAAATAAAGCTGTACATTAATCAACAAAAAATCCAGATTGTAAATTGCGCAAAAATTTTGGGTTTATTTGTTGATGAAAGGTTACGCTTTTGTGAACATATAACTTATTTGACAAGATAAAGTTATGCTAGCCTAAAACTTTTGTACTCTGCTAGAGATGTACTATCATTTAACATGAAAAAGGCAATATGTGAAAGTCTTGTAATATCAAAATTACGTTACTGTATCATTGTGTATTTTTCTTGCTTGGGTGTCGTAACCCGCTACCGTCTCCAGAAGATACATAATTTTTGTTGCAGCTTTGTATGTGGTTTGCGCAAGTATGATCATGTTACGGAAAAAATAACTGATTTGGAGTAGTTAAAGATGGACTCTTTATTTAAATATAGCTTATTAACGAGTATTTAATGTTTAATGATTACGTCCTCTCCACTTTGCCTTAGGAATAAATTGGGTTTTTGTCGAATAATTCATGATTCTTATCTTTATCACAGTGCCCTTCTTATGATGCCACGTTATAACACAGCCATGTTTCATCGTTCTTTCAGCTACAATGCTGCTAAATTATTTAACTCTCTAAGTAGAGATTTCAGATGTCATGTAATGTTCTACAGAAAACACATCATATTTAAATTTAAGGAATATCTGCTATCAGCGCAGAAATAGAGCCTTGTATGTTATTTATTATGTATGTTATTTTATGATTATCTTTATTTCTTTTTAACACGTTTTTATTAGCTTCACCTGTATCTATCTATGTAACGGAATCTTTGAACGTCCTTTTCACTTCGAAACGTCATATTAAATTGACACTTTGCGCACTTATCAAGGACAGATGACAATATAATAATTTAATAAGTTCGTCCCATTATTCCGAATAGGATCGTCATGATCAAGGATTTGCTTTCGGAGAGGAAGGCTGAGAGACGGTTACAACGACCAAGGAAGGCAGTAGGCGGGCAAATTACCCACTCCCGCCACGGGTAGGTAGTGACGAAAAATAAGCAATAGTTTAAAAAACTAAAAAAACACGCTTTTATAGTAGATCGAACTAAAAAATTATAAATAAATTATTCTTAAAAAAAACTAAAAAACGCACTTTAATGGTAAACCAGACTAAAAAGTAAAAATTAATTTTTAGTATAAGAACAAAGTGAACGAAAAAATGAATGTCATTGTAAAAAAGCGTGGGGTGCTTTGTACCATATTTTCATACTAACTCTACTTATAGAGACGGTACTGATGAAATATTTATAACAACTGACATCGAGTACCCCACGATTTTTTTACAATGACACATTAATTTTCTCGTTCATCACTTTATTCTTATACTAAAAATTATTTTTTCCTTTATAGTTCGGTTTACCATTAAAGCGTGTTTTTTAGTTTTTTTTAAAACTATAATTTATTTAAATTTAACACTTTACAAGCTAAAAACATCCAAAAAGGGAATTACGGAACAAACAAATATCATTTTGATACGGCATACTAAAATTTTATTGTTTAAAACATTGCAATCATGGCACACTTATTATTGCTAGGCTCTAAACATTGAGCTTTATTGTGTTGCCTACGAAAAGTTTAAAAGCGATTTACTCGAAAACAGTGCAACCTATCGATGTGAAGAGTATCTATTTTACAACAAAAAGTAAAAGATTTTATAATCTTGAATGAAGATAATAAAAAATTGGCCAATTATTACCTTGGACCCCTCATTATGTTGCGCCTAGAGCTTACAACACTCACCAAATTTCAGAATTTTATTGTTAACGGTTTCAGAAATATTTGTAAAAAACCGTTTATAAGATGCCCCATTTTGGAGGGCGTAGCTCCTTTAGGACGCATTATTCGCAAAGTATCATTATTTTTAGCCAGAGAACAGGCTGATTAAGTTTGGTCAATATAATGCGGGACACCCTGTATAAATGCTGAATATTATTCTGCTCACCTTGATTGACTAAATATAGTTTTAACTCAAAACGCCCAAAACTGATTAATCGAAAAGGTTTATTCTGCAACAAGGCAATGCAAGACTTCATAGTACCGGAATCTGTACCAGAAAAATTTAGCAGTAGCCGCATTAAAAAAAATAGATAACACACAATAATCATCTGTGGTGTTTTTTATTCGTGGTTATATACCACTTGTGGTTTCTTGAGCATTTGCTGTCACTGGTTCAAAAAACATAAAGATATTCTACAAACTCAAATTTCAGGTTGTCAGGTTCTTTTATAAAGGTTCAAGGTTTAAAGGTGCAGGTTCTTTAAAATGGTGGTTAGTGCAATTTGATCTTGCAACGATATTGTAAGAAAATACGAATTTTGGAAAGCCATAAAGTAGAATGCATAAGCATTATATGATATATATCGCAAACAATACTGCAAATTGAATATTAATAATATGAGATATGTAAAAAAAGTAGTGATACTGGTGGCGTAGTGTTCAATGTGGCAACATTGTTACTTTTGTCAACGGTCCAGGTTTTTAGATTTTCCTTGAAGAAAAAACTGCAAGGAGTGACTGAATATGTCTACAGAATTCGGGATTTTGTGTTAAAATGGTCAAAATTTGACTCGTACATCCTTTCACCAGATTGAATTGGGGATGAGAAAAATCTAAGCGAAAATAGTTCCAAAACGACTTCGTCAGGATATAATGGAAAATAGGATTAGAGCGGATTAAAAATTACTCTTATTGTCTGGAACGTGTAATAACTAATGACGAGTCTTGAATTTTTGAATACGACACCGAAACAAAGCACCCAAACGGCCAAAAACTACCAGAATGTGTAAATCAAAGATCAAAAAGAAGCTGTTTTGCTTTTTTGATAGCAGCGTCCATTAGGAATTTATGCCTCAAGGCATTTGTTAGTCTTTGAAAAAGGCTCATTCGTGTGAGGCCGAACATTAAGAACATCTGGAGGCTACATCACGACAATGCACTTTGCTACAGCTTGATCGCCACACAGCGATTTCAATTAAAGAGTTTTTGGCAAATAAAAAAAATACTGTAGGTCCTCAGGCCCCTTATTCAACAGACTTTATTATTTGTTACTTTTTCATTTTCCAAAGATTAAAAATTCATTTTGTAGGACACCATTTTGGGACGGTCGTAACCGATCAGCTGAAGGCCGCTCAAGTATCTATGAAAAACGGATAAACCGTCTCCAGCGCTCTATGGCTTCCCAAGGCAATTACTTTGAAAGAGATTATGTAGAATGTAATTACCATTACATTGTCATTATTAATGTTATTCAATTTATATTTTTGAGTGTTTTCATTTCTACTGTTGACAATATTGAATATGTGAGTATTGGTCTATTTTGCTCTCTGGTCTTTTGTTCTCTCTGTTACGCGACATGTTATCGTTGTCATCCTTGATTTCAGATATTAATATAGTTGCATCGGCGTTGCATACAAACTTCATTTAGACTATAAATTATTTCATTCATAATTACATTAAATAATGTTAGAGGGGTGCTATAATATTGTCTGATATCCGCAAAATATTACTGCTTCTTTAATTACACCATTATCGGTTCTTAATATAGTTTTGTTCCCGTCTGTTGGATTCTCTAATTAACCTAAAGTATTTTCCACCATCATTATTCTTTTTTAGGTTACTTTTTATATCGTTTAGATGGATTTGAACAAATACCTTGTTTAGATCAATTAAACAAAGAAACATTGGTTTATTGAATTCAATAGAGTTTTCTGTATGCTCACGTCTTAGTATAGCATATATGGCATCTATTCTTGATTTATTTGTTCAGAATCCATGCAGTTCTTTTGCTATATACCTATTCTCAATTATTTATCTGGGAGGTATTTTGTTAGTATTTTTAGAATAGACGTTAGCATGGTTATGCCTATGTAATTTATGGGATTGTTTTTGGCTCCTTTTTGAATATAGAAATTGTTATGCTATTTTCCCATTCCATGGACATCTTTAAACATTTGATTATTTTTAGGAGGATTGTGTTCAAATCCTTTTCATCTCTATTATCTACTTTAGCAAATTTATTATTCTTAAGAATACGTATATGTTCTTACGTTTTCACGTGTGATGTTGTTATCATCCTTATATACTATAAAGATCTCTTCCGCGTCTTCTTGAGTTTTTCTTGATTTTCTTTCAGTGGTCCATAACAGACGATTTAAAATATGTTACCTAGGCCTTTTTATATCAGCTAATATATCTTAAATAAACATTCTTTTTCGTTTTTCGTTTAAGTTTATTTCTCTGCTCCTAAGTTTATCTCTCTGTTTTAGTCTCCTTTCACATCATCTACACTCATAATTGTATTACTTGCTATCTTTCCTCTAAGTATGCATTGGATGAAATATTTAATCTTTTCGTCTTGTAAGGATTCATATTAACCTTTAGAACAATGTTTAGTGGTTTTGTATTCTGGAGTATAAATTGTCAACGATACTTATAAACGATAAGCCCATGTTCAGTTCCAATATTTGCAAATAACAATATGGAGATTGTTTATACGCAAGTCATTAGGGCTACCTTGTGACATAAGCGCGTTTATTTTCATATTTTCATTTTCATTAATTTCATCTTAGATGCAATATTGCTTATCTTTTTTATTTACATACTTTTTACATACATTTACATACATTTACATACATTTTTTATTACATATATATTACTTTATTTACATATCTCATATTATTAATATTCAATTTGCAGTATTGATTGCAATGTACATCATATAATGGTTTGTGCATTCTTCTTTATGGCTTTCCAAAATTCGTATTTTCTTACAATATCGTTGAAAGATTAAATTTCACAAACCACCATTTTTAAAAACCTGAACCTTTGAACCTTGAACCTGTAAAAAAAAGAACCTGACAACCTGAAATTCGAGTTTGTGGGATATCTGTATGTTTTTTCAACCAGTTACAGCAGATGCTCAACAAACCACAAGTGGCATAGAACCGCGAATAAAAAACACCACAGATGATTATTGTCTGTTATCTGTATTTTTTAATGCGGCTACTGCTAAATTTTTCTGGTACACATTCTGGTACTATGAAGCCTTGCATTGCCTTGCTGCAGAATAAACCTTTTCAATTAATCAGTTTTGGGCGTTTTGAATTAAAACTATATATAGTCAATCAAGGTGAGCAGAATAATATTCAGCATTTATACAGGGTATCCTGTGCATATGGCTTCCTAAAGCTCCATCCCTTCGTCCAGGTCACAGGAAGCGGACAATGGCTGGAGCCAGCAGACGGCTAACAAGCTCTGGGCGTGCGGCTGTTCACAGCGCTTCAGGACCTAACAATCTCTGGTTCTAAACTCCCAGTAGAGACACTGCACCCATAAGTTTACAAGCAACCATGACTCGTGCAAGGAATAACAATAATACCCCAGGTGGTAATCAACCCACACGTCGACCGATGGTAACCAGGTATTCTGGAGAACCTGGACTTACACGATTTAAAAAAAAGTCGGAGCTTTCCGGTAAATTTCTACACAAAACACCTACACACATTGACACCTTCAACATCAACACGCTGATCCAACCAGGAAAACTTAACAACCTAACGCCAGAACTCAACAGATAAAACATATTTGTGTTTGCCCTATAAGAAACACGCATTACGGACGAGGACATGGTGAACTACGGAAACTATATTCAAAAATTTGAAAAACAAAATCAAAACGCATATTCAAAAGCAGGACGGAGTCGCCAGGGGCATGGCCTTTGTGGTACACAATACTTATAAAATAAATAAGGAATAGTTAACTCTAAGATCACTAAGTCATAAAAAATAGACTAATGACAATGCGCATACGGTGCGCCAATAAAAAAATACACCATGATCAACGTAAATACCCCCACAAAAAGAAACAACAAGAAAGACTCCAAGTCTACAGAGAAATTCTAGCCAACACTAGAGAAGGTAATGGCAAAGGTCCCAAAGGAGGACATTAAAATTTTACTGGGCGATTTTAACACACAAATCCGTAAAGAAAAATTCCATCCGAAAAGCATAGGCAAATTTACCAACAAGAACGACACAAGACTCATCGCACTATGCCAACAGAATAACCTGAAGTTCACGTCAACATTCCTCAGCAAATCTCCACGAAAACGGAAGACTTGCAGATCGCCTATATAAGAGATTGGTGAAATCCGCATAGACCATGTTGCGATCTCATATCCAGAATAAAGGGAAATCCAAGATGTCCAAGTCAGCAGGAGAGCGAACATCGACTCAGACCACTACCTAACCTGAATCAAGTTCAGCTCAAGGAGAATTCATCAGAAAAAGGCACACCTACAGAAATTCGACACGAAAGAGATAAAAAAATCCAACATAACAAAAAAATTGGAAATGAAACAGGCAAATACATGGGAAAAATTCCACAAAAAGCACAGAAACTGGTCCCACTGAAAAAGAATACAAAACACCCTTTTTGGGATTCGAAATGCGAAAATGCATTGCAGCGATGCAAATGAGTATTTTAGGAGTACAAGCCTAAAAATCCCCAGAAAGTCAACAGCTTTTTGGCAAAACTAGAAAACAGACCGCAAAAGTTATCAGGCAAATTAAGAGGAAGTACATGAATGAACAACTAGACTCTAAAGAGAATTTCCGCAATTATAACACGAGAGACTTTTATAGGACTTTCGCAAAAGAAATCCGTGGATACACCCCACAAAATATTTGCTTCAGAAAGCGGAATGGGAGATTAGCGCTAACCAATCATGAGAATTGTCAAGAGCTGGCACATCATTTCTCTGATCTCCTCAATTGCCCCGAAACGACACAAGATTCCCCAAGGAAAATTATATCTAGAACCACTCAGAATTACCACCACCAACACAGGAAGAGATCCACAGGCACATACACAAATTGAAGAATAACAGGGCATCCGATTAAGATGGTATCATTGCGGAACTATTGAAAAACCTCGGACCAAACTCGCTGCAGGAACTCACGTAAATTATTACGTGAAATTATATTACGTGAAATATATATTACGTGAAATTATAACAGCTGTTAAACATAAAAATTACCAAATGAATGGAAATGTGCTCTTATTCACCCGCTACATAAGAAAGGAGACAGAACAGATGTGAACAACCGCAGAGGAATCTCCTTACTTCAAGTCACTTACAAAAATCACTTACCTACAAATCAAGCACAGAAGACTCGATTGCAGAAGATGAAGAAGGCATACGGCAAGATACACAGTATTTACAACAAGAAGTGCATATCTACACATACAAAAATAAGACACTACAACACAATAATCAAATCAGAGGTACTATACGCAGGCGAGACACTTACACTTTACATAAAAAACGCATTATTTGGTGAAATGGGTCGACAGACGTTTTCCTACATTTGGAGATTTTAATTTTTAATATCTTAAAATGAGTTAAAGGAAAGAAACTGAACGGAATTAAAATATGGTGTTTTGCTCTGAAAAATTGTTTACTGAGATGAATGCTAGAGGGGCGGCGTCCCAACGCCCTCCCTCATGAGCCGTTCCTGATGTTAAGTAAGTATTGTGTGTGAGGCAGAGTTTTAATGGAGGATGTGCGATGAATATCCCTTTCGATCTTCTTTGTTTGTCTACAATGCATGCAAACAATAGGGCTATAAATATATTTTGTAGTTTTCGTAACACTTTTTTCACACTATTTGCTGCTCGAGAAGTGAGTATGCTGAACAAATCAACCTTATACCATGAGAATGTCTTAATGTCTCTCTCGTTGTGTTACTTCGGCAGCACGCTTCGTCATAAGTGAACTAGTGAGCTGTTTGTTACAGAACGATTGAGAAAATATTGTTTTTAAAAGGTTTTTTTTTACATCAATGGAACCTTTGGTGTGAAACACTAAACTTGAAGAGATTTACCACTAAACATCAAAACGCTAACCTAACCATGTTAGCAACATGGTTAGCGAAACGTGCGCCGAGCAGTTCAAAAAAGCGTTTTGGTGTTTAGTGGTAAATCTCTTCAAGTTTAACCAGTCTTTAGTTTAAAGACATAATACATTTTGATGTCGATTTCAACAACAAAATATTTTGAATTTGTCACTTATTATTTCAAAATTTTTTTATTTATTATTTATTAATTGACTTAAAGATCCAAATATACCTGAGTTTGATATCGTAAAAGAGATTTGATCAATGTCAAAAAAAGCTGACATCTAAAATCGAACTGTTTGGTATCTGTAATCACAAATGTATTTATCTCAATATTGTATTATGCCAATTCAAGATATAAATGTTCAAATACATAAAAAGTAACTATGCCAAAAAATACATACCATATACATATGTACGAAATGTTTTTCTTTTTCTGATCTATTTTAGGAAATGGACTCACCTTTCAAATGTTCGTGTAATCTAAGCTAATGGTACAAGATTTACGCGCCAACAAAAAGCCGGAGGTCAATAAATCTGTCACTCATTCTGTCGACCTTCTCCTGCAATAATTCAGTGCCTCCTGCGATGTCTCCTCCGAGCAAAATGAATGGAAACGGGTAAACTTCCAATATCCTGAACGGGCGTTTTCCCTTTCGCACGCAAATCTCGAAATTTGCCGAGTGAACTTGCCCTTTCGACCGGCCCATTTTCATCCTTTCACGTAGTTGTGTTACACTGAAAGAAATGATATATTTGCTTTGGCATTTTATTATTCCTAAATCTATGTTAGTTTTCACATTATTTATTATATAAATCCTGATTTTAATAAAATGATATTGTAACTAAAGCAATGAAAATTAATGTATGTCATCCAATAAGGAAGGAATTTGGCGTACAAGACGTTGTTATATGGGTCAGAATGCGTCAGAGAAATTGAGATGAACTAATGCGTTCCACTGTAAGAAAGTTGTAATACGGAAAAATTAATGAGATTATTATTATGAAAATAATTATTGTGATCTATGACATAATTTCAATCAAGCTTTTCAACATAAAAAAATAATGCATTTGGTATATAGATGACGAAGGGTTTCCATGAACCGAATGTGATGATGAAAGGAAAATGTTCTCTTTCTTAACTCGCCTATCATTCATTCATAACAGCCATCACGTCTTCGTTGTCTGAAAAACGATTTTCCATTAATGCCAGCTTGGGAAATAAGAAATAATTATTTAGGGTTAGATCTGGAAAATAAGAAAGCTGCTCAAAACTGTGAAAAACAAAATTCCGCGTCACAATTTTTTAATTCAACAATTTTCATTGTTGTTCAGATGAAATCATCTCCTGATGATGCTAACATGGTTAGCGAAACGTGCGTCGAGCAGTTAAAAAAAAGTGATTTGGTGTTTAGTGTTAAATTTCTTCAAGTTTAGTGTTTTACACCAAAGGTTCCAATAGAAGAACTGAATTTTCATTATGTTAAATATTTACGATACTACCTATTTTAACTACATTTCTTCTATCATTAATGCACCAAGACAATCATTGAGAGATTCAAGTTCATTCACTAAGGCAACATTTGCTACCGAGAGTTGTATACTGGAAAACCTCGAGCTTAGTCGGCTCTTTCGAGTGGATATTTCAAATATATTGTAAAGTGGTATATGCAGATATACCATGCATCTTTATCGTTGCAAAGTTCAATTAACCCAAGAATCGAAGCGGGCAGACAATGGAATGCGCCGAGCATTCCATTGGGGGGCGGAGATCATGCGATTTGACATCCCTGGACCTTTTGATGATGACTTTGAAATGATGTTGTATTTCACACTTAATGGCAAAGTCCAAGCAATAAAATGAAAAAGGAAATTCATCGAAATCTCAATTACTTATGTGCTTTTTTGAATTTTACTTTCCAAAGCACAAATGGAAAACCCTTTATATATTTTCCTAACCGTTTAATATTATTTTTTTAATTTTTTTCTTGGGGTTTCGGTCAATTATAATTAATAATATATATATATATATATATATATATATATATATATATATATATATATATATATATATATATATATATATATATATATATATATATATTATTTATTTCTTGGGACTTTCGGTCAGTAATTAAATTTTAATTTTTAATTTTTTTATTAACGTTTGGATTCAACAATGAACCATCCTCAGAATAATTCAATATTAAATTAAACAATTAATTTTTAAAATTTTTTAACTAATATGTGATAATTTTGTATAAAATTTTTAAATGACCTATATATATATATATATATATATATATATATATATATATATATATATATATATATATATATATATATATTGTTAACATTTCGGCTACTTTTATTAAATTCTGATTCTGAAGATAGTTTAATAAAAGAAACCGACACCGTGACAAATAAATAATATTATATTAAACGTTTACAAAAGCCCAAGAAAAAAAACAAAATTTACAAATAGCTTCTGAAAGAGAGCAAAACAGTGATGATGATCATGTATAAAGAACATGAGATATAGGGTCTCCAAATAAGCCTATCTAATGTGTGAGACTGGTAATACTGCAATACGGCAAAACAAAAAGGATCTAGATGAAACAGAAACTAGACAAAGAACACCACAGCAAAAAATTATTCGATGTTTACACTCACTTTGGTGGAATATTTAACTAATAAACGAGATATTGGGAAAGCCCCAGGTTGAGAGTGTGTTTTGTTAAAGAGCAGAAATGTAAACTTTAAATGTAGATTTGAAGCGAAGACCTACAGTTGAATTTACCTATCAGTTGAATTTTAATTTGAATTTGAAGTTGGCGCTGCTGTTCAAATAGTACATTTGAACAGCAGCGCCACTTTTTTTTTGGTAGATTTTTTTTCTAGATTGTATAGAAAATGAATATAATCCCAGAGAAGAAATTGCTTTAAGGTCCTGAGTTTTATCCTCATGAATTCCTGATGGTCCAGCTGAATTATCTTTCGTTTGATCAACTGAAAAGTATGTAATTGTAATAATAGTATTATATACAAACCATGGAATTGTTAGAAAGTAGCTTTCGGTTATACCCCGGTATCGGCACAAAATATATTTACGAATATGGTTATGTTGAACATATGAGAGTAGTTTGAAAAGTTTCCAGCCTCAAAAATATTCTGGTAATATAATTGCGAATGCGTTGAAAGATAACCTAGAAAATGTCAGCCATATTAGATGCTCAATTGTTGTTTAACAGTCATTTATGTCAGTCGATTTTAGTGTGTTTTTAGGATGAAAAAAATCGAATATTGAGCCGTCATTAAATTACTTTATTTGAAAGGTAATACGTATACGAAAATTAAACCCGAGATGGATGTAGTTTACGTGGACTCTGCACCATCATTTGCCACCGTGAAATGTTGAGTAGCTGTTCGAGACAGTCGTTGACGATTCAGTTCCCTCTTCAACTTGAACAGAACAACACCTTCCGTCTCCATCGTGCCGCGCTCGAATAGTAGTAAACGGTTCGTCCGTCTCACCCGCTCCAGACAGGCCGTCGCGTCACCTGCCGCTTTCGACCCGGGCCGCCCAACGGTCTGTCGCCATGGCGTCCGGTCACGAGTTGGACTCCGACCCAGACCCAGACGCACCGTCGACAGCATTCAAAACAGGCCGACATCCCACCGTCACCAACCTCCTAGCCCGCTGCCAACGGCTAGAAGAGGTTAACCAAGAACTAGATTATCAACTAACCTTAGCAGCCGACAGCTGCCAAGAATCCGAAGTTTTCAAGGCTATGGAAGCAACCATAGAGAGGATCACCAATACCGCCAATGAACTCCAGAAGCAGTTGGCCGCACTTCAAAAGGAAAACCACAACTTGAAAAATCGTCACAGTGTGCTGGAGGCCAAAATCTCAGCACAGCTGTACGAAATAAAAATCCTCAAAAAACCTGACGGTCCCACCGCCAGTCCACCGTCCGCAACCCCGTCTCAAAAGAAACCAACAACACAAACAACCAAATCGCCGCAATCATAGAAAAGAAAAGCAACAGTTCCGTCTTCCTCTGATGAGGATTTCCCGGACATGCCAGCCCCCAAACAACCCATTAACGCTCCGGCCTCATCAAACCAGGGCATACTCCAGCATTTCCAAAGAATTAACGAATACGTCACAAAAATGGACACCAGCCCAGTCGCTGCATCGCCTCCCTCCAGCCCAATACTTCAGCAACCAACACCGAAGGCACCTTTCAAGAAAACTCCAATCGTACTTCGCGTAGCCAGTCGCTGGAACGAATTGACCAAAACGTTCGCGGAACGCAATTGGAAGTTCTCGAACGCAAAGTCGGTCAGACTGGGCATTCAGTTCTTCCCAGATTCAGCCGACGTTTACAGAAAAATCACCAGATACCTGACAGACAGAAAAATACAATATCATACGCAATTCCTAACTGCCGATCGCGACTTCAACGTTGTCATCCGCGGTGTGGATACTAACATCGCCATAGAAGAAATCTCCGATGACCTAAAATCCCAAGGCTTCAGCCCAGCCAAATGAGCTAGTTTCAAGACTTGATATGAAATGTTGACCTCAATATCGTTAGATGACACTGTGAAGGAAAATATATCCATTTGTATTCATATTCATTGGCAAAAAAATATATTTAATAATTATCGTTGCTACAAAATATGCATTGATATTATTTAAAAATTTCCATACAAGTTATAACCACAAATTAATTAAAAAAAAACTAGTTTAAACGAGTCATCTCTTCTAGTTAAAGAAACTGAAGAATTTTACTCGTAAATAATATGAAGATATTTGACAATTTTGTAGATTTTTTTTTTTTAAATAAAGCCCAAGTTACTAATTAAAAAAGCTCTGAAAATGTAGCAGTTAATAACGAAAAGGTGAGGGTTTACTTGGTTTTGTTATCTATTATCATAATCGTGTATTAGAATGACAACTACATTTTTATTTTCAAGCAATAGAGCACTCAACCTTGTTCTTGATTGAGGCTTTATGTACATCAAACGTTTTTTGTTCCAAAGTCACGATGTTTTCTTTCTTTTTTTTTGCTATTTTTTCTAGGAATATTAGCTGGAGTTACTCAAATGTTGTGTATATCATTATACGTCTCAAATAAACTGTCTTTCTTATTATAAAACTTAAGTTGATGTATTAACTATTGTTAATCTTTTCGTTACTTATCCTGCTTCTGTGACTTAATACTCCGATTCCGTAATATACGGAGATATACCTAGGTCTCAAAAACCTTGGGTTTTTTAATGTCATATTATAACATACGTTTCATAGCTATAAAATACAAGAAGATGCCTTAATCTTATTGAAGAAGTCAAATATGGGTAAAAATCTAATCTAACTATATTGATTGATCTTTTGATTTCTTTAAAATTACCTGGTTGGTTATGGACTTCCTCATTAATATGGATATATTTCTATATTTTCTGTATGACAACACCGCAGGTTGACATGACCTATTTTTTAGACAACTGTTAAACCATACCATAGTTTTAATTTTGATTAAATTATGGTACTCTCCAAATTCATTTCGAAACTCTTTTCTGATAATGTATACCTATAATTTTTTATTTAACATAAACTTTATTTATTACTTTCAACTATTAAGCTTGAACACATATGTGACGAGCGCCTCCTGCTAGATCTTGGATGTTTGTGTTACCATTATCTGTTCAAATACGGTCTGTAGAAATCTAGCAGTACAGATTGCATATAAATGTTATGTTGTGATCATCCAATTTACTTTAAGTAATCAATTATTGTTTCCTGTGTGACAGAGTTGGAAAACTTCTCATAGGTAACAAAACAAACATATGGTTTCATTTTGTTCTTCTATAATAGTCAAAGCCAAAATATTCCAAATTCCATATTGTAAGAGATTTACGTAATCTTCAAATTTATTATACGCACTATGGAAGATTATACCAACATAGACGTTTGCCGTATGACTCACTTTAGTTCAATGGATCAATGGTTCTTGTATTGTCTTTCTTTAGTTTTGTTTGATCAATTGGCAGATTGGCAGATAACCAATCCCTTGATAATATTGTAATATCCTATACGGCATTAAAAAAGTTCGTTTTTTTGTGGCTAGTGTTCCTTGAAGTTGGAATTAATTTAAGGTAGGGTGTAGGGCAGAGTGACGCAACATCGCTTGTTCTTTTATCAGCCTGCCGTGAAGAAGTATTCCGTAATTTGGATTGAAATGAAATCAACACAACTTAACTCAGACAACTTATGGGCGCTTTAAAAACACACACATAAGAACTCCAAAAGGCTGGAGATCCATTTGGCTTGAATACAAACCTGAAAAGAGTTTTTTAAGAAGTAGTTTGGAGGTTGTTGATTACTACATATATTTTAAGTAGAAGATTTCAATAGAATACTGAATTATCTATATTTCAATAAAAGGGCATACCACCCTGGGGCTGGAACGGCATGTTAAATGTAGATGGCAGACTCAACAAAGTGTTTATGAACAAAAGTCCACTTTGCCTGAAAAAAAAGTCTTTGATTAGTGCGTCCTGCCCATTATGACATACGGAAATAAAACTTGGATACTCACATCTCAATCAGTTCTGAAACTTCAGGTAGCACAAAAGGGCATGGAAAAATGTATTCTTGGAATTACAAGATTGAACAAAAAGCTCTGCACATGAGTCAGGGTACAAACAAAATGATGTGACATTATTAGAACAGTAAAGCAGTTAAAGAGTATGGAGGTAGGCAGGCCAAATGACGAGGCGATGGCACGACTGGTGGGCCAGAGCAATCCTGGAGTGGATGCCTCTTGCTCGGAACAGTCCACAAAGAAGACCAAAAACACGACTGACAACATCATTAAGTATGTTGGACATGAATCGTATGAGAGAGCTCAGGACTATGAGAGTTGAAAGCATGTTGAAGAGGCCTTCATCCTGCGGCGGATAGACATAGGCTAAAGACGATGCTGGTTAATGCTTAATGTACCGGAAATGCTTAATTATTCTGAAGTTACAGGCTTATGAAATTATATAACAGTAACTAATATAAAAAAATGCAAATTTACAAAATTATTAATCGAAGTGCTATAACAACAATTAACATATATAAGCTTATATCACAAATATTCATTGGTTATTACTAAATTACAACTACATGAATGAACATTGTTAAAACATTTTTTTTTGTAAATTAAGAATCACATCATACATCAGCCAATATGGATCGGCCATATCAGCGACAATGTCGCAAACAATGTTTTTGAGCATTTGAACATTAACAAAAATTATTTTAATGTAGGTTAGTGCATGTATTTAAGTTCGATTTAAAACAAAAAATATATTATCAACGCGATTATCACGATATGCTTAGTATTTACGGAGAAGGTCTCCAAAATTATTAAGGGGATAGGCGTTTTTACGAGAAATGATACCCAGAAATACCACTTCCTGCTCGGCAAATATTTATCCAAGTTTCTCAAAAACTTTAGTAGGTAGTGAGATTACAAAATTTTAAGAATAAGAGAGGCAGCGAGAAATTGGTCCTGAAGTCGAAGAACAAATTTTACATCTTGTTAAAGAAGATTCTATCAGAATCGAAATATTTCGCGACAAGTTGTACACATAACACTAAATGAGCAAATGAGCCTTATCATGTACAAGGAGTTCAAGAACTAATACTCGTTGATTTTTCACACACACATAAACATTTTGAATGGTTTATTGGTCAAAACCAAAGAAATCCCATTTTTTGGTTCAATATTTTATAACCGACGAAGGTTCTTTTATCAGGAATGGAATGGTGGACACTTTACCATTTAATTTAATAAAACAATTAATTGTGTGTTTTTTAATGTGACATGAATCGTTTAAAACATGTTATGGGGTGAAAAATTAGTGCTAGTAATTTCAAGTTTGATATTAAACGACAATAATGTGAAAATTTTTCATTTATATATAACAAAACAAATCAAATTTATACTCAAACGGATGGAATAAATGACCATAAAAATATTACATTTTATTTTCAAATAAAACCTTATGCAACATGCCTATACAAGAAAAAACTTAATTCTATCGATAGAAATTTACATCACCATGGAAATAACAATTAGGGAGGTTGCCAATTGTTAAGAAAATACCTGTCCTATTTTCCGCGAAAATAGTTGCATTTATTGCATTTATCTGTATTTGGTAGCCTATTTATATTTTCAATATTATATTCTTATATAATCTTAGATATCGATAATATCGAAAATAACATTAATTATTAGAAGACCTGATATTCCCATTCATCTTTTCAAGTGATTAAAACGCAATAGTTTAATGCCATAAATTAAATTGGGCATAGACTGATTCTAAAGCAGACATTTCGTATTCCATCGTTTCAGCTAAATAATCAAAATATAGCCTTTACTCGGACCAACCTGAATTAATTTAACAACCACACAGTCTATCGTCATCCAATTTCCATCCATTCACTGCTATTGCGAATCGGAAGTGAATTTCTCCCGGTGTACCATTATCCCGCCCCCTGGTCCCCTCCCCACTCCAACACCCACTTCCCGTTTCCTTTTGTGCCCCATTTGAGCGGAGCCGTTTTCAATTTGGACCGGGGCTTCGATAAGCAGCCTTTAACCTGACTTATTGGCCGACGTTTCGGCCTTTTATTGAGAGATCCGTCGGAACGAACGAACTCGCCCGTATTTTCGGATTAGTATTTTCGTCAGTGGAGAGTTTTCGTGTGAACAATATACGTGATGGAACATATTAAAAATATTATTTATTATTAAGATGATTTATAGGTTGTGTAAAGTTTATAATTACTATAAAAACATTCGTTTATTAAACTAAAGATACTACTATAAATTAGATAAAATTGTAGGTCCTAATTCTAATCTCTTCTAGAATATTTACGCGCGATTTGGCTAAGTGTACGATTAAAAAATATAGAAGGTCACACCAAATTCGTGAGGCTTTTTCTTCGTTTGGATAACAGTTTGTAGTATGAGGTTGTGTTTCTGTAAAATATTAGGTTTGCTATTGACGAAATGCGTCCATTTTCATTGCAATTTTGTATACGTTGTTTAGTTTACGCACAATATATTGGATTGATGTAAAAGTTCGTCCCGTTTTTGGCACTAGATGGCATTGCATCGCAAAACCGAAGCGTTATCTATTTCACATGTGTGAAGTCTCGACCTTGTTTGCCATAAAACATTTTAGGGAGTACGTGGGAGACCATTGTCTTATTTAATTGTGCTTTATAAATTTTATTAAACATTAAAAGTGACAATAAATTGGGAGCATTTTTGATATATCATACATTTTTCTGAAAATGCAAGAATGCATAGCGGTCGCACAAGAAGATATGTTATGTAGGATAAGAAGAAGAAGAAGCGGGGCGTCCCAACATATCCCTCTCCACCGCTTGATCCTGAGGGAGACAAACGGTGCCCCTCTTAGTCTTTACTTCAGATAAAGAAAGACAGGTAAAGAAAAAAGGTGCTTCTTCTTATTCCTTCTGCCGTTAATATAATATCTTTATTATTTAATGAAAATATTAAATCTAGTTCAGTATCAATGGAATGGGTAAAAATCGATATACTGTGTTATCAGGAAAACAATGCTTTTGTTATTTTTATTTAAGAACGATCTAAAATAAATATCCATCACAATTTTTAGAATATCATAGGCGTAGATATCCTATTTGTAAACATTCCAAACTTTTGGATATATGTGTATGTATAATAATGTAAGCGAGTAGATAACTCTTCAACCAGCGCAAAAACCAGTTTACATCCGAAGAAGGTTATGCTATGCATTTGGTGTGACTGGAAGGAAAGCTCTTATCTGAAAACCAGGCCATTAATTGACAGCAATATTATCCAACTATATAAATTAAAATGAACAATCGACCAGAGGCGACCTTAATTAATCAAAATTAAGCAAAACGTAGTGTATTGCGTTGCATCAGAACAATGCTAGTTGACACATATCTTTGGCTACTTGATACAAACTTTTATAGCTTGATTGTGACGTTTTGGCCCATCCACCGTACTGTCCCGACCCTGCACCCTCCGACTAGCATTTATATATAACGCGTCAAATAAGTTTAAATCGTAAACACTTATTAGTTTTTAGTTAGAAACTTCAGAGCTTCCATGAACAAGAGTTTATGGAGCTACCGGAGAGATGGAGGAAGATTATCGAATAGAACGGCACACACTATATTGATTAAATGTAATTTTTAGCAATTTTATTTTTCAATTTTTCTGAAGAAAAATTGGATAGTTTTTATATATATTTATGATATTAATATATGTATAATAATAAAATGGTCTAAAATCAGCTCAAAGTAGATCACAGACTCTAAAATTTCATTAAAATATAACAATGTCTTAAAACAGAAACTCTCTGTATTACGTGCATTCCATCGTTTGTGCGCAGTATAACCATTGGGTTTGATCTCTCATGATTATTAAACTATATCTAGTTCAGCTTTACAGATAGCATTGAGCTGCAAAGTTTCATTAAATTCTAGTGATAGCAGCAATTATTCTAAAATATTGAGATTAGTAAAGAACCTTGGAGTGCTGATTGCTAGATTGGTTTAGTAATTTCTGTTCAGTAGTTTTAAATAAGGCTTCAGAATGCACTACAGCAGCCCCACCAATGTGACTTATATCCAAAACCAGACTCTCCATATCAATAGTTTTGAAGTGAGTAACATTTTAATGCTGCAGGAACCAATGGAAATCCTTCAAAAATTCAAAAGTCATTCAAAATATTCACATAGATCCATTTTCTATATCTCATATTTATTTAACTGTTTTGATTTCTTTTATCCTCGCTTCCAGCAATTGTACGTATGTGAACAAAAACAAAAAACAAACAAAAACATTTGTTTTGCACAAAAACATTAATAGCCAACAACATTATAACGATCAAGTAAGTTAAACCCAGAAGCCCAGAAAAGAAAATCAAAAGACACAACAATAAACTGAATACTAATAATATGTATATTTGACGATGTTTCCAAGTTCCTATATTTTGTGCTGTTCCAACCCAGTTTGTTTTTATTCGTTTTAAATTGTCCACCCATCTGATAGGTGATCTTCCTTTACTTCTCTTGTCTGATCTCGATTCGATGAACTTCGTCCATCTATCGTTACTCTGACGCGCCACGTGGCCAGCCCATCACTACTACTTTGATTTAGCAATTTTCTCTATAATATCGTCAAGATTCGTTCTCTTCGTGTCTGACTTTATCTCTTAGTGTGATCCCTAGCATACCTTTTTCGACCCATAGGATCGAATTTTCGTTGAGTGAGGTATAGTTTTTTCTCTGCTCTTTTTGTGAGGGTCAAAATCCCTGCTCTATAAGTCAGAACCGGCATCATTTAGTTTAAATTAATGGAGATATTAATGTCTTTAAAGATATGTCTGAGTTTATCATATGCTGCCCAACAGGTGTCGCAGGTGTTCACATGTTTGATTGTCCCTGCCAATTATAATCTCATGTCCTAGGTGTATGGACTTTTCCACATATACAACTTGGAACTAAGTTCGTCATTATTTTTATCGTGCTATAAAATTATATTTAATGATCATATGCATCGCGCTCTACAGTTCTTGTAGCATTTTCTTGACTTCTTCTAGGTTGTCTGATATTAACACTGTCTCCGCGAAGCGAAAATTATTGAGTTGTTCTCCATCTATCTTGATACCTATGTGATCTTCCCAGTTTTTTTTTTCCAATGAGTGTTGATACATTGCATTTTTGCAAAGTGCCTGCCGGGAGATCCAAGAGGACAGCCCGGCAGCTCTACGTCTTGTGCATTCAGCTTTAACCAAGGGGCACGTGGCCACAAACAGAAACATCCAACCAAAAATAGCAGGATTCGAACCTACTCCGGGCCAGCTGTCTATATCATTGGGTCTCCTGTTCTAGACACCGCGGCCAACTCGGCGGAACCTTCCCAGTTAATATTTTTAAAACCATATTCTAGAACAGTTTTGTAACATGGTATGATGATGATTTTACCTATGATGATGATGATACCTATTTTCCTATATTTACCTATATGATGATGATACCTATTTTCTGTGTGGTTTTATAGAGGTGTAGAGAAATTGTTGCGTGTTTGCAGATTTAGTGTGATGGTATAGGGTCAAGACAATAGGAAAGAATTTTCCAACCAAACTAAATTTCCTAAAACAGTTCCAATATTTATATCGAGGGTTGCACATATTAAAGAACTAGTTGATAGTGCTAAATGATATTGCCAAATATCACTATATTTTAGAGGCCCTAGATGGTGAACAAACAAAAGTGCAACCCAAAAAAGGTGATATTTATTCTAATATAATAAAAGTATTAATCCAAAAAGAAACTTAATTTCACTTATTAACCTAAAGAAAATCAGAACTGTCAAGTAGTATTAAAATGTTTACATCATCCGCTGTTCTTTATCGACTTAAAATCTAAAGATAGGTGTACCAATAAATAATATTGTTTTTTGTTTAGTTTTAAAAAGATTGCCATCTACTGATAATAAGTTAACTTAATATAATATAACTTATATTCTAGTTAAATATATTGATATTAAGTGTACATATTATTAAATTTTGAAAAAAAATAGTTGAACCCTATAAGGTTGAAAGGACAAAGCATGGATAAGTTACATACTAGACATTTGATGCTTTATAAGTTTCAAAAGCATAACTGTTTACTCTGATGCTTCGGACAGCAAAATATGTCTGTGTTGATTTAAAAAAAATCGAGAACGGTAATTTCGATCTTTTCGACGGCATAAAATCTGGAAGACATGTTTAATTTCATTAAGATCTGTTGTTGGGTGAAACTAAAAAAAGCTTCCTGAAGCTTTCTAAATTCAGAAGTAGATAATCCAAAGAAATTGGACTCGAAATTTATGAAATGATGATTTAATTCCTACTACATGCTTGATGACATATTGTTAGATCTACCAAATGTTGTTTTATTCAAACCTTTCAAATGTCGTAGCACTGTAGGCTTCGGTATATTATATCTTTTACATGATTCATTAAATCCAATTTCAGAATCCTGATGTTTCAGTAAAGCATCGTCCATATCCTCCTGCTTCCAAATATTGTACTTTCTCTTTTATCAAAACAGGTGTTTTAATGTTTTTCAAAAAAGTACCTTAGGTACGATTAAGGCGCCTGGTTGCCTAATCCGTACCGCCTATAACCTAAGTCAACTATATAAAAAAATACTTAATAATAAGAGATAATATTAAAAAATAACTTAATAATAAATAAAAAAAAAATAAAATAATTAAAAAACTAGTAACTACTCAGTCTAAGATCAACTTACAACCAATATTTTTTGAAATCATTATAATCTCAAAGTCGTACTTAATTACTAAGTAAACTACACATAGAAAACCAAAATTATAATTTCTTAAGAAACAAAATTACACTTACCAAAATTATTGAGATTTGAAGAGATCACATAGAACACAGATATCACAAATATATTTCTTCATCTTACTTTCCGAGTCAGCACATACAGTTCCTTACATTGTTGGCATAACCATGATCCTTTATATTTGCTTTTTTGATTCTTCTTACATGTTTCATCCATCTTCTTTCTTTTTATAGTTTTTTTTATTCCTTTTTCTGTTTTAACTTTTTTTAACCCAGTACAGGCTTCTTCCTTTTATTTATATTTTCCTTAGCTTCTACTTCGTTTTTGTAGGGACTTGAAGTTATTTCCATAGTTGGCTTAGTACTTTTCTTCATATTTTTAATAACTATTGATATGCAAGAGATGGGAGATAAAGTAAGACTTTTTTTATTTGATTAGTGTTAGTGATTTTATCAACTGCTGCTGTATTATTACCTTGTGCAGTGTCTTGTGATATTGATACTATACTGACTATCTCTAGGTACTAATGGTGGTGTTGTTACTTTTGGTGGCGTTGCAACTATTGGTGACCAGGGAACTATCGATGGCGATACTACGATTGGTGGTGGATACTACGATGCAACAATTGTTGGAGTTACATCACCATGTTTTTGATTTGATGAATAAGAGATTTATTCAGAAACTACGAAATCCTCTTCTTGAATGACGTTTCTGTCACATGGCCAAGCAGCTCTGAAACGTTAGCCTGGTTTATGACACTGCTAGGATTTGAGCGCAGCCACGATGATGCCGCTTCATTGTAACTGTTTTTCAATGATTTAAAGAACTACCTCTCCAACGGTTGTGGACGATGTGTTTTGTGAGTTGGAAAAATATGTTTTTGGTCACTTTTTCTTCTAATCTTGTGCACTTAATGATATGTTCTGAAATTATCCATCCATTTTTCGAGCACCTAAATGCTGTGTTTGGCGGAGCTTTTTTTAAAGGCATCACTCAGTCTGCTGCGCCTAAATATTAACATGGGTGGAATGAATTTACCTGCTGCATTCATCACCTATATGCCTGTCGTTGTTAAACGCCTTTCACCGCTTGTGAAACTTTCACCCACTTGGTGTTTGCCCTTTTGAGCAATAACTTTAAAAGATTTGTGAATGGTGGATAATGCAGTTATATATTTGGTCATCCATATAATATATTTGGTCGGCAGTAAACTATTTCTTCATATTTAAAAAAAAATAACACACTCTTTATTGAACCCTTTACTTCTAACTATCGTTATTGGTTCTGGAACACGCAAGGACAAAGTAGGATCGTCTTTCATAAACCTATAATACCACTTTTTACCGGCTATTTTCTTCTTAGTATTAAAGCGATGAGGTAATTGAAATTTTTCAGCAAGCTTCTTAAATTTAGTAGTAGTTAATTCAAGGAAACTTGACGCGAACTTTATCAAATGCTGTACTAATTCCTCTTTCATGTTTGATAACATATCGTTAGGTCTATCAAATTTTGTTGTTTTATTCAAACCTTTAAATGTTATCGCACTGTAGGCTTCGGTATATAATATATTCTTCCGATGTTTCAGTAAAGCTGCTTCCAAGTATTGTACTTTCTCTTCGCCATAATCATTTCCCGATAAAAAAAAATGTAACTAAACAAGTAAATACCTAAATCGTACCGGTACGATTAAGGAATTATCTACAGGTACGACTTAAGCGACAAGGTGTTCAAAGTTTTAAACAGAAACAACTGACATAACTATTATTATTATATAACAGAAATTCTACCTCTTTGAGGGTACCTAAATAATTACCAGATAATGATAAAAATATATGTAAACCTAAAACTTAAGGATTATAATCCTTGTTTAAAAAGCTTATAAATGAGTCAAAAATTTTAATGAAAACTTTGACAAAAATTTACTTTTTAATTATTTTTGCCTCACGAGGCCGGCCAGCCACCCACTTGTTTTCGTTTTCTCGAAGGACTAAATAGTTCAGGCTTACGGCACTAGATGGTGCTTTTTACAAATTTTAAACGAGATAATATCGGGGTTCGATTTAGGCCATAGTACGACTTACCAAACCTTACCTATATAAGCTTGCAATGATAATTTAATATAATATAATTTCCATCAATTTTAATAAAGACTATCCAGTAAGGCACAAGTTAGGTCAGTTAGACACAAGTACTGAAACTTCATAAGCTGCACTACAACGATGTTTAAACAACGGAAAGGAAAATTCAAATGGAAGAAATATAGGTACCATATCAACTTTCAGTTAAAAACAAAATTCAACTAATCACCTGCAGTGCACAGATGCACACCTGCACTATACAGATAGAGCAATCTGCTATTCTATACAGCAATTCAAATAAAATAAACAATGGTTAACACCAGAACAACCACCTTCCACATTGCAAAACCAAATTTTCACATTAAAAAAATTGTTACTCTCAGTATGGTGAGATTTTATAGAAATTATTTACTTCGGATTATTAGGTTCGGAATCTTAATGAAATCATATGTGGTGAATGTTATGTATTCACATTGATAGACTAAACATGACTTTAATTAAAAAATGTCTAAAACTGATTAATTGAAAATGTTTTAATCGGCATCACGACAATAACATACCTCATACTACCAAAATTACACAAGAAAAAAAATCAAAGATTTCGGCTGGGGAATACTTAGCTGCCAAAACTGTACTCGAAGAATATTTTACTTCAAAATCACGCCCATTTAACAAAAAGGGAATAAAAAGAGGTAATGGCCGAATATTGTAAATAAAGATGGATATTGTTGTATATTAAATTTGTAATAGCTCTTTAAAAAATTAAATTTAGCATAGAAAAAACCACATTACTTATATAATATCTTAATAATCAGGCCTCATAAATAGCGCAGTCGAGGTAGTTTTTTTTGAGGTAGATCATTGTTCTTTCTCATAATATTTTATATAATAGTTTACCACAAACGAATTATTTTTCAACTACAATTGCCTTGAAACATGAGCCATTTTCAGTGCTTTTTATAATGAGGCGCAGATGAAAGTTCGTGGCGGGTAATTAATGCAACACTCAAAAGATACGAGAAACATATTCCTATAAGCCCAAAATTATTTCCTATGGTCATGTATATTACATGACCATAGGAATGACCATATTGCAACTGCTATAGTAATAATAGACATTAATTGAGATAGACTTTAATCATTGTCATATTTGAAAACACCCTGATCGATTGTTTCCTATTATTAACGTTAAATACTCAAGCATGGAGTTTAGCAATGGAGCACATTTGGTATGCGTGTTGTATTATAACATCATCCCCACATACTTGGCCTATATATTTCTTTTGCCTCAGTAGCTTGTTTCTGTTTGATACAAAAAAGAAAGAATAATATGGTCATAAGACACTAATATATTATCTTATTATACCCTCTAAGTTTTGTTTGTGTAAATATTTTGTCAAAGTCTATTCTATTATTTATACGCCATTAAAAGTGACTTTTTGTATCGAGCTGTTGAGAACTTTAATGACATATTTTTATTTATTGTTTAATTTTTTCTATTTTTAATATATCTTTTAGCTCTTATATTTTAATTGCTAGATCATCAGTAAACACCAGACAATCAATTTTCATGTTGGTTCTCCCCAGTTTAATGGGTTGGTCAATATTCAGGGCCGACATTTTTTCACGCCACTCCTGTATTACTTTTTCTAGAACACAGTTAAATAAAAGTGGCGGGAGTCCATCCCCTTGTCTCACTCCACTTTTAATTTCGAAGGGCTCTGAGCTGTCACCCATGAATGTAACTTTTGGCCTTGTGTTAGTTAGTGTTGCTTTAATAATTGCCAGCGTTTTCAGATCTAGTTCTTGTTCTTTTAATATTTGGAATAAAGATTTGCGGTCAATAGAATCATTTTTTTTATATCCGCAAATGTACAGACGAGATTTTTATTATACAGTTTTTGATGTCTTATTATGATATGTCTTATTATGATCAACTTTAGATTCAGGATCTGTTCCGGACAGGATCTGCCCGGTCGAAAACCTGCTTGATACTCACCAATTTTAGGTTCTAACTGTCCCTGTGCTCTGTCTAGTAGACATTGAGATAAAATCTTGTAACAAACTGGGAGAAGAGATATCCCTCTATAGTTGTTTACATCCGTTCTATCTCCTTTCTTATGTAGTGGAAGGATTAGAGTATATTTTCAATCTTCCGGAATTCGCTCGGTTCGCCAAACTTCTTGTAGAATTTTGAATATTTCCTTGATTGTATTGGGACCAGCGGATTTCAAAAGTTCAGCAGTGATTCCATCTTCACCAGAAGCCTTGTTATTGTTAAGTCGCTTATTTTTAGTAGTTTAGTTATCGTTATTTTTAATCGCACCATTAGGTGGTAATGAATGGTACCACTATTAGATGGTAAATTTGTTTATTTAGGGTTTAGTGTTGGTAATCTTTTTAAGGGCTCAGGGCAGTTTAGTAATTGTTCAAAATATTTAACAAGTTTTTTGCAATTGTTGTCGTTATTTAGAGCTATTAGAGCCCGTTATCCTTTTGGAAGCAAAGATTTTGGGGTTGATAGCCTTTTAATTTAGTTTTAAATGTTTTGTAAACATTTCGAGTGTATTTTTTCGGGAATCTTTTTTTTAAGGCATTAAGTTGATTGTTTTCATATTTTCTTTTTTTGTCTAATTAGCTTCGATGTTTCTTTTCTTACTTCCAAAAAGATGTTATAGTTTATTGTGTTTTTTGACTGTTCCGCTCCTTGAATGCTTTGCTTCAGCTTACTATTGCTTGCTCGCAAACTTCATCTCACCACGGATGTTTTTCTAAAGGGGCCAATTTTAAGACTGTTTTAATATATTTTTTTTCTATCCTGTCAGTTCTGTGTTGGTTGTTTATCAAGCTCTTCTCTTAGGGTTGGTTTTATTTTCGTATGGTCGAACTTTGGTATTAGCAGTATCTTTTGAATGAGTTTTCAAGATTTTAAGCTAAGTTTGAATCTAGTCAAGTAGTGATCCGTGTCTAGGTTAGCTGCTATCCTGACTTAAATATTCAAAATCTCTTTATAATTGAGGTACGAAATGGCAACAAGGTCAATTTGAAATTCACCCATGTACGTGTACCTCCAGATCTTTTGTTTTGTTATTTTCTTCTTAAAATGGGTTGACATTATTTTTAGATTAAACTGCGAACATAGTTAAATCATTATGCCATTCTGCCATTATGGCTAGTTCATTTATGAGCGGGAAAACTGCCCACTGTTTTTCTGTACTTTCTTTCTTTTCCTAGTTGAGCGTTGAAATCACCCAATAGGCTTTTTGCATGGTTAGGAGAGATTTTAGAAATAGTCTTTTCCAGAATTTTCCAGGACTTGGAACTTGGAGTTGCCAACGATATGTGACACGGTGTATTGTCTTGGTGAAACATCACTTTCATTTGTTCATTTGGAGCCTTTTTTGCGATCTCATCCTTCAAATTCACCAATAATACTATGTAATATTCACTATTGATGGTTTTAACTTTCTTGAAATAATCGATGAACACTGTTCTATGCGCATATCAAAATATTTTTATTTCGCTTAAACAGCTCTGTATATTGCTCAGAATCATCAATACGTTGTTGTTTTTGGTCCGATGTAAGCAAACGCGGTACCCATTTTGATAGCAACTTACGCATTCGTAAATGTTCATGTAAAATGATCTAAACATTTCCTTTCGATATCTTTATAATATCAGCTATTTCCTGTCGCTTTAGTATATGGTTTTGCAAAATAATTTTGTGAATTTTTCTTATATTGTCGAGTGTAACCACCTCAAGTTTGAATTCAGCATACCAATCAATTATGGTTGATTTGAGGCAGAGTCCGGATAATGTTTATCAAGCCATTGTTTTGCTTCAACGGTATTTTTCTTCATCAAAAAGTAATTCTTTTTTTTTATTATTTTGAAAAATAACAAAAGTAGTGTAGACTGATTGTCAGGAAATATTGACACATGACGTTTGACGGTTGCCACAAACGACCACTGGTAAAGATGTTTCATAAGAGACGCCATCTATATGCCAGATCAGGAACTTATTGGCAGATGTGTTAGTGGTGAAAACATCGATGCTGTAAACCTAAGTGTGAATAAAAATGCAAAACAATATATTATACGACGTTCTATATTAGTAGTGGGGGTTTTGCTTTTTTATGGCACTACATGGAATGTTCTTCATAAAGATTTGCATTTCAAGGTGTATACAATTCAGTTAATCCAAGAACTCAAACCAAATGACGATTTGTTGCGTAGACATTTTGCTATATTATTTCTTGAAAAAAATATCTTCAGCGATAAAGCTCATTTTTGGTTAAATGGCTTCGTAAATAAACAAAATTGTCGCATTTGGAGTGAAGAAAATTTACATGCTGTTCTTGAAACATCTTTACATCATCAAAAATTAACAATTTGGTGCGATTTATTACCTGGATGTGTAATTTGAGCGTTCCTATTTGAAAACATAAATAGAAATGCAAGTTCTGTCAATAGAGAACGCCACAGAAATATGATTACTGTTTTTTTTTCTAGCATGTACTGGATAATTTTGATCTGGACGACATATGGTTTCAACAAGATGCTGCAACATGCCATACATCTTGGGACGCAATCAATTTAATGAGAGAAAAGTTCAATGCTTGTATACTTGTATTGTATACGTGATTAAGATTATCGA
The DNA here is from genome assembly GCA_031761425.1 of Cosmopolites sordidus. Lineage (NCBI taxonomy): Eukaryota > Metazoa > Arthropoda > Insecta > Coleoptera > Curculionidae > Cosmopolites > Cosmopolites sordidus. The sequence goes on along the minus strand of JARFXV010000886.1, from coordinate 362,538 downwards.
GAATCTCCCTAGCCACGTAAGGTTATATATATATATATATATATATATATATATATATATATATATATATATATATATATATATATATATATACATCAGGTATGCCTTGTATAGGAATATCATTAAATATTTGCTCCATTTCCATCATATTCCTAGACTTCTTCCCGTATTGTTCTTAATTTGAAGATATTTTCAGTTGTTAAAATGTATTTGGACCATGCCAATAATAATGTTGCTTCGGAGTGAACTTGTAACCTGTTCTGCAGGACTAAATTTTATATACTACATTTAACAATGTAATAGGCTTGTAGTTTTCGCACTACAATTTTCCGCATTCTTATTGATGAGTAGTATTCTGCCTATTGTCTACTCCTCTAGCATCCGTTTATGAATCCATATTAGAGTTACAAGTTGATAATCCATCACTTTCCAATAGTTATATAGTGATTTCATCTCAAACTAAGGCTATATAATATTTCAGTTTTTTAATGATCTTTACTTTGTCCTTAAGGCACAAGCTTTCAATTTCTGGTTCCACCATATAGTATTTTGTAGGTTCTTCTCTTTATTGGGAGGTTGCCGTACATATTTCTGTAGTCCGTTAGTGTTGGTCAGTATAACGCAGCATACTCATTAATTAATCTATGAAATATCCTGTTTTCTTTTATTATCATTACCATTTTCCAGTATTTCTTTTACATGCCTGTTCAAAAAGTTTTTTGACATTCTCAGTATTTTTTATAAATATTTGAATACTCGCTTGTCTTTTCTATTCACTGCATGTAGACAGACTATCATTATGCCACTCTTATGCCACATTAATCAATATGCTATTCATCGTTTCTCCTATACTTCACTTCCACAGTGGTCTATTCTACCGCATATGTTATAATGCTCATTCATTGTTTTCACTCCGTAAAAAAACTAGTATCATTTATAATTAAAAACACGAAGGTTTGTAACTCACCGAGATTTGTAACAACCTAGCTAATTTAAAAATGAATGAAAGGGATATGTTACATTATTTCTCAATAAAAGAATGGAAGAAGATGATGTGGGCATATAACACATTCATCCATTATAAATATAATGTTTGTTTAACTGGTTGCGTGAATGAAGGTGTTATGTGGTGCACATAGCTCCTTCATCCACTTAAACTACGTCATTGTTTGCGTATCAGCTTTGAAGTTATAGGACGGCTGGTGTTTTAATGTAAGCAATTTATTATATTATTTTGTGAGTATTTATGAAAGGTACAACTTAGAATATAAGGTTTAGTATATGGAATATTTTTTTCAGAATCTAAATCAGTCGATTCGGACTTCTCAGAGCGCGATGGAGATGTTGAATACGTGCCCAACAATGAAGAGCATTTAAGCAGTTCCTCAGATATTATTGATACAGAGAGTAAAGTTGAAAGAATAGCCAAACAAAACAAAATGTCTGTTAAAAATACAATTATTGATAATTCAAGAAGCACCACAGAAAACAACATAAAAATAACTATTAATCATACAGTTATTGATATGTATAATCGAACGAACAATATGGAAGAAATTAATGAAGAAATTGGAATTAAAAGGAAGAAAAAAATCTTTTACCACAAATACGTGGAAAAAACACAAAGGAGCATTAGATTAACTCAAGGCACGCGGAGAGGAATATGTATCTTACAAAAATACGCTTGTTTCAGAAAAACGAACCCAAAAAAGACATTATCTGCAGGAGAAATGGTAGGCTTTTATGTAGCCCTCGCTTTCCAGAAGAAGATAGACATGTATTTCTTAAGGAATTTTTCAAACTTGACATTAATGCGTAAAACACCTTGTTATTTAAATCCATAGATAATAAACCAGTGTTGAGGGAAATAAAGGGTCCGTAAAACATAAATCAGCGTCCTGTATATACAGCGTCTCAAAAAACGAAAGTAATAAAAGAGTATGTAAAGAAGCTCTGTGTGCTTTATATTAAATAGGCATAAAAAATCGGTATTATACTAAGTCGATTAAAAAGTGGATTTTCAGCCCTTCGTCTGAATAGTAGAGGAAGGCATTTCAATAGGCCACACAAAATAGGTCAAGAAGTTAAGGACTTTGTTATGACACAAATAAAAATATTTCCAGTGAGTCCTAGTACTTTAGAAATAGAAACCTACATAAAACATATTTTCTCCTCTTTTTAATCTAAGTAAAGTTTACGAATTATATTTAGAGGAATGTAATCAACAAAAAATTTCCGAAACGTTTAAAATTAAGAAATGTTCCTATTCCAAAATTCTTGTGTCAGAGTTTAATTTGCAAGTGAGACAAACGAAGAGCATAAAGAAAATTACATTTATCTTATCATGAAGGGATTACTTTTGTTGTATTGATCACAAATTTCCAGAAGTTGGCCACACTTATTTGAATTCCGATAGATATTTTGGGAGAGTAGCAAAGATATTACGAAAACAGGACACTGTACTTACAACAGATAAGTACCGAGAAATAATTTCATAGGCCAGCGGCAAAAATCAGGTTATTGATATGAATCAACATTTTAGAAAGACCAGATCTACCACAAAAACTTCGCCCAATTAATAGAAAAGGATAAATTTAATGAACCAGTGAGATTTAGGGATGGTATAAAATGGAAAAGAGTCGAAAAGTATGGTTCTTACTTATATAAAGTATCATATGATGAAATAGTTTCATTTAGAACGGTTAATATCTTTCAAAATAAGAATAACACATCATCATCTGACAGTATTGAAATTGAAAGAGTTCATATGAAATATGGGACTACCTCTGACGAAAAGAACAAAAATCACCAGGAATTACTGAAGTTTGTAAAAAGTATCGGTACTTCTATGAACCTATCCTAGAAAATTAATAATATTTCGTGTTTATGGTAATTCAAGTTTTATATTTGACCTTTGTTTTGTTAATCTAGAATTAAGATTTTGTTTAATACATTCCTTTGTATAAATCAGATTTTTTTGTAACCTTTTACATTGGTTGAAGGGGTTATGTATATTTTTTCTTCAGTTTTGTGAAGAAGTATTTTTTTTAGTACAACTTTCAGTTAAAACATTTATGCTTCTTAGCAATAACCTAAACGTAATGCCATTTGTGTCAATCAAACTTAAAAAAGTTTACATAAAAAAACTTTGACCTTAATTTATTGAAAAGTTTAATATATCATTAACATATCATATATCATCTTCATCTATTAGCGTCTTCAATTATCAATTACGATTATACTGGGTGCGGCAGAGAAATAGGCTATTATTAAAACCTAGTAACTACTTGAAATACTATTTTATAAATTAGAAATATTAGAAATACTATTTTATAAATTAGAAATTAGAGGTGAACAAAAGAAAAAACTTTTTTTTTTAAGATAACGTTTAAAAAGTGGCCTTTGTCATTTTGTAAACACTTTTTCAATCTTAACCATACATCAGTCATTGCGTCGCCACATATTTAATAAAATTGGTGTTATTTCTTCTAAAATTCAGCTGCTCAATATTTTGTGGAAGGTCAACATAGATTTTTTGCAATAATCCCACAAATAAATAATTATATGTCATTAAATATACCGATGTGTTAGCCAAGGCATATTACTATATCTAGAGATGCCATGATTGAAAAGCAACTCCCTATGTGTTCAAAAGCAAGTGCCCTCTGTGTTCCGGAGTTTGGCAATCATCATTACTATGCATATTTTTGAGACAGCTGATCTGTTCGCATCCAGGAGACTTAAAAAACTTCTCCTTCCTTGGAATTTCTCCTGCATCATTAGTTGCAGTAATTTGTATTTTGGACTTCGCATTACGTAATCCAAATACTCATTCTTTGTCATTTGATGGTCATTAGAATTTCTCGGTCGTCATTTTTAAATTATTCATTTTTACGTTCAAATTTAGTTTATTCACAAAACCAAAAAGTTGAAAATATGCTTCATCAGGTAAAAACATATTGTCAAAAGAATTTCATTTCGAGTGCCAAGTTTTCATTAATGACCAAAATGATAATGAGCTCTTGGCTCTCCCAATGCGTGCACTCTATAGATTTTGTAAAGATGTAACTACCATAACCGTGCTACTGTTTACCGTGCTGTCCTTCTTTTTTCTTTCTAATATAGTTGACCATATATAGGTAGGACACTGCCTGTTTTAACCTTCCTATGCCTGGTAGATATCCAACATTCTCTCCAGTGTTTTGGTGGTCCACCATAAGTTTTTTCCCCGATGGGATTCTTCAATTTTGCGCTCTTTGAAAGTCTATTGTCATCCATTCTGCTTACGCGTTTACTTCAGTATTTTCTTCGCTGTTTTACCTACCTTCCTATATCTTGTATCCCACTTTGTCATCGAGAGTTTTTGCTTCTAATTCTGTTGTATAACGCTTTCCTGTGAATTCTTCTTATTCGTTTAATTTTAACCGTTCGCATCATTTGCTGTATCTAAGAAAGGTCTGGTCTTATATTATTTAATGAAGTAGGTGTCCGCTAGATGTCTCTCATGAATTTTTGATATAAATTCCAACACCCCCACTTATCAAAAATTAAACAAATACTTTCAAGTATGTTTTAGTCTTAATTTTGACACAAACTTCACATTCGTTACACCAGGTAAACTTTTGGTCAGAATATCAGCAATCATATCATCGGTAGACAAATACTTTATGGTCATAATGTTTGGTGATACACCATCCCTTACAAAGTGATGTCTAATATCAATGTGCTTTGAGCGTTTATGAAAAATTGGATTAAGAGACAATTTTTGAGCAGCTTGGTTATCATTAAATATTGTTATACCATCCAACTTTCCTGTCAACTCAGAAAGCAAATTTCTAAAATACATGTTTTCTATATCAGCCTCGCTTAGAGCCATATATTCAGCTTCTGTGGTAGAGAGAGCCATAGTATTTTGCTTACAGCTTTTCCATGATATGCTGCCACCACAAAATATAAAAACTTAACCTTGCAAATTTAAATCATCCCTTGTAAACGTCATATTATGACACTTTTAGTACCCTGCAAGTATTGTGATATTCTCTTAGCACACTTCCAAATATATGTATTGCTACAGTTATTGTATTGACTCAGGAAACTTACACAATCAGAAGTGTCAGGTCATGTTAATACAGCTAAATACATTAAGCTACCAATTAACCTTTGATATAATGAATTTTCCTCTTTCTCACTTGAATTACAGTCATCATAATCAAATTTCTCCATAGGAGTATGTACCGGTTTACATGGACTCATATTAAATCTCCTAAGAACTTGATTTATATAATTGTCTTGATTTAATGATATACAATTATCTGTTTTACATATTATCATTCCCAAGAAATGTTTAACTTTCCCTAAATCTTTGATTTTAAATATAGATCTTTATTTATCCTTAACAATTTTATTAGTTTCTACATTGTCAGAAAAAAATAAAAAATCATATACATATAAAGCTACAATCATCCAGGGCTTGTCAAGGCCTTCTTCGTATATAGGCATTGTTGAAAGTTTGATCTTTTAAATCCTAGTTCAAACAAAATATTATTAACTTTATGATTCCACACCCTCGATGACTGTTTTAAGCCATAAATTGCCTTATTCAATTTACAAACATTGTTATTTTCAATAACGAAACATTCAGGTTGTATTATGTAAACTTTTCCTTGCAAATGTCTATTTAAGAATGCAATCTTAACATCAATGTGAGTTATTTGCAAGTTCAATTTCAATGACAAAGCCAGAAGCAGCCTTAAACTACTAAATCTAATCACTGGCGCAAAAGTCTCATCATAATCAATACCTGCTTTTTGTGAAAAACCTTTTGCCACTAACTGAGCACGATAATTGATTTTATTCTGACTGTCGCAGTTATTTTTGAAAACCCACTTGCACTGAACCACTGTTCTACTATCTGGGTGATCTACCAGATCCCATGCATGATTTTCTTCTAATGAATTAATTTCCTTCTCAATTACTTGCTGCCAACATAGCCTATCTGGTCTAGAAAACGCTTCCGACACCGTTATGGGAACATCTTCTAGATCTATATCACCAATACACATGTATCTAACATAGTCATCAAACTTCTTCGGTTTCCTTTCCTTTTCTGACCGTCTAGTGGGCTCACACTGGTTTATTGCATCATCTGATACAAGAAAATCACCATCATTAGAATCACCCATAAAACTTTCAGATTCATCATCCATGAAATCATTGATGTCCATAGATATCTCCCCCAGTGGTTCAATATTCTCTGAAGGATTATCAGTGATCATGATTGAAGTTTTTTGCTCCTTTACTTTTTCTATTACAATGACGTCTCTACTTGTAATAATGTATTTTGTGTTTGGATCATAAAGTCGGTAACCTTTTATATTTTTATCAAATCCAACAAGTATCATCTCACTGGATTTTTGTCAAATTTTCTACGCTTTTCTTTTGGAATATGCACCATCACTTTAATTCCAAATATGCGTATATGACTTATATTTCGTTTCTTGCCATGCTATATAGTAAAAGTTGTGCTCTTATTTAAACCCGCTGCAACACTGCAATTACGCAAGTAGACTGCAGTATAAACTGCCTCTGCCCAAAAACTTTTTGACAAATCTGCATCGAAAATCATACATCTCACCTTTTCCACAATTATCCTGTTCATCCTTTGAACCATCCCATTTTGTTGTGAAGTATAAGGATTAGTCTTTTGATGCAGTTTGCCAGATTTTCGAAAAAATCTTTCAAATTGTTCGCTACAAAATTATCCGCCATTATCACTTCGTAGTATTTTTATTTTCTTGTTGCATTCATTTTCAACCATATCTTTAAATTCTTTAAAGAAATATATGACTTGATCTTTGCTTTTTAGAAAATAAACAAAAGTCATTCTACTGTAATCGTCTTCAAATAATAGAAAATACCTTGATCCTCTAATAGAAGGCTCATCCATTGGTCCACATATATGAGCATATACCACCTCTCACACGGATTCTGCTCTATTGCCTTTGTTTGTAAATGGAAGCTTTAATTATTTCCGTTGACCTCGAACTTCACAAACTTTACTTCTATTTAAGTTGTCATTGCACATAAGCCCTTCAACTGCTCCCTGCTATATTAGTTTTAAATATGTGTAATTTAAATGACCTAACCTCCTATGCAAAATATCAGCTATTACTGTTAAGTTAACTACAGGTTTTTGATAGTTTTACATATTCCAGTTCATACACATTATTTTTAATATCAGCTACAGCAATAAAACCTTTTAATTCTTCTATTGAAACCTTTGGTGTGATACACTAAACGGATTAATAAAGGGATTTACCAGTAAACATCAAATCACTTTTTTGAACTTCTCGACGCACATTTCCCTAACCATGTTAGCATCATCAGGAGATGATTTAATCTGTCAGAGTAATCTGATAGATTAATTAATGATTTAATCTGTCAGATTAATTAATCATATACATGGTGTTTAGTGGTAACTCTCTTTAAGTTTAATAAGACCTTTGTCATTAAAAATTTTACAACCACTCTTTTAAAAAATGATAGTTTTCCATTTTTATTAACTCACCAAGATACAACAAATTCGTGGTTAAATCAGGGACATACAAACCATTTTTTATAACAACCTCATACTTCTCATTCTTGACAACTGCTTGAATTTTTATATCTCCAGAACACACTACTGGCACAATCCTTTCTTGAAGTTAAATGTACCCTTGCCCCAGAATCAATATGCCACACATTTCTGTATATTGTCCACTTTAGAACACTGCCCTGAAAACACCATATGTTTTCTTTTTGTCTGAGTTCTTATTTCATTTATTTACTTTATTTTCGGGGCATTTATTCATAAAGTGGCCCAACTGTTTACAACGAAAACACTTTACGTCAGTGTGACTGCCTTTAGCGCCATCTCTCGCTCGACTCTTGAGTTTGTTCACTATGTATAGAGCGCTTGATTTTCTGCTACTGCCATTTACATCCTTATCCAAAGGTTTAGTCTTAATGGAATCTGTAGATAAAGTAACACCGGAATTTTCAATCGCCATTATCATGGGACTGAAACGTTTTGTGAGTCCTGCCTCTACTATCGGATAGCAACGATTCGATCCAATATTCGTCTGTGTTGAAACCCATTCATTTTAACTTCAGCGAAGTTTCAATCATCTGATTCACATAATTTTCCATTGAATCACAGTTCTCCAGCCGTAAGGAAATTAAAGATCGCAGCAAACTGATCTTTCTTGTAAAACCGCTATCTGCATATACATACATAACATCTTAATTTTTCCCACATATCCTGAGCTGTTTTTGCTTCTTTCACATGTGAATATATCGATGTATTGTCTGAATGATTGTGGCGTGTTCATATATTTTTTATTTTACTTTTATTATTTATTTTTATTTCCTTTATTTTTTGTTTTTACCCAGTGATTCTTTCATTACATAAGAACAGGTATTTTTGACATTTTTTGGGTCTTAGATAGTGGCGAAAACCCCAAATAAAGAAAAAAAAAAAAAATATATATATATATATATATATATATATATATATATATATATATATATATATATATATATATATATATCGATGTATCTAAGCTCAGAACTAATTTGGGCTTCGCTTTCGCAATTTGCACCGAATCTGTCTCTTTGCCACTGAGAGTATTTTCTAAACCCCGTAACATGAGAAAATGCTCAACTGCAAAAGCCCAATCATCGTAATTGTCCCTACCGAGAAGCTTTGGCACACTGGATAAGAAACTTCCTGCCATTCATGAGTTCTGCACTATTCGACGACGTTAAAAAACACTTACCGATACTACTCGAGGACAAAACCACTTGGGTCTGGGCCCATAACCTGTTAAAAAATGATGGGATAGGGGTAAATGATACGCTCCTATCGAATGTTCGATGCTAACTAATATATTCGTATGGTAACGTGACTAGTTTGACCTTTGTATAATTAAGTAAGTGTCCGCTAGATGTCTCATGAATTTTTGATATAAATTCCAACATTAGTGACCCTATTTAATTACTTTGCTGTTTGATTAAACGTTTGATTAAACACTATTGAAATAAGTATTTTCCATTTTGTAACCTACTTCTTTAGGTAGATTTTTAACTATTATAAGTGAATCGTCTTACCTTAACCCTATGCGTATTTGCAGTTATTCAGTTAATTTATACATAACCTTTGTATACATTATTCTGATGTCCACTAAGAGCTCTCAGTCGAAAGCCTTCGTCATATCGACAAAATACACGAACACAGGATTGTTGAATTCTAAAGATTTTTCTGTAAACTATAAACCGTATAATATAACCATAAACTTTTATCAAATAAATCTTCAATAAACCAAAATAAATAATATTCAATAAAATAAAAATATATGTTTGCAGGTTTTGAATATATGTTCTCCTTTCCTACCTGGGTGCTTTTTTTTACAGTGTAGCCAATTTCTTCAAAGTTTTTAATTCGTATTTAGGTAAAATCACTAGTGGGTACCGGATTATTGAGGTTAATGCTGAATTGGCGATGATCTGTCACAGTAATCTATATCTCTAAATGCACATTGTGTACAGTTTTACTAATTCATGTTTCAAATACAGTGAATGTAGGCTTGGGGAAATTTGATATTGAACATTTTTCGTTTAATGGCCATACCCTGTATAATTCAATTAAAATACTTTGTTACATAATAGCTTTAAAACTTTGCAAATATATTATTATGTTTTTATCTATAATTATTTTATTATAAAATCTAATAAGGGTTAATCAATTACCAATGTATAGTATGAGCACCAAAAATTATCTCTTAACTATACAATGAACGTCTACATAAAATAATCAAATTTCCTTGGATACCGTAGCTGACATAGCCATTGTCTTTATTATTTCGTCAGCCTCATTTTACATTTAAGCCTGTAAATTAATCTGTTTTTAGAGCATTATAATTCTAGGAAAGTTGAATAAGATCAAAATTAATTAGGATGACCTTGTTATACAGCCCAGAGTGTTTCCTCTCTATTTTCTTGCAGAAAAGATAATTTGCATCCGGGCTACGAAAACAACGAGCTCTTCTAAATGGAAATTCTGTTCGTTTCGTTTAAAATCTGAAACTCGGCTCGGAAAAGAATCCCCCAAGGGCATCGCCCGCCATTTTGTCCGTTTTTCTGCACTATTTCATTAAATAAAATCTTTTTATCTCGCGACTTTTATGAAGTCTGACTGCAGGCTTGAGATTCCCATCGTTTCATGTTCCCTGATGGATAGCGTTATTCTGTAGATAATTTTTACATCGAAGATAGAAGTGACAAAGAGGAAACGTTATTTAAAAGAATATATTCAAGACAAGAAACAAAACGTTAAATGCAAATCAATGTGTCTTTATTATTTCAATTTTTTTGAGATATGACATTTTATCGTAGAGATATTACATTTTTTGAATGTTTAAGATCAATAATAAGTGTTTTTTTTAATGATAAATAAAATCCTCGATTATTTATAACTATACTGTACCAACATGCTATTTGAGTTACATAGTACCGACGTGGGGTCTGACAGTTCATCTTAGTTTAATATCAAATATAACAGTGTTTTTTCGTGTATTTTTCTATAAACTTTGCTTCTACGTAATGTCTATACATCTTTAATTAATAAAATGAAACAAAATGAAAAAAATTACCCATTTATTAATAGTTATCGGCATTACAATCACAGTTGGGTAATTTTATAGAAAAAAGTAGTCTTTTATTTAATATACACAATTTTTAATTAAACCTTAGAAAACTTAGACAAAAATACATTTTATTTAGTTAAATAGCATTTTAAACTATCAAAACAACAAAAAAGTACCAATCAACTGTTTTCTATAAAATCAAAAGTTCTCAACTTAGAAACTTTCAAATAATTAGAAACAATCTTTGCAAACAGGCTTGATGCATTGAAGGCACACATGTTTCATACAAGTGTCACATTTGTATGCTGTCTTGCATTTTAGTCTTGAGGGACAGCTCAACCAGCTCACCCTCCATATCAATATATTTCCTTTGATTTTTTTGGTGCATCTGGTCCAAGGACTATTTTTATCAATTAGGGCAATTTTCGTGGTAGGTTAGGTTTACATATCTCGAGGTAGACGTGGTACCATCACTGACCATTGTAAACAACAAATTACAGTCCTCATTATAAATATATGTAACCAATATAAGAATTTAGATAATCTATTAGGCAATAAAGTGATTGGGCTTGAATTGAGCTGAATAAAGAAGTTCCAGGAAAGCATTTAGTTCAATCTGCTCTGTATCATGTTTCAGGTTGGAAAGCTTATATTTTTGCAACTTCCCGTTAGTCCAAGTAAGAATTACCTGAATTATCAAATCATCAAAAAACTTATGCCATATGTTCTAAGGATCTTTCGGATCAACATCAGAGATGTTCAAAAATGATATGCTGACGTTGTTGCAACGTAGTGCCGAAATGTTTGCACACCGCTGGTGTTGACTCCATTTAAATCGCTTCTTGCCGACATAACATCGCGATGGATTACTCTGGTTAGGCTCGATTTCTTGCTGCTCGGACATCATATCTTCATTTGCTGATGCTTCCTGTACGGAGTTTGTATTATGACTTCTCACCATCCCACCACAATTTCTTCATGCTGGATATTATGAGACCGTGTTTCAAAAGTTTTTCTAGTGACAGAATTGCTATTATTATCATTTGACTTGCCCGTTTTCTATCTAAAGAGCCCGACTGATTCAATGTTATGTTAGACTGCATTTTAAACAGAAAAAAATTGAATTAAAAAAAGTTGAATTGAATTCAAAAAGTTACATAAGTACCGACCAGACGTATTATAAGTCATAACTTACTGAAAACGCGAGCATCAACAATACCACTCCTCATTAACGCTACCGGGCACCTGCTCGGTGAGGGGGTGGGGGGATAAAGAGCATGGGATAATACTACTGGATAACTCGAAATTTAGAATGGTCGAAGTGTTTGTCAAATCGGTACTTAAAGGTTAAATTATCAATGTGATTCTGCTCTATTTCATTCGATTCAGTGAAAACTACTAAAAAGTTGTTCTCGCGTATAATATGCCATTTACCTAATGTCTCACAAATGTTTGATGGGGTTAAGGTCTGATGATTACGCAGGCCATGGCAAAACATCAATTTCATCATCTTCGAGATAGGTACTTACCATCCTACGTATAAGGATGCGCATTACCTTGTATTAGTCGACGTTGAGGACCACAACTCACTTCAGAATGATCTCGCAATGGTCAGTTGCATTTAAAAATTGTTCCAAGTAAGTGAGGTCCGATCTTCCACCATTTGTGATACCAATCCAAACTATTACAACCCCACCATGCTATCTGTAAACTTCCTGAACTATAGTCAAGCGTTCTGGGTTTCCAGGTCGTCTCCACACTCTTATTTTACGTGTATCCGGAGGCAGTCCAAATCGAGATTCATCAAAAAACAAAATGGGTGCTTAGTCTTGCCTACGCCAGTTGGTCAGCCTACTGAAGTCTATGGACGCGATCTGTTCTGGATAAAACAGACACCCTTCTTGTTCTTCGAGTCTACTCGTGATTGTTAGTTACTAACTATTGTGATTGTTTAGTTACTAACTACTATTTGATATGTAGAACGTAGTCGATTTGCTAATTAAAATGTTATAATTTTGCGATCACGTAAAATTCTCATAAAAGAAAACCATCCTCGAACTAATTATTGCTTTTATGCTGGTCTATATATCACAGCCAGATCACCTGTTTCTTGAATCCTGAGCCATAAAAGATTAATTACACTTTTGTGGAGGTCAAGGGCTGAAGCAATTGAATTATGTCTCATACCCCCCTTGCTTCATTTCCACTGCACTATAATCATCATATTTGATAATATCGTATTTTGATCATATGATGATCAAATTATTCCATAAAAAATGCTAAGCTACCAGAGGAATACATAAAAATCAATTTATTCAAACATAGTTCGCTAAGATTATTTTACAAATCTTTATATAGTTGTACATTAGTCAAATTAAATTGAATTAATTATGAAAATGGTTTTCAAATTTTCTTAACACATGTGTACATGCACATGCACACACATTATCACAAAAATTAGTTTGGAAGCATAAATTAGTCATAGCATATAGTTTGGAAGCATAATTTAGTGGGACCAGAATGGTATCTGCATATGGCCGACTACTGTTTCTTATGAATAAAAACAAGAAACTGATAAAAGTTTATTGTTTATAAAACAATAAATTATTGTATAATTATAGTTAATGTATTAAATTAATGAAGATTTACTAGATGCGGTAGAGAATGTCAACTATTATTTAAATCCCAATTTTAAATTTAAATTTAAATAGTTTTAGAAGAGGAATAATACAATCAGTTGATGATGTTGATTTCTGTCCTGCGAAATTTCAAAAATTTAAATTAATTAAAAAAAATCTATAAAGCTCTATTTTTCAAAGAGTAAAGTGCCTTCTATGTGCCCAATACGACAAAAAGTTATTAAGAAATTGGAATCTCCTGTCCTAAAATCATATATGTCATTTGCAAAAATTGGTTAGGTAATCAGTTCCTCTTGCACTGAGTTGATGTTCATATTTAAAATAGGTTTATATATTCGTAAATGAAATAAAAAGCCGTAATATTCACAAAATTATTTATTTTTAAAATACATATATCCTTTCTATTGTATGCATACTAGAATTATTTTCATCTACCACAGCGTTTTTACAAATATAATTAATTCTTGTACTGTAAATTGTCAATAAATGAATTAAAGTGGGAGATATAAACTTGAGTATAAACTCATTTTCCACAACAACCCAAAAAAAGCTATCTTTTAAGAATATATGCTATGAAAGATGATTATCAAAATGATGACATAAAAAAATACATATTTTAGAAGGTCCACTTCAATTATTGGAACAGCATTTGGTAGTAGTCTCACTATGACGTAGATGTTCGATCAAAACAAGTCTCAGCTAGATGATGGGAACATAAAATACTTCTGCGGTTTGGAATAAAGTCTGGCTTTTTTTAAATAAAATTAATCTTCTGTGTTCTTCTATTTGGATCTTTGGGAAACCCTGAAAAAAAACTAGCTTAATAATATGAAATCCATATCAAAATGGAAGTACATTTACAAAACATTTACATTTATTAGTCCAATAATTTCTGAAAAATTAATAGGACTGTAAAAAAAGTATTATTCCGTATTAAACATTCTGTATTACTAGATATGTTTTATATGTTCTTTATATGAATAAAGTAACATGTTTTGTATGTATCAAACGAAAACTATAAAATAATTTGAATTTTTAAAGCCCAGTATTTCAGAACACACTTTAAAAACTTAAGTTCTAAAAAAAGATAATCACTAGGTACCTTGATAACATTATGATTATATTATTTCACCTAATATCATTTTGACTACGCTTATACATACCAGGCGATTTGTTCGCTTCATAACCTTAAAATATCGTTCAAACAAAATTCGTTTGTATTTCTAAATAATTGATAGATTTAGTATTAAAAACACTTACTTATGTAATGTTACTCCTGAATTTTTATTTTTTCGTGTCAGGGAATAATCATAAGACGCACAACTAACCATATGCTGTGTGTTTCTTATTTCCAATATTATTGTCAATATTAGTAAGTATTAATATGTACATACACTAGAACACACCAAAAGAGTATTCCAGTACACTTATTTGGCACTTATTATTGATTAAAGCAAACTAAAATTGCTCAAATCTATTATTAAACTTTTAGAACACAAGTTAAAACCTTAAATTGTAAAAAAAAGATAATCACTGCCATGATAACATTATAATTATATTCTTTTACCTATTCAATATATCAATTTGACTACGCCTATGCGTACCAGATAATTAGTTCGCTTCATAACCTTAAAATTTCATTCAAACAAAATTCGTTACTGCTTAATTTTTTATTTTTTCCTGTCAGGGAATAACCACAACTAACCATATTCAAAGATTTCGAAGATCTAGGTGGCTATGCAACGTCAACTTCGCCAGAAAAAACGTCACGCAGATAAAATTCTTTCAAAACCAATATGTATATTTATTTTAATTTCAGTTTCAATTAAGTTTGTGTCTTATTCTGTGTAAACGTTTATCTAAAATGCCTTATCAATTGTCTTCTCAAAAGTATGCTGATATGCATTTAATTTATAGTTATTGCAACGGTAGTGCGTGTCAAACAGTTCCGGAATATCGACATCAGATTCCAAATAAACGAGTACCTCACAACACAACATTTTCGGAAATATACAGTGGACAGTTTCGTGAAAGCGGATTACGGGATTATCTTATCGACAGAGGAGTGGATTTGCCAGCAGATTTTGATGAACACGTACTAGATGCTGTTACTAAGGATCCGACGATCAGTATACGTCGAATTAGTAGGTAAGTACCACAGCAAAAAAGCTTTATTTACGAGACGTGTTATCATATATATGAGAAATCTGTAGAGGTGGAAAACAATGCCTACCTCTAAATTTCAGCATCTAATTTTCGTGAACATTTGGGTGACGTAATCGATAATTTGGACCATATATTTTTTCGGAAATATTTATTGTGAACAATTACCTATAGTTCTTTATTAACATTTAGAGGTTGTTTCCCTCACGATAAGAAAAATCATGTTTTCAAATGACTGATGCAGCAGCACATTTTTAAATTATTTTATTTATTATACTATATCTTCGAGACCGTGAAGAGAAACTGAAAAAATACTGACATGAGTTATCCTATCCAATAGCCAAAGCCTGCTAATAAATTTGTGCACTAATGTTTTGCTAGTGAACTGCGGAGTAATCGAAAATTGTAATTATCTCCAAAACCGTGCCTTTTACTAAACATTCAGAAAAGATGACTGAAGAAGTCTTTTTATGAACAAAACACTTCGTTTTCAAAAATTTTAGTGTTTCAAAAAATGCTGATAAGACTGATTTTTGATTATCTATGCCACTCTACACCACTTTCCACTTTATCCCTTATCTATGCAACTATTTATTTTATATTTTCAGCGATACCACTAAATTATGCCTCGATTAACTTTTACTATAGCTTCAAGTTTCAAAATTATATTCCAGACCGTTTCAAAATATATATAAATATATATATATATATATATATATATATATATATATATATATATATATATATATATATATATATATATATATATATATATATATATAACAGACACACAAACAAGCCAAAAATTGCTTCTTAAAGGGACTAGAGCCTTGTTTTTTTGCAATATTTTCGAAACGATTTATGCTAAAATCATGAAACTCGGTGTACTTCAATAAGTTGGAATGGACAAACGTTTTTTGTGTTAATAATTGAATATTGTAATAAGGGGCGTCACAAACAGGGGCGTCTCCTTGGTAAATGCTGCCATAACTTTTTTGTTTGTAATGTTTTTTAATTTTTTTAAATCAAATTATTGAATCGCAAAGATTTTTAGGTAAAAAAGGTCCTTTTATTTCATCTCGTTAAAACAGACCGTTTTTCAGAAAACTAACTTTTTCTAAATCGATGCACGATTACATGGATATCGAAATGCATTTTAATAATTAAGTAGGCGTCTGTCACTGTTTATCTTTGTCTTTGACATTTCGTAAAACTGGACCATTTACGCCATAAAGTCTAGATTTTTAGTTTTTAAACTACAAAACGGCCCATTATTCCTTCGAAGAAATGGCGAATATGCATTTATGGACGGGAGGACGAATGGGAATATGTGTGAACCTAGAAGATTGTATGGGGAGACTTTTCCTGGAAGAGTGCTTCCTTGCATAGAAACATTTACAAACCTGCATAGAAGATTATGCGAAAAGGGATCTTTTATTCCAAACATGTCTGTGAAAAAAGCCGGAGCACCAAAACTGTAGAAAATGAAGAACGATTTTTAGAAAATGTAGCACAAAACCCAGGAATAAGTGTCAGACGAATTGCTGTTCAAGAAGGCATTTCTAAAAGTACTGTGTAGGATATTGTTAGAGAGCAAGCGCTCTGTCCATATCATTTGCAGAAAGTTCAAGCCTTAAAGCCTGATGATCTGCCACAATTAATCCAGTATTACCAATAGTTTAGGGAGTATTTACGTTTAAATGAAAATTGTGTATAAAACATTCTCTTAATAGACGAAGCTATGTTCACACGCAATGGAATTTTTAACACAAACTCATGTGTGGGCGGAAGAAAATTCTAATGAATTTTTCGAATCGGGGCATCAGGACAATTTTTCTATCAATATATGGGCAGGAGTACTAGGGAATTTTTTGATTGAGCCGTTTGTGTTTCCCAACTGTTTAAATGGACAACAATATTTGAACTTCTTGGAAAACCATTTGCTGGACCTAATGGAAGATGTACCATATCAGTTCTGATATGGTTTGCTTCTTATGCACGGTGGGGCTCCGCCTCATTTCTCTGTAAATGTAAAAGCGCATTTAAATCGGTTATATCTAGGACGATGGATAGAATGTGGTGGACCAGTGCATTGGCCACCGAGTTCCCCAGATTTAAATAAGGGCATTGGTCTATACCTATGCTTGTGATTATATCAAAAAAGCCTGGTATTTTCGGCAGGGTAAGATCTTCGATGAAGAAAAGAATGAGAGAATGCATTGAGATGAATTGAGGTGATTTTCAAGATCTGTTATATGCCTTGTTATTGTTGGCTACTAAATAAATATTTTCGTACAAGGGTGCCTAATTAATAATTAAGATGCATTTCGATATCCATGTAATCATGCATCGATTTAGAAAAAGTCAGTTTTCTGAAATATGGTCTATCCTAACGAGATGAAATAAGAGGACCTTTTTTACCCAAAAATTTTCGCGATTCAATAATTTTATTTCAAAAATTATAAAATATTACAAGCAGAAAAGATATGACAGCATTTACAAAGAAGACACACCTATGTGACGCCCCTGACTAACATATTCAATTATTAACACAAAAAACGTTTTTTCATTCCAACCTATTGAAGTATACTCAATTTCATGATTTTAGCGTAAACCGTTTCGATAATATAGCGAATCTTTATATCTTCAGTGCTTCCCTTTCAAGGGACTTTAGTCCATTTAAGAAGCAATTTTTGGGGTATGTTTATAGGAACATTTATTTATGTTTTAATCCCTAGAGTCACATCCCAACATATTTCGACGTTATTTCCGGACACCGTGTATAGTCATACCCCGACTTATGCAACCCCGTCTTGCGCGAGTTTTTGGTAGGCGGTACAACACCGCTTTACTTCGTTCACATTTGTGTTCGGATTACGGCCATGTTTCACGTGGACTCGACGCATGTTTACAAAGTGTTTTGTTTATTATATCATTTTATAACAACTACGTTCATATTTGTTCTATGCTGATCTAAATGAAGTAAAAGCGATTTTTCTGCATCGAATAAAAAAACAAAAACATTTTCTTTGGAATCTAAACCAAATATTATCACGGATTTTGTTACAAGAAAAGTTTGTAAATGGGCAAAGAAGTCGGCAGAATCGACAAATCAGAGCAATCATAAAAAGTTAAGAAAAAATTCTTGAAGCTGTGAAAAATGCTCAATCTTTAAATTCAAGCATCATTCGTAAACGTCATTTTATTATCGCTGAGATGGAAACAATGCTGAAGTTATAGTGTGATAATCAAGTAAGAGTGAAAAACTGTCTTGTTGATCAGAACACAGTGTGCTCTCAAGCTAAACTGATTTTTGAGAGATTAAAATAAGAAACTGAGGAGGCGTCCAAATATGAAAACTTTAAAGCTAGTAACGAGTGGTTAGGTCAATTCAAAATGTGGAGAGGCAGCAAGTGCTGATAAAGAGGCTGCGCCTCTCGATCTATAAAAACTTAAGGCTGTGATCGAAGCTAGCTATAGTAGCCATACCGTATTCAGCGTGGATAAGACTGAATTGTTCAGGAAGAAAATGCCCAAAATAACTTCTATCGCGCGTGAAGAAAAAAACATTTCCATATTTTAGGGCCTCCAAAGATCGATTGACAGTGATGGTTGGCAGTAATGCAGCTGGGGGTTGTAAGTTAAAACCGTTCTTAGTTTGTCGCTCGGAAAATCCAAGAACTTTAAAGCTTGAATGACAGGCTGCCTTTTTGAGGATTGGTTTGGTTATCACTTCATACCCCAAGTTAAAAGTTATTACCAATCAAAACAAATCCTATTTAAGGTGATACACCAGACCATCTTCCTGCTAATTTCGGCCTACGAGTGAAAGTTGAATTTTTGCCACTAAATACAACCAGCCTGCTTCAACCGATGGACCAGGGTGCCATCAAAATATTTAAAGCTTATTACACGATACGACTAACGTTTTAGATGCCGTAAACACCGTTGGAAAATTTTCGAATGAAATTTCACAAAAAGCTATAAATGGCGCCTGGAAAAAAGTGTGTCCATATCTTTTCAGTAGTGCAACTCGAAATAGATGGAATCGGCGCCAGAACCTTATGATTGATTATGTTTTTGTGGACAGTTTAAATTAAAGTGAATGGTTAGGACGCACAAGAACTGCCAGATTCACATAATAAGGAGCTAACAGTTCATGAGCTCATAGAAATGTGTAAACAAAACATTGAAAACACATTTCTATGAGCTCATCAACTGTCAACTCCTGATTATTGCGAATCTAGTAGTTCTTGTACATCCTAACCTGATTCTTTTGACCCAGTGCAATCTGACGATCAAATGACGGTTGCAAACCTGACGGCAGTGCTTAGTTTAGTTAAAAAAGGGTTAGAAATTTTAGGGAACATCCAATGAAGAGCGCGTTTCAGTTACAAAACAGAAAGTAAAAAATTATCAACGTGGTATGAAGAAATTATTTTTGAGAAGAAAAAATCTTTGACCCGTCAGATGACACTGTTTGATTTTATGAAGCCCTCTACTTCAAAAGTGGTTTATTTTTTTATATTAAAATAATATTAGGAAGCTGGGAAACTAACTGGGAATAACATTTTGAAAGCACTCCTGATTACTTGGAAGTAATTCTCAGTTCTCGATCAAAAATAACTGTTGATGGACTACATCCATTTGGACATATGGCCTCCAGGGGCTGCTGATGGACAAAATTCCAATCCCATGGCAGCAATAAACAACCTATCTAGTTCTCCACTTTGACCTATTACTGTGTCTTGGTCTAGCCAAATCCAGTAAGTAATCTATAAGGATCATGGTATCATCAAACTGCTGTACATGGTATTATGCAGAACGAGCAATCTCGTTCCAAAAATCAAGGTGATGATCTACCAAACTCTGGTTAGATCGGTAGTTCTATATATATATATATATATATATATATATATATATATATATATATATATATATATATATATATATATATATATATATATATATATATACTGCCTGTCAGTTGGACATTTGGTTATTTAGAATTATTTTTTATTTTAGAGCTGCACTTTGCTTTTTGCACTTTGCTGCTGCTTTGGGCTATATATATATATATATATATATATATATATATATATATATATATATATATATATATATATATATATATATATATATATATATGCCCCCTTTGTGGATCAGACCTTGACGATGGAAAATGAAGTTTTGAGGTATGCTGTCTGGAGGGTAAGTTCCTGGGAGGATCATCCCTGGCGACCACATCGGGGCAGAGGCCTCAGACTAACATGATCCAAAATCTGCCAACCCGCATTGGACCAGCGTAGCAGATTACGGTCCATGCCTTCAACATGACAGTACAACTTCAAACACGGCCCTCATTCGCCGGAGGCCAAGGGGCAACTACCTACGGCAGCGGGAAGATCTGCCCCAAGGCAGATGGTGCTAAGAATCACCGGGTTAGATCAGGCTGCCATTGAAATTTTGACATTGCTGCGCTTAATATACGGACAATGAAAACGGAGACCCGACTGCAAGAACTTGACAACATACATTGGGATATTATTGGGCTATGTGAAACACGAAGAAAGGGCCAAGAGTTAATCAAATTAGAACCAACTGGCCACGTACTCTACACCCGAGGTACGGAGAATGGACGATGTGGTGGAATTGGATTCCTCATCAATCGAAAGCTGAAAGTACCGATCGAAAGACCGTGTAGTCAAATTTGAAAGTATATCCGACAGATTAGGCGAATGTGTCATTCAGCTGAATAAAAAGTTTAAGCTTCAAATTGTTCAAGCTTATGCACCAACTATAAGCCATAGAGTTGAGGAAATTGAGGAATTTTATGATGATGTGGCCCAACTTTTAGACACAGAGAAGTGTAGGTATAAAATCCTGATGGGTGACTTTAATGCAAGAATCGGAAAAGCAAGAACTGGTGAAAATGCAACTGGTCCATATGGAAATGGTGAGCGGGACAATAGAGGTAACAGGCTGGTTGACTTTGCTGAGGGACAAGAACTCTATATTATGAATTCGTTTTACAAGAAAAAGATCAACAGAGAATGGGCATGGAAAAGTCCATCTGGACTCACAAGTGAAATTGATTACATCATGTCAAACGATAAAGCAATATTGTGCAATTGTACAGTCCGTAACCATTTTAATGTGGGAAGTGACCACCGAATGGTATAAGCAAATATTAAGTTAAACTGCCGCAAAGAGCGCAAAAGAACGATAAGATCAAAAAGGGGCAAAGTGGATTCTGGGAAGGAGGGGCAGAGATTTTGAAATTGCTTTGTCGAATCGCTTTGCTGTGTTACAGGACCCGGAGGAGATGGAAATTACAGACCAATATGAAGAAATCGCCAACAATGTGCTTAAAACGGCGGCTTCAATAGCACCAGAAGATAAATGTTCCAAAGAGTTAAAAATTTCCAATTAGACCATTAATTTAATGAAAAAACGCCGGACAATGAAGAATGCAAACAGTCCTTTTAGCAGGGTCGAATACGTTGAGCTTTGCGAAACTATAAGAAAACGTATTAGAGAGAAAACGCGCCGATTCAACATGCAGCTTGCGCAAAAGACTGTGGAAGAAAACAGGGGAATTAACAAGGCTAAGCAGAGGCTAAGAAAGAAAAGGACACGAAAGACACAACGAATACACTATGCCACTGTGCTTGGCTTTTGTCGATTATGAAAAGGTATTTGATTCAATCTCAAAGCGAGTCATAATGGATGCACTGCTTAATCAAGGTTTAGAGAAAGCCTATGTAAATCTACTAGGATCGATATATGATGAAGCTACAGCGACAGTCCACCTTGACGATCTTGAGGTTGGAATAAATGTAGAGTGGGGCGTACGGCAGGGTGACGCAATATCGCCTCTTCTTTTCTCAGCCTGCCTGGAAGAAGTGTTCCGTAATCTGGATTGGGAACAGGATGGAATAAGGATTAATGGTGCATACTTAAATCATCTTAGATTCGCAGATGATATCGTTCTTCTTTCACAAAACCCAGAGGAGCTGCAAAGACACGTACAAGAGCTGCAAAGGGCTGGGGAACCATTTGGCTTAAAGATAAACCAGAAGAAGAGTCAGGTCATGTTCAATAAATTTGCTGAGGACAAAAGGATTTCTCTTTTAGGAACGGATTTGGAAGTTGTGGATCACTATATATATATATATATATATATATATATATATATATATATATATATATATATATATATATATATATATATATATATATATAGAGAGAGAGAGGGTTTCAATGGAAGGGGATACCGTCCGGGAGGTGGAGCGACGCGTTAAATGTTGCAAATGTTGGCAGTCTCAACATAGTGTTTAAGAGCAAACTACCACTTTGCCTAAAAAGAAAAGTCTTTGATCAGTGTGTCCTGCCCGTTATGACATATTGAAGTGAGACCTGGACACTCACATCACAGTTCAAAAACTTCGAGTAGCACAGAGGGGAATGGAAAAATGTATGCTTGGCATTACTAAATGGAATAGAAAGGCCTGCACATGGATCAGAAAACAAACGAAAGTGAGTGACATCGTTGGAAGATTAAGGCTATTGAAATAGAAGTGGGCAGGCCATGTAGCGAGGCGATGGGAAGAAAGATGGACCAAGGCGGTTCTGGACTGGATACCGCTTGATCGCATCGTCCACAGAGAAGACCGAAAACTCGATGGACTGATGACATTATTAAGTATATTGGAGCTGTATGGTAGAGGAGAGCTCAGGACCGCGAGAGTTGGAAGCATGCTGAAGAGGCCTTCATCCTGTAGTGGATTGATACGATATATACATTTGTAATTGCCCTAGTCGTCATCTTTAAACGAAGTTTAAATATGTCTATAAAGTTTCTGGAATAATAAACTACAAGTAAACATAAAGAACAAATATCGAATTTTGGGCTAGTCTCAGAGTTATGGAGTATTATATAACCGTGGTGAATCCATTTATCTCCAATTTTGTATATTAAGCATACCTAATTTCTTGATTTCTTTTATTATATAATGTGGACATGGTGCATACAAAATTCATCCATTAAAACAGTGCATTGAAAAATTATTCAATATCTAAAATAAATTCGGAAGTATAACACAGGTCAACAAATTTTTAATTAAATTTTAATTTTAATTTTTTTAGGCTAACATTGATGAAAATAAATATATATTTTATGGTCCTAAAATGTATTACAATCTAATGTTTATTTATTATAAACATGTAAAACCTGTTAAATCTATGCAAAATATGTTACTGAGGATTATGCCAATAAAAAATATTACATGAGATATCATACAGCGACGAAAACTTTCACTTTTTCTTTTTGTGTTCTGTAGCATTATCTCTTTTTAAAAACCAGCAACCAACATAGATGGGTTCCAGCGTCCCTGGTATCTTGCTGTCATCATCCGAATATCCGAAAATATAATATTTAAGGATATGCCTTTAATTTTCCTTGTTGCTCAGAAATCCTTTCACTGCACTTACAAAACACTTTCAAGCTGCCAATTCCTTTTCATTTAATTGTTCTTGAAAACGAAAATCACCTAGAAGTTTCCTTACTTTAGGTCCAATAAATACGTCGTCTTTTACTTTTTCATCACTTACAGTAGCCATCACTTACATGGCCAATAAGTTCTCTCCACCCAATAGGAACAGCAAACGGCATATAGATTTCCTTGTGATGCATCCACTGCACTAAATTTACATGACAACTCACACACCAAACATGAAGAGCGCAACTTTTATATTGATATACCATTTGGCACTTCAAGTACAAAAAACATATTTGACTTCCTCGGATATAAATCTTTCTTGTGACTTTAAAATAAATCATCAGCATATATAACAAAACTTATCCGCGGGATTTTTGAAAAATCTATAACTAGAACTTGTCATTTTATATAAAATCGACTAACGCACTTGACTAACCTGTAAACGAGACAGAAACAAACTAAACTATAGAAAATAATAAAACTGCCCTGAACGGTTCATAGAATACTGTGAAAATACCCCCCTAGGGTCTTGTGGTAATTCCTACATTGTCCAGTGCAAAGTCGGGTACAAATAATTTCAGTCACCCCATGATATAAAGGAGAAGCAGGTGCATGAAAATATGACGTATGAAATGCAAAAAGAACATTCTCATCAATGTTACAGAAATCATCGACCTATATAATTAAATAATTTAATCATAATGATCTTCAAAAGAGACTGGTGTGGTTTTTGGAAAAAAAATGCAGTCACATTGGCAACGCGGAAAGCATCAAAGGACTTTGATACTGTAAATTGATAATTAACTTATATTTTTTTTACCGAATGTTATATACTGAAGCATTACGGAGTTTCATTTAAATACAATATTCAAAATTGACTGCGAGGTGGAAGTATGTATATATTATGTGTTGCACAGCACACATTCATACTCTTCCTAATATTTTTTATCAAAGTATATAGATTTGTTCTTCTAAAGAATTTATATTATATCTTTTACAAAGGGTTTTTTTTCAAGTCAATTAATTGTGGGTCAATATTTAATTAAACATGCTGGCACTTAACACCACATGATGGCTGCACATTTAATATGCTGGCACACAACATTTTAGGAAGTCCTCTATAAGAAATATCATTTATATACCTTTTTCTCATATCTAGGTCTATTCTCTGAATAGAACATTCAATTGAATACATACTGACATAAGATATTTGCCTTTAACGTAATGTATTGATCATTGCGGAAATAAATCCGTACGATTTTTACTAATAAAAATTCTATAATTTGGTGCGTTTTTGCGATCAAACTTGCTAATGAGCACGAAATTCAACAAACTATACAATATTGTTTAAGGAACTGAGTGTAATTCAGCACTATAGTAGATTACATGATATATTTGAATTTTCAAAATTAACGCAATATCTATCTTTGCATCTTTCTATCGTGCTATCTTTCAAAATAAAGAGTGGCAGAGTGTAAACTGAAAAGTGCAATCATTTTTAAAAGAAATATTATTTTCTGACCGAAAAACGATTTGATTTTAACGTAGTCTTCTTTATATATTTTACCTAACTTTTTTTGCCTTTCCACAAAGCACAACTTGTCGAACTTTATAAAATTGTCCTCTGTTTAGACGATGATCTTTAAATTTGGATGTTCCATAAAAGTTCGTGAGATGATAATCATCTCAACAAGCACTTCAATCCTCACTCTGTAATCGGTTCACCCTATATTATGGATTTTATTGACCATCTTCTCATAGTGGACGGGGCATCTTGAGGACGAAGTATCACTCATCACTCATGAACTATAAAATATGAAGGAGCAGAGTCCCCATAATAATTTTCAACTTTTCTTCGGTTTATGCGATGGTTTTCTATGCAAAGCAAAAAGAAGAGATAAGCAATATACAAAAGTCGCTTTTCGTGATAGCGAATCTAAGGGTCATACTGAATTAAAATTCATGGAGGACTGCTACGGAACTACTAATCAAAAATGCAATCACCTTTAGTACCGGACTGCCATCTATCAAAAAAGTATCTGAATCTTAATTTTATTCTCATATGTAATGAATGTGTTGGTTATAGTAAAGTAAATTTGCTAGAAATGCATTAAAAAGTTAATCATATTTTGAAAATATTGAGATTTTATTAAAAATGGTATTATAACATTTTCGAGAACAAGCTATTTTATTCTTCTCTTCAAAACATTTTTCCACGTTTTATTTCTATTGTCAACTATTTGATTAAAGGAAATCTTTTAGCCTCACGACTACAACGAATACTGAAGTTGAATGCAAAATGAACTTTTTTATTGAACCCTCGTACTCCGCACGAAGAGACGTAGGGTGATGAGATGTTGAAACGGATAGAAATCCTTTTAAAACTAGACTGGTCTTTTTCTTTGCACCGGAACAAAAGCAAATCGGCATTGTTGTAGACAGAGGAATTCATTTTGTCAGAAAGAAAGTCTCTGCCATCTCTTTCTTTTTTGTATACGTCAATGTGAGTTTTTAGTTGCTTTCTCTTTTCTTCTAATTATCTGATTAATTAAATCTAAAGAATTATATGACTGAAATATAAAGACAGACTTTAAGAATTGTATTAAACTCCTAAATATTCAGTTGTACAATAATATAATCAAACGTATTTGCGACGAGAGCAGTTTTTTCTATTTAATTTGATTATACAGGTCAACAAAATGAAACTTTTTTGAGGTAACATTGATGAAAATAAATGTATATGAAGTATTTTGTAGTCCAGAATCCGAAAATAATAAGCTAATTACTGTAACACGTACAGATTTTTTGTTACAGGGGGTTGGTGGTGGGGAAAAAAGGAGACAACATATTTTTACAGTCTAATATTTTTTTAATATAAACATGTAAAACGTGTTAAATCTACGCAAATACATTACCGAGGATTACAGTGAGTAAAAAAATATATTACATAAGATGTCATACAGGGACAAAAACTCACTTTTTCCTTTTGTGTTCTGTAGCGTCATCTCTTTTTAAAAATTAGCAGTAGTCGCCTAATATAGATGATACTGATGTTCTGGTGAAACCTCTCTTCTTCGCCACTTTTTCACACCGCACCCAAATTTTCCGGAAAACCCTTAAATGGGAGTGTAAAAAATGTATTTTTAAGGGCATGCGACACCCTAGTATTTCATAGGCTTTCAACAGTTCATCTAAGACGTTTTTATAGTTTCCATCTTTCTTGTTGCCCAGAAATCATTTCACTATACTTACAAAATACTTCCAAGCTGCCAATTGCTTTTCATTCATTTTTTTTTGAAAATGGAAATTACCTAGAAGCTTTCTTATTTGAGGTTCAATAAATATGCCTTCTTTTAGTTTTACATCACTTAATTGAGGAAATATTTCTTTTAGATACTTCAAACCATTACCTTGTTTGTCCATGGATTTGACTCTCCATATTAGTCCAACCTGAATATGGAGAGGCGGAAGAAGCACCTTTTTTAAGTTAACAAGGGGGGGCATATTTTAGGTTTGAAGTACCAGGTTCAGAAGAAGTTCTATAAGGCCACTTATTGCCCTACTGCCCCACAGACACAAAAACAGCAATACTTTATAAAACCCTCTTGAAGTCCTAGCAATACACATATCACTTTTAAATCCCCACAAATATCTCGCTGATACTACTGAACATGTTTCATATTAAGCTCATTTATTAAACCACATAGCTATCCTTCCATTTTATAAAAACTTGAAAATGTTACATTTTGTTTTCGGTAAACTGAAACACTTACTGCGCTGTTGAGGTCTGGAATCAAGAAGTTCCGATTTTTGTTTTGACAATCTCAGGTTACGAACCAAATAATTTAATTCATTTTGAGTTGATAAGTGAGGTTCACTGGTAGTTGTTAAAAGTGTTTGATCACAACTGATGTTCTAAGGAAATTGTGGATCAGATCCTGATGAAGAATTAGTGTTGTTCAGGTTTAAAGGCGCAATCGGTACCGGTAGTTTCTGGCTATGGGGAACTGGTCTAAGTGTAGAAGGCAAATTTGGATTCTGAATTTTGTCCCTTTGCTGTTTTGAAATCTCTTCTGTTTTAGTGATACAAAAGTAGTAATCACATACATAGTCAGTAGGTTCTCTCCATACCATAAGAACAGCAAATGGCATAGAATTTTTCTTGCGTTGCATCCACTGCATGGATTCTTCTTTGGAATTTTGCCAAATAGACGACTAGAACTTGCTATTTTATATAAAATTGACTAAAACACTTGGCTGTACTGTAAATGAGACAGAAACAAACTAAACTATAAAAAATAATAAAACGGCCTTTAAAGGTTTGTAGGATACTGAGAAAATACCTCCTCTACGGTCTTGTGGTAATTTATAGATTGTGCAGTCTAAAGTCAGGTACAAACAATTTAAAATGCCCCATTATGCAAAGGAGAAGGAGCTACTTGAAAATACTTGCAAATGGGACGTGTTAGGTCATCATCTGTGAAAAGGTGTTTTAATAACCACCTAAATGAAAAGCAAAAGAGCATTATCATCAATGTTAGAAACAAAATGTCGATTTGTGTTATTAAAAGGTAAAACGTAAAGTGTTAGGGTTAGAGGCGCATCAGCAACTAGGCTATTTAGCGACTGGACCTACAGTTTAACGTGGGTGCCGAACCACGGTCATCAGCTTCTGACAAACCCAGGCCAGCACTCCCCTCGGGCTATAAACCCTTAGTTATGTGCTTACCCATAAGTCTATCAGGAAAACTACCGACTGGCGAGTGACCAACGTAGAACACTTCTCAGAAGGCATCCGGCCTTACGCAGCCTTTAACTGGCGTAACTGAGGGGTAATTTGTAGTCGGATTTTACATTCTTGCCTAGAAACAATCACAAACATTTAGGAAGTAAACAGACAGAAGAAAGAAAGAAAAACAACCATCCGAGCGCTGGAATCGAACCAACTACCGCTCTAGTCCGCACCAACGCGACCGGCTTGTGTTATTAATGTTACGTTTTTATTATAGCAAAGATTTGAAATGTATGAAACGAAACAACTTCATCTGTCCCACAGAGTACATATATGTACATTGAAAACAATATCTTAATAAGACATTCGCAATAAGTATAGCCAAAAGTAATTTATTAAAGAAAAACTTTGAGTGCCTTAATTTTATAAATTAATTAGGTGTGGTTTTACGATTTGAGACCCAACCGTCAATAAATCTATTTAGCGATTAGACATACAGCTTAATGTAGGCTCAGAACCACGATCATTGACTACCGATTTACCTTGATCAACGTACGTCTTGATCTATGAATCCTTGGTTAGTGCTGACTTCTTTAGTCTCTTAGAACGCCTATCAACTGGCGAGTGACCAACTTATGCAATCAATCAGAAGGTATAAAACCGTATCCAATCTCGATCAAGCATAACAGACGGAGGGTGATTCCCTGTCGAATTTTACATTCTTGTCTATGTAACCATCCTAACTACCATCCAACTACAAAAGGGATGCCGCATTCCGATCTTCGAGACTACAGGACATGCGACCTTTCGGTCTCATGGAATTAATCACTCGTCTACTTCCTTCAAAATTAGTCAGGCATCTGAGAACAACGCCTTTGCAAAACAAAACATTAGAATTTATTGCTACAATTTATAACTACAACGTATTGCTATCAACAACTCAAGCCGTAATGAAACCGCAGCACTTCAAGCATCCTATTTAGTAGCATTAAGACTGGCCAGGGAGGAGTCTCAGCCCTCCACAATTGCGGAAAAACTCATTTTACCCTCTGGCATTGATATGGTCAATGTTATGATAAGTCTAAAATAAGCAAAAAAGTTGAAAACTATACCACTTTCAAATGATACAATATCGAAACCTATTAATGAATGAAGTTTTTATTGATGCAACACAAAACGAAAACTTGCACCTTAATAAATGCTTTGCGGTATGTACTGATGGCGCGATAGCGATAACGTGGAAGGAGAGTGGTGTTATAGTAAAATTAAAAGACATTATACAACATGGAATAGAGGCTCTGCTTTCTTCACAGAAATGCGCTTGCTGCAAAAAAGATACCAGATAATTCATTAGTTATAATTATTTAGTTTATTGCCACGATTAAAATTAGCTTGTTAGAGAGAATGAAAATGCCTTTACGCAAATTAAAAATTCAGTTACTGGAATATTTTCCAGATAGCGACGAATATTTGTCGAAAAGATGGGTTCTCAGTATGTTTGATGAAAATGTTCTTGTAGTTACTGAATGGTAATTTAGGGTATATTGAGATTCACAACCAACTTATTAAAATATCGGTTTGCAAAACTCTACAACTAGAATTTTTAATTCAAGATTTAGATAAGTTTTTCTTTTTTTCCTCTAAGTTTCTCAAGATTTAGATCAGGTTTTAAAAACTAAATATGAAAATCATCTATTTTCACTAGAAACTAATTTGCTTGTGTGTTTGCAATGCTGATCCACGTATAGAAAAACTTTTAAGTGAAAAACAAATCAAACGTCCCATTAAATTATAAACTCAAACAACTTTGGCTATTACTATATTTAAGTTTATTTTATTATGTTGTTACTATACCTAGTAATATTTAATTTTCTAAGACTTGCTTTTAAATTAAAAATACTTTAATAAAAGGATGTTTTGTATACGGGTTTTATTGTTTTAACACTTCCCATGTTCCCCAGATTAAGAAACGTTGTCCTATCGTATTAAATATCTAAACTTATATTGCACTGCAAAACTTGTTCCAATCTTTTCGGTTCTTGGCTTTACTTCGACCTTCGTTCCCATTTCAGTTTCAGGTTTTAAGAATGTGAGCTACTGCTTGGTTCTAAGTTATTGTTGGTCTGCCTCGTCATCTTTTTCTTTCCCATTCTGCTTCTCACATTTTGTTAACAGGATTATTAACCTTCAATCGGAAACATGAATTTTTAGTGTCTAAACGGTAAGGTACCATTTCTTCTTTACATGTATATTGCACACGGGTTGTGATATCGAAGGCTGGTCTGGGTCTACCCATGATTTTTTACACCTTGGGTTGCAAAATAGATCCACTTTTCGTCACCTGTCATAACTCGATGAAAAAAATGTTTTCTTCTATGGCTGCCAAGCAAAATTTCACAAGTGGTTTTTCGTCTTTCAATTTAACTATCCTTCAATTCATATGGAACCCATTTTCCTTCCTTCTGGGTCTTTGCCAATGTTTGTGGATATTCGAAAATGATGGATTAGACAACGTAGAATGCTTTTGCGAACTGTTTTAACGTATGAGTTCTCATCCAATAATGCTTGAAAATCTGCATCGTCAAACGTTTTCAGCTGTCCTGGATGCTTCTTGTCTTTTATAGTAAAATAACCACTTTTAAAGCGTTTAAACCATCGTTCACAAGTTTTTTGGGTTAGAGCTTGTTGACCATAAGCTTCAACCAACAATCGTTAGAGTAGCCGTCTTCTTCAAATTAAAGGAGTTTATTAAACTTCCAGGCAAAATCTCTTTTTCTGATGCATAATTCGTCATGTTCAAACCTATGAAAAATTATGTTTTTTTGTTCAATGACGATTAATAAAGAACTGGCTTTTGATGGCGTATATTTACCGTCAAAAACGCCGTAGGCGTCATTAGTATTTACCAGCAAATATGTTAGCGACGCCAGCCCTTAGCAAATTTAACTTATTAACTAAAACACCTATTAAAAAAAGTAAAATTTCAGCAAATTTTGTAGATCCTTGCGAGCAGTGAAAGAGTGCGGACTTATTACTTCGCTCCGTTACTATTTACAGCTACTCTACTCCGGTTTTACAGCGACAAAAAGAGTGCGATAAAATTCTATGAATAAAAATAGAAACTATCATTGAACGGGAAAATATTTAAAATCACAATTGCGGTACAAATTAACATTTTAATATAGCCTGCCCATCGGGACTAGAACAGTGACCACTTATCTCCACCGATAAACGATGTGGAAAAACGAAAACGGCATCCTAAAAATATGTTAACCCAAAATAGATATTATTTACCACCAGAGTTAGAACCATCAGATGATAGCAGCCAGTTAGGAACTTCTTATACTAAAGTAAAAATGTCGAAAATCCTTCCAATTTTTCTACACGGTCAACACAATCACAAAGAAGTTGTAAGGGATATAAAAAAAATAACCAGCAGTGAATTTACCACAGTAGCCACAAGTAAGTCGTTAAAGATCAATTTAACCTCCGACAATGATTATCGTGCTTTAGCTAAACATTATCTAGACAATAAAATTCAATTTCACACATATCAGGATCCAAAAAGTAAACCACTAGCAGTAGCATTAAAAAAATATGCCTTTCTCTCTAACTACAGATGATATTAAAGAACTTTTAAAACAATATTATCTGCCTATATTAAAAATTAATAGACTCTACTACAAAGACAGAACTCTTATCTGCCTATATTAAAAATTAATAGACTCTACTACAAAGACAGAACTCCAATGCCGGTAGTTATTGTCGAATTAACAGCAAATTAGAAATCTGAAGAAATTTATAAAGTAAACAGATTGCAAAACTCTGTAATCACAGTTGAATTAAGAAGGCTAGCCCAAAAACATTCCCCAATGCCACCGGTGTCAATTGACAGGGCATACTAAAAATTACTGTAAACTTGATCTAAAATGTGTTAAATGTGCAGGTGATCACTATGGTACCGACTGTGCTAAAAAAATAGCAAACCGGCCCACCTGTGTAAACTGTAACGGTGAACACCCCGAAAAGTACAAGGGATGCAGCTATTAGAACACCACACCAGCAGAAGAACGCCAAGAATAAATCAACACTATTCATCAACCCACAATACTTACGCCAATCAGAGAGCAACGTCAAGTCAAAAGAAAACCTATGCAGAAACCCTAACACGCCTTTCATAAGAAAATCTCTCTCCATCATTCCCCAACAATATCCTCCCGACTCATCTTTACCTCCTGAAACCTTCTATCATACAAATTAAAAATTTGCTTTTAACAAACCTTTTCCCAATACTGCTAAATGGCCATAATGAAAAACCAATTAACAATTATCAACAAACCTTCAACGGCCCTAAAATACTTAATTGGAATGCCAATGAAATTCAAGCTCAACGATCCATCTTTATAGCCTTCTTAGTCTGTCACAACATTGACATAAGAACGAAGAAAAGCGAAACGCATCTTGCTAATAAAGAAAAATTGAAAAAACCAGATTATAAAATATATCGAATTGATAGGGAAGTTAGAGTAGCCTCGGGCGGAGTCGCCATCTCAATCAAAAACAAAATATCTCACAACTCAGTCGATATGCCAAAACTTACAAGCTTAGAAATTGTATCAATCAAAGTAAACTTTCTCAATAGCACCAGCATCCAGTTATACAGTATCTACAAACAACCCAACAAAAAAATAATGGACAACGACTTACAGGCAATTTTTAATACCACAGAGGCAACATTTATAATTGGAGATCTTAACTCCAAAAACACTGTGTGGGGCTGTCACCAAACCAACCCAAATGGGGCAAAGCTAAATGACATTGCAGCAAAGTGCAACCTACAGGTATCCGCACCGGATGATCACACATATTACCCATAACGGAAAGATCACAAACCTGATATTTTGGACATAATCGTACAAAAAAATGTAAGGAAAAAACTTCATCAAACAGTGCATATAGAGTTCGATTTAGATCATCTGCTAGATCATTTGCTAAGGCAAAACTTATCAATGGCAAGGTAAACTGGGAACTTCTAAAGAACAGAATTGACTTCAAACTGGTACAAATATCTCTCACAACGAAAACAAATATTGATAAACAAGTTCCACCACACATATTACAACAACAATGCAAGAAAGTATAGGCCCCTCAACAATGCTATCAAAAACAAGAAAACATTTAAAACAATACCCCCCCCCCCCCCCCTATTTCCACAAATCAACTAATTAATCAAAAGAATCCGGCTAGATGAGAATGGCAGAGAATCCTGCAACCAAAAATTTAGTTAATAACTAATCGCATTGCATTAAGCGCGAATTAGATACTCTTAGAATATCAGTTCTTCTATTGGAAACTTTGGTATGAAATACTAAAGTTGAAGAGATTTACCACTAAACACCAAATCACTTTTTTTGAACTGCTCGACTCACGTTACGGTTCTTCTTCAATCTTAGAGATTAAGTCATCTCCTGATGATGCTAACATGGTTAGCGAAACGTGCATCGAGCAGTTAAAAAAAAAGTGATTTGGTGTTTAGTGGTAAATCTCTTCAAGTTTACTCTTAAAATAATTGAATGCCAAAAACGCATAAGTGAGTTAGAACCGCAAGATCCAGGATTGTGGAAATCTGGATTAGAAAATTCTACGAAAATCGGAAGAAATCCCATCTCTTCTGGTTTACAATACATTACTACATAGTGATGAAGAGAAATGTACTGAATTTGGTGACCACTTGGAAACACTGTTTGACCAACAGCATTCACAACAGGTAAATTGTAATTGTAATTGTATATGTAATTTTGATACAAAATTAAGTGAAGACCCACACACCACTAGCTGATGTAGACATCAAACCGACATCGCCACAGGATATAATGTCAGTAATTATAACACTAGCGATTAAAAAAGCACCGAGCCACGACCAAATACCGAATATAATACTCAAAAATGCAAGCAAAAAGCTGATTGCTTACCTAAGTTCACTTTTTAACTCTTGTCTAAAATTGGAATATTTTCCACAAAAATAGAAGCACCCATTCATTCTGCTTTTCCCAAAGCCAGGCCAATAAGCCTCCTATTTACAATGGACTAAACTCTTTTCGTTCGTTCTCTCAACGAGAACATAATTCCAGCTTCTAATTTGGTTTCAAATAAGGGCATTCTACGTGTCATCAACTCCAACGCTTAATAGAAACTATAGAAGGGGGGTTGGAGAACAAGAAGTACACTAACAATATTCTTAGATTTGGACCAAGCCATTGATAGCGTACGGCATGACGGATTCAAAAATAAAATAACATCTGTTAAGATACCAGAATTATAAGAACTATTCTTATCAAGGAACAGAATCTTGAACTTGCGGTAACCAAACTTCAAGCAGCTACAAATACCATTGTAAAATGGCCCAATAAATGGAATTTAAAAATCAATACAGATAAGTGCGCAGCAAAAATTTTTACTTTAAGGAGAATCAATAACCCTCCGATTATTCACATAAATCAACACCCAGTCGCTTGGAAAACAAACGAAGAATATGTTAAATAGCTGGGTGTATACCTGGATACCAGATTAACATGGAGAATTTATATAATTAGCAAACTCAACGAAGGGTATGCCAGACTCTCTCAACTTTACCCGCTTATCAACAGGAGATCCTCATTAAAAACATAATGTACCTTATTGCTATACAAATCACTAATTCGGCCTTTAATTCTTTATGTATGCATTATCTGGGGCAACGCATCACCTACCAATGTAGAGAAAATGCAGGTTCTTCAAAACAAAATATTACGAATAGTGTGAATGCCGAATGGTACGTAACTAACCGACAACTGCACCAAGAACTCGGTCTACTAACAGTGTCAGAGTATATTAAAAAACGAACGATCAGCTTTCATCAGAGGCTAGAGCAATCTCCTAGCACTGATCATTATCAACTAGGATGCAAAACATACATACAAGATTAAACAGAAAACTACCTCAAGATATGTTTTTAGAATAGATTTGTCATGTTAATGCTAAAACTTTTATTACAACACTGTCTTGTAGAACAATTGTAATTGTTGAGCAGACATTTCCATAAATAAAAAAAGCAAATTTTAAACATTATTGATATTTAAGCAACTGTCACA
This sequence comes from Cosmopolites sordidus, assembly GCA_031761425.1. Taxonomy (NCBI): domain Eukaryota; kingdom Metazoa; phylum Arthropoda; class Insecta; order Coleoptera; family Curculionidae; genus Cosmopolites; species Cosmopolites sordidus. The sequence continues at coordinate 326,691 of JARFXV010000886.1, read as the reverse complement.
CTTAGGTTTGGAACACTGCAGACATATGGGCTCCTTGCACTCCAAACATAAATATTTTGTCATTCTATGTATTGTTTTATGGCACAAAAAACATGCCCTCCGCTTTTCTAGCACCAAAGCTTTGTTTTCTAGAGGAACGTTCTCTTGCGGTCTGCCTAGTCCATCCTATTGAAGCTGTAGTTCGCGAGATAGATGGAAGTTTTAAACTCGTCTTTCCATATAGGCCTGAACTAGTTGAGCAGCCCGTTTTTCTGCAAATAAGGATTTTCTCACGGATTTCTTAATTTTTCTTATATCATTGGTGTAAAATATAGGAATGTACAACTTAAATGTCCATAACACGACCAATAATAACTAACGGCCATCTACGTGTGCGGCGACTTGATATAAAATACTTTTTAAACACTTCTCATCAAGACAATCTACCCCGCCTTTGTTAGCATTATAATATGCTATAATTTCTGGTTTTTGAGTCTGGATCCGTAACAGCTCTATCACACAAAGAATATATATGAGTATGACAGTTTCTGTTTTCCAACATAAGAAACTATGATAGACTCCTTCCTAGACTCTTTCCTAGACGAAAAGCACATAATGTTGATCCCGCTTATCTTGATTTGTTTGGCAGAAACGATGGAGGAATTTCTCTTTTATTTTACTTAATTGTATTTCTTCAGCAATCGATGTATTACTGTATTACTATTAACTTCTATGACCGTAAAACAATTATCAGCCGTCACATTTCAATTGCGTTGGTTTTGAAAATCGTTTATATTGCGCACGCAATTCAATTCCGTCAGAATCTTTGCCAGTGTAAAATTAAGTGTTTTAGAGATAGCCGGTTCTTGTGTCAGTTAAAGCCATAATTTTAATGATTTTTTACACTGTTTTATATGTATATATATTTTATAATAACATTTGCCTCGGAAGCCTACAAGCATCATTTATTACAGATCGACCAATTTTATACATGCTTTTAATACTTTATATGAATCTGTTGAAAATGAAAGACATAGGTACTGTCGGATCCTCTTTTCTGATTTTATCTCTATCTTCTGGATTGTCAAATCTTAATGCAGTCAAAAATACATTAGAACCGCTTCGAAGTCATGACAGCCCGAAATATATCTCATCCGGTTACATTTGTGGTAAAAAGTGTCTGGATGCTTTCGTGATTTCAGATGAACATCGAGGCATAAATTAGAAATTTTATAAAAGCTTTGAGTTCAATCAAATTAGTGTTATTGAAATTGCTAGTTTACGATTTGTATTTTGATATTATTGCATTTAGTCTGTGATTTGTTCCTTCAAAAATATACGGTAACATATTATCAATTACTAGCAACTGCCAAACAGACATCGGGTTAGTTTTTTCGTCAAGATTGTGAACATTTTCTATCAGAACCAGCACTTTAATTATTATATTATGTTTTCTCGTACGTGAAGATATAGACAAATAACGGTTTTTTTTTCCGTATACATATTTACCTAAGTTGTCTTCATTTTCTTCCTGGTCGCTACTTTCTGATAGTTCGTTTCACTTTTATGCTCATATTCAAAATACTCATCCTCACTAGCACTATCCGTATCACTTTCTGCCTTTTCATACCGCTGCGACTTCATACCACAATGCTCTCGTTTTGAGGGTTCCGCCATAACGAATATTTCTGAAATTTCGTAATGCAACAAGAAATATATCGTCTGAGAGTCTACTAAACGTTGTAAATATTTTAACAAGTTTAAAGCAAATTTCCTCAAAATCGGGTGACAGAGTTGAATCAATAGATTGAAGATAGGTGATGCGACACGGTTAAACGCGTATCTGTTTTCAAAATATCACACTACTTACAAACCAGACAGTCTCATTGACGTCATGCTTCCAATTGAATGTTAACTTTCATTTTAATCAGTTAACCAAACCATTGTGCTTGTCGTTCCCTAATCAGTGTTGTAATATGGATTACTCAGTTTTTACCTGATTAAGTCATATCTTATCTTATCTCTCCTGGTAACCCCTTCCATTTTCCTCAAGATTCTCACCTTCATAACTTTCCTTTTACATTTACATGTTTTCGTTAGAACAAATGATTCACTCTATATAGGAGAATAGGAGTAAAAAGTGTCATCGATTTTAATTTGATCATTACAGATAATTTCCTCGTGTTCGAGAAAACTGATTTTAAAACATCGACTAGTTTTATTGTTGATTTCATTCTGTTGTTGACGTCCGTCTCAATTTTTCCCATGCTGCCCATAATTGGTCTCAAATACTCTATCGCGTCTGTGTTAACTAGATATTGTGTATATACAGTGTTTAACCTCTGGTCATCAATATTCGGTGTTATGTGTACTATATTCAGAGTGGGTGTACTAAACAAATTTCCGTTTTTTTTTCTAATTTAATATTTCTAACAACATTTCCGACAAATTTTGAACCCAAATTGTCTTAAAGATTCTTGCTATACTTGAATATAACTGCCACAACCGACAGTTAATTCGGACATATTACTTCGGTTTAAAGATGTTAAAATAAAGTCATCTTCTTAAAAAAATAATTTCGTAATCACCTGTTTGAAATGTATGGGACCTATATTTATACCTTTTGTTAATTTGCTGTCTTTCCTAGCAATGTCACCCATGAATGCTATGAATAAAATCAGTTTCAAGATTACCCCCTACCTAAACCCTTTGTGTGTAACAAAGTCATAATAAATGTATCATCTGTTCTTATTACGTTTTGGGTTTTATAATACATGCTTCAGACTGCGTTAAAAAGTCCAGTTTTCATTCCCCTATTTTCCAGTGAAGACCAGACTCTGTCCATCGGCACAGTATCAAAAGGGTTTTTAAAGTCTTTTGCACATATAGAAAACTTTCCATTTTCACCAAAACTCTATCAGATATCTGTATGAGTGAGAAGATCCAATCTGCCTCTTGTGCCTCTTCCTGGCCTGACCCCTGCTTGATTGTCCAGTCTTTCAATTTTTCTAGGCCTCTTAGTAAATATTTCCAGGCATTGAGAGCAAATATACTCTTCATTACTAGGATTTTAAATCCTACACTTGTAGCTTTTTAATGGTTCAAACCTTTATGATAGATTTTGCTCTACATATGTTTTGCCTTGTTAGGGCTTTTTCAAGAGTAGCTTGATCTGATACTAATAGCTTGAACTAATACTCCTCTTTAATTGTTGTATCCACTCGCCTCAACCTTCTTATAGATCAGTACTGTTATAGCCAGTTTCAAATCTCTGGTATCAACTTTGATTTCCATGCCAAGTTTATAATCATATGTAACATGAATATATCATGCAGTCTTAAGAATATACTCATCACCGGCCTTATTCCATCATTTCCAGGAACTTTTCCAAATTCCATTTTTTATCTCATTATTAGTTTCCTCCAGCATTGGAGGAACATGAACTTCATCATTTTCTTCTTTCGCTTCATGAAGTTCTGTGAAATAGTTTAGCCATCATGTGGTCATGTCTTTCTCTGACTACATCCTAAATGGCTTTTGTTCTGCATGATTTGGGACTGCCTCTTCTCTTTACATTTTTTTACATTATTTTACCTTACTGCTTGTCCAATATACTCCAATTTCCGAAACCTCCTTTATTATTTTAAAATTATTTAAACTTTCTAAATTGCTTAATAATGAAACTAAAAAAATCTATAGCTTGAGCTATAAAATATTTTTAAATAAGAACAAACTGAATGATTAAATTAATTTGAAACATAACATTGAAAACACCTTAAAAATCAAACTTATTCGTCACCCTAATAATAGCTTACCATATACAACGTAATTTTATTGTACTTGTACTTCCAATTGCAAAGTTGTAGGAAATAACTGATTAAGAAAAATTTACAAATAATGCTTTCCGGTGTTGCCAGATTTCTTCACTAGCTACTAAAACAAGATTTTTTTTAAATGTAACACCATATTTCTTTAACATAATTTGACAAATCTTAAAATATAAAATGAATGATGTCACATTTCTTCATTGAAGTAGTCAATATATAACAATTAGCAAAAACAACGAAAATAATCTGCAGTCAGTTATGTGTTAATGTGTTATCTGTTAATCATTTATTTAATCAAAAAGAGAAAGAGTAATTATATATATATATATATATATATATATATATATATATATATATATATATATATACATATGTATATATATATATATATATATATATATATATATATATATATATATATATATATATATATATATATCGCCCATTTGGGGTTTTCCAAGTTACTTTAGAATGTAATCAGTAATCAGACAATTTCTGCCAGGATTATAATTCACTGAACAAGTAGCGCCTGGTAATAAGGCGTGTTCCCACTATACAATCCCACAAGTACAATCCTCTCTAAATTTTGCTGGAGACTCCTCTCAATAAGTCCTGTGGCTAATATAATGAATGGCAATATCTAAATTTTTTTAAGTCTATAGATTCTTTCAATTGGTAACTCAAGTCCTGATATTTAGTTAGCTTGTAAAAATAAGTTGCTCTGCTATTATCATCGTCTGTTACGGCAACGACCAATACGAATGCCAGTTTTCATTTCATATATATTATTAATATATCTGGGCTATTATTAACAACATTTCACTACATCCACTAATTATGTGTTGTATGCTCTCAATGCGTTATGCACATATTCTACAGATGTCGGTTGCAATATTTAGTTTTAGAATATGTTGACGATAATATCGTGTAGTCTTCAAGTTTTCTTGTAAGCCATCCTTTAGATAGGTACAAAGTTAAGGCATTTTCATGTGCCGCCGCAAATCTGCCATGGATTACCTTTCGCAGCCACTCATCTATTAGTTTTTCTTCATTTTTACTGACAGATGGAAGCTGTATTGGATTTGGGGAGTTTAATGGTGTAAAGTTTTTATCAACATGTATTAGGACAAAGTATCCAGGTAAGTTAATATTTCTATTGAAATAAGATATTAGGTTTTTTTTTTGTTTCAGGTCACTGTTTTCAAGAGACATCAGTCCCCGACCGCCATTTTTTCTGCTGATATATAATCTAGCTGTGGATTGGTGTGCTGTATATGAAATTATGAGCACTATCACCATCCTACCCATAGATTGGAGGTCAGTTGTTGACTATTTGACGATTCCAAATGTATATATTACTTCCGGTATCGCCCACGTGTTGATAGTCCATATTGTGTTTTTCGCATATAAACGAGTCTTTAATATTTTTCTTACTCGGCATCTAAGATCTGATTCATTCCCCAAGGCCTGTTGAAAATCTAAATACTTATTCGATCCTCCAATTTCTAGATTCTTAATTTCAATTCCGTCCATCAATTTTATTGCATTCCGTATTAAATTATTATTAACTAATTTATTATAATTATAATTACTTATTAAGCAATTACTTACCATGTAGGAAATAACTTAAGCGCGTAGACTTAAGCCACCAATATGGAGAAAAAATAATTCAACTTTCTCTTTTTGATTAAATAACTGATTCATCTTAGCAACTGAATTAAAATGTTATTTTTATACACTTTCAAAACAAAAGCTTTCAAATAACATAATGACAGCACTATAATGAGGCTCTTTTCAAACAAGACAATTTTTGTTTAATTTTAGAGCCCAACTATTAACTTCTTTTAGTTACTGCCAAGTGCAAATTATTTTAGTTGTTTTAGCTAATTGTTCTAAGATGGCTACTCCAATAAAGAAATGTGACATACCATTTTTGATTTCGAATTTTAAGATTTGTCAAATTATGTTAAATAATACGGTGATTTATTTATCATTTAAAAAAATATTGTTTTAGTAGCTACTGAAGAAATCCGGCAAAACCGGAAAACATTGTTTGTAAACTTTTCCTTGTTAAGTTATTTCCTACAACTTTACATTTGGAAGGACTAGTCTATTACTGCAAATAAAACAGTTAGCCTATGTCAGGTTAAAAAAAACATACACTGTATTGATTCCTTATAAAAAGTATATTATAGATATTTAAAATCAATAATCCACTGTTTTTCATAAATCGGATATATTTCGTTTTTATCTATCCAGTTGTACAGGCCAACCACTTTGGTAACAATTTCATCAAAGGGAAAAAACTTATTTTTTACTAATTGGTGTGATTTTTGCCGATTCCAGATTTTCCAGAGTGGCATCTTTTTTTAGTACTACATTTAGTAGTAGTAGTAGTAGTAATAGCAGTAGTAGTAGTAGTAGTAGTAATAGCAGTAGTAGTAGTAATAGTATTATGACTATTATGTAAAGTGACTTTAAAAAAAAACTAGTATTTATTTATTCATCCAAATTTCCAATTCAATTCAAGTTTTTATACTCGACTTCTGATATTTCCTTCAAATTTTTTTGAATAGTTTAAAGGAACTCTTTTTGGATAGTGCTAACCGAAGAAAACTGTTAACATAACTTCTATGTTTCACCGGTTTTGATGTTGAGCTACGCCTAGGTCATAAGCACAGATCCATGTCTCATCATTGGTAATCATGCATTTTAGAATATTATCATCTAAACAAAGCAAGTCTTCATCAACTGCAATGCTATGTTTGCGAGAAAACACACGAAGCAATTCTAAATTGTTCTTAAAATTTGATTGAATTGATCAAAATGATATTTTAATAACATATCTTTAACATGTTCGGCGATTACTCAATAGAATTTTTTTTTTTTTTTGGTAATGTTTTCTTCAATGGCTGACTTCAAAGGTCTTTTCTATCGAGGTTCATATTCAACTGGTTCTATGCCATTATTAAAGTTCTTGTTTCAGTTATATACATTTTGTTTTGATCTAGCTTCATGACCGCAAAACTTTCTTAACATTTTTTATAACTTAGGACAAGAAAGTTCGTGTTTCAAAAATTAATGAATGTTTACTCTATAAATTTATTAATGTTAAAAATCACCGAAAAAGTAAATTTAACAGGTGAAATTAAATGAAACGTCTGTCAGATATCAAAGATATTAATAGAAATTACTTAAAAGAAAAATCATTGCACCGATACGTAAAGCGCGGGATTTTTTAAAAAAAGTCACCTTAGTCACCAAGTCCCACCATATCAGAATATTGAGAATTTGGCGTATTATGCAATTTATTTGTATTATTCCACATAATTTTTTTGCCAATAAAATTACAATAAAATTGATATAATGAATAATGAGGAAAATAAACAAACCTCCAATTTAAAGCCTTAGGAACATATCGTCGTCACTAAAACATATTATTTAAATGAACCAGCTTTTCATTTAAACAATAACAAGAAATTTAAAATGCCAACGATTAATTACATTATATGAAAGGCATAATATTTAGAAGGATTCAGTAGAAAACTATTTCTGTCAATCCTTTTTCCAAATACTTTAAACTCTCAACTCAGTTTTACGTAACAATGTTTCGGATCTAAATAATTGATCCACGGCAAACTTACAAACTTGGTAAAAGAATACCAATCGAAAACTTACGAGGACGTTATATAGAAGTAGGGAGAACGTGGAGAATCAGAAACTTGTCGACAAAATGAATTCCTTTCGCGACAAACGCGTCGATTTTCTTTTATTCCGGCACAAAGAAGAAAGATCGCTCTAGTTTTAAAAAGATTTCTATTTGTTTCAACGTCTCACCACTCTCACGTCTACTCGAAAGGTGTTTGGGGGAATAACAAAAAGGATCATTTCAAATTCAACGACAGTATTTGCAAAAGTCTTGAGATAAAAAGATTTCCTTTAAAAACATACGAAGGTAGTTCAAAAAATGTTCAACTTTTTAACAGTTTGTGTTGATAGGCAAATTTGGCAAATAGTCCAATTTTTAAGACAAGCAACATTGTATTGTTTAGAGCAGGAGTCTTCAATCTTGTATTATCCAAGAGGCAGATTTGGGTATCCCTGTCGACCGACAAGTCACAAAATAAAGTATACCATATATATTAGAGTGTTTCAAAAAATCGACTATTTTTTTCTTTTAAAGGTGTCGAAAACATTGTTAGAAATGACGAAAAAAATACTGTGAAAGTTTAGAGCTCTTAATGTTAATATTAAGAGGTGCCGCATGGCAAATTAATTTAAATATACAGAATGCATAGCAATACAGGGATTTACTTAATATGTCTTGTTCGAGTTCCTCCATAAAGATATTTTTCATCAAAGGAGAAAGGGAAGAACCCATTGCCATTTCGAAATTTCGTTGATAATAATGATTTTCTAATTGAAAATATGTGGTTTTTAAGCACATAGTGAATAATTCCAAAATTGTATTTATGTTTAGTTTACTGCGGACTTTTAATGTTGTGTCATGTTCTAATATCTTTCTAATTATTAAAAGTGATTTATCGACTGGTACATTAGTAAATTTGAATGTTCGAAATTGTATCTAAAAAATCTGAAGTATTTATAATATATGAATTTGTTCTACCCGAAAGTAGATTTAAAATGTTTAATAAAAATTTTGCTAGCTTATAACATGGGAAATCTATACTACTAACTATAGGGCGAAGTGATATATTAGTTTTGTTTATTTTTGGTAGACCATAGAAATGAGGTGGTTTACTATAATGTGGTGTAAGTTGTGATCTTTCTAGATCTGTAAATTCACGTTTGTGTTTATGTAATGTATTGTAAATTTGTCTCTCTATTTTTAATGTTAGATCTGTTTTTTTAGTGTAATTTCCCTCATCAATTAAAGTTTTAATTTTGTTATTATATTCTGTAGTGTCCAGAATAACTGTGGCGTTACCTTTCTCTAATGGCAATATTTTAATAGATGAGTCTTTTTTAAATTTATCTGTAGCTAACCTTTCCTCATAGTATGAATTTCATTTGATTTTAAATCGTGTTTCTAAGATAATTTTTAATCTGATTCTGCATTAATTTACACTTTCCAAAGGTAATTTTTGAGCAACAGAGTATACTCTGGAAATAATGTCTAATTTAAAAACATCTTTCGATGTAATACTGAAATTTAGTCCTTTAGAAAGTACATACTTTTCAGAATGATATAATATTTTACTTGAAAGGTTAACTACAGTTTTATTAATGAAATTTTTATCTGTATGTGTATTAATGTGTTTTATATTTATTCCATGTTTTTCAATTCTTTTATGTAATAAATTTGCCTAGCGAACAAAATTTTAAAAATATAAAAATAATCTAAAATAAATACAATCTTTTGAACGTTAACGTTTCGAGAGGGCTCCCCCCGTTTTCAAAACGAATTTAAAAAATAAATTATATTAATTTTTATATATAATGCAAAGATAGGAAGTAAATATATTCTTGTATATGTCAATGATACTTACATTAACAATAATAGTTTTTAATGACAGTGACATACTATTATTGTTAATGTAAGTATCATTGACATACACAAAAATTATATTTACTTCCTATCTTTGCATTATACATAGAAATTAATATAATTTATTTTTTAGATTCGTTTTGAAAACGGGGAAAATACCTCTCGAAAGGTTAACGTTCAAAAGTTTGTATTTATTTTAAAACATTTTTATATTTTTAAAATTTTGTTCGTTAGGCAAATTTATTACAGAAATTACAGTAAATTTATTACAGTGATTCTTTATTTCCATAAGAACAGACATTTTTGAGTTTTAGATCGTGGCGAAAAACCTAAAAAAATACGAAAAAAAAATATAAACACGCCACAATCATTCAGACATTACTTAAATGTAAGACTTTTTTTTAAAGAGAAGTTTCTCAATGTCTGGTCTTATCTTGGACGTAGCTATACGAAGGCTATTTTTAATGGGCGAGTCCATTATTCTGGTCCTATTTTTTGATTTGATATTTTTCATTCCAGAGAACAATTGCTCACATACATGTTTCCCAATAGTGACATCATTTTCTGAGTATGAGGTCGAATACTTGGAAATTAATTGTTTTCAATATATTTGCAGTAAAGGCCTATAAAATTGTATTTGTATGTTTTAATTTACTATTTCACTGCAGATCTATGAGTTCCATTTACAAATTTTCTGGTACATCTTCAACAGGTATAGAGAAAGGTATCAAAACAAGTTTATTAAATTTTCAATTTCCCTGAAGTCCTGAAATCTCAAAGTAAATTCTTCCTGTAAATCAGATATTGTGGATATATACTTTTTCCAGGTTCAGTCCTCGAGACCTCATGAAATTTACCATCTTTATAATTTCTTTCATAACATTGTTAAAATTTATTTTATCCTTCCACTTTATCAACCCGCATTTAAATCTCAATTCCGTCAAGTTTGACAGCGTGCTTTGTCTCATAGTCTTTTTAAATTGTATTCTTTCATAACAGCAACCTTCTCACAACATACCAAACACACGGGCTTTTCTCGAATGTTTACAAATAAACACAATTTTGTCCACTTTTCTTGAAAAACTCGCTACTCCTGGTATAGAGAATTGTAATTTGTAATGCATGATTGATTCGTAATTTGTAATGTGTGATTCGTAATTTGTAAAACAAGTACTTGTTGTCAGAACCTCCCATAAACTTTTCCATGAGGCGGATTAAAAGCAGGAAAGGGATTAATGAAAATTTAAAATGTAAATAATGAGATTATAATTTTTTTAATAATTTTATGTAATTAATAATGTTTATATTCGCAATTGAAATTATAATTGTGTAGTGTCTCTTTCGAAGTAGTTGTCTTGGAATGCCTCACAGCGCTGGTGATCTTTTGTACACTCTTCATAGCAATGCTAGAATTTAGATACTGTAATGGCCTTCAGCTGTTCGGTTAAGGCCTTTTCAGTGCTCTTTAGTGTCTCAAAATGATGTCGTTGAGGTCTGCTAAATAGGGAGTCTGTGAGTTATGTTTTACTTTCTAAAAACTCGTTATTTAAAATGGCTATGGCAACTGGCATTACCGTGATGCAGGACTCAGGTGTTCTTAATATTAGACCTCACACGAATAACACTTTTTTGAAGTCTCTGAAATCCAAGACCCGTCACCAGATATGACATATGAACTAAGGGTCGTTTTCAATCCTCCACAAAAAGTCAAGATATATTTCCTGTTGTCCTTTTGTTTTGAGGATGCTGAAAGAAAATTATTGTCGAACACTGCTAGAGCGCTAACGGAAATTCGGATTAACACCGCAAACCATTTCTAAACGTTTATACACATTTGGGAAAACTATTCTGATTTATGTTAGTGACACTGGCGGAAAAAGGGCATTATTCTGACGAGGGAAGAAGGGACATTATTTTGCTTCAGGACAACACGGCTGCATACAGCAAACATGACTCTGAAAATGATCATCAAGTTGAGCTGGGAAATGTTATCGCACTAAGCCTGTTTTCCGACTTGGTGCCTTTTTATCTCTTCCGAATAGATTCCTGTATTATCAACTGGTTGATAGTCACCATTTTTTTTTCGATTTGAGGTTCGACAGTTGCCTGAAGGGTGACGATATTGCATAGAAAGTGAGGGAGATTATTTCGAAAATGAAGTCTATATTAGCTTTATCTTAAGTAAATATCAAAGGTAGTCAAAAAAGATGCAGAATTGAGTGAGGACCTAACAATTCTTTACACAAAATTGCAATGGACAATGGAGAACAGCGTTACAGTTTATTTTTATAAAAAAAAACCTTAAGATTAATACAAACAATAGATAAAATCCCACGCTATCCTTTGCAAGCCAAATAAATGTATTCAATTATTATTATATTTTATTTAGAAAAGAAGAGTTAAACTTATATAAAAATTGAATCCAATTAATATTTGACAAAATATTCTTTATTTTTAATAATAAGTGATTAATAAACCTAAAATTAGAGACTAACCAAACTTTTTGAAGACCAAACTTATGCCTTGTGTGGATACCGAACTACAACTCACAACATTGCATCACAACTTACAGTTCAGGCATTTAATCTTCAAACTAGCAAACACCGTTATAAGAACAGTTGCAAGAAATGAAAGACAGAAAACATTGAAAGGGAAAGAAAGTTAAAAAAAGATTAAACTAAAGAAAACGCGTAAAGAGTGTAGAGAATTTAGCTGCAATAGAGAACTATTACTTCTTAACTTACCTATTACTTCTTACCTTACCCATTACTTCTTACCTTGGCGTTACCTAATTTTTTTTAGAAGCTTACAAAGAGTGTAGCGATTACCATTCTGATATTTGCTATTCTTTTATGTATTAAATCTTTTTTTTTTATTTCTTTAATTTTGGAATTGGTCTATAAATCTGATATTATCGCGGTTACTAGGTTTCTAGTTTCTTAAAATAACTTCTTTTCTTTGCAGAAAAATAAATAAATATATTGCTCTTCTTTTATCTTCCACGCAATCAGTTTCTTGACATTTTTGTACAGTTCAATTGATAGTGCTTTGAAATGGACGATTGTGCAAACCGTAAATATCATGTAATTTTCTATCGGTGTTCACTGAATGCCCATTTTCATAAAATAATTGAACAATTGGAACCCTTTGTTGTATTGTGCAATAGGGCTTAACCTAGGCAAATTCACAACACCATCTGTCTTAAACATAAATAAATAAATAAAACATAATAATTTTTTAAACAATAATAAAATACCAGTGTGTTACTTCAAGTGTAAAAATATTTGTAAGATTTAATAAATATAGTTCTTGCTAGCGGCTACAATTCCGAATTATTTTACTACATCCATACCAAAGAGCTCCTAGAACTCATAGAACAACCTGAATAATTCAACGGCTTTTCCTCTTTATAGCGAAGTTCGTTCCGAATCACCTGGTTATTTTCCCGACCGATAAAATGGATCCAGTAGGATCAAAAAGGAAAATGCAGGAGTTACAAATGCGTTTAATTCTGTATTCTCTGCAACACCGAACAAATACTAAATTAATTTCCTTTTATAACTATCTCACATATATCTTTTATATTAAAACTCTTAAATTGGAGTAGTATAATTACACAGGTCAACCAATTTAAACTTTATTGAGGCAACATTGATAAAAATAGGTTTATATTAAGTATTTTATAGTCCTAAATCCGGAAATGATAAGCTAATTAGCTATTCATCAGTAATTCGATAACACTTACAGTTTTTTTGTTGGAGGGGTTCGGTGGTGGCGCAAAAAAGGAGACGACAAATTTTTCAGTCTAATATTTATTTAATAAAATAATAACATGTAAAACGTATTAAATTTATGCAAAGACATTACTGAGGATTATGCGAATAAAAAATATATTACATGAGATGGCATGCAGAGACGAAAACTTTCACTTTTTCCTGTTGTGTTCTGTAGCATCATCTCTTTTTAAAAACCATCAGTAGTCGCCCAACATAGATGGGTTCCGGCATCCCTGGAATCTTGCTTCCGTCGTCTTGATGTTCTGGTGAAACTTATCTCCTTGTTCGTCGCTTATTGCACCCAAATTTTCTGGAAAATAATCCGAATAGAAGTGTAGAAAATCCATTTTTTAGGACATGTGTCACATTTGTATTTATTTCATAGGGTTTGAAGAGTTAATCTATGAGGTTTTTATAATTTTCATCTTTCTTGTTGCCCAGAAATCCTTTCACTATACTTACAAAACACTTCCAAGCTGCCAATTCCTTTTCATTTAATTTTTCTTGAAAACGGAAATCACCTAGAAACTGTCTTATTTGAGGTCCAGTGAATGTACCTTCTTTTAGTTTTGCAACACTTAATAATCCTTTTCAGTGGAAATTTTTTTATGCGTATGCCTCAACTTCCGCCATGTTTTTCGGGCACTTTATGCGTGTATAGGCTGCGAATATTATGTTTTCAATATAATTAACAAAAAAAACAGCTTTAATGATTAATTCACTGTGAATAGTATAGTTTTAATTATTATATACTTAAAGTATTACTTAAAATATTAAGGGCCAGGAGAACACGTCACGCTGCTGATCGCTGGCAGCCAGATTCACAAATGTCGTATTAATTCACGGGGGCAGCGCTGGTCGTACTAAGTGAGACGGCGATACGAGGGACTTTAGAAGGGACAGTACGTAACGGGAGTGAAAACCCAAACTTTACAACACTTACAAAATACTTCCAAGCTGCCAATTATTTTTTATTAAATTTTTATGAAAGCGAAAATCACCTAGAACCTTCCTTTTGCATTACTTAATTGAGGAAATATTTCTTTTAGCTAAGCTTAGACTTTTTTGTCCATGGCTTAGACAAAGTTTTTCATTAGTCCAAGCTTAATATGAACAGGCTTTTTTGGGTTAACAAGGGGGCATACTTTATATTTGCAGTACCGAGTTCAAAAGAAGTTTATGAGGCCAATCTTTCTTACTGTAATGTTCTTTTGTTACCCTACTACCCCACAGACACAAAAAATAGCAATACTTTGTACCAAAATAGCCCTTAGCTTTGTACTGTACAAAAACAAGTTCAAATAATTTCAATGAAGCGATGACATAAAAGAGAAGCAGGTGCTCGAAAATAGTACGTGCTAGGGCATTTCTGTAAAAAGATGATTACAAAAATCATATCGACCTGTGTTATTGCCACGAAAAAATGTTGAACGAAGGAAGATAAATAACAGAATTTCCTTAATTTCAAAAACAGTTTCATTTCTCCCTATAGAAAATAACTACCATTGGTTGTAGTTATAATGCAGGTAGTTTTTTGTGAATATGCACAAGGTGTGAAAGCACGAAAAATAATCGTAGTCGTAAATAAGGTTTAGTGGATATATTTATAACATTGGTACTATTATTTATATCGAATCACTGAATGTTATTCGAAATGAAATAACGTCACTGAATGTTATTCGAAGACCGAAAGATTTCAGTAGTATTCATAGCAAAATATATATATGGCTTTGCAGTTCACAGTGGTTCAAATATTTTCCAACGCAAATTGGGTCTTAAAAAAGTTTCTGCTCGTTAGATGCATAAAATGTTAACATCCGACAAATTCCCATTGAGACAATAAAAATCTGGCCATATTTAAGAAGAGCTTTTGAAAAGATTTGTAAAAATATATAAAATAAAAAAATTAAATATAAATAAAATATCTGTTCATCACTTTGACACATAGACAAAAGTACATAGTATGGGTTGATCTATAACGCAGGTCCACATGACTTTGATAACATTGATGAGAATGCTCTTTTTGCATTTCATTTAGGTAGTTATGTAGGTAGTAAATGGCCTAGCACGTCTCATTTTCAAGTGCCTGCTTCTCCTTTATATATTGGCTGATTGAAATTATTTGTACCTGACTTTCGACTGGGCAATGTAGGAATTACGACCACACCGTAGAGGGGGTATTTCCACGGTATTCTGCAGACCTTTAAGGACAGCTTTATTTTTTTCTATAGTTTAGTTTGTTTCTGTCTCGTTTACAGCACAGTCACGTGTTTAAGTCGATTTTATATAAAATGGCAAGTTCTAGCCGTCGATTTTGCAAAAATATAGCGGATAAGTTAACACAAGTACATCCGAGGAACTTAAAAAGTCTATCTTTTATATTTTAAATGTCAAATTGGAAATCAAAATAAAATTTGTGCTCCTCATGCTTGCTGTGCGACTTGTCAGGTAAATTTAGTGCAGTGGATGTATCGCAAGAAGAATTCTATGCCGTTTGATGTAGAGAGAACTTACTGACCATAACTGATTGCTACTTTTGTATCACTAAAATAGAAGAAATTTCAAGAAAGCAGAGGGACAAAATTCAGTATCCAAATTTACCATCTGCACTTAGGCCAGTTCCTCATAGCCAGGAACTACCGGTACCGATTTCGCCTTTAAACATGGACAACATGCTTCATGGCGATTCTAATTCTTCGTCAGGATCTGATTTAAAACTTCCAGAGAACACCAGTTGTGGCCCAACATTTTCAACAGATGCTAGTGACTCTCACTTAATAACTCAGAATAAATTAAATGACCTGGTACGCGACCTGGGATTGCCAAAACAAGAATCGGAACTTTTTGGTTCCAGGCTTCAATAGTGGAATCTGTTAGATAAAAATGCAAATGTTTCACTTTGCCGAAAACCGAAGGATAGCTATGGAACATGTACTTTCCGAGTTGCATATTTCATAAATTAGTCGAAATACAGCCTAGGAGCTCTTGCTTCATAATGGAAACAAAAACTCATCTATCCCTTTAGCTAATTCAGTGACAATGAAAGAAATCTATGAAAACTTAGCAACCATACTAACTCGCGCTAAATACGAACAGTATCAGTGAGATATTTGTGGGAATTTAAAAGTAATAGGTATATTGCTAGGATTTCAAGGGGGCTTTACAAAGTATTGTTATTTTTTGTGTCTATCGGACAGTAAGGCAATAATAGAATATTACAGTAAAAAAGGTTGGCCTCCTAGACGTTATTTTGAGCCTGGGAGTTGAATATAAAATAACTCTTGACATATCTTGAGGAAATCAAAAAAAGCTTCAATGCATATCAAATCAAGACCATCAAGTTTCTTTCCATCTGGGATTTGAGACTTGCCTGAAAGATGGCGAAAGTGAGTGAGACTACCTCGAAGATTAAGTTTGAACTACTTTTTTTATAAAGAAATGTTAAATGTAGATAAAAACAAGCCTAGAAATAAGTTCAGGACTTAATTAAGGAAAAAAATGATCAAATTTACTTTATTAATTTATTAATTTATTTAATTTATTAATAATTTAATTATTTAATTTATTTATTGATTAATTTATTATCAAGTATAAGAGTCTTTGAGAGAATTGACGATTCTATGGATTAAATTCGACATAGATATACATAGATTCATCAGATAACGCCCTTGTTAGGTCGAACGATTGCGTATTATTTGTCTATATCCGCACTGAATATTTCTTCGAGCTCAGAACTGACGTTGAATAATTCAACTGCTTTTTCCCCGCGCGAAGAAGTTCACTTCAAATAACCCGGTTATTTTCCAACCATAAAGGCGAGGTCGTTATATCGGCCGGGACTATAAAAACCTCTAGGTCCGACCGGGCGGAATCGACAACTTCGAGAAGAATACGAAAACGCATCTCCGAATAACGTTCTATGTTCGCCTTTGACGAGCATCCCCGACGTGCTCCCCCGGGCCCCACAAAATAGTAACGGTAAGAGACGACCTGCATACTGCGGGGGGTTCGTAGCCAGACAATTCGCCGGGGGCCCACGATCCCGATGTCGTAAATCCGTAGGGTTTATTTACCTTTGGCTAGATAGGGAGGGCGCAAGAAATGTCGAGTTAGTTTAGAATCGGTTTCGTTCAAGAATACTTTGTTTTTGTTCATTTCCTAAATGTATTGTCACCTTGGAGGTAAAAAAGGATATATACATATATTTATTTGAAGCGTATTTCCATTCCGTTTTTAAATAATTCACTTAGGATCCGGGACAAAACGACAGGACAGCCGACCTTTTGGCGAATTTTTACATTATTCTTCATTATTGTTGATCTCTTTTTATACTGTTTTTATATTTTTTATACTGTTATATATATATATATATATATATATATATATATATATATATATATATATATATATATATATATATATATATATATATAACAGTATATATATATATAACAGTATAAGTATAAATATATAAGTAACAGTTATATATATATATATATATATATATATATATATATATATATATATATATATATATATATATATATAATTATACGGCTGTTCATAGACATGCTATTACCTGCTGAACAAAGGTCTCTTCAAGCCACTTCATTTTTCCCTACCTTGGGCAGTCCAAGCCCATTCTTTTCCAGCTAATTGCCAATGATCCGCCTACTGACGAGCTACATGTACAACCCATCGCCACTTCGTCCTTAACACTTTTTTGTTTATATCATTTACTTTTGTGTTTTATTTAATTTGTTCGTTCGTGTTTTAATAATTGCCAATTATAGCCCTTTCCATGGATCTAAGTGTATTCTGAGTCTTATCATGCTCGTCAATAGCATCATCTCTATACCATATGTTGTAATCGGGAGTATACATGTATCGTACGATTTTCATTTTAGGTTTGTAGGTATATGCGAGTTCTTCATTATATGGCTGAATTTTCCAAAGGCTGTCCAGCTCAAGCTTTTTGGACCTGATATTTCAATGGTCTGGTTTTCTTTCCCAATCTTGATTTTACGTCCCAAGTACACAAATTCCTCCATCGTCTCAACATTATCTATGCCAATATTCTCTTCAACTGGACCCATTAAATTTGTTTTTTTTATACCCATTTAAAGAATCTACTCATCCTGAAGTTCTGAGGAGCTCGGACAGCATGTTGTAACGTTAACTTTTTTATCTTAAAGATTACTAAATAAGGGCGCTTGGGTCATAGGTCACGGATAGATTGCTCAGGCATGTCAATAGGGCGCCACTCAGTTCTTTGGAATAAAGATAAAAGCAAATCGTAAAACTGGGAAAAGGTTTATTTTCACTAAAAAGACTCAGAAAGTGTAATAATTATTCATTACATACAAACACAAATTCAGATACCAACATAAAAAAATAAAAAATAAGAAAATAGACATTGTAGAAACGTGCAAAGAAAATAAAAAGTATCTTAAATCAACCTAAATTAAATAAAACTAAATTATATAGCGTTATAAACGATGGTAAACAAATTATAATTAAGTAATCAGTGATGAATATTAATGAAAATAATATTAAAATGATATCTGATCTTGTCCTTTTGTGGCGCTATTTGGCTAACGAACGTCTGGATTGTCCAGTTACCAAGATAGTCAATTATTGAACAGTTCAGTGATTTAAACGCTTGGATCCCAAGAAGTCTGGGGCCTACGATACCCGGAATTCCAGAAATCCGTAGTCTGCAATGCCCATGGATTAAGATAACTATAGTTCAAAATGACTTGGTCCTAACATGGTTCTGTGCCAAGATGACCAGGCTCTAAAATGAGTGCCGGTCACGCTGGTGCGGACGGTAAGAGCAGCGGCCTGCCGCTGCTGTGCCTAAACCGCATTGGAGGGGTAGTTGGTTCGATTCCAGCACTCGGATGGTTGTTTGTCTTTCTTTCTTCTGTCTGTTTACTTCCTAAATGTTTGTGATTATTTCTAGGCAAGAGTGTAAAATCCGACAACGAATTAGCCCTCAGTCACACCAGTTAAAGGCTGGGTAAGACCGGATGCCTTCTAAGAAGTGTTCTACGTTGATCACTTACCAGTCGGTAGGCTTCCTGATAGACTTATGGGTAAGCACATAACCAAGGGTTGATAGCCTGAGGAGGGTGCTGACCTGGGTTGTCGGTGGCTGATAACCGTGGTTCAGAACCCACGTTAAGCTGTAGATCCAGTTGGTAAATAGCTTTGTAGTTGCTGATGCGTCTCTAACCGTAAATACTTTCCTTTCTAAAATGAGCAGGATTTAAAATGACCGGGGTGGAGTCTAAAACAACAGGGCTCTAAATCCCTCTACAAAAATACAAAAAGAATAAGCCTGTGTAGGGCTTAACCAGCTAATCAACACACCTGACATGAAGGGATTACTCAAGCAAGGCTATCAACTGCGTCAACTTTTAGATCGCTGTCCGTCCTGTCGGCATGAAGACATGTGTTCAGTACAATGCGGGATGTTCGATTGCCTCGATATTCGTCCCGGAGTCTACAGGTGCACTTTGAAGTAAGAACAGCGCAAAACACTACTACCTGTAGTGGCGATTAATTTGTAAACGCTACAATATCTTTGAGATCTTCTATATTATTACTGAGTAAGATAACATTGTCTGCGAATCGAAGGCTGATTAGATTAGACAAGTTCCGTCAATGTTTTTCTCCCACTGTAGACTTTTGTAGACATTTACTAAGTCGTCCCCTTACCCGCATGAAACCCTTACTCGCATGAAAGAAGTGTTATAGATATATTTTAAAAGTGTATGTTATTTTGTGTCGATTAGAGCATGAGCAGTGACTTCAGAATTGCTAAGGTTTTCATAGAAAATATTTATTTTCTTCCTTATTAAAATCGAGTCTAATAATCGAATCGAGATAGATCGGGATGTTATATTCTGTGGATTTTGTAATGAGATATCTAAGCGCTTGAACATGATTATAAGTGGTGTAGTTTTTTCTAAAGCCCGCCTGCTCAACGGGTTGATATAAATCCAATTTAGCGGTCAACCTACTTATGGCTATTTTAGTAAGCAACTTGTAAAGGCGTGATAGGTCGATATGCCGATGGGATGATAGTTTTCCAGGTTTTTACTATCGCCCTTTTTAAAGAACACTATGACTTCTGCACATGGACAAGATTCTGGCATGTTTGCTGCATCAAGGCGCTTATTTAACAGCATATACACGGGCTCTATCAGGAACTCTCCTCCCATTTTCAGCATATCGAAAGTAATGTGGTCCTCTCCTGGCGACTTCCCTTTTCTCATTTGACGATGCACTGCTTTTAGTTTTTTAATGTCAATTTTGGGTATTTCCTCCAATCCCACATTCATAATATGTTTTTGTTGATATTGTTCTTGTGAGTGATAAGGTTTTGTAGAAATTTTCGCATAAAGCAGGTGTGATTACCAACATTAAAAACGTCAGAAAAATCTTTTAATAAGCTTCACATAGTCGGAGGAAGAAAATGAGCACAGTAGTCTTTATTTTCATCATCTGAATAGGTGAAAAGCGACAAATGAATGGTGGTAGCGTCATGACTAGGGCAGGCATCGGGTATGAAAAAAGATTAACGTGGTTTTCAATTCTAGCTGAACGAACAATCAGGACTAATTAAATATGATTCATACACAACTATATGGAAACAGCTCCAAACAAAAATTTTATATTTCATCAAGACAATGCTTCGCTGTATAGGGCTCGTATTGTTAAGGACTATTTTCAACGGCAAGAGACTGGTGAGCTAGGTTCCCAAATCCAAACATCATTAAAAATATTTGGCTACAGTTAGCCATAGTAGTGTATAAGGGTTCGAGGCAATTTCAAACACAAGAGGAATCAACAAATATCAACCGATAATGTTAAGTGAATTGCAAATCTGAATAAATAATATTGATATTTGGCTACGGAAGCAGAAAGCGGATGCAACAAATTCGCGTTGTCCACCAGTAAAATTAATTACCACGAAATACTACAAATAGAAAACGTAAAATACCTAGATATTCTTTTCGATTGGTTACGTGGCCAAAAATCTATACTTATTCTAAATAATAAACTTACTTTATATAAAGTTATATTTTAATTAAACCATTATGAACGTACGATGGGGTAATCTAAAAACGATTGCAGGGATCTAAAAACACCTCCTCGCGAATGCCCCAGACAATTCAAAATATAATTCTGCGCACCTTACATCACCCCAAACGATACGCTGTTCCTTAATGCACCCTTGTTCATTTGGAATAACCAGAGCCACAACAAAACTTCGATGCAGTATTCCCGGAATAACCCGATGCTAGGCCAATAATAGGACCATCAACACTTCAATCAGTTTCTTTAACATAAGTAAAGACGGAAAGACTACCTGGCTACAAGAATATTAGAGATGTGAAAAGGATGATATAAATCCAGGCCCATTTCTTATGGATCAGATACATTCTACAAATTCAAATAATGGTTAATGAATCAATCGAGTAAAAGAGTTACGTCTTTAATACCACTACCATGTTGTGAACATGCATTAAATCTGATTACTTTTGTAAATCCATTGGATTTACAAAAGTAATTAGTAAGCATTAGAGCTGGTAAATGCTTCAGATACTTAATTTCAGATACAAATCTGTTTTTAGATAGACAATAAATAAAGCTACCTTTTAATGGGTGCTCCTAACCTCGGCTTTCTGGTTTATTTCTGAACGTTGCAATTTATATATTTTAGTAGAAACTATGCTGAAAATATATGAACTAAATTATATTGAGATGTGAGTCAATTTAATTAAGAATTTTCGAAAATATCTTTTAATAATATATATAATAATCTTAATAAAATATCAATGTTATAATAATATATCTAATAATTCTTTTGAGTTCTTGAATGAAATTATTTACAAACATATTAAGTTCAACAGAAAAAAAACATGAGGATGGTTTTTCTGAAGATGTAGAGGTAGCTTATAATAGCATCAATAAACTAAATATCAAATTAATAACAGAGGATGTTAATGTGAAGATTAGGGGGAGTCACAATATAGTAAGAGAGAGCATATATATAAGCACATAAGGGGAAGAGAAAGTAAACACCTGGTTAGTAATAAAAATTGAAAGAGGGTTATTGAGTTTGCAGAAGAAAAAGGCATTAATACTATGAGTACTCACTTTACAAGAAAGGATATTTACGAAGGTACCTGTATCTCACCAGATGGAAGATATACAAATCAAATAGACTATGTCATGGTAGAAATACAACACCATAGACTAATAAAAAATGTGAAATTATGTAGAGACGACCACACAAACGTAGACCATTTCCTTGTGAAAATAAATTGATGAGGCAATAAAAAAATCGAAAAATAGATCGATAAAGAAAAAACGGTATAACATGAAAAAACTGCAAAAGATAGAAATTCAAAAGAGATATGAAAAAGAAATAATAAAATGTTTTAGAGGAAGTGCAAAGTTTGGAAGGGGATTGGAGAAGGATTGAAACAGTTATTCAAAAAGCAACAACTGATAGAGAATTGGTGCTATCATAAATGTTTCAATGAAATAGAAATAAGGAATAAACTAAGAATGAAGGCAGTTTAGACCCAAACAGGGGATGATAGACAAGCGTATATGGAACAGAAAGCAAAAGCTAAGAAAATAAATAGACAAAAGAATAGACTTAGAAATGAGGAAACTATACAGCAGACATAAAATTGCTACCACAGGAAAGAAATAAGTAATATTTACAGAGAGGTGAACAAAGGCAAACGAAAACGAGATTAAACAGCATATATTAGAGGTAAATGGGCGATCTGATCTGAGCAAAAAGAACGAAAGAAAGATAAAAAGAATATTTTGCCAGCGGCGTCGACTTACCAGATCTCTGTTCAACTTGTTGTGGACTTGTGTTGGAAGAGACGTCTGTCCAGCTTGAGGTGAGATGTTCGACTCCCTTGGCCTTCGTCCCGGAGAACAAAAAGAAAATTGAAGACTACAAGGAGGGACTTTAATTTTATCCGCTCCATAACGGACGCCACCACGAGATGCAACTTGACGGGACACAACACATGAGGATGTACCGGTAGAGAAAAAATGTATGGTAGAAAAAAATACCTTTCTATTATATCAAAGTTAAAAATAGCCCATTACAATACTAAGCCATAACACAGCGTGATTACTTTAAAGTACACACTGAACAACATCTAATTCACAACACAGATTAAATCTCGGACGCTGACTCATTTACACAGGGCACCGTCCAGGAATCTAGTCCTATAGCCCAACGGATGTCATGCGTGTCAAGCTGGTTGGAGCATAAATACCAGGTGGGTGTGACGGTTGGATTGCGTGCCTTTAAGGAAAAACTGAGAGAAAAGGGACCTCGTTTACCAATCGCAACTGGGCAATAGAACACTCGCGGCCACGCCTCCGGACATCCCTTTAAATGATCTAAGAATTACTAAGCCTTCAAAAGGTGGGTGAACATACAACTATAACCCCTCTAACTAACACAATAAGGAAATGAAATATAGTTTCTACCACACTAAAATTAAAAAATAACTTAAAGGAAATTAATAAAGAACTCGCAGGGTGCTCCGTAAATAGATACTGCCACAAACCTTTCAGAACACATCTCAAGGGAGCTCATATAGTGACATCCAATAACGAGGCGAAGTCACAACTAGATAATCACACCCCGTAGCGTGTCAATCCCCGAGAATTGTCCAATGACTGGATTCCCAAACCCCGAGGCACCCCTCTTAAAAAAATCCCTTTAAAGTTAGAAAGGAAACCAGTGATCTACACTGATGAAGAAAAAAGTAAGCTCTAACACCTGCACGATAGCAAACTATCAAAAATGAGAGGTAAAAAGGGCCAAAACTGAACATAGTTGAGTCTAGAAATAAGATTGAAGAAGATTATAGAACTGGTAGAGTGACTACTAACGAGTGCTCCTGAAATATAAGAAGCGTGATTTATCAGCAGTTTTAGTCCTGATAACTTTTGCGTATTACACGTCTCTAGGGGGAGTCACAATATAGTAAGTAGGTCAAATACGGTAGGGGTCATAATTGGCGTGGACTACTAAACCAGACAACCAAATAGGAAAGCTCGAGACAGAAAAACACATTCCCATCGTAGCATTCAGTCATACTCATGAAAAATTTAAACAACGAAATATTTACTGGCTAGAGGTTACAGTTGTTGGTTATGAGAAAGGTCTAAAATACAAATATAAGTACATCTATATTTGTCTATAGCCTTCCCACGGCTAGCGCCAAACTAACTATCGAAAAGTAGTATTAACATATTCACAGTCAAAGCCGAAGGCCAACGACACCGAATGGAAGCGCTATTAACCCTCAGGTTACGAGTTCAATCGCCACTGGGTTTAGCGGAACCAAAGACGGAGAGCACTGCCAAATGTGGAGAAACAAAACTTTGTTGTGACAAATCACGCCAATGCAAAACGTAACGTTGAAATACCGCAATAAACTCGCAGAAATAACTCCAGATTTACTTCCCAAGTAAATCTAACTTGGCTAAATAAAGCCTGCGACACCGAACGGAACCGGTCAGGCGTCGACAATAGAATACGTTGCTGTACCGAATCACTTCAATACAAAATGTAATGCAAAACACCAGACAGCAACAAGACCAAATAGATTGTAATAATAATAGAGGGATTTTTTGTTGGATGCTTGTTATAAAATAGTAGCGATATTAATCAAAAAGAGGTTAGAAGGAATAATTGATCCACAGATGGGGGATTACCCTATCACGCAGGTTTTAAGAAGGACAGAGGAATAACCGACCAGGTTTATGCCATGAACGAAGAACTAACAACGTGTTACGAATATAAAATTCCAGCAATGGTACTGTTTATAGATTTTAGTAAGTCCTCTATAATTCAGTAAGGAGATCCAGAATGATAAAAACCATGCAATAATTTAAAGTACCCTCTAGAATAGTGAGATTAGTGAGCATGGCAATAGAGATAAGAACAGCCAATGCAGGTGTAAAAGGAGGACCGGCAGAAGATTTTCTGATTAAGGCAGACCTATGGCAAGGGGATCCACTATCGACACTATTATTCAACATGGTTTTGGAAATTAGAAAGGGTCAGTTCAACAGAGAATGATACATTCTTCACAGAAGCAGCCAAATACTGAGTTATTCGGACATATGATATAGCAATAATTGCAAGCACTGAGAAAGAATTGAAAGAAGTGACAAAAATGCTAGTGGAGTCAGCATACAAGTTTGCTTTAAAAATCAGAAGAAAAGCAGACGAATAATAGTAAAAGATACACAAGAAAAACTCTCGAAAGTGGAAGTGGATACAGAACTAGGAAGAATGACTTTTAAAAGCTTGGAATAATTTGTTAATTTAGGCGTAAGGATAACAAACAAGTGTAAAGAAGTAAAGGAGATATACCTAAGATTGATCAAAGATAACAGATGTACAGGAACATCGAACCATCTAATAAGATCGAATTAAGATTGTATATGACAGTACTGAGACAAACTGCATTGTATGGATACTAAACAAGAAAAAAGAAGAGAAACTGTTAAGATGGGAACGTAGAATAATCAAAAGGATAATTGGAGGAAAGAAGGTTGATGGCTTGTATATGAAAAGAACAAATAAGGAAAATTATGGTATAATTAAGGATTCAAGGATAAACACGATAGTAAAATCGAGAACCCAGCCACTGGCTGGGCCACATAGAGAGAATGGGTGAATGTAGAGTAGTAGCGAAGATTGCATGGAGACGACCACAAGGTGAAAAAAAGCAAGGAAGACCTAGGAAATGATGGAGAGAGGCATTCATAGAATATCTAAAAGAGAAGGGGATTAAGGACTGGAAGACAATGATCAGAGACAGGACAACATGGAGAAGAATCACTAAGCTGTAGGCCTAAATGCCTGATGCCGTTTGTATGAGAGAGATAACAGAGCAATCAACAGAATTTGACAAATCAGTATGTATGTGCTTTCTTGATCTCACAAATGCCTTTGACAAGGTTAGATTACAAGACGTTATAAATATATTAAAAGGCAAATTGCTAACTCACAACATCATTAATATAATTAAAGAACTAAATTCTAATCTAATTTTCCAAACAATTCTGTTAAAAATTAGCTGAATGCATATCAATATCAAGAAGTATAGGACAGGGAGATTCACTGGGTTCTATGCTGTTTATGTGTAACAACTTCACTCCAGGCTATCAACCCACCACAGACGAAGTTAAGATATTATGCTATGCAGATGACGCCGTATTAATTTTTAACAATGAACATTTCCTCCAAAAACTTCATTCATTCATTCTTTACTGTCACCCGGTAATATAACGTGACAATATCAGTAGGGAAGGCAAAATCACCCCTTGTAAATAAAGAACTAGTAAGATGCAAGCAAATGATAGAAGATCAACCAAACGAACATGTTATATAATTTTATTGTTATTGGTATCGAAATATCGGCAGATCAAGATCGAATCTCTGGAATTAGATACGAAGATAATAAGGCCAGCAACGATATAATTTAGTCAATAACAATATGCGCGGAGAAATAAAACTAAAAAACTATAAAGTTTGCACAATACAACATACACAACAGAGATTCAGGCAAATAATAAAAAATCTCAATCCTTACTGAGAACACTTAGAAGACTTTGACACTTAGACACTTTGTATGACATAAGACGCATACGAGTCTGGATCTGGATTGGCACCACAGATTGGTAAAAATAACACGCGATGGTAAACCGCACTAACAAAGACCAATAGGAAGGCCGCCAATGTTGTGGATGGATAGATGAACATCTAACGAAGATAAGTTGGAAAAAACAGGCCCCCGGTCTATAAGAACAAGACGAAGAGATGAAGAGAATATCTGTCAAAAACAGACATGTATTTCCTCTAGAAAAATATTTTGTACTGTTTGCAATTTATTCCTTATTTCATGTGGCATGGTCTATAATTTTTTATACCTTTTCCATTTGAATAATTTTAATTTGTTCAAATGCTTCAATTTCAAGTTCATTTTAATCAAAATATTATTTTGAAAGTAATAGAAAGATATTTTCGATCACACACTTAATTGTTTGTCTCTCGCTTTTTCGAGTTTCGAAATATTATTAAACCTCGATTACTAACTACCTAATAATATGGATATCAAAAAGCGTATCGGAAAACGACGCAGTCATAATAGGGTTGTTTGTGGAAAATTTTCCTTCATGAGCACGATATAATTATTTTCATGAGCCGCAATATCGAAACCATACTTTATAACTCGTTTAAACTATTATATTAAAGTTCGAGCGTTTTATTTGTATACAATTTTCAAACCAATGTTTACATATTATTTTGTCATATCGTCCGTAAGTTAGTCATTCAGTCATATATTTATATTATTATAGAATACGCCATCGTTTCTGGACAGAAAAAAATCTAGAACATGTGCTGCCCTTCTTTTTTCCTTGCATGGCATCTACTCCGATGCAGTAATTTTAACATTTTTTTTTTAAACATCAGATTCAAAATAATGTAAAACTGGTCAAATGTTATGTCTATTTTCATTACTAGTGCTAAAGTGTGTGTATAATTCGAAGAAAACGAATATTTTTTTCGGCATTAAATGAAAACAGTAATAACTTTAACTGAACTTGAACTTGAATTTCAAGCCGATATAAAATTTAGTCACAGTTTTTGCGAATTTCTTGTATTGACTAAACACTACTTTTACGTAGAAAAATCATCACGTATACCGAGGAAAAGTTTTAAGAGGGCAATACCCCTTTATATTTCATAATCATAACGGTTGACGCTCCATGCTGAAGACGCTCTGTTAACATCATTAGTGGGGAAGTATTCAACAAAATTCATAATATCGTATTAGCTAATCGCAGAATGAATGTTAGTGAGATTGTATTGAGATGTTATATATCTTGGCCCATCGCGTGAGGAATATCCTATACGGATATTTGAGCATGACAATGTTATCAGCGCGATACGAGCGTTGCTATTTATGTATCGGGAATAATAAACAAAACAAATATTTATCATTGAAAATGGTTTTATTGTTTTCAAAATATTCTCCGCGATGATCGATACACTTTTACATGCGTTTGAACCAATTTTCATAGCACTATAGTTCAAAACATGCATTTTGAACGCATCAACCTCTTCTTGTGGCATCTAAAATCGTAGACCACGTAGTTTATTTCTCACGAACGGGAACAAAAAGAAATCATTGGATGTCAAATCAAGACTATACGGCCGATGACCCATCAATTCAATGTTTTGACCGGTCAAATATTGAGTTGCTCAGTCCAATGTGAAAGCTCGCGTTGTCATGGTGAAGAATGATCTTGCGTTGCTGATTGTTTTTTTTTATTTTTATCAAAGACTTGTGGGAAACAAATGGTTGTGTATCATTCAGAATTGACCGTTCTACGATTCTTTAGTGGCATTGTAGCCACATGCCCATTTATCCCAAAAAAGAGGCGGTCATTTGCTTCGATGTGCTTTTTGCGCGAACAACTTTCGTTGGGCTTGGTTCATTTTAAGAGACCCATACAGACGACTGCTGTGTACTTTCGGACTCATACGTATAGATCCAATATTTGTCGCTCGTGTATTTGTCGCTCGTTGACGCACCACTATTGTATTTTTTGAACATTTCTTTACACCAATTGTCACGAGCTTTTTTTGAGCGATTGTTAAATTATGCGGAATCCAACGCAAACAAATCTTTTTCACGGCTAAATGTTCATGTAAAATCTTGTGTATGCTTGTCATACTAATGCCTAGGGATGCCTCAATCTCACGATATGTCACATGACGATCTGACTTTGTCAGTTTTCAATTTTTACACAGTATCGATGTTTTCGGGCACAACAACCGATTTTCAACGACCTTCTTTAAATTCGTCTGTAAACGAATGATGACGAAGATTGAATTCACTGAACTGATGATATGCAGTGGTTTTAGATGGTGCTTCGTCGCCAAAAGAAGTGAGTTGATCAATGCACTATTGTTGAGATAATCCACTTGGAAAATCGTAGCCAATCATCGTACGAAAATTATTTCCATTATAATTCCATTAATTTTTTATTTTTTTCATTTTTTAACCGAGGTGAAACTTTGAAGTCACTAAACAACACAAATAGCATCCGTATGAAAAAACGGCCGTTTGAGTACTTATACAATCAGCAATGTCAAACTTTAATTTTTTTGTTCAATTCAGGATATATAAATAGCAACCGTCGTAGAAGCCGTATATGATCTCGCGGACCAATATTTCGGACCAAAATTTTTCTCCAGTATCGGCAGCGATGTGATGGGTCTGACAGACTTTAAATATTCTGAATTTTTACCCTGTTTCGGAATCGTCATGAACAGGCCCTCCTTCCATCTTCTGGGGAAGTATGAAAAGAGAAGGCACTCACTGTAGATTCTGCAAAGCAGATCCACAATGGCCACCGCCAACGCTCTTAGCACAATTACAGGAATGCCTTCCGGTCCCGGCGCTTTTCTGATATTAATGTTTAACAAGCTCCCTTCTACTTCTCTGGTGATATGTAATACATGTCTGTGAGGAGTCTCAAAGTCTTGCGCAGTCATTCTCCTAAGCGAGTGCTCAGGAGTGTCCTCCATTGTGCTATCATCCAAATGCACAAATTCGTTGATAATGATCTCTGCCGTTTCCTCAAAATCTATGGTTCTGTTGTTTTCATTAAATCCCGTTCTAATGGATTCCACAATCTTCCCTGTACCCTTCAATCGGCCAGAAACCAACTTATAAGGAATGCTCTACCAGTTCTCTCTTATTTGGTCTGATACAAAAGTGTTCCATGAGTCATTTTTTGCTTTTCTTATCAATTGGCGTAATCTATTCGCCATATCCAAATATCTATTTTTCTTTCTTATGCGTTCTTTTGCATCTGTTTCACTTTGGTAAGCCCTCCTGAGTTTGTAACCGTCTCTTTTGATTGATTCAATATTCTCATTCCACCATATAGGCTTGAAAGGAAAAATCTTTTTCTTGGGAACAGTTTCCTCCGTGATATCTTTAAGTAATAATTCACGTTTCAACACCATTTTCTCAATGTGAGAAATCGTCGCTTCCCAAAGCATTCTATCAATTCTTGCCAAGCCCGCGATGGCCATATCTTAAGCTTTATGTGAGTCGATTGTCGTCATGCACGTTTTATGAATAATCGGAGCTATGTCATAAATAAGTTTCCAGTTAAAAGCAATTAATCTATGGCCACTCAAAGTGTCCTCCAGAATAGTCCATTCCGCTAGTCTGTCGAGGGTTCTACGATTACCAATGATTATATCCATGTTACTATCACCCAACGTACTGCTAAATGTTAACGACTTGCTGATGTTATAAATGTATAAATTTTCCGTGGTTAGAAATTCAGCTAGGGTTTCTCCTCTATTGTTTATATCTCGTAAGTGCCACATGGAATGGTGCGCGTTGGAATCCACTTCCAGTATCAGGGGGTTAACACTAAATCGATTGTTAATGATTCTGATCTTATTAAGCTATATTTCCCTGCAGGCGACCAATAGGCACTACACACCACTAGCTTGCTACCACGTAAAGAAATATTAGCTCGTTGAATTCATCGATGTATTGAGAGATCTTTAAACCATGAAATGACGGATTTACAATGACGATGCAAGCCTTGAACCCAACTCTCTCATCAGTAATCAGACCAAGCCTTCCCAAACCAGGAATAATACGAAGACCATTTCTCACCCAAGTATATGGTTCTTGAAGCAGTAAGATATCTAAGTTCCTATCTATGGCAGTTGTTAAGCAATCCATCGTCGCTGGGTAGTTGTGGTGGAGATTTTTTTGGCTGATCTTAACGTAGTTCTTCTACGTTATTCATCGTTATTTCCGAAATCTATATTAGCGACAAAAGTTTCTATTCTACGCTTAAATACAGTGCATTTTGCATCTCGTGGTCGATGTTTGACATCTGTCATCTTAGCCTGAGTACAGAGGATACACCTGTGTTCCTCGATTTTATTCTTATTGGGACATGTTTATGAGCACAATGATCGCAGGCCATCTCAGCATTGCATTTGGTGGAGATATGTCCTAGTCCATGACATTTATAGCAGGCAGTTATCTGCACTCGGTCTTCAATCTTGCAGGAATGTCATCCTAAATAAACTAGCCCTTTCTGAAGTAACCTCTTCCTAGCTTCAACGTTGACCTCGATGACCCAATAAACGTAGTGTTTAACCTTAGGGCCAAATTTAAAAACAGGATTGATGTCCAATTCCTCGGCTGACCATGCTGTAAAGTTTTGTTCCATGATCTAATATTTTTAATTTTCTTTCTGAATATCTGAGGGGACATTAAATAAAGTTAATCTTGATTTGAATTTTCCAATTGGGCTACTAAGATATCTAGTTTCTTAATTATAGCAGAATTTGCGATTTTACAAACATGATTAGTACAAGTCTCAACTATTACTTGTCTACAATTACAACTATGTCTTTTGCATTACGATCTTCTTTAATTCTTTTTCAGACTTGTCTTTACCATCCACTGACTTGGAAAACTGGATTTTTGAACTCTTAAACACTGCCAGTGGCTTTTTTATACCACTGATACATTTTAACAGCGTTACTCGTGGCAACATTTGCATAGGATGGAATCTCCGCTCTGCAAGAAATCGCTGCTTCTATTTTCTTGTTCTGCTCCGATATCTTAACATTCTGTTCCAGGATCATATTTTTGACCTCAGCCAGACCGTCCGCACTGCTATCATGAGTAGATGTGATGATGTTAACAATCTGATGTTTGACTTCTTCAATCTTTATTCTGATTTGTTTCATATGGAACTTCATCTTCTTCCTCTTATTTTTGTCTTCTACTTGATCAAGACCAGCATCAATCTTACCAATTGGTCGCTGATTTGACCCCACATATCACCTAGCTCATTGTTCATGTTAATAATCTTCTAAGATACAGAATCTTTTGCTCTTTTCCCAGGTGTAGGGATCTTTTCATCTCCAGAGTCCTGACCCAAAGCCGAATCTCTCTGTCTCACGTATTCGAAATCCATTGCACCTGCTTATACACTCAGCACAGAAAGAACCGGCCTAGCCGGAGCCGCGGCTGAGCCTTCCCAACCCGCCCTTGGTGGAAAGGATTTTCCAACTCTTTTCCGTACACCTTTTTGCCATAAGTTGGAGCTTATGGCGCTCGACAGGTCACACCGAACCCTTAATTGCCAACCTTTCATCACCGCTAGGAGCCCACGAGGAGGGGGATGTCGCCTTTAACCAATAGTAATTTTTTAGAAAAATTACATTAACGTCTCCCAGATATAATCGCACCTGGGATAAACGTTATCGGTTACGATAATGCCACTGCGCAAAGCTGTACATATATAGAAGGGTAACATGGTAAAATCATATGTTTACAAAAAAAACAGCTTGGTCAGTTAAGCAGAATATACCACATAATTGGTTGTAGGTCGCAACTTTCCTTGGAAAATTAGATATTACTCTATAAAACTATTCTGAAACAAATTTAAATGAGGTAGCCAATACTTGATGGAAATTGGAAATAAATAAATAAGTAAAGATTAACATCTAAAATGTTCACTATATTTAAAATTGTATGTTTAACAATTGTTTCGACACAAACTGCCGTTTTCAAATACGAATTATGTTAAACTAACAGTGAGAAAAGTAATTACAACCTAAACTGTCCATCGACCTAATAATACTATAAAAAATGATAGGGGGAAATTGATTTTTTCAACGTCTAGGAGAATAACATAAGATTAATAACGGTAAACCATTCAAGTCCAACCGGTCGTTTAGCAAAATATCCAAATATTTCCTTTTATTATTTTCTAGGCCCCCTAAAAGATATAATTTTTTAAATTAATTTTCATTATGTAACATTTTAAAATTATCATTAAAAGTATGACTTTTTAACATTAAGTGGTTAGCATAATGAGAATTATTTTGTTGTTTAGTATAACTTCTTTTATGTTCATTGAGCCTAGTAAAGAAAGTTCTTCCTGTTTGTCCAACATAGACATTTGGACACCGCCCACACTCAATTAAATACATTCCTGATTTATAGAGTTTGTTTGACCTTTATTGTTTTTAATGAGGATTCCAAAAATATTGTTTGTTCAGAAAGTAATATTTATATTGTTTATTTTGGATAAATGTTTAGAAACTAATTTGGCAACTTTTCGTGTATATGTAATTGTTTTGTACGCTGCATTCTTCGTATTATTGATAGGATATATTAAATTCATGGTTTTATTATAACTGTTTTTATTAATTATTGTATTTATATTGTTTGGGTCGTATCTGTTATTTACTGCGATCTGTTTGATGACATTCAATTATTTATTATAATTATCTATTGACATTGGGATATTTAATAATCTGAGTATAAATGAATTAAATGCTACCATCATTTGTGAATAAAGAAGATCAGATTTGTTGTGTATAACTAAATCTGTAAGTGATGGTTTATAAAAAATTGCAAAATCATGTTTATTCTCCTTTCTAGTAATTGTTAAGTCTAAAAAATTAATATTTTACTATTATGTTGGCCTTCAACTGTAAGTTTAATGTTCCTATGTAAAGAATTGATATAAGTTAAGAATTAATTTAATTTTCCTTCGATATCTCATACCTGCTATCCATCCTTGCTTTTAACGTACTTTACTTGTTTCTTATTTTTGGCTTCTTGATAGAAGTTTCTTATTTTATTATTCTTATGTCATTCTTGAAGTTGCCGTAATTCTGTATCCGTCTGTTCTCGCTTCTTGCCTCTGCATAGCCTTTTAACTAGTTTCCTTGCTACTTCATATTATCTTTTTGTTACATCGTTTAGGTTCTCCAGCATTTCTTGCCTGGTCGCTTTCCTGATCTCAATTGCTTTCCTGCAGTTTCCATTGAACCATTCTTTCCCTTTACTTTTCACCTCCATTCCTAGATATTTTTGTGTCACTTCCTTCATTCCTGTTTCTAACTCTTCCCATTCCCTCTCAATGCATGGTCTGCTTAGAATATTTTTTGTTATTTCTTTTTCAAATGGCCGGATCCTAGGGTCACCTTTTAATTTTTTTAAATCAAATTTTTGAATTCCTTTTAGTCGACTTTTTTTGGCACCTTTTCCTTGATATTGGTTATCACCAGAAAGTGATCAGATTCAGGATTAGCTCCTCTATAGCTCCTAACACGTTATACTAGCCTTGCGTGCTTTCTTTCTATTATTACATGGCCAATTTGGTTTCTCCTCCTACATTCGAGTGCTATCATGTTTCTTTATGTTTATGATCAAAACTTGTGCTCATTATTCTCATGTCATTCTCCTGTGCGAACCATATCAACTCCATGTGTCTGCTCTTGCCACCTGTTATTCCGGTGTGCATATCCTCGTTTCCTACTTTGGCATAGATCTCCTAATATTACCTTCACATCGTATTTTGGAAGGCTGTATATTAATTCTAAAATTATTTTTTAATATCATTGCTCTTATTCTCAGAAGGGGCATGTACATTTAGTAAACATAATTTTTTAAACCTACCTCTTAGTCTAAGTTTGCAGATTATCTCCGATATGGTCTCAAAGGCCCACGCTACCCTTCATTTATTTGCCATTATGAACCCTGTTCCAAGCACTCTGTCCTCTACGCCACTATTAAAAAATGTATAATCGTGCATTTCGATGTATCCCTCCTTTTTTGTTTGGTTTCTTGCATAGCTAATGCTTCTATTTTATACTGTTTCATTATATTCCGTATAGTCTTTAGTGTCGTTACTTCCAAAGTACTCCTCACGTTCCCAGTTTCAATTCTCACTATATTCTGTGATTGTTCCCGTTTATTTGTTTCCTTTTTTTATAGGCTTTTTACTGTTCCATTTCGTGTCGATTAACAAAATGTCGTTACTTCTTGTTCCTGCTTTCTCATTATGTCCTAGTTTGTGGATAGGTCCAGCTTTGTTTCCGCCCTGTTACATCTCCACCATCTCTCGGTTGATAAAATATTAAATAAAAAATTTGGATTCCTTTGATTTTGGCCAATAAAATATTCACAATATTTTCCATTCACACTCTGGAAATTCTGAAAGTACCCGTGTCTTAAAATCTTTGAGATACCTAGACAAATGTTCGCCAAGCTGGAAGGGGTCTTTCTGGATATCGTTGCCCATAAATTTTGGAGAGCGTGCGTGTGTGCGTTTGCGCGTCAGCTTGGGCGTGTGCTTGTGCATGCGTGTGCGTGCGTGCGTGCGTGTGCGTGCCTGTGTATGCGTGCGTGCGTGTGCGTGTGTGTGCGTGCGGGCGTATGCGTGCGTGCATGTGCGTGCGAGTGCGTGCGTGTGTCTGCGTGTGTATGCGAGTGTTTGCGCGTATCGGAGTGTGTCTGCGTGCGTGTGCAAGCATGCGTGTGGGTGCGCGCGTGGGTGTGTGTTTGTGTGTGTGTTATATAAACACACACATATGTGTGTGTTTGTAAGTATGTGCGTGTGTGTGCATGGGTCCGGATGTGGGCAATAAGCCGGCTTCACTGATCTCCAAGTGGAGAAGGTTAATCTGGCTCTAAGCAATAACTTCGACACTGTCACAAATAGCAGATGCAAATAGCATCTATTCTATTAAGTTATACAATGGGAGTTTATTCTATTGAATTATACAATAGCAGTTAATTCTATAATAAAAATTCTACTGGAAGCACCCGGCTTTATCCGGCCTGGTCATCGGCGTGACAATGGATCAAATACTATCCGATAAAGTTAAGATGCAATTACAGCTATTCTTTTACTTTGTAGTTATCAGTTGGCTTCGGAATGAGTCAAATAATAGCAGTTTACTCTATAATAAAAATACCGCTGGAAGCATCCGACTTTATCTCGATCTTCTTATTGTGGTTACTTTAAAATATCATTGTTGTGGCGATATTGCGACATTGCAGTATCGTTAATGGCTAATGTGGGGAGATGATTCTCAATAAAAAAAATGTTTAACAATATTTATTACTTTATTTGTTAACTAACTGCTAAGTAACATTTCCCAAATATAATTTTACACAAATTTGCTTAAAACACGAATTCTGATCATAAGTTTTCGATTGCGGCAACTTTGCATTTTTTCCCTTCAAGGCTTTTTACCCTTTTACCCTAGTAAAAAACCATGTTTTAAATGGTTTGAAGAATCGTTCCGAGCTCCACCTATCCCTTACATTGGAGGGCATATGTTTGGTCTGTTGGTAGTTAGACTCATCAGGGTACCAACATATACTCGTCGTCCAGACTAGGGAGATTTTATCCACAATCAAACAATCCACGCAATTCAAAGAAATCAAATATTGAATATATACAGGGTTTCCGCCTTTAATAGTAGAAACTGACCAAGTTCCAAGCCTGAATAAAGTATGAGGGAAAGCAAACGCAAATGTTATGTTTCAAAAGCGCAATTTAAAACGGTGCAATGAACAATTTAAACGCAGGTATCTAGAAAACTCTGTAACTCGGAGCGACAATTGCAAGTCATACCTCATTTACGTAAAAAAGGTGGACAAAATAATATTTTTATTAAAAAAGGCGCAAAAAGTTGTGACCTTTCAAACGTAGAAAAGTGTCGGAGACGCGCCCTGCACAATCTACATACAAATTTTTGAGATATTTCAATTTCTTATCTTAAAAAACCACAACCAAATTTGTTTTAAGAAAGATACCTTTTAAGAAATTTATTGAAGAAAATTGAATATAAAATTATAACTTTTACACCTTGTATCTTGGTTACTATTAACTTTTCGACTAAGGCAAGTTGGGTTTAATCGCAATATTTTTACCCAAGAAATCTGCAGTTTTGCTGTGCACTATTAGTTAGAGAACATAGTTAAAAAAGTAACCGGATATCAGTCATACATTCAAACCCTACTGGAAAAAAAAACAGATAAAGCATTCCCAATTTTTCATTACTATTTAACACAATTATTTCGTAATAAATTTAGTAGCTAGACGTTTAATTTTTCTCGCGAGTATGACAGGCACGTTTAAAGCCTTTTTTATTATTATTAACAGGATGCATAATTTGTGATATTTCAACGATGTCGTTAAATGAATATTTTGACCGTAAATAAAACCGAGACCAATTTATAATTTTGCCGTGGCCAGAGAGAAATTTTTATTCGTTTCGACAATGTGTAATTAATCAGGCACCGGCTTACAATGGTCTCATGAATAAATTACCCGTGTCAGTTCAAAGGTATTTTTTTCATCGACACCCTTTAATTCTGGTAAAAAAATATATACCAGTGGTTTGGTTGTAATGAAAACCAGTAGTGTATTTTTTTGTGATTTTTTTGTGGTTATTGTTGTAGTGTATTTTTTGTGGTTATTGTTGCTGCTAGTATTAATTTTAGGTTATTCTGTTGTTTATTATCAGATTATGCCGTCTTTTTCTTGCAGTTTTGCAATTTTAGTCATTTATAACTTTATTAATCAACGAAGATAGTTTACCATATAATAAAGAAATTTTTCCATTTAATATAAGTATGATATAGTATGACTAGAGGATTAAAAAAAAAATCAATTATCACCATCTTCCCATGATGGTAACTTAGAGAAATGTGCGTCGATAGCTCAATAAAATTTGGTATCGAAAATATATGATTTTGGGATTGTATTGTATTGTGATTTAGGTTTTGAGTTACCAAGATTCGGGTTATCCCGAAAGTTCGAAGAAATTTTCCATTAGTTGCTCAATTAACGGCTGTAAAGAAAAATATCTGCTGAATTAGTAATGATTATTTACATATTATTAATTCCTGTGTTATTTACAATAT
Organism: Cosmopolites sordidus; assembly: GCA_031761425.1. NCBI lineage: Eukaryota > Metazoa > Arthropoda > Insecta > Coleoptera > Curculionidae > Cosmopolites > Cosmopolites sordidus. The sequence goes on along the minus strand of JARFXV010000886.1, from coordinate 288,734 downwards.
TTACATGTTTCCATTCAGATTTGCTTTGATTTACCTTCAGTTAGTCAAGTTCATTCAAAATAAAAATCCTTCTGAATGACCAGATATCCTAGTGGAGGAAGTAACAAATGCTATAGAATCGATAAAAAAACGGAAAGGCTTCAGGAAAGTACACTGTAACTGTCGAAATGCTAAAAGCTGGTGGTCGGACGTTACATAAAACACTGGCAAAATTATACTCAAAATGCCTCAAAGAACAAAAAGTACCTGACTTATGGAAAAATGCAGAAGTGATCATTTTACATAAAAAAGGAGCACAGGAAGATTTAAAGAACTACCGTCCAATAAGCCTCCTATCAGTAATGTACAAAGTTTTCACTAAGAAAATTTCTAAAAGAATATTAAAAAAGCTGAATGACTCACAACCAAGAGAACAAGCAGGATTTAGAAGTGGATTTAGTACAATGGATCACATCCAGGTTGTACAGCAGGCCATAGAAAGACACAACGAATACACCATGCCACTGTGCTTGGCTTTTATCGATTACGAAAAAGCATTTGACTCCATCTCAAAGCATGCGATAATGGATGCACTGCTTAGCCAAGGGGTAGATAAAGCATATGTAAACCTATTAGGATCGATATATGATGGAGCTATAGCCACAATTCACCTTGATGATCTCGAAGTGGGAATTAATGTAGAATGAGGTGTACGGCAGGGTGTCGCAATATCGCCTATTCTTTTCTCGGCTGGCCTTGAAAAAGTATTCCTTAAACTGGATTGGGAACAGGATGATGTAAATATCAATGGTGCCAACGTCAACCATCTTAGATTTGCAGATGATATTGTTCTCCTTTTACAAGGCCCAGAAGAGCTGCAAAGACGCATACAATAACTGCAAAAGGCTGGGGAATCATTTGGCTTGAAAATAAACCTGAAAAAGAGTCAGGTTATGTTCAATAACTTCGCTCAGAACAGAAGAATTTCAGTTTTAGGAAGGGATTTGGAGATTGTGGACAGCTTTATATATCTTGGGCAGATGATTTCAATGGAGGGGAATACCGCCCGGGAGGTGAAACGGCGTGTTAAATGTGGCTGGCGGGCATTTGGCAGGCTCAACATAGTCTTTAAGAGCAGACTCCCACTTTGTCTGAAAAGAAAAGTCTTTTATCAGTGCGTTCGGATCAAGGCAATCCTTCCTGGAGTGGATACCGCTTGATCGCAGACGTCCGCGAAGATGACCGAAAGCACGACGGATTGATGACATCGTTAAGTGTATTAGACGCGAGTGGCAGAAGAAAGCCCAGGACCGTGAAAGTTGGAAGCATGCTGAAGAGGCCTTCATCCTGCACTGGATCGACAAGGATATATATATATATATATATATATATATATATATATATATATATATATATATATATATATATATATACATACATTTCTTACCAATATAAGAATTTGGATAATTTATTTCCGACACACAAATAACAAGAAACAGAGAAAAATACATACACAAACAAAGCCTTTCTACCATATATCAAAGGCACCACGGACAAAATTGGAAAACTTCTAAGGAGACATGATATTGAAACTATTTTCACCACCGACAGGAAAATCAAAGACATTCTTTCAACCGCCAAAGACAAAATTCCCTTAGAAGACCAAGGCGTGTGTGAAATTCCGTGTCAGGGCTGTAACCTGTCATACATAGGCCAAACAAATAGAAAAATAAGCGCCAGAAGGGACGAGCATATTAACGCCGTCAAGCAGAAAACCACCACTTCCTCTCTAGCGCAGCATGTGCTAAACACCGGACACAAAATTAATTTTGGGAAAACAAAAACCTTAGCGAGAAATGAAAATTTCTCCGCTTGGATTATTAAAGAGGCAATAGAAATAGAAAAAAGGCCCAACAACTTAAACAGCCGAGATGATTTCCAAAGATTACCACATGCTTGGAAACACATTTTGTCGGACTTCCGAGTGGGATCAGCAGAGAGCCCGAGACAGCGAGATAGTTCTTCATCCATGCAAGCGGTGCTACTGATAACGAGTCCGCAAACAGGGGCTCTCATTGGCCGAAATGAACCGACCAATGACGTCGCGCCGCCAGCAGACAAAACCCGACGCGACAGACCGACCAGCAGCATTTGTCGTCGAAACACCGTCGAGTAAACGCTTTGAAAATGATGGATGATATTTCATCGAAACGTCAGCGAAACCGTCCACCAGTGGATATTCAGCTAATACGGGATACCCGAGAAACTATCATTACATATATATATATATATATATATATATATATATATATATATATATATATATATATATATATATATATATATATATATATATATATATATATGGCAGTATCGGAAAAAACCAGCACAACAAAGAAAAACTCTGTGACAAGGCAATGGATATGTTCAAGAAAAGAAGAACACTTATACGAAAACAACGGAGATACTGTAAAGTAGAGATAATTGATTAAAGCTCTTCGAGAACCGATAAAGGAAAACCTGAAAAAACGTCAAGAAATAAGAATCGATAAAATTATAGAAAACAACAAAAACCTAAAAAGCCTAAGGCAGCAGAAAGGAAAGACGAACTTCATTGGAGTAAGAGACGATAGTGAAACAATAGTCAGATTGATCAAGGTAATATGGTAAAATTTATGAAATCAGAAATGTGCAAAAGAAAGTACCAGAAACTCCGTAGGTTCTAAACTAAAAAATAATAAATGTAAACTAGAATGAAGAAATGCTAGACATAAGCGAAAACGAAATATAAGAAGCAGTAAGACAAATGAAGAGAAACAAAGCCCCAAAAAAAGATAACATAATACCTGAATTGATTAAAGGAAGGCAAGAAATGATAAAATCTCTTAAAATCCTTCTTAATACATGATTGAATAAAGGAGATATACCAAGTAACTGGAATGCATCTCTGGCAATGCAAATTTTAAAGAAAGGCGACGCTTATAACATAGGAAACTATAGACCAATTTCTCTCTATCGTCACAGCTACACAAACTTCTCACCAAAATAATAATAAATAGGCTCATCAACAAGTTGGACGGTTGCCAGCCAGTTGAGCAAGCCGTATTCCGACGAGGGTAAAGCACAACAGACCTACTAGCCCTTAAAATATTGATAAAAAAGACTAATTAATACAATCTCCCCCTCTATTGTGCATTTGTGGACTACGAAAAAGCTTTTGGCAGTATTGAGTTCTGGGTAATAGAACAGAGCCTTGTCAAATGTAGAATAGATCTCGGCTACAGAACCCTGAGACAGAATATTAACTGAAAATCTGAAATGACAGTACAAATGGATACTCATACTTATACCAAACCTATTAAGATCAATAGGGGTAAGACATGGTGACACACTGTCGTCTAAACTATTCACATTAGACGACTAAACTGGGAATATTTGGGAATACATATAAATGGCAAACGTTTAAGCCATCTGAGATTTACTGAGGATATCAGAATAATATCAAATAATCATTCAAAAAATGCTTGAAAAGCTCCACCACGTGTCAGCCAACAACAGTCTCAGAATGAACCTAACGAAAACAAAAGGCATGAACAACGCAGGCGACGATATATTTATATAAGATTTTTTCTTCCTGGTGTCAATTCGTTTATAAGAGAGCAAAGCCTTGAAATTGCCAGATGAGATTTTGCCGAAACGTCTTCAAGAATGTGAAAATTCCTTAAGCGAACAGATTGACCCCCAGAAGAAAAATTCTAACATTTATTCCATCCATGAGAACTTGTATATATATATATATATATATATATATATATATATATATATATATATATATATATATATATATATATATATATATAATATATGTTGATCAATTAAACCGAATAAAGAAAACCCAACAACCGAAATAAATACCGGTTGGGTATTATTCGGCAGACTCCTTTCATCCTGAAGGAAAGAAGGTTTGAGCCGAACATAAAACCAAAATATTCAACTCATGCATACTCCCTGTGCTAACGTATGGAGCACACTTAGACCTTCACTAAGTCCAACCTTGATAAACTGATGAAGACACAGAGACCTATAGAGCGAAGAATGCTGAATATAACTCTAAGAGACCACAAAAAAACGCGTATACGGCAAATGACCAAAGTTATAGGCATAGTAGAACATGCTGCCAGACTTAAATGGAAATTCACAGGACACAAGCAAAGGCTCTCAGACAGTAGATGGAACTATGTCATCCAAAATTGGCGTCCATATGAAGGTCAAATTAACAGATGACGACCACAAATGAGACGGGTGAATGATATAAAGAGACACTGAGGATTGGCATGGAAAAAAACAACACATAGACTAAGATGGGGAGAACTGGAAGAGACCCACATTCAGAGATACCTGGATGAATATATAGGTTGGAGATGAACATGATCTCCGGCGACATTTTTTTTTCGGGCGGATTTCTTTGAATTCATTAAAGATTTCAAAGAAAGTGAAAACAAAACCGCTTTGAAAACTACTGGGATCCTGGTCTGGCGAGGTCGGTCACTTCTTGCTCTATGGTTGAAATGATATTGTTGTATTGTTTCACAACACGATAAACGAACTTTGTTGAAAGAAGTTGAAAATCTCCTTTGAACATTTATAGCTCTCTAAACGTGATATGATTTTCGTTGTTACCCCATACCATGTTTATTGCTTAATGTATTAAGATAAAATGATTTGTTTACATTATCTAAGAAATCTATGAGGGTAAATCAAATATAACTCGGAATTGTTTTATACATATTTATAATTTATAATTTATAATATAATACCCGTTCCGCAACGGACGGTCGAACCTGTTGCTCACTTATGGCTGCACTGACAAAAGAACTGGATGAAATAGCTCAGCGAGCGTTTCCCACACTCCTAAATAATACAAAAAACTATTGATCATTTTTCGACATAATCTCCTCCATGCTCTACACATTTCCCCGAGCGGTTTGGAAGCTTGTGAATTCCTTGCTCGTAAAAACTTTGAGTTTGGGTCTTCAACCAATTGCGCACAAAGTCCTCAACATCTTGATCGTTATCGAATCGTACCCCTTCAAGTACATTTTTTTGAACGGCGCAAACAAAAAATAGTCTCAGGGTGACAAATGTGGGCTATATGGGGGGTGTTCAAGGGTTTTCCAATACATATTCTCCAGTTTTTCATTCGTCAAAACCGAATCCATCGGCCACACGTCGATTATGACTTACATTTACCACACTTTCTCGCCCAGTTTTCAATTTTTGGCCCAACCAAACACTTGGGTTTTAGACAGGGTATCGTTCCCATACTGAACCTTGAACCGAGTTAATATTTCAATTGGTTTAACGCCTTCCTTGGTTAAAACATTTATTATAACCCGTTCCGCAACGGACGGTCTAACCTGTTGCTCACTTATGGCTGTACTGACAAAAGAACTGGATGAAATAGCTCACCGAGCGTTTCCCACACTCCTAATATATTGCAGTGCAATGACCTACACTGACATACCGCTCGTGATTGGCTGAGAAAAGTAACTGTAAAATTCCGGTTTATATTTGATTCACCCTCGTAGTTAACCTTTTAAAAAATAAACACACAGGTGGCACTTGAAAACAAGTCGCATAGAAAAATATTAAGCAACCAATCAAGAAAAGCGTTTGTATCCATGTTTAAAATGTTATATTAAACGAGTTCCTGAGAAAAATAACTAGCTGGGACATACACCAAATGCTTCATTCGATACTGTAAATTTCTTTATTATCCAATACATATTCTCCAGTTTTTCATTCGTCAAAACCGAATCCATCGGCCACACGTCGATTATGACTTACATTTACCACACTTTCTCGCCCAGTTTTCAATTTTTGGCCCAACCAAACACTTGGGTTTTAGACAGGGTATCGTTCCCATACTGAACCTTGAACCGAGTTAATATTTCAATTGGTTTAACGCCTTCCTTGGTTAAAACATTTATTATAACCCGTTCCGCAACGGACGGTCTAACCTGTTGCTCACTTATGGCTGTACTGACAAAAGAACTGGATGAAATAGCTCACCGAGCGTTTCCCACACTCCTAATATATTGCAGTGCAATGACCTACACTGACATACCGCTCGTGATTGGCTGAGAAAAGTAACTGTAAAATTCCGGTTTATATTTGATTCACCCTCGTAGTTAACCTTTTAAAAAATAAACACACAGGTGGCACTTGAAAACAAGTCGCATAGAAAAATATTAAGCAACCAATCAAGAAAAGCGTTTGTATCCATGTTTAAAATGTTATATTAAACGAGTTCCTGAGAAAAATAACTAGCTGGGACATACACCAAATGCTTCATTCGATACTGTAAATTTCTTTATTAGGGTTATCGATCTAGAAGTTTATAATTAGTGCATTAATTTGAGCCTCTTCTGCTGTTGAAGCCTCTCCATTATTGCCTTTCTTTTACGGTTAATTTTAATTATGACATGGGCAAGATATTTTCATTTATATAGATCTACCAGGTATGTAAATATAGTAATGATATTGGTGGCGTAGCGTTTGATTTGGAAACCTTGTTGACTCGCCTTTTGGAGATGAGGAATGCCAACATCTGATGTGTCTTGAGAACGAGTGAGTAACAGTTCTTCCAATATTTCCAGTATGTTCTCAAAATGAGTGAACAATTTCAAGGAACGATACGCTATCAAGTTTTGTTTTGAGATTTGGACCCAGTGCGACGGAAACTTCAAAAAATGCCAACAGGCACATAGAAACAGTGTTTTTTCAAGGGCCTAGGTTTTCAGATGGCTTAAGGCATTATCAGAAGGCCGAGACCCGATTCAAGATGAATGTCACCTCGGAACGCCTTTAATTGCAAGAAATGATGAAGATATCTACAGAATTCGTGATCTTGTGCGTTTTGATCGTCAGTTGACAGTCGGAATGCCCCGATCAAGAGTTGAATTTGACTCACACAATCATTCATTAAATGTTGGCCAATGAACAAGGATGAAGAAAAGATTCACCAAAATGGTTCAAAAAAAAAATTCGCAGGATCAAAAGGACAACAGAGAGGAAATATGTCTTGATTTTTTGGGCCGGATAAAAAATGACTTTCATTTTCTGGAACGTGTGATTACTGGTGATGAGTCTTTGATTTTGAAATACGACCCGGAAACGAAGCGCATGAAATGACACACTCCAACCTCATAACCGAAAAAAAACATAGTTAGCAATCAAACATCAAAAGCATGCTGATTTGTTTTTCTGATAACCGGAGGATCGTCCACAAGGGATTTGTGCATCAAGGCCAAACAGTAAAAATGCTGGTTTATCGTTTGTCACACGCGCTTTCAATTAACGAGTTTTCGGCTATAAAAACATCCGCAACCCCTTATTCACCAGATCTGTGTTCTTTTTTCTAAGATTGAAAATTAACCGCGAAAAATATTGGAGAACACTTAAGAAGGGCGTAACCGACTAACTGAAAGCAATTCCAGTATCTGAGTTCCAGCAGTGCAATTAAGAATGGATAAATCATCTCCAGCGATATATGACTTCTCAAGCTAAAATATTTTTAGCTTCAACAAGCTAAAAATCTGTCTCATAACTACATTTGTACACTTCGTATATTATTTATTTGCAGATACGAGGGTAGCCCCAGAAGTACCCGACTTAACAAAGAAAACACAATAAATTTAGAGAATCTTTATTTCTCTACATAGTCGCCTTTTAGCTCGATGTACTTTTTTCAGCATTGTTCAATAGCTTCGATCTCCTGTTTATAGTGAGAATCGTCGAACTCCTCAACATAGCCATCAAACCGCAACTCTCATTGACTCCACCTCTTCATTGTTGGCAAATCTTTTAACACCGAGCCATTTTTTTAAGTTTGGAAACAGAAAATAACCCGAGAGGGCTAAATCTGGCGAATTGGGTGTGAGAGAAAGCAATTCGAGCTTTACTTCATTTATTTTGGCCATAGCAATAACGTTCATGTGAACTGGTGCATTATCTTGATGAAACAAAACTTTCTTTTTCGCCAAATGCAGCCGTTTTTTCTTAATTTCATCACTCAAACGCTGCAAAAGTTTGCATAATACTTGCCGTTGATTGTTTGTCCTTTCTAAAGATAATCAATGAAAATTATTCCACACTCATCCCAGAAAACTAATCTATGACCTTGCCTGCAGACGAAACTGATTTCGCATTCTTTAGAGCTTTTCCCCTTTCAGTCCAGGTGAAGTAATGGGCCCATGTTTCATCCATGGTTATGAATCGACACAAAAACTCAGCTTTATTCCTGTGAAACTTCGCCAAACACTATTGAAATATCCTCACCACGCTATTTTTGTTCCATTATGAGTAATCGTGGCACCGATCTTACGCACAACTTTTTCATGTGCAATTTTGGTTGTCCAATGTTTTCAATTAATATGCGATGTATAGCACTTTTTGAAATGCCTACCACGTCTGCTAGCTCGCGTACTTTCAGTCGACGGTCATCCAATACCATTTTGTGGATTTTCTTCACAATTTCTGACGTGGTCACCTCATTTGGTCGACCATTGCGCCCCATTCTGCCGCCCAATATTTTACGGTAAACAAAGGAGCAGACTCCCCTAACGTACAATTGTAGGTTGGACTGAGACCTTTCAAATGAAAGTATTGTATGATATAACTATGCCCAGTTTTTTCCATATTTACAAATTCACTGAGAGCGTTCACTATTAATGACTGCCAAACAAATACTAAATAACATAGCGCCGTCAAACTTCAAACTATGAGTTTTGTACTTTCTACCATAGCCACCTATACGTCAGGTCGAGTACTTCTGGGACTACCCTCGTATATAGAAGAGTTTTCAGAATAAAATTTTAAAATGTTAGGCTTCACTAAGGAAGTTCACCCATACTCCACGTCGTGCTTTGCCATTCCTTCATCCGCCATCCAAAGCGCTAGCAAGCGTCTCCCCAGACCGGTTTCTGGCCTTAAGCCGTCATCAGTTGGGCTCAAGCTGAACACCTGAAAAGCGGATGAAGGAACGACTAAAGCCATGACCATTTAAATTGCCCATATCGAATGGAGGCTGCAATCACATGTAGCCACGCCATCCTGTGGTAAATGGTTGCAGCAGTCAGACTGTGCGAAACCGTTCGTGACCCGTCTAACTTCGGGTAAGTAGCAGGTATGATCGAAAAATTGTAAACTAGGCCCGTGGAGAAAAGTATTAAAAAGCTAAGGAAGTTCACCCGTTCTCCACGTCGTGATGTGATTGCAGCCTCCATTCGGCATGGCCAAGTGGTTCAAGTATTTTGAGACAATATTCAATCAAGAAATATTCCAATATACTTTCACTTTATGTATTACTGTTAACTGCTCATAACAAATATTTAATAATAAAATATAAAATATAATAATAATAATAATAAATAAAATTATATATTTATTATACATAGTTAGTGTAACGTTAAACAATGTTTAGTGATTAATTAAATATGAAAAATAATGAAAAAGACATTTCTATAAATATAGTCATCGATATGTTTACATATCAATGTTCACATGTTCTTTGTTCTCTCGAATGTATGTTAAGGAAGTTCTTTTGATTCAATGTGCCCCTCATGAGACAAATCCAGAAACTTTTGTTTGATTTACGCATTTTTCCGATTCAGACCGAGATACTTCCAACTTTCCGGGATAGAATAAAAGAAGATAAATACCAAAGAAAAACCATTTTTTTCTCCCGCGCTATCGCATTGGAGCCGGATTTGCCGTTTTCCTGAACTTTTTCAACGTATTTATGACGATGGGGGTCAGCCATTTCCGTTTTTTACTTTTTTCTTCTCTTCCCAATGCCAGAACTTTTTCCGTGCCGTTCTCCCGTAGCCAGGACCTTTATTAGTCGTTAAAAATATCGTTTTACCACCCTCAACCCTTTAAATTGCCGCCCCTTAAATTGTCTAGCACGAATTCAAGACGATAACTCGTCGAGTAAGTTTTTTTCGTTGTTTTTACCGGTTTGCAATGGATTGTAGCTTTTTGGAAAGTTTTTTGAAAGTTTTATTCCTTCTGTTTCGTTATACAACATTATTTGATGTAGAGAAATAACATAATGGAAGTATTTATCTGTTTTTATTTTTGCACAATGAAGATTTCGTTAATTTCTAGAATTACGCCAAAGAATGTGCAATTAAAATCAAGATTAAAGAATAATGTAACACGAACTAAAAACATTACTTGATCTGATATTTCAATGAAAATAAAATAAGCTTTATATGATAGATGATCTATCAGCAAGATTTTTATTTTTATTTGAATGCAACAAAGTTTATTCTTATTTTTATTTATTTAATTCGACAATTGGGCAGTTTCCATTTATTTTTCGAAATTTTTTATTATTACTCAAACTTCAACCTCCTGTTGCTTTACAAATATCCATTCTTTTGTTAAAGTTCTTTTACAGTTATCGTGTTACCAACATCACCTTTAACTAAGTACGGACCAATGATTCTTTCGAACCTTTGGCAACACCAGATAGTTTTTGAATCGTAACTTAGCAATATATGTCTTCTTGGCCTTGTATTGCAACTATTTTATTTGTTTATATGTCTTTTTAAATAAACATAAACTTTATCGCTAAAAATATAAAATGTGGATTGTGAACGAACACTAATTATATTACTTTATTTTTATATATAACAACTATTCAGTTTATCAAATGTCAAAACCAAAAAATGAGGCTTCACATCGCTCTCGTTTATTGTCCCTAGTGGGGGGACCGGGGGTGGTTGACCAAATTTCTATTTGACGCTTGTATTTTTATTGTTTTAGTATATATTGTTGTATACACTAAATACACTATATACACTAAAAATAAAATATGCATAAAAATAATAAATAAAAAATCTCGCAAACAATTATGATATAGTGTAAAAGCTTGATTTTGTAGAACACAAAATTCGAGTCAGCCTACCCCATGCCTCGGGTTAGTTGACTTTTCACTAGAGGTAAGTTGGCCTATGAAGTAATTAGTACAAAATCTGGGGACAAATAGGATAAAAATACATGAAATATTTGCAATAATCAATTTTTTTTATTAAAACAAAATTGTCAACACTAAGAATTTAAACAAACATAATAAACTTCCAATTAGAATAAACAATTAGACATTTAAACATTTAACAAACTAAATATTTAAAACATAATACTTTTATATTAAGTATCTGAAGCAAAACTAGAAAACATCTTATTAACTTAGTAATAATTTTGTAACAAATAGTCTTAACTAATATAACTAACATAATTATACGTTTTTAAAGGAACAGATTATTTTTGGGATCAGACTAGCAAATCAGTCTTCTAAATCAGAGGTGCAATTTTTGCTTTCATCGAACAATAGATTGCCCTTTGCAAATTTTGCATGGATCCATAACTTGCACGTAGTACATTGAATCCATTCCTGTCCAGGAATACTCAAACTTTAGATCCAGTGTAGTCTAAACAAAATGTATCATCTTCATCACTTTCCTCTTCTTCGTCATTATTTCTCTTATTCCTCTCATTATTTTTTTTTCCTTTTTATTTACCCTTGCACTTGCTAGTCCCTTTAAATTTTCCTTCAGTCATCTTTGGTTTCTTTGTTTCCTTGTTTAGGGTCTTAAAAGATTGTTGTTTTATTTTGAGTTCCTTACAAATTTTGTTTTAATATGTGTCTGTACGAATAGTGCTTTTTCATTTTCAGGCATTTTTTAAAATTTCTAAACGTAGTCCAGCTTATGAGAATGATTCTCATAAGCTAGACTACGAGAATGTTCTTATCTCCTCAGGTGGAGTAAACGAAGTACTGGGCATATTTACACTTCTTACGTGTTCAAAATAGAAACCAACTCGCAAGAAGCATGCGAAGTCAAAATTGGTATGTCACTTTCATCAGTTATTAAAAAGGCAAGAGCATCGTCCTGCAGAGCTAAATTCGCAGCATAAATCTCGTTACATGGATCATGCGAAGATCTTGCTTGAGAATGGTAATGGTAGTGCAATAGTAGGTAAGTCCGGTTTTGGTCTATCAGTCACATAAGATCCGCTAAATTCCTAGTAAGGAAATTTATTTTTATTGAGTGGTGATATCCCACTGACGCAGAATCCAGATTGTATTTTATCAATTGTAGCTGCTAATGGTAATGATGTTTTCACTAAGTCAGATATGTCATAGACCGTAATAGTCTTTCGTGAGTGACTCGCTAATCAGTCAGTCGCATGCTTTGTTGAAATATTTCTTTAGTGGCCCATAAGCTGTTCTTTCTAAAGGCTGCAGCATATGGCTACAGTGGGGAGAAAATGATAAAATTGTTACCCCATTTTCTTTGAAATAATCAAGGACTTCAATAAAAAAATGTGAGTCATTGTTGTTTAGAAGTAATAGAATAGGCTTTACTTTACTGAGTCTTACATATTTTACGAAATGTTTTGCGAATTTTTGAAAATTATCTTCTATCATCGGTTCAGATCTCAACCTACCGATCCACCTCTAAAAAAATGTTCTTTATAATGGACACGTGGGAAAACGAAGAATGGAGGAACCACGTTACCAAGAACTGAGATTGTAACCGCGAAGCATTGGAAGTCATTTTTCCCAAGTTTTTGATCTTCGGCGAGCTATCACTCTATTGGGAACATATACCGTTGTAAGTCCTGTTTCATATACGTTAAATATCGCCAGGACTTAGATTCAAACGTTCATAAACGTTTGAAACGTTTTCAAGTTGTCGAAGACCAATTTACGTTGTTTTTGTTGAACGATGTGGCTCGAGATAAACTCGTAACTTGAGGAGATCCTATAGAGGGTGCATGATGACGTTTCAGGAAACTTTCTAACCATTCTTCACCAGCAATTAGCTTTCTGTTCCACGAGACACGGATAAACACCACGAGACACGGACAAACTTTCGTGTTTCATAAGGTGTAAATCCGTAATCATCAGCTGCCTTCTTGAGGTAAGTTTCTAATAATAAGAGTTCTTCGTCATCACTTAGTATTTGTCTGTTTTTGATGTAGCTAGCGCTCTCCAAAGTCGATTCAGATCTCGTCAATTTCGAATTACTTTCTAATGTTTTCTTCATTTGAACCACGTGGTGTTTTATATGTTATAGCAAATTCTTTTGCTGTAGAATTCATACTTTTTATGAAAAATAACTTGTTGACATGCTCTATAGAAGACATATTTTGGTTTACTTCCTCGATCAGTGTTTCTTTTGTATGTCCGCATGATTCTGAAACAACAACCTTTTGATAAATTTTGATAAAAGACGGACTTTATTCCATGTGAAGTATATCCAGACTACTATGGAATAGGTTGACTAGGTAGACAACCGAAATAAATTGGTCTACCAGCCCTTAATCGCTTTTTAATTTTTAACCACATGGTTTAACCTCAGAACAGTGGCGAAATCAAAAAGAATGATAGTTAATAAAAAGATTCACAATCAAAAGCTGACTTTAAATTACTTGTAAATAAATAACAACGAGTATATAGGCATTACTACAACAAATATTATTAGGATTATAATTATTTACTTTTATTGTTTTTCGATAATATGCTCCTATTACATAAATATGCCCCAAACCATACACATATTCAAGGACAACATCCTTGGTAGAATATCTGCATGAACACCAAATATGTTGACAAACATTATGGAAAATGGGTAAAAAGGGCACAATGTTGCATTGCTGCTAATTGCTCACATTTTATTGAATTAATTTTCAAAAATTATTTTACACAAAATTTGTAGATGGAATAAACATATTATGGACAAAATATATTCTTTCTTTTTTTTAATTATTAATATTTAAAATCACACGTTATCAACCCGTTAGAGATAATATCTTTAAATTTATGAAAGAAAGCACTTCAACTTTGTTTTAGATTAATATATTTAATAGAATATTTGGCCTGATGGCCGAACTAATTCATCGAGATGCCAGAAAAAATGTTTGAAGTGAAAACTGCTTTAGCCGCGTTGAGCTATATTTGGTAGAGGCAAAACTTATGGGTTCGCTTCACCGACATACTAGTGACGTGTTGCGCCAGAGTAACCACGCGCAGCGGCCTGTGTATATGTATCCGCATACATACACTAATACATTGAATATACTCGACGGTATCATGTGCGTGTTGGACTCTCTTTGAATGGGTAAAATTTTGTGAGGTCGCGTCACTGGCATGCTGTAGTAGCAGTAAGTGAAGTTAAATTGACCACGTGAAAAATTAAATTTGTGTACACTATGCATTGATTAAATTGTGTTTTATATAATCAATATTTTTATTGTTTAATTGTAGAATCATTGTGCAGTACAAGAGTGAGCACTTAATTAGCTAGAATTTTTGTTAAATCTGTATATGTAGAAAAATGTATAACAAAAACAAAGCATTTATTTTCGAATATTTCTAATATTGGTATAGGAATTTAATTATATAATCAAATTTTAATTATTCATACCATAATTAATATAAAAATTCGAAAAAAGCCCAATTATTCCAAAGTTTCAAGTTTTCACTTCTGTCGGTGTCCCCATAACTGCCTATCTTTTTTTTTTCAAGCGTCACCAAACGAAACGGACGTCACGCCTTATATTATTTTATTAAATATAGTGATCTAAAACAAAGTTGAAGCGTCTTCTTTCATATAGTTAAAATGTAGGGTCACAAAATAACGGACGAATCAATCAAATATTTGATAACATCTTTATCGTCAGAAAAATTACTTACTTTAGTTTTAAACTAAAATGTAACAATTGATGACTAGATCTGGAGTATCTGAAGAGGCTGTACAGATATTCGAAAATTATTCAAACTTTCGGTATAACATTAACATAACAATCACCATAGCCTTACTGTAATCTCGTAATCTATGCTAAATAATCAACAAAACCTTTATGGTTCCACAATATTCTTAGCGTGATCTTTCTGATCTGATCGGAAGAAACAGTGACCTGAAACAGGGGTGGCCGTGAATTAAAATTATAGGTGTAGGTTTCATTCAGTCAATATTGTGCCATACTTGCCTAATGTGCTTTTAATTAACCATTAATATTATAGACACCGAATAAGCAGATACCTTTTAAAAATCAATTTGTAGTGCTCTATTTAAAAATATATAGAAAGGTCTCTAGGCTGGAAGAACGCTTAAAAAAATTAAATAATAGCTTTAGTGACGTCGAAATTATCTTAATGAATGACGGAAGTTGTTGAAATGAATCCCGGAATTACAGCAAACTGTAAATAAGCTATATTATAAATATTATATGGTGTAACATGCATCAACTATAAACACGTCTAAGTAACAAAAGTTCTAATTTACTTCACATGTCAAACATAAGATATATCCACACTTGTTCAACTTTTGGTCGTCAAGGCGCATGCATCTGTTGAAATGTTAGACATATGCGTTGTTGAATGACAGGTATGCAATAACGCACGTAAGTTATGACGCACGAAGAGACTCAGAGCTAGCGCACCGGCTCTTGCGTTTTCAACTTCTTGATATAATCTGCAAGTTTTTGCAGAGTTTACAAAATTAATTTAAAGTAAGGTGGTTTAATTTTATTAAAGTAAATAAATATTTGACAAACTTTAGTCTTTTATATTGTTTAGAAGGGTACGAAAGCATATCGTTTTACGTCGAAATTGGAAATAAATATTCGTAATGGAATTCAAACGTAATAGTGTGATTGCTTTCTATTTTGCAGGAAAATCGCAACCTGCTATCATTCGAGAGTTGCAGCACATACGTGTTAATAAAATGTTAAACGTTACAATGATAGTGGTAGCATAGCAAAACGCCATGGAGGTGAGGGCCCGAAATGAAAGGAATACACGCCAGAGTGCAGTAAAATTGGATAAACAGTTAAACATGTCCGACTCAAGCGTACGCCGCATACTGAAATATGAACTTAAGTTGAAACCTTACAAGATACAAAAAGTGCAAGATTTAACACCGGCACAAACGGCAACAAGACTTCAACGATCAAAGGCATTGAAAAGTATGCACGCAAGTGGTGAATTCGAAAATTTGTTTTCCGATGACAAAATGTTCACTGTTCAATAATGCGTAAACAAACAAAACGATCGTATGTGGTTGAAGGGCAAGTCCAGCGACAATTTGGACAAGCGAGTTGCTATGCGTAAACGAGCGCCTGCTTCTGTGATGGTTTGGGTTGCTGTAAATGCAAATGGTCGCTCTCCGCTCATTTTCATCGATCAGGACATTAAGGTGAATCAGCACGTGTGCTAATAAAATGTGTTAAATGATGCGTTGAGCCCTTGGACACACAAACATTTTGGTTCCAGCCGGACATTTCTACAGGACTCGGCACCCTATTATAAAACTAATTTGACACATCCATTTTTTAAGATAGTTGCGGCATTTTCTTGATGGAAATTCATACTAAACTCTATAAATAAAACAAGTTGTCTAATTTCCACTTATATTTTTCTATGAAACAACGCGTTTCGCTATACTGTAGCTTCTTCGGATGGTTGACAAAGAATGAAATTGTATTGTGACAATTAGTAGGTACTAAATAATGAAGCAAATTTGCATGTTTTTTTTTTGGAATTCCCAGAACACTTACTCAGATTGTTTTTTTGACATATTTAATAGCGGGGAATGGTTAAAGTCTATTTGGCCGTTTAGAAAGACATCTGTGTATTTGTGACGGTTTATTTTCAAACAATCTAGTAAATTCAGTTTGGTTCTCTTATGTTCTATGTATAAAAAATCATTATTAAATATATGTTTTTCTTTAATAAGATGTTGCGGGTATGTTTAGTATATTTTATTATTTAGATAGCTGCGCTTGTGTTCTGCGATTCCGAGTTTAAATGATCTGCCTGTTTGTCCCATATAAAATTTATTGCACGAGCCACAATTCATTTGCTATACGCCTGATTTATTGTATTTCCCCGTTTTTTGTTTATAGTTTTTTAAAATATTTCCTAAGGAATTGTTGGTTTTAATGCCTACATTTATATTAATTCTGTTGAGATATTTTTGAAATTTTTCAGATATATGTCCACAATATGAAAGAGTTTTATATCCAAATCCTTTAATTTTAATCCTAGGGTAAGGTTCCGAAACCGCTTTATTTTTCTGTGTTTTAGAGACTATTTTATCAACTATTGAAACTGGATGGCCGTTGTTAACCACAATTTGTTTAATTACATTTAATTCTTTATTATATTTGTCTGGATTTAAAGTATCATTGATAAAACTATGAAGCATGCTGTTGTTGTGGGTGGTTGGATATAGTGTAAATCGTGACTGATATCAGTGTGAGAAGGTTTATGCAAAATCGAAAACGAGTGCTTATTCGAATTTTTAAAAATCGTTCGGTCCAAAAGGTTTATTGTACTGTTGGTCTACATTTCGGCTGTAAATATGATATTTTAATGGATGGAATTTAGATATAATAATAAAGCATCCAACTGCCTCTTAGTATCCGTGAAGCATGTCAACATATCGATACCAATATAAACATTGTTTACTAATTTTGTTTTTGAAAACTGTCTCCTCAATATTGTTCATAAAAATTTCTGCAAGTAAAGGGCTTTTCTTTACAACAGTGGCCTCCATACTCACCAGATAATACTCATACTCATCTAATGGACTTCTCCATATGATCCATTTTAGATCCTACTGCATCATTTTGGACCCTTCGTCGGGAATGGCAACGAATCCCACAGACTGAGATTCATGCAGCGTGCAATGTATTCATAGGAAGACTGGATGCTATCATCCGCGTCAAATTGTCATAACTGTCATAACTACAGCATTTTTAATTGATAACACTTTGAGTGACGGGCCCTGTATTTAAGAATAAAAAATTAATATATAAAATTTAGAGTAATGAAATTGTAAATTGAGTGTATAAGGAATGTTGTCGAGGATGTCGACAAAGGGAATGCCACGGTCATACTTGATATTGTTGACTATAAAATTAAAATGTCTAATCTATTAAGTGCAGACTATAAGCAAATTCCTAACGACCCTATACATATCTAGAGAAGAAAATGCATTCTGTCATCAATAATTCTATTCTTCCTTCAGATGATAAAAAGGCTTCAATATCTCGCGAAAAAACTCCTCGTATCCCAAAAATGTACGGTCTCCCAAAAATCCATAAAACTGACATTCCTCTTGGTCCCATTGTCAGCGCATATCGTTCACCAATTCACAAATTAGCAAGATATTTAGCGAAAACTCTACAGCCGATGCTGAAAAAATCAGCGTCCTACATTAACAATTCCTCTCATTTCATTGATCTTTTTCAAAGGCACAGTATATTCGAAAGTGACATTTTTGTTTGTTTTGATATTGTCTCGTTATTTACAAACATTCCCCTCTAGACATTCTAAAAATAATTCTAGACATTCTAAAAAACACCACACATCAACAGATATTCTTAGTCTTATTGAACATTGCATGTTCAATATATATTTCATCTTCAAAAATGAATTGTTTAAACAAATTCATAGAGTAATATCAAAACGATATTTGCAACAGAAAAAAATCCAGTTTTCTTAGACCAGTGAAGGATAATATGACACAAGAGTCACATAGTGTCTATGAGATTCCTTGTTCTGGCTGCTCCCATTCATATATCGGCCAAACTAATAGAATTATCCAAAATCGCATATACGAGCCTTCTCTCGCCGTCCGAACACCGGATCTCTCCTCAACTTTAGCAGAACATCATATCCAAACAGGTCACAAAATAGATTTCGACAAGGTCAAAGTAATTGCACCTATATATTCGTAGAAACCCTGCAAAATTCGTGAAGACATTGAGATCAAGATACATCCAGACTGCTTAAACAAGAGGGACGAAGGTCTTAGAGTTCCAAATTCATGGAAACCGCTTATTTCCAAATTGCTCATTCGAAACCCTTCCAGTCAATCATCCACCTCCCGTCTCACCTCCATTCCTCAACCGAGCACCCCACCCACCAACTCACAATCTAGATTGAGGCGTCGGAGTAAATCAACTAGATTCTCTTGAAAATAGCTTTAAAGTGGAAGCCGAAACGTCGAAATGTCTAAAAACGTCTAAAACGCAGTTCTATCTATATATATATATATATATATATATATATATATATATATATATATACATCACGTATTGGTACCATCAAATTATCTAAGAATTAATATAATTATTACGCTTTTACAATATGCAGAATTTACGATCAGTTTTAAATAGAGTGGCCTTACATAAAATCCACTCCAAAAGGGGCTTTTTACGAAACCGTAGCCTAATAGGGAACCGCACGAGAATTTACATCTACCCAAATATGACTGTACTGTTTACTTAGTAATTTGCTTAGTAAATAATGGGTTTTAAATTAAATGGGGTATGATACTTGTTGTGACATTATAAGGATAATTTATTTTCTTAGTTTTAGTCCCTAAATGCTATTTTAATTACTATAATGAATACACTATGTACGATGCAAAATTAGCAAAATATTCGGAGAATAATCAGAAAGACATCTTTAATTGTTTACTTACTACTACTGATTAAACAATTACTATCTAAATTAAGAAGTGCTTTAGTAATTATATCTTTGAAAGTTTGCTTATTTGTATTTGAAATTGAGGCTTAGCTTCATCAAAAATATAATATGATTCCGCCTTACTTACGCAAGTCGATGCAAAAGTTTTTGAAAATAATAAGACGCACATGCTCCTAGTGTATTAATGGATACATCCTTTAAATTACAGTATTTTTGCATATTGTGGAACAAATTTTGGAAATATATATGTCATTCAAAAATGATCTCATAAGACTCATTTTCGTAGACTTGAATGCCTTTATCAGATACTAAAATTAAATTTTATATAAAGGATGCTATTTTTGTATCCGGAATAACAAATAAAAACAAATAATTAACATTGAAAATGGTTTTATTGTTTTTTAAACTATTCTCCGCGGCCGATATACTTTTGCATAAGTTTGAACCTATTTTTATAGCACTTTTTCCTTTCCGATTGAAGTATCTCCAAAACATGCATTTTGAATGAATCAGTCGCTTCTTCTGGCCTTGGAAATCGTTGACCACGTAGGTCTTCATGGACGGAAACAAAAAGGACTCGTTAGCTGCTAAATTTGAACTGTTCGGCGGATGACTCATCAATTCGATGTTTTGACCAGTCAAATATTGAGTTATTGGGTCCGATGTGTGAAGGCACACGTTGTCATGGTGAAGAATGATCCTGCGTCGCTGGTTGTTTTTCTTATTTCTTCAAAGGCTTCTGACAAACTATTGGTTATGTATGTTACCATTAGTTCAGAATTGACAGTTCTTACGATTCTCTAGTGGCACTATAGCCACATGTTCATTTATACCAAAAAAACAGGCAACCATTTGCCCGAAGTGCGTGCTTCTAGCGCGAACAACTTTTGATGGGTTTGGCTCATTTTGAAAGACCCATACAGTCAACTACTGTTTACTTTCGGGCTCATACACATAGGTCTAAGATTCGTAACCAGTGTAGATGTTATACATGGCTTTTGACGTACCACAATTGTATTTTCTAATCCAACGCGTACAAATTTTTTTCACGACTAAATGTTCATGTAAAATCTTGTGTATGCTTGTCATACTGATACCCAATATCTTCTTTAAATTTGTCTGCGAGCGAACGACCGCTGCGATTGAATTCCCCAAACAAGTATTATACAGTGGTTTTAGATGGTGCTTTATCGCCATCGCGTGTTCTAGTTCGAAAGTTAAGTCTCGCTTTTCAACCTGAGAATCTGACTATATCTACATCTATAATATATATATATATATATATATATATATATATATATATATATATATATATATATATATATATATATATATATATATATATATATATACATATATATATATATTATACATATATACAATACGTGATGTATCATTGTAATATTTTACAAGTAAAAGAAAATGTTTGCCATACGAGTCGTGAACGTTTAAGTTTAAATACCGGTTCACGCATAGATTGCTTTGCTTAATATTTAAAATGCCGGGTTTGCCTCAGATTTAAAAAACACAGGAAATGGCCAGATAAATAAACAATGGTAGTTGGAGAGCTACGATTAACCATCGAGCTCGTTAATTATAATCAAATTATAAAACAAAGTAAGAATGGAGCTTCGAGTGAGGACTTCAATGCGAAGTGAACTATAACTGAGAATGCCAAATGATATTTTGGCGAAACATAGTGAGATTTCGTAGAATTAACGCATTGATACCTATGCACGGATATATATCTCAGTTATATAAAGATCAGAACCTGCCAGTCAAAGCCAGCAATGCTCACGGAAGAGCAAATGCCAGATATCCTTGTAGAAAAAGTGAGACAGACTGTAGAATCGATGAAAAACAATGAAAAAAACGTCAAAGCTCTTTACGTAAAATACTGATAAAATTATACTCAAAACGCCTCAAAGAACCAAAAGTACCCAACTTATGGAAAAATGCACAAGTGATTATTTTAAATAAAAAGGAGCATAGGAATGTTTAAAGAACTACCAGCCAGAAAGCCTTCTATCAGTAATGTATTAAGTTTTTATCAAGATAATATCTGAAAGAATATTCGAAAACTTAATGACTCACAACCAAGAGAGCAAGCAGGTCCCAGAAGTAAAATTAGTTCAAAGGATAACATACAAATTGTACAACAGGTCATAGAAATGCTTAAGGAATAAACTATGCCATTTTGCTTGGCTTTTGTCGACTATGAAAAAGCGTTTGACTCAATCTCAAACCAGGCCATAATGGATGCATTACTCAAACAAGGTGTAGACAAAGTCTATGTAAACCTATTACGATCGATATGATGAAGTTACAGCGATCGTTCACCTTGATAATCTTGAAGTTGGAATTACGGTAAAACCCGGTGTACGACAGGGTGACGCTATATCGTCTGTTCTTTTCTCAACCTGTCTTGAAGATGTATTCCGTAATTTTGATTAAGAACAGGATGGTATAAAGGTCAATGGTGCATACATAAGCCAACTTAAATTCGCAGATGATATCGTTCTCCTTTCATAAAATGCATAGAAGTTGTAAGGAAACATACTAGAGCCATAAAGGGCTGAAGAACAATTTGGCTTGCAAATATACATGAAGAAGAGTCAGGTTATGTTTAGTAAATTTGCTGAGGATAAAAAAAATCTATTGTAGGAAGGGATTTGGAGGTTGTGGATCACTACTTATATTTTGGCCAAATGATTTTAATGGAGGGAGGGGCACCCGAGAAGTGGCGTGTTAAATGTGGATGGTAAGCATTTCAAAAACTCAACATAGTGTTTAAGAACTCCCACTTTGCATGAAGAGAAAAGTATTAGATTAGTGAGTCCGGTGCGTTATGACATACAGAAGTAAAACCTGGACATTCACATTGCAATCGATTTAAAAACTTCGCGTAACTCAGACAGGAACGGAAGGATATATGCTTGATAGAAAACCCTACACCGGATCAAAGAACAAACGAAAGTATGTGACATCATTGGAAGGGTAAATGAATTGAAATGGAGGGGGGCAGGCCACATAGCTAGGCGATGGGATGACATATGCAACAAAGCAATCCTGGAAAGGATTCCGCTTGATCGCTAACGTTCAGGAAGGAGACTGAAAGCACGATGGATGGACAACATCACTAAGTATATTGGATCCGAAGGCCCAAATGGCAGAGGAAACTCAGGACCTTCAAGAGTTGGAAGCATGCACCTTCGTCCTGCAGTGGATGGATATGGGCTGTCGATGATTCATTTCAAAAAGTGCTATATTTTTCTTCTCCTTCGTTTTCAATGGTACAAAAGTAGGCTGCACAAGTCGTTATAAAAATCCACAGTGTCGTATTAAATGACCACCGGTGGAAGGGACGCGAACTAGCTCACTTGTAAACATCACGATAGATTATGTCCAATATATTTGTTGCCAACGTCCATGTCACCATAGACCATATCAAAATACACGATTATTTGTGTATTAAAAAACCTCAGGTCTAAATACTGCTCTTTATTCTATTCAGGAGCTAATTGATGATTTATCAATATAAATTGAGTATTTTTAGTTTTAGTTTGAAACTGAAAGGTTTCAATTCAATAGGTTATGTCATGACATGATAAGCTACTTCAAAAAAAGCTCATTTTATCAATACTACTCGTTTTAACAGCAACAGGTGAATTAAATAATGCAACAGAAGCAACTAAAATCAAAAAACTACTATATTGAGTTGTCCAGAAGTGGGTAGGGATTTTCCATTAGCGTATGTAAACAAAAATCTGTATTGGAATAGCAATGTTAATATACAAATTATTAATCATGTGGTATTTAGAATGGTACGGTATTGGTTGATATTTACAATGCTGCGTTTTTGCCTCATTTTGCTTTTTTCATTCCAAATAGACCAAGAACGCTGCCTAACCAAAAAACAAGATTTGTGTCATTTACGGAGAGGGTTCTGTAGGGGAGACCACGGTGCAAAAGTAGTTTGGTCGCTTTTATGGTAGAGTTTTTGACGAATCGAGACGGAGGTCATAAAAAAGCATTTATTTAATAAATATGTAAAGTAACTTAATAATTTTTAAAATATGACCTTCCTGCATCAATACACTGCTGCAAGCTGTATTGCCAGTCTTCATACGCCCCATGAAAGTCCGCAAATGCAAGGCTATTCAAGCACTCCGTCGAAGCCTTTTCGACTGCCTCAATCATCCCGAAACGATGTCCTTTCAGGCTCCTTTTGATCCGAGGGAACAAAATGTGTGGGGGAGACACCTCTGGACTATAAGGTGGTTGGGGCAGCGTTGCCACGTTGTGGTTGGCCAGTGTCTCGCTCACAATTAGCGACATCTGACTGGACGCGTTGTCATGATGGTGCATCCAAGAATCGGCAATCTTTCATCGGACGCGGCGAACTCTCATTCTCAAACGTTGGAGCACTTCTGCATTAACTGTTGTTGACTGTTTGGCCAGCGGACACAAACTCCCTGTGGACCACACCTTTTATATCAAAAAGACAATGAGTATCGATTTCACTCTTGATTTGTTCATACGAGCTTTTTTGGTCGAGGATATGCGTTTGTGTATCACTCAGAACTTTGCCTTTTGGTATCCGGATCGTACTCAAAGATCGAAGTTTCGTCACCGGTGTTGTCGGTCGGTTATCACTGTGTTCAGAACATTTGGATCGGTCCCCAAACGTTCCAACAGTTCACGGCAAATCGTCACAAGGTGTTTCTTCTGATCGTTTGACAAAACCTCCGAGCACAACTTTCGCATTTACAAATCATCGGATTGGACATTTGGTCACTTGATTGGATCACTTGATTGGACATTTCTGCGCGTTGTTCGCCTTCGACGTATTCCCGGCCTCCTTTGAAGTTTTATGCCGCTCAGAAACACGTGTTCTGGACATGACTTCGTCCTTGTAAGCCTGACGGATATTGTGAAAAGTCTCCATAGCGGATTTGTTCAATTTTATGCAAAATTTGATGGCACATCACTGCCCCATGTTTTCTTGCATTTTGACTCTCGACGCGAACTTAAAACACGCGTTCACTTTTTGCAGGATCTGCGCACTACGCATTTATTGGACTAACCCTGTATGTAGAGAATTTTTAAGAGAAAGAGAAAAGCAATAGTCCATAATGCTTTTCTACCAAAAAATGCCATCTTTATTACCAAAAAATATCAACACGTTGTTTTTCACCTCTTCTTCCCATCTAAAATTAACACCGAAGGTTTCTATAGAAGGATTGATAACCGATATTATTGAATAAATTTATTTAATTCGGATTTTTACTATTTTATCGAAAAAAAAATCCTTTTGTTCATAGTTAAAAATTGAAGGTACTTTGCGAGTACTCCAAAAACAACGTAATATAGATGTTATAGCGTTTTAATTAATATTTTGACAAGCTTCAATGGTTGGCTTCCAACGGTTTAATCATCGAACATAAATCCAAGTCGAAAGCTTTGGCGAGCACCATTTGCAGTTCTTTTTCGTTCTATTGCGTCGAGTTTTTTTTTTTTCAGCCTCGGCGCTCGATTGTTTCGGATTCCGCAGCCACCCACTTTCCGAACAGAAACAATAGAACGTCGGCTACCGTCCTGCCGCATTATCTTTGATCGTTCCGATGACCATATTTAAACTTATTTTTTACTAGGATATAACTCGCCTCAGATCTCACCAAAGATATGCTTCGAAGAACATATTGTCTAAGAATTTCCGAGGTTAAGCAACGTTTTGCAGGCTGATATTAAAGTCATGCCTTAAACCGATGTTTTATATACCAAAAAAACAAAAATACTAAAACACCGGCCTCGAAATATCAGAATAATTTTTGAAGGCATTTTTTTACTCAAATATTAGTTAAATTTATGTCGCCTTTCTTTATTTTCCCGAGAAAGAATATGCAAAGCTGTTTCATGTGTAATGTATCATCAGGAAGTGATGCCGCCTGCAATTAATATGGCTGGATGTAGCAGAAAGAATTTGTCAAATATATGAAGCATTTTATCAAACACAGCCGCTCATCACTTATCTATTGAAGCAATTGACTTGGCATTGGAAAACGGCGTTCATATGATTTCTTTTCCACCTCATTGTTCTCACAAAATGCAACCATTGGATGTTTCAGTTTATGGTCCAAACAAGGCATACTACAAGACCGAATGTAGTAGTTGGCAAAAATCGAATGTTGGAAAGGCATTCGATATTTGACACATCCCTGAACTCGTTTACAAAACTCTGGATTTAGCCTTGACTCCAAAACGAAAACGGACATCCTTTGTGTAAATGCTACTACGGCGCATTATTTTAATAGATGTTGCTGTACATGAAAGTGAAAAGTCCTCAACACCACCTGCCCAACAACAATCATTGTCATGTTCGTCAAGTCTTTCCTCAGTTTTGTCTAGAGTTAGATCAGTTAGATCAGCAACTTCGTGAGCCTAAGCCAATGAAAAACACCATTCTCACTTCACCAGAAAATGTTGCCGTGTTTGAAGAAAAGCGAAGGAAGAAGGAAGACAGTGCAAAGAAGTGACAAAAATCAACACAACAACGCAGCCAAACGAGTGCGAAAGTCATCTTCGCCATTATCGACGGATGTTGATTTTTGTACGATTTGCATGAAAAATTTGCCAGCCAAATTAACTCGCGACAATTCCGACAATCTAACAAGCGCCAGCGACCATTTCATATGAAATGTATAAATATTACTCGCACTCATACTATACCTGCCAAAATTTCGACTCCAACGAAGGCTATCATGTATTTGATTTTCTTTATTCTGTTTTCCATAGCCTTTTAAATAAATAAATCGACTATAAATGTTGAAAATATTGCGTTATTATTTGACTTTTTGATCCCTTTTGTGCATTTCCATAACTGTCTCAACCTACGGACCACCATTTTTTTTGCCATTTTGGCGTGGCACTCGTTTCCATTTTTTTTGGCCATTCACGTGTTCAAAAAATTGACAATAACTTTTTTATTTTTGATCCAACTTAACGGACTCCCTTACATTAACTAATTATTTTCAAATAATTTTAGGCTGATTGAATATGCTACTGAAATTTATTGAGATAAAAATCCAAACTAGGAAGTAATTACATAAAGCAATGAGATTAAATAAAAAAAATGTTTTATTCAATTAAAATTTTAATTCTACGATGTTTCCTTCAAAGTTTTTTCTTCGGAAAGCTACAAAGCGTTGGAGATGATTTGTCCACTTTTCATGGCAGTACTGGAACTGAGACACTGCCTCAGCTTGTCGGTTACGACCTTTGAATGTTCCAAAATGATGTTCCTTGCCGTAAATTTTCAATATTGGGAAAAGGAAAAAGTCACAAAGTCTCGCGAATAAGGATGCTGCGGAGGTAGGGTCATATTTTTACTTGCCAAAAACTATATTAATCGAAATCGCTCTATGAGAAGACGCATTATCGTGATGCAGCACCCAGGTGCTCCTGATGTTCAGCCTTACACAAATGATCCTTTTTGGTAGTCTTTCAATGAATTCTCGACAAAAATTCTGGTTTACCGTTTCACCTTGAGACACAAATTCCTTATGCACAATCCCCTGGCTATCAAAAAAACAAATCAGCATACTTTTCATCTTTTATTTGTTTATTCTGCAATTTTTGGCCATGGTGAGGATGATCGTGAACCAACAATCAGAACGCATACGATTATGGGAAGATTTTTATCACGTCTTGCAGTTTAAGATCTTTCACAGCGAGGTTCATCTTCAATCGAGTCTCGGTCTTTTGAGAATACCTTAAATCATCAGATCAAAACTAAAATCACTGTTTCCATAGGTTTGTTAAAATTTTACAAAAAAATTTCGTCGTACTATGCCAAAGTCTGAAGAAAAGTTGATAGCGCATCGTTGCTCGAAATTATTGCCACTAATTTTCAGAATGCACTAGAAAAATCCGGTTTATCACGAAAAGAATTGCTACGGACCACCAAGTGACTTTAGGAATTTTAAACTAGTACTAAAGTCAATTGTGTTGGTAAATCGATCGCTACGCTACCACTCTCGTTTCTTTAATTGCCGTTCTCTTATATGATATACTTCAATCATTTATAGGCAAATTATTGAATTTCACGCCAGTATTAATTATACAGGCCAACAAATTTAAACATTTTTGAGGTAACCTTGATAAAAATATTTGTATGCATTTTGCATACCTATGCATTTTTTAGTCCTAAATATGGAAACGATAAGCTAATTATTGTAACACGTACATTTTTTGTTACAGGGGGTCGGTGGAGGGAAAAAAAGGAGATGACATATTTTTAAAATCTAATATTTATTTAATACAAAGATATAAATCATAAACATGTAAGCCCGTAAAACGTTAAATATATGTAAAAACATTACTAAACATTTTTTATGTTTGAAATACCAGATTCAAAAGAAGTTCTATGAAGCCAATCTTTCCTACTGTAATGTTCTTTTGTTGCCCTACTGTCCCATAGACACAAAAAACAGCAATACTTTGTACGAAAGTACTCCATACCCTTGTACTCCAAAGTCAGATACAAATAATTTTCATGAGCACATGCTATAAAGGAGAAGCAGGTTCTTGAAAATGAGACGTGCTAAGCCATTTCTATGAAAACGTGTTTTAATACTACTTAAATTAAACGCAAAAAGATCATTCTCATCAATTCTACAAAAATCATGTCGACTTGTGCTATAAATAAAAGAACTATGAGAACTATGAAGACTTAGGTCTACATTTTCAATATATAAAAAAATAACAAGAAAATTCAGATACAAAAATACAGTTTTCTTTTCAGTTAAATATGGTAATTATTGTTCTTAAGAACAAATCTATTTAAGGACAATGGAATCCAACACGATCTTATTCAGGTTTTTGTTGTTCTGTCGAAGCAAAGAGGTGTGCCAATAATAATTTTCATGCCATTCTGGAGAGCCTGTTTCGTTTAGCAACATGTTTGTCACATATCCGCAGCCTAATCATTGGTTTGGCTTGTCGTCATTATTGAAGTACACCCATGTTGACATTAAAATGTTCCTGCTACCAACTTTTTATCAGCTTCCGACTAGTGTTAAACAACATGATATAAAGGTAAATTTTATTTATACTTCTCGATAGCGTCTTTCTTAACGTCTTCAATGCAGATCTGTGTTTCGGTAAACTTGTAAATGTTGTTCCTTTATCTTCAACTCAACTTTGCCAATGCGGGGTGTAAGGGAAATAACTTTCGTAAATTTAACCAACGATTCTTTACATTATTTGAATAGAAAGTTTTTTTATATCATGTGTCCAATATTTTTGCAATTGCCAACATCGCTAATTGATAGAAAAATTATTATTTTTTGTTTCAGTGTCTATTTTATTGCCTATAAGGTATTGTTTAAAAATAAAAAGTAATGTTTTTATAACCATTTATTCCGTTTTAGTGTAAATTTGGTTTGATTTTTTTACAAAAAAAAAGATAACTTACACATGTATGCCATTTAATGTCAAAGTTGAAATTACTAGCACTAATTTTGCACACCATAGCACCGTTTTAAATGATTCACGTTACAGTAAGTAACCCATAATTAATAGTTTTATTAAGTTAAATGTTCAAAATGTCCATCATTCGAGTCTATGCAAGTCTGTCACCGTTCTAGCCTATTTTCAGAAAGTCCAGGTATATTTCTAATATGGATGCTGCTTCTCTTTAAATAGGAAGCATATCGTAATATTCGCGTACAGAATACAATTTAGGTGATAAATAGAATTTATATACAGAAACTGAAAATTTTTTGTCACTAATACGTGGGCACTATCTCAATTAATCAACACGCTGTTGCCACTTTCATTCTTCATTTTTTGATGATGTATAAAAATGTTGATTAGTTTATTTGTAGTTTATACCTTAAATAATAACCAATTATTATTTGCTAAATATTCTTTTACACATATTTGTTCAAAATGACAATTATAGCTTTTTGATTTACGATTTAATAAATTTACAATTTTTCGATAGTAAAATCTACGAAAGTATTTCCCTTACACCGTGTATATACGTTGTTTTTTTGTTAATTATTTTAATTATAAAAAGTACATTTTTTTATTGTCTAATGCTATACACAGTAAAAAATGTTGCATCAATTTTAACACAAATCTCGTGTGAAAAAACGACTAACACAATTTTTATATCATTTAAACATAAATGCTTTGTGTCAACCACGTAACACAAATTAACGTTAAAAGTAACTAAAAATTTTGACACATTTAAATTATAAATGTGTACAATAAATGATGAAATGATGATGATGAAAATGATGAATAAGATGATGAATGTACAATGAATGATGAAATGATAAATGATCCACTTTATTGCTATATATTTAAAAATAATGTAACTACTTGTTGCGTTTCGATTGTTATTGATATTTTAATAGAATTTGTATAGGGCCACGATGAACATATAAACACATATGTATATTGTATGCAATGAAGATAGCGTTATGCTTCCTGCGTAAAAACTATAGGTGGGAGGGAATCTTCAATAGATGACAAGTGTAAAATCAACATAATTTTGTGTTAATTTTATAGTGATACATTTAAAGGGTTTCTATTGAACAAAATAACATTTTTTATGTTAAAAAATAAAGCGAACGAACAGCACAATCGTATTGCGTCAAATCAACACACAAAAGTGTTAGATATTTAATACAAACATTTTAACATAGACTTTTTTGACGCAATGACGGAAATTTTTTTGCTGTGTAGTATAATATGTTACAAAAAAACAACTCACGAACATGGTATTTAAAACAAACACTGCAAATGACTCACCTTTCTATAAATATAATACCTTAATTTTGAATTGCAAATATTAATTTAGAAATGAATTTTAGTTCAACCCATTGATTATCAACAAAACCATTGATATTAATGAATAATGAGTACTACCTCCACCGGAGAGTAGAACCACACCTAAAATCAGAAAAATATTATTCTATTGAATGCAAATCTGCGTTCTAAAAGGTATATATTTTTAAAGCTGAGTATTTAAACATGAAAATATATGTCCATATTCTGGAAGCTTAATGAATATGACAAAAAGATGATTAAAGCAGTTTCGAAAATTAATTCTACTAATACAACTTTAGCATTTTTTATGCATGTATATATTATCGCTGGCCATAGTGTAATTGAACCAAACCAAATTGAAAATACAAATAAAAAGTGCAAGGTCATAACTGTGGATCGAAAGACATAGATCATCTCACAGTGAAAAATAAATTACAAGGAAGTACAATTACAAGGAAAAGTACGGTTAGGTGTGTTAAGGGAAAAACACGAAACATAACAAATAAAAAGGGCGAAGAAAAGTGTTGACGAAAAAGAAAACGAAGTCAAGAGAATTTTTTCTTGAAGTTTTAAAGCCCATGAAAAGGAAGATTTCAATTAAAAATTGTTTGCTACAAAGATAAAAATATAGAGTTTCTGGCGGGAATGGAAGATGATGGAATTACCGGGTTGGAAAGATGGAAAGACTTTTTTGAAAAATTATTAAATGTGGAAAGTGAGTCGAGAAGAGGGGTGGGTGAGTTAGTAAGAAGGGGCGTAACATCGACCAACTATAAATCCATTTAAGACCTAAGTTGAGGTAATAAATAATATAGTCCTGAAAACAACGGAATAACGGCAGAATTAATGAAATATTGAGGACAAAGTTTGTTTAATAGAGAAGCTACGGAATCTGATATGGAAGAGTTACAGAGCACGGAAAAAGTATCAAGAGAATGGGTTCAATGCATAATTTATCCACTATACAAAAAATGTAATAAAAGTAACTACCATAAGCTTATGGTAGATGCAATTTTTCTCCTAAATGTAATATATGAGATAATTGCTTAATGATTAAATTAATTAAAAGAAAAAAAATATAGAACAGAAAACAAGATCATACAAAATCACAACAAGGAATACCTCTGCAGATTTAGAATGAAGCGAGGCACCATTGATCAAGTTTTTTATATTCAATTACGAAAAGCGAACGGTGGAATTTCTTACAGATGTTTAACAAGTATTTGTAAGAGTTTTACAAAGTCCTCGGTGAACTGGAAGTAAGCGGTATATTGATATAGTGGTCTGTTATAAAAACAACGATTCCTAAACAGGACACAGGACACACTTTAATTTAGTAACCATGAGAAATGTGCAAGTGCGAATTCAATCAAGCATTGGGTGTGGAAGTTTAAAGAGGCTGGAAACGGAATGCCGGATAAATCTGGGTCTAAAAGGACATCAAGAAAGAGCATGAATGTTAACCGCATGTGCTGAACGACTCCGCACAGCTTCTCTACATTTGCACAGATCCACGATCCATCGCATTATTCGCAAAAATGGACATTTCCGCCCCTACAAAATTGTTATTGTGCAAGAGATGAAGGCCGATCGATGATCCATCTAAACGAGTCGAATTCTACAGGACAATGAATCTGATGAGTCGAATTTCCACACCAAATGCCAGGTTAATAAACAAAATTGTCGGTATTGGGCCGACAATCCGCTGGAACTGCACCAGAAACCATTACACTCCCCTAAGATTGTTGTTTGGGCTCCCAGCCATATAAAAGCGAATCTTTATCGGTCCTTACTTTTTTTAGGATAACCGTGGTCGCGTTCAGACTGCTAATTCCGATCATTATTGCCATATGATCCGGATTTGTTTGGCTCCAGAAATGCAAAACTCAACTGGCTACAACCGCAACACATTTTTCCAACAAGATGGAGCATCTTCCCACATAACGAATAATTCTTTAGCAGCGGTTCACGATTTATTCCGTAAAAGTGTGATTAGTCGCCGAGGGGATATCAACTGGCCACCGAGGAGTCCAGATTTAACACCTGCTGATTTTTCCCAAGTGGCTACTTAGAAAGCAAGGTTTTCAACCCATTACCATCCAACTTAAATGTTTTAAAGCAAATAATAACAGAGTAAATCCACACGATTCCAAGAGCAATATTTCAGCGAGTGATTGAAAATTTCAGTTCCAGCCTCAATGGGTGTGAAGATGCGGATGGTGTGCATTTACGGATGGTTGTTTTTCATAAATGAAAATTCAGAGATTTGAGATTTTGGCGAAACGTCGTGACCATTCACAGAAGGAACGATTCCATACTAGGAATGATTTAGGAACATTATCTACCATCCGTGAACATTTTTGATGTAACATATATCTATTATTAATATAGTTCTTTATAAATAGAAAATAAAAACATTATTTTCCTGTACCAAATAGTTAATATCCCAAAAAATATTAAGACAAGATAGTACCTACAACAATTTATTGTTCTTGAGATAGATAAGCTTCGTATTAAATCAGCTAGAAATAGTGTAGTATATATATATATATATATATATATATATATATATATATATATATATATATATATATATATATATATATATGAATGCTTTTGTTGGTTGCTTGACCCTTGATGACATATGTGGACTGGATGACATATGTTTCGTCTCTCGAGGTTCAGACCATTTAGGCGGAGACGCAAGTGGTGTTCCACATGAGATTGTGGAACCCAACGGTTGGGTGTGTGATAGCACTCAGTTACTGCTTTCTCATTGGACGCAATTCAAGAAAATCTAACACTATATATATATATATATATATATATATATATATATATATATATATATATATATATATATATATATATATATATATATATATATATATATACCCTGGTGACCAACTAATTAGAAACACCCTCTATAAAAATGAATGTTCATGAATATTCATTTCTAAAAAGAGATAGTTCTGTAGTTTGTGGAATTTTTATGTCATCCCCTCATAAGCAATAAATATTTTGGTTATTGTTCTCAAATGAAAAATGCAAGGAATGCAAAACAAACATAATTGTTAGTGATAATACAACTAGCCATATGGTTAGAAATGGCAGGCAAGCGCTTATTGCTTTAAAGCAGCGAAATTGGAGCTATAGAAAAATAGAGCTCTAAAACACTTCAAAAACCATGGGACACACAAAAATATATCATGAAAGAAAAATCACGGAAAACAAATCAAAAAACGGACAAAGTTATTGTCCAAATGACTAAAAAGAACCCGTTCATTATTTCCGTACAAATCAAGAAACAACTTTCTCCAGAAATAAAAGTATCTTCGAGGACCATCAAAAGACGTCTCAATGGACTGAAGTTGTTTGCTAGAGTATCCCGAAAAAAATCACTTTTAAAAAAGAAAAATTGCCAAGCTGGGTTAAAATTTGCTAGGAAGCATATTAGCTGGAGCATAATTAACTAGAAGTAGGTGTTGTCGAACGAAACAAAGATAAACCGTATGGGAAGTGATGGTAGATTATTTATAAGGCGGCCAAAATGTACAGAAAATTATTCTAGATATACAACAAGCTCTTTAAAACATGGCGGAGAAAATATAAAACTTTGCGGTATGAAAATTGGCGGTATCCTTGACCAAGCAAAATACTGTCCATCTTGCGGACGAAAATTTGCCCATGACTTGGGTCTTGAGTCAGCAGGATAACGGCCTCAAGCATACTACCAACTCTGTGAAAAAAAAGGTTCCGCGATAATAATGTGACAGTAATAGAATAACCGTCATGCAGCCATGACCTTAACCCTATTGAAAACCTTTGAATGATACTACGGGACAAACAATTAAAAATTCGAAATAAGGGAAAAACGAAACGAAATAAGCGAAATAGTACAGCAAGCATGGAAATCATATATTACGTAATCGTACTAGACGAGTAGAGTCGATTGCGAGGAGATGTAGGGCTGTAATCGCAAAATATTAAAATTAATATTAACATTTAAAACATTTAGAATTAATTTATTTCTATTTATTATTTATTATTTATTTATTTTATTGGAGGTATGTATGTTTTGCTTCTTCGATACTACTAATTCGCATCGATACTACTAATCACTACTACTGATATTTATTACGAAGAAAAAAAACAATGTGGTTAATCTGCAGTGATATATAATCAATGCCAATCAATACACATGAAGAGCAAAAACTTCTGTTTACTACAGTGAAAGTATAGACGAAGTTAAAAACACCACCATATAAATGAACCATCACTATAAAATAGAACTATAAAAAGTTTAAAAAATAAAATATGCCCGAAAATTTGAAATTGAATTCTTTGATGATGTTATGATTTCATAGTAATTATTGAAAACAATTCATATTTATTTACTAAATATGAATAGTAGTTTCTAAAATTAAAAATGTAATAGTTTCATGCTTACTGTAAGTTAATTGTTAACGTAAGATCAATAAATTCCAATTTAAAGGAGATTTGATGTCAATTATTATTAACATTCACTTTTCAAGCTCTATAACTCAAAAACTGTTGGTCGGACACCGTTTGCTCAAAGGAACATTTTGTAGCAAAATTAATGCCTTACAAAAGCTGTATACTATTTTCTTCCAAAAAAGAGGTAATACCGAAAAATCGAGTTAAAACCGAAAAAAAAAATTTTCGTTTTAGTTATATGGGAAATCGAATTTATAATATTTAAATAAAGATATTTATGTAAGTTGTACGTATAAAGCTTGTTTGGAGTCGTATTGTTTTAAGATATGCTAAAGAATAGTGTTCTTTTTGAGTCAAACATGTATTTATAAACGGCCATACCATGTTTTTACAATTTAGGAAAAATCTTTCGTACTAATACAAGTTTCTAAACGTCAGATCTGTCAGATGCACTGCGCCCTAATAGGTGATACAATCTATTAGGCCTGACGGAAGGTTAAAATGATTTACACCTTCGGTTGTTAGGGCTGTTGAGCTCCGTTTTTTACCTAGATCTCTTTTATTATTTGGCTTTGTCGTTGTGCAACCTCCTCGGATATTTCTTGTCAACATTTTTATCAATTTTAATTGTGTCTCCTTATTTTACTTTCTGAAAAGCTTTTATTGAAAGTTTCATATTGAATTATATTTTATTCTTATTTGCCACTAAACATTATTTTATCTCCGTTTATTCAGCAATTTGTCCAATAAGAGCAATAAATCTATAGGAGTGACAAAATAAGACAGGTATAGACTGGTTCCAATGGACTACTTACTTATATTAACCTAACAGATAACAGAAACAGAAAAATATATTGACAATAAAGAGTAAGAAGTTTCTAAATAAGTATTCTTATTTCTTCACATTAATTAACCATTTGATTGGCCAATGTGTTCGGGTGCACTTTTATTATGTTATGATATATTTTACAAATTTCGGAAGTCACTTTCTTGATAAAGGAAATTTGCATATCAGGATATATGATTCTTTTGGCGACATATGACAATGGAACATATAACTTTATTTTCGAAACACTGTAATATTTCAATATTGCTGTTGCTTGCAGTATTCCAAACTTGAATTATGTAGCACCGTATCGGCTTAATAATGAGCCTTACAGAAGCAATGGCTTGTTGAGTGGAAATAATAGAGACCTGAGGCCAATAAGCAAATATATCCAATTATACTTAATTTTTAACTTTAAGTTTGTTAAAGATATGCTGTTTCTACATAAGTCTTCTGCGAAAGTACGTACAAAGATACTTGTCATCATTGACGCTGGAAAGTAATTAGTGATTGATCTGCACAGGTGAGCACGATTATTTACGTAACGTGCTGTGATATGTGTAGACTTTTGTTCGTTGATTCGGATACGCCATTTCTTAATTTATTTTTAAATTTAACATAGATTAGTCTAGAAATTCGTCGATAGTAGTTTTGAATCTGCATATGAAAACAAGATTGCAATGTCGTCAATGTACTTAGTTGAAATTGTAACTGTTGAAATGGATATAACCGTCATATATAATAGATACAATAAAGTCGCTAATAGACTTTCTTGCAAAACACCGGATTTAATAGGATAAACATCAAACATTTTGTTGTATTATTTTATAAGGAAATACCTATGGTAATTCATTTTCCCTTCAACCATAATGTGTTTTAGCCTTTTTGCATAAATGTTTTCAAATATTTTAATAGCATAGGAAGGAAGTAAACTTATAAGGTCTGTATGATCTTCTTTTGTCAGGCTACTGAAATCCGTCAAGATATTTTATTTAAAGTTGTTACAATTCGAAAACGAAAGTATATAGAACTAAGTATCTATGCAAAAATGCATATTTTATATGAGGCTTGTTTATGTGTTAGTTGCAAACTTACATAACTGTTCCCGAAAAATGATGTTACAAAAGTCTTAAGCCCCCCTGTTCCTATTACACTCTATCACATTTTATGGATCCCACTCTTAAAATGTGACGCAATTATTAGATTACCCCTAAATTAGAAAAAAAATATTCATTAAGAAGTTATTGACCATTAAAGTTCATTTTCTTGTGAAGTAAACCATATTACTATCTAAATATCCTAATGCTTACTTTTCGAATCTACAACGGATAAAAAATTGGTAAAATAATATTTTAGTGCACACTAAAAATAAAATAATGGTAATATTCCTGTCGCCCAAACAAAAAGCACGCAATATTCGTTCAATATCGAATCAAGCAGTTCCTCTTTCTTCCAAACGAGCCCATTTTGAAAACAAAACCAACTCTGTCAAAGCGAAGTTTCCTCATAAAAGGAAATCTTTTTACAATGGAAAGGACAAATCGAGTCCCCATTCCACATATACACACGCTCGCGCATCCCAAATCTCGCCTCGTTTTTTCCCTTTTTTTTGATTTATCGCATCGCAAAAAGCATACGCCACCATCTCTGAATCCAGCTCACCTCCCCCAACCCCGAAACGATCCCCATCACGACAGTCTAACAAATACGACTCCTGTCACGTGATACTTCATCTCCCACTTCTGCCATATTTCCTTCCATCTCTGTGTAGCGACGAGAATTTTTCATTCTTTCTGTATTTTTCCTTTGTGCGACGTTGGCGGGATATGAGGATTGGGTTTTTTCTCTCCTCTGAAAATAATTTATAAATAGTGCAGAGACCTGGTGGCTGCTGTCGCCTAGGCGGACGGGCAGAAAGCAATGGGAACAGGGCTCTGAAAATTAGGAAACCGTAACACGTCCGTGGTAAATTTCTGCAAAAGGACATTATTTATTTTCTTTTGTCGCAATGTTGCCGTCCATTCAAACAAAAAAGCGAAAAACGGAATAAGTTAACGAGGTTATTCTTTTGCTTGGTATTGTCCTTTCTTCATTTGTTAAAGTAATATATTGTGTTTTTGGATAAATATATTTATATATTATTATTTTTAATATATTAACAATTTTAACTAGGGGTAGGCGGTAGACTTTTAATTAGGGGCAGGTCTACTCAGGGACGCAACCCTACACATACCAGTCTTGCCTCTCTCGCACTTTCTAATAGTAGGAAGGAAACATGTCCCAATCCTGCAAAGGACGATGGGAAATGTGTTAAGCGGTGGCGCCATCTCAAGCGTATCCAAAAAAACTGAAAAAATAACTTACAACTTTATAATTATCAGAAATTAATGACAATAATTTCAATACAATTTTTAAACAAAAAAAATATAGCAATGGTGAGGATTTGAATCTCAAACTGTTAATCGGCACGCCATAAAAAGTTTATATTGAAGCCTGGGACACACGTGAGATGGCGCCACCGGTTGACACATTTTCCATCGTCCCTTGTAGAATTGGAAAACTTTCTTATATATTATCTTAATCCTACCCATATTCCTACCATTTTTCAACCCGTCTAATCATCGAAGAAGATTATAGCTAAAAAAACCCTTACAAGCAAAGGGCGAATATCGAAAACAATGGATTTGGTCTCCAGATGGGTAAATCCCACCCCTCCGAAGATAAATTAACACGACTACTACAATGCTGGAACTTTGTTCTCGAGGGACCTTGGAAATATAAAAGAGATAAAAAGCATCAGTCCAAGAATCATGTACTTTATATTAATACTAAACACAAAATACAGTTTAAAAATTATCCAGGTTCACGCCCCAACATCAGAGTCCGATGATGAGGATGTGGAGCCCTTGTACGATGACCTTGAAAAGTAAGAAAGCCCAAACCATTACATTTCCAATTTTAATGCAAAAATAAGGAAGGGGCAAGATGGCGCGGAAAGTTCACTCGGTTATTATGGTTATGGAGAGAGAAATGAGAGATGTGGTGGATTGTTGAACTATTTAAAACAACACAACCTTTTCACGATGAATTTCTTGTTTAACAAAAAAACCACAAAATAAATGGACGTGGATAAGCCCCAACTTCTTGTGGCAAACACAAGAATGAAATTGACATTATGATCACAAATATGAAAAAAAAATTGTCCATGACATCTTGGTAATTAACAACTGCCAACGATCACCGAATGATGAAAACTAAGCTAGCCCTAAACATGAAGAAAGAAATAATGAAACTCATAGCCAAGACCAAGTACAGAAAGTGGGTATCACCTGAGAACGTGAAATTTTACCAAAATAAAATAGAAGAGAAATTAGAAAGAATAAGACACATGGAAAATGAAAATTTAAGTATTTAAGTACTTTAAGTAAATAGAAAGAATAGCAAGAAGAAAAACGAAGGGATAAACCAAAACTCCAAAGAGCTTATATAGGAGAGAAACGAGTTAAAGAAAAAAAATCGGAATAAACGATCCAGGACTACGACAGTTAAATAAAAAAAAATCGAAAGCTGTGAGAAAGGATATAAGAAAGTTTAACCCCGAAAACGTAAATAATATCACAGAATTTATTCCTTTCTAGCCTAATAGTTCTCAGACGAAAAATTTCTCAAGGCAAGAAAAACATTTGTAAGCTGGTGGACAAGAGGTAAGGTAAGAACAAGGCAATGTCAAAACTAACCGAGAAGAAATTATAAAAATGGTAGAAATGTTTTATGTCGAGCTATATAAACAACAAATAAGACGAACCTTAGATAACCAAATTATCAGAGTAAATCAAGGATCAGAGGACATCCTAGATATCACCCTGGCAAAGTTTACGTTACGAGCACTATCTGAGATGAAAAACAACAAATCCCCCGGAGATGATGGAATAGTCACAGAAGATATCAAAATGGGACTATTACAAACTATTACAAGTATTAAGAATTATTTTTAATGAAGTATTGATGAATGCCTTTCAAAGGGAACAAACTTTCAAAACATCACCCCAACAGAACAATGCACTGATATTACTACTACATAAGAGGGGAGACCTAGCAAATATCGAAAACTACCGACCTGTCAGTCTCTTATCACACATATGATATACAAGTTGTTTACCAGGATCATCATAAATCAACTAGGCAATAAGCTAAATTCATACCAGCCGCGAGAACAAACTAGCTTCAGGACAGGCTATGCCACTAATGATCACCTCCAAGTATTGAAAAGCCTCATAGATAGGTCAATGGAGTATAATAAACCTCGAGTGCTTATCTTTATAGATTACGAGAAAGCATTTGACACAGTGGATCAGTACATGATGTTAACAGCTCTATCAGATTGACCACAGCTACACTGCACTCATTAAACATATTTATGAAAACGCCACTGCAAATGTTCGACTCCACGATAATACAGACAAATTTGATATAGAAAAAGGTGTTCGCCAAGACGACACCATTTCACCAAAACTTTTCAATACTTTACTTAGATATGCAAATGTGCAAAATAATAGATGTGCAAACAAACACGATGTGATGGTTTAGGGGTGAACATAAACGGTGAAAACCTCAACTAGTTAATAGCCTACCGTCTGGATGATGATAGTTTGATGTTAAGACATCTCAACAAAGTCTCCAAGAAAATGGAACTCAAAATCAACTATGCAAAAAGTTAAATTATTAATAACCTGGTACTTGGCGGAGGCGTCTAAATCGATAACATCAGAGTAGACGAAACTACACCTTTTAAGTATTTGAGACACGAGATTCTTATCAGTGGAGACAATAAAACTTGTGAAGTGTCCAGAAGAATCGGACTTGCCTGAGCTGCTTTCCAAAATCTGAGATATATATTAAAGTCAGAATTGGTGGCTTGTTTGAGAAGTAAACTTTTCAACTAGTGTGTCGTTCCAGTCCTCACATATGGTGCAGAGACTTCAACAATGACACAACAGAAAGTTAGAAAGATACGGGTAACACAACTAGCTATGGAACTGACAATGCTGGGAGTTTCTTTTAGAGATCGAATATCATATACAGGAATATGCAAACGAACGAAAGTGACTGATGCCATAGATAGAATAGCGATGTTGAAGTAGAACTGTGCGTGTCATGTTACGAGAGCGGTTGATGACAGGTGGACAAAAAGAATCTCCTCGAATGGAGACCAAGATCGGAAGCCTTCAGAAACAGAGGACGTCACCCCATCAGATGAACTGATGACCTAAAAAGCATCAAAGCAAACTAGGTGCAGGCGGCGCAGGATCGAATACAGTAGAAGCTCTTAAGGAAGGCCTACATCCAGTAGTGGACTGCAATAGGCTGATGATGTATGAAAAGATGGAACAATTCTAACATTGAACTTTGAAATATTGCCCATTATAAATAATTACCCAATAAGAGTGTATTAACTTTTCTTAAGTTATCAATAATAAATAATGGCATATTAAACATAATGTAATTCAAATCTCCTCCTCGACTTCGCCTGGTGGTTTTCATTCTGAAGACAGAATTTTCTATTAATTGTTTACACATACCGCGT
The DNA here is from genome assembly GCA_031761425.1 of Cosmopolites sordidus. Lineage (NCBI taxonomy): Eukaryota > Metazoa > Arthropoda > Insecta > Coleoptera > Curculionidae > Cosmopolites > Cosmopolites sordidus. Next base: position 247,472 of record JARFXV010000886.1, on the reverse strand, counting down.
GGTATATTTGCAATGGTGGCCTGAATGTTTCGTTTAAGGACAAGAATTGTTCGGGGTTTGTTTCAGTATGCTAGAGATTTATCATAAACCCACAATAAAATTCCAAGGCGGTGATATCTCATAATCGCGGTCGCCAGTTGACATTACCATTGCGCGAAATAACACGTCCAGGAAATTTTTCTAGCAATAAATCAATTATTTAGCGGAATTCGTTTAACAAATCGGAACGTCTTGTTGAAGCTCAAACATATTCAGTTAACATAGTCCTATAGCTTTTACCTTAATAATAACACGATTCTCATAATCGTCTTCAAAAAAATAAGAACTTATCACACTTTCAGCCCAAAAACCGCACCAACCAGTGACTTTCTGAGGATGAAGAAATAATTTTGAATCATTTGAGGATTTTTATCACCTCAAATCTTGCAATTATATATGTTCGCCAGATTTGTTAATCAGTTAAGCCAGAAGGGGGTTTCGTCCGAAAAGATTATTTTTTTCGCCTGGGTCGCCGTAAAACTGCTCTAAAGCCAGATTCTACGTGCTGTTGCATCTTGTGTATTACCGTGGTGAATTGATACAATGTACTAAGCACACCAGTCTATGAATTATATTTATATTTCAAATATTGTTGCCGATATTAACGTTTCAAAGTTCTGACACTCTTGTTGGAAAACTAATTAAAATTAGTTATGTACAGAAGTTATTGATGTTCTGTTTGGTTGTGTTGAAGCTGTGGAATTATTATCCCATTTAAAAAGCTCTGTGAAAAGCTAACTATGGAAAACTTAATTATTATCACACCTAAGAAACATGGATTACATGTTATGACGTGTATATTAATAGTTTTGATAAATATAATGATCAAAATAAGTGATAAATAAAGGCTGCCAATTTTGACACATAACAAGAGAGAGCTAAATTTGTCAGCCAATACAAAGCATTTTTATTCCCGGTTTTCTTATTCGCAATTTTTCAGTATTCGCGGATTAAAACGTTGTGACCACTTCTTGTATTGGCAGCTGAAAATTTATTTATTCGCGGATCCAAAACTAATGATACATATTGCATTTTTATCAGTTACCTTTCAAAACAAACGAGTATTAAAGTATTTATAAACAAACAAGTCTTACTACCGCTTGGCCGAAAGTTTTTTGATAAATAAGTCGGCGCCGCCGTCGAAAGCGCCGTCGTGTTACGCATGACGCTATGGATTTGAATAAAAGCCACCTTCACACGATCGGAGCCAAATATTTTGCTTAAAATGCTTCAATTTGTCATTCGTCGCAATAATTTCGAGTGAATAGCACGCGTCTCTTCTACTTTGTTCGTAATTTATAATGTCGAGTAAAAGCAAAGAAAAATTAGTTCCTATACGGAAAAAAGTCGTGTTGCCGCTTATGGCAAAAATATGAATGTTGGGCCATATACGCCCATAATTGTTGGAGAAGCAGCATCTGCAGACACTGGTGTATACAAGCCTGTATGGCGAATGCAAGCCTGAACAAATGTTTAATGTAGACGAAACTGTCCTCTTTTGGAAAAAAAATCCAAATAATACTTTTATATTCAAAAGCCTCTGGTTTTAAGGCAGCCAAAGATAGAGCTACACTGCTGCTCTGTCCTAATGCATCAGGAGATCATTTATTTAAGCCACGTATGCTTTACAGATGTATCAGAAAGCGTTAATTACAACTGTAATTTTCTGTGACTTGTTCCGGGGTTGTTTTGGTTTGGTTTGGTTGGTTGAAATTTATTTAAAGAAAAATAAGTTCTAGTTTTGGGCAATGCTCCAGGTCACGCTCGTGAACTTGAAGTTATACATCCAAATATAAAGGTGATATTTTTGCCTCCTAATTCGACGGCCTTACTCCAACCTATGGACCAAGGAATAATCCAGGCATATAAGCTGTATTACATTAGACAAACCTTTAAAATTATAATGGACACCAATGTCATGAATGTTATACGGTGCTGATACAATGCTATAGGGTGCTAAAATTGTGACATTACAAAGTGCATTTTTAATATAACAAAATCATTGCAGCAGCTGAAGCCAGAAACATTGAAATTTTCTGGAAAAAAACTGTGAGCTGATCTAACTGCCAGTAATGATGAATAATCCGTACAAATTCAAACATTAACTTAAAACATAGCTCAAGTTGCGAATGACATAGTGATGACGAAATGGTTTTGAACAGATATAATCAAGTGACATTAAAAAATTGCTTGAATCGCAAGATGAAGGTTTGACTGAGACCAACTCGGAGAGAATGCTTAATTCCCATCCCATTGAAGAGAAAGGCTCAATGCGCACTGAGAAAGAATATGGAAAAAAGTGCTGTTTTTAAAAGGCAAATTGTCAATGCCACAGTCGAATATTAATCCGAATTGAAAGACCTTTCAAAAAGTGACAAAACAAGAAAGAAATACTAAATTCTTTAGACTATTGCCTAAGCCTCATATTAATTATTAATATTGTTAAAAAATCTCTTTTTAATTTGTTTTTATTATATATTTTTTCTTTTTATTTTGCAACCTTGGAACAAATCCCCTATAATCCTGTACAAAACACCATTCCATATTCACGGTTTTTATATTCGCGGCATATTTATGGAAGTTTATGTTCCTTTATGTCCCTTTAAAAATCTAATGTTTAATTCTAATCTAATGTAAAGTAGAACTGTCGTCATCCTCTGAAATGTTCTTTTTCTTCGGTACCCCAATAAACACCCCTCTCCTCGGTGTCCTTCTGAGCACGCTTGGAAATATTCTCTCTCTTCGCTTCACTGATATGAACTGTATATATATTTAAATATATTTTTTATTTATGTATGTTATATTAAGAAAATTGTATGTTAAGCTTTTCACGCCGCCTGTTGCACTAGTCCCGGCGCTTCCAATTTGGAAATTGCTTCTCTAGGTGATTAATGAAGTATGAAGTTTCATAGATATGTTGCGATCAAGTGATCAAGCGGTATCCAGTCCAGGACCGCCCTGGTCCATCTTTCGTCCCATCGCCTTGCCACATGGCCTGCCACTTTCGCTTGTTCTCTCATCCATGTGCAGGTCTTTCTATCCCATCTAGTAATACCAAGCATACATCTTTCCATTCCCCTCTGTACTACTCGAAGTTTTTGAACTGACTGTGGTGTGAATGTCCAGGTCTCACTTCCGTATGTCATAACGGGCAGGACACACTGATCAAAGGCTTTTCTTTTCAGGCAAAGTGGTGGTTTGCTCTTAAACACTATGTTGAGTGTTTAAGATGCCAAATGCCTGGCAGCCACACTTAACACGTTGCGTATATATATATATATATATATATATATATATATATATATATATATATATATATATATATATATATATATATATATATGATAGATATATATATGATATATATAGATATATATATGAGATATATATATATATATATATATATATATATATATATATATATATATATATATATATATATATATATATATATATATATATATATATATGATAGATATATATATGATATATATATATGAGATATATATATATATATATATATATATATATATATATATATATATATATATATATATATATATATATATATATATATATATATATATATGATGTGGCCCAGCTTTTATACAAGGAGAAATGTAGGTACAAAATCCTGATGGGTGATTTTAATGCCAGAATTGGAACAACAAGAACAGACGAAAATGCAACTGGCCCATTTGGAACTGGTGAGCGAGACAATAGAGGTGACAGATTAGTTGATTTTGCTGAAGGACAAGAACTATATATTATGAATTCATTCTATAAGAAAAATATCAGCAGAAAATGGGCATGGAAAAGTCCATCTGGGCTCACAAGCGAAATTGACTACATCATGACCAACGATAAAACAATATTTACCAATTGTACTCTCCTTAACAATTTTAATGTTGGAAGTGACCACCGAATGGTACGAGCAAGGGTTCGGATTGACTGTCGAAAAGAGCGCGAAAGAATGGTAAGATCAAAGAAGGGCAAGGTGGATTCTGGAAAACTGCTGGAGAGAGGAAGCGATTTTGAGATTGCTTTGTCAAACCGGTTTGCTGCGTTACAAGATCCAGAGGACGTGGAAATATCAGTTCAATATGAAGAAATCGCCAACAATGTACTTCAAACGGCTGCTTCAATAGCACCAGAGGAAAAATGTCTCAAACAAACAAAAATCTCCAGTGAGACCATTGATTTAATGAAGAAACGGCGAGCAATGAGAAATGCAGGCAGTCCTTTTGGCAGGGTCGAGTACACTGAGCTCTGCAAAACTATAAGAAAACGTATCAGAGAGGACACGCGCCGATTCAATATGCAGCTAGTGCAAAAAACCCTGGAAGAAAACAAAGGAATTAACAAAGCTAAACAGAAGCTGAGAAACAAAAGAACGCAAATATATGCTTTAAAGCGTGAGGATGGCACAGTGTGCAGGACGCGTACCCAAATGTTAGAGATTGTCAGAAGGTTTTATTCCCAGTTATATGAAGATCAGAGCCAGTCAGGGACAGCAATACCCACGGAAGAACAATATATAATGCCAGATATCTTAGTGGAGGAAGTAACAAATGTTATAGAATTGATGAAGAACGGCACGGCTCCAGGAAAGGATAGTGTAACTGTCGAAATGCTAAAAGCTGATGGTCGGACGTTACATAAAACACTGGCAAAATTATACTCAAAATGCCTCAAAGAACAAAAAGTACCTGACTTATGGAAAAATGCGGAAGTGATCCTTTTACATAAAAAAGGAGCACAGGAAGATTTAAAGAACTACCGTCCAATAAGCCTCCTATCAGTGATGTACAAAGTTTTCACTAAGATAATGTCTAAAAGAATATTAAAAAAACTGAATTACGCACAACCAAGAGAACAAGCAGGATTCAGAAGTGGATTCAGTACAATCGATCACATCTAGGTTGTACAGCAGGTCATAGAAAGGCACAACGAATACACCATGCCACTGTGCTTGGCTTTTATCGACTACGAAAAAGCATTTGATTCCGTATCAAAGCATGCGATAATGGATGCACTGCTTAGCCAAGGTGTAGAGAGCCTATGTAAACCTATTAGGATCGATATATGATGGAGCTACAGCCACAATTCACCTTGATGATCTTGAAGTGGGAATTAATATAGAACGGGGTGTACGGCAGGGTGACGCAATATCGCCTATTCTTTTCTCGGCTGGCCTTGAAGAAGTATTCCGTAAACTGGATTGGGAACAGGATGATGTAAAGATCAATGGTGCAAACTTAAACCATCTTAGATTTGCAGATGATATTATTCTCATTTCACAAGACCCAGAGGAGCTGCAAAGACGCATACAAGAACTGCAAAGGGCTGGCGAACCATTTGGCTTGAAAATAAACCTGAAAAAGAGTCAGGTTATGTTCAATAACTTCGCTCAGGACAGAAGAATTTCAGTTCTAGGAAGGGATTTAGAGATTGTTGACAGCTTTATATATCTTGGGCAGAGGATTTCCATGGAGGGGAATACCGCCCGGGAGGTGGAACGGCGTGTTAAATGTGGCTGGTAGGCATTTGGTAGGCTCAACATAGTGTTTAAGAGCAGACTCCTACTTTGCCTGAAAAGAAAAGTATTCGATCAGTGCGTTCTACCCGTTATGACATACGGAAGTGAAACCTGGACACTCACATCGCAATCAATTCAAAAACTTCGGGTGGCACAGAGGGGAATGGAAAGATGTATGCTTGGCATTACCAGACGAGACAGAAAGTCCTGCCCATGGATCAGGGAACAAACAAAAGTCTGTGACATCATTGGAAGAGTAAAACAGTTGAAATGGAGATGGGCAGGCCATATAGCGAGGCGATGGGACGACAGATGGACCAAGGCAATCCTGGAGTGGATACCGCTTGATCGCAAACGTCCGCGAAGAAGACCGAAAGCACGATGGATTGATGACATCGTTAAGTATATTGGACCCGAGTGGCAGAGGAAAGCCCAGGACCGTGAAGGTTGGAAGCATGCTGAAGAGGCCTTCATCCTGCAGTGGATCGATGCGGGCTGATGATGATGATGATGATGATGATAATATATATGATCTCCCGGAATGGGGACGTAAATTGGCCACCAAGGTCATGCAACTTGACGCCGCTAGACTATTTTTTGTGGGGCTATGTAAAGAGCAGAGCTTACGAACATAATCCGCAAACCGTTCAACAGTTGAAAGAAGAAATTAGGCGAATAATTCGTGACATAACTCCGCAAATGTGTTCGGCAGTAATCGAGAATTTCAACAAAAGAATTGTGAGCTGCCAGAGAAGTCGTAGCGGTCATTCGACAGATGTTGTATTCCACGTATAATTGTACACTATCCAGCTTCGCACTGCCATAAATAACTTTCAGGTATGTTATGAAACGTTTCTTTTATTCGTTACCAACATTCGAAACCTCTTAATGGAATACCCTTTATTATAGGTTGAATTTTTTAGTGCGTTCGAACTTAAAATTCAAATAAAACAACAACCAAATGAGATGCCTTGAAACTATTTGTTGTATGTGACATAACATTTAATAACATTAATGTTTGAAAACAAATTCAGACAAGGGTTCGTCGCAGCGCATTCTGTCAAACCATTTCCGACGACTTTTTCAAGCAATTAGGTTGGCTTTCAAAGCTTCAATAGTTGGTGGTTTATAGGCATAGTCCAGAGTTTTAACATAAACACAAAGAAAATAATCTGAAGGCATTAAATTACATGACCTTGATGGTCAATTAACAGGTCCTTTCCTCGAATTAATTTTCTCACCTAATTGTTCCCCAATAAATCGATTGTTGCGTCGGCTGTATGTCATGTGGATCCGTCCTGTTGGATCTACATCTCCTCCAGATTCATATCATTCAAATTTGGAATTAAATAGCCATTGATATCGCTATGTAAGGTTCCCCATTAATGAATTGATGAATTTGGATCTCTATCAACACTGCCAACGACAGCGGCGATATTTTCTTTGGTTACAGTTTGGTTATAGTTATATTATTATTGACTATAGTTATCTTATGCTTATTTTAATATCGAGCAACGCAAAATGCGTTTGGAATTTGTCCATAATTCGGCAATTTGGGCGATTATGTGCACCATAAAATTCACGAAGTGCTCTATAAGGTATGCGCACTGAACATTGGTTTTGATAATAAATTTCAACAATTTGCAAGCGTTGCTCGCACGTTAAATGTTCCATGATGATTTGCCAGACATTTGATGTGCCATTACGATTGACAGTGATCCCCATCGGAAGTCCGGACACATCCATGTTAGAAAGAAAGAAGAATAATATTTCTCACTTTAATATTTTGAAGTTCCAGTTAAACAGACACAAAAGTGAAATTTTGTCTATTCCATTACCATTGTTAAATTATTCAGAACTGAAATAACAATTCAAATAAAATTTGTAGGACAGTGCGGATGTTTGTAGCCAATTTTAAGATAATGTTTTTAAAATTAATGATGTTAAGTCAACCAAATATAACACCACACACTACATTTCCTATTTATTCCTTGTGTATCTCTTCCTATTACTTAGATACAAAATTTACACCTAAGAAAACCAGATAGTTTGTGGCGCTAACATGCAAAAATCTGTGTAAGTGATACGTTTGTGGTAAAGTTGATTAGAATGTATACATACATACATATAATACAGTACATAGTGTTCCTTGAATACAACGGCAGCATTTACAAGATGCCGAAATCAATTAAACGTCAAACGAATGGATATATGTGATGAAAGAAACGTTTCCAATAAATCTACAATGCACAGAGATGATATCGCACAGTGTGCGATATCATCTCTATTATCTCTAATATCTCTAATATCATCATATTTTATGGCCTCCAGGAAGTTCAGTCTTGACTCTCTATGATTTCTTCTTCTAGAGCTTCTTAAAACGTGATTTTTACAATTACAAACCGACCAATACAGCTCAACTTAAAAACAACATCTGCCAAGAAACAGCTGCAATCCCACCCTTCATATACTAGGCTAATTTAAAAGTTCACGGAGCAACACCTCATACACCAGTAAAAGAACTATATAATCTAGTACATTTTGAAGTTTCATTCTTTATATGACCATACGCGAAGTGTCATGTCGATTTGTCATTTCATTCGTACAAAAACAGCAGATTAAAGTAAAAAAAAAGTATCATTGTTATTTTTTATAATGAAAAATATTGAAAATCGTTCAGTAATTAAATTATTTGTAAAAAAAGGTTTATAGGCAATGGAAATTCTTAGTGAAATGGTAAATGTATTAGAGGGGTCTACTCCTTCAAAAACAAAGGTTTGTAAGTGGCCAGGTGAGTTTCAACGTAGTCGTACAAGCCTGGATGATGACCTTCGTTCTGGACGGGCAATAAGTACAACTTCTGAGCAAATAATAAATTTTATACATGACAGACAATTGAATTTGAGTGAAATTGCTAAGGTAATGTATATCTCATTTGAATAGGTGTTTTATATTTTGGAAAAGGAATTGGGCTTGAGAAAGCTATGTGCAAGATGCATTTTGTTAATTGATTACCTTCAACCCGATAAAACAAAAACAGGACAGTATTATTCAAACCTTATGGATCAATTGGATGCAAGAATTCGTGAGAAAAGACCTGGTTTAGCGAAGAAAAAAATTATTTTTTATCAAGACGATGCACTGGCTCACGGAGATATTCTTGTGGCCAAATTGAATGAGTTACACTACGAATTGTTGGAACATCCACCATATTCCCAGATCTGGCCCCCTACGAGGATCATGCTTTCCCAATCCTCAAAAAATTGCTACGTGGCAAGCGTTTTTCATCAAATGAAGAAGTTTTATAAGCCGTAAATGAGTATTTTGAAGGACTTCCAGAAAATCACTTCAGTGATGGAATAAATGAATTGGAGAACCACTGGAAAAAATGAATTGATCTTAAGGGAGAATATACAAAATAATAAAGTCATTTTTTCAACTATAAACTTGTTAAATCATTTCCGCTCCGTGACTTCTTAAATTAGTATACAGAGTTTTAGAACTTAATCGCTAGATCAGAAGCACGAAAATTAGAAGCGACACAAACATTAATCTTCACAGAATTAATTTTCATAAACATTGATTTCCATATAACAATGTTTTGATGGAATTACCAAATCAATTTTTTTAACTTCTAAATACGCATTTCACTAACCATGTTAACATCATCAGGAAATGATGAAAAAGAAGAAGTGAAGTTAATAAACAGTGATTTAGTGTTTAGTGGTAAATCTTTTCAAGGTTACTCTTCTTTATTTTGAAATTATTACTTACTTAGTTATTTACTTACTTACTTACTTATTTAATCCTTCCTCTTAATATCCGGAGGTGTCGAGGGTGAATTTATTACTAATGCACCTTATTATATTCATTTTGCATATATGTTTTATCATTGAGATTTTTATCTATTATCTATTTTCTCCTATAACTTTAAATGTATCGTAATTATTAACTATATTTCGTGATGTATTTTAGCTTCAGTAAAGATTTCTAGAATTATTTTGCTGGTGATTATACTGTATTTAAATTTTGAATGTGAATGTTACTCCTTCATAATTTAATATTTTCTTCAACCATGTGTTCTTATTTTACACGAATTATTACCACTATAGTGGTAATAGTAGTCTCCTTGTGATCATTTTATGATAATAACGAACAATGCAAGTGAAAATTTAATAAGGCAGCTGCAGCAGACAATTTGTTCAAAAACTGAGCTGGTAATACGATAACTGTAACTTCCATTCCGGCTTAGGACGCGGATGTTTGTGAGGATTTAATGGTTGCCAAGATGGTTCAAGAAAGTCCCCAAAGCTCTCAGGCAGTAGAGTTAAAAATCTGACATGCAATAACTTCTCAGTCACGTCGGCAAGCGTGCAGGATAGGGTCGGACATTTGAGAAGCCTCTAAGTGTGTCACTCTCGAAAGGTAGCTTCCCCTAAACATATATTTAACTGAGGTAGACGATACTTGATGGAAAGTAATTTCAAATAAACAAACTAAGACATTAATAATAAGACATAAATTTCCACTAAAATTGAAATTGTATGTATAAAAAATGTATCGACACACAGTGTCTTTATCAAATACAAACAATATTAAACTGACGCACGAATAACGTAGTTTACTATAGCTCATATGTAAAAAAGGCACTATATGTCGACACAATTAGTATACAGGGTCTGGCAGGGAGGTATAGTGTTTTTAAGAAATTTGACTCACTTATTTTTATTTTTAAACGAATACCAAAATCTATTGATTTTATACATTAGTGATATATTGGCATAAAAGTATATATAACACAGTCAGATGCGAAAAATAACATCAGTTAGGTGGCGTCCATTTAAAATATGAGTGTGTTAATTTTTTCAAAAACACCATACCTCCCTCCTAGACCCTGTACATACAATTTTAAATATAGTGGAAATTTAAATATAAACTTACTTCGTTTATTTCCCTAAAAAATTAAGGTTAAATCTAACCCAAAAATTAACACAGGATGCTGACATAAAGTCGTAGTTTCAATTTTGGAAACAAAATTAAATTGAAATTAATTGATTAATGAAGGAAATATTAAAATTATGACAATCTTTATATTACATACATTTTTTCACTTATTGTTTGTTTCCTCCAACAATATCGTATTAAATTGAGTTAGAGTGAATTAAATTATAAAATCAAATAAATTTAAATTCACTTTCATACATATAAATTCTGTAGAATAATCTCAATCTTGTTAAAGAATATTTCCGAAAATAAATTAACTTTAACTTTGTAAACCATAAGCTCAAAATTCATATTAAATTAAATTTTTTTAAGTTTTAAAAGGATCTCGTACTTATTTTTCACTACAGCAAACTCGTTTCCAAAATACGTTGTATGGCAAGTAACTTTTTCAATTTGGCAACGTGTTATTTTTCCTGCTTTGTCCTGCTTTTCGTCAAAGGGAGAAAACGTAGCCTTAATTTCGGGAAAAAATGAGATTAATAGATTTAGGACGAAGCAACCAGGAAATCCAGGCGTTCGCCAAATTGATTGTGTTCGTGCGTCAATCTCGAAATTTTCCAGTTCTCCCCCTTAAAGGAAAAAGGGGATTTTCTTTGTCTGTTTTCTTTTTTCTTACGCTGCGTCGACAAAATTAGTTGTAACCAACCAAGATCTTTGGCAACTTAAACCATGAATCACTGTGGAAAATTAGCAGTTTTATCAAAAACTAAAGGGTTGTCCAATAAAAATGTCAGAACTTATAAAAGAGGCACAATGATGACTACAAGTGATAATCCTGTAATTTATATTTTATCTTGAAGAACACATAATCACATTATGTTTGTGAAGTCCCCTTCGGCTTCGTCTGGTGGAGTGGTATATGGTATGAATCATATATGGTATATTTTCAATGGTAGGTTTAATGTGTCGTTTGAAGTCAAGAATTGTTCGAGGTTTATTTCTATAAACTAGAGATTTAATCTAATTTAGAAAATATATGCCAAGGACGTAAGATAGTATGATCGTGGTAGTTAGTTGATATTACTGTTTAGCGAAATAACCCGTCCAGGAAACTTTTCTTGCAATAAATATATTGTCTGTCAAGATTCATGAGCCAAGGCACTTCATCTTGTTGCAAGAAACCATTGTTTATTTTCACACTATTCAATTTAAGCCAAATATTTATCAGTTTAAGCCATTCCTATATCAGTTACCATTTACAGTAACACGATTTCCATCATTGTTAAAAAAAAATTACGTTCTATTACTCATTAAGCCAAATAACAGCAACAACAGGGACTATCTGAGCATGAAGAGGTAACTTCTGAATCACTTGAGGATTTTCATCACCACAAATCCTGCAGATATGTTTGTTCAAAAACCAATTAAGCCAATACGCTTCATCGAAAAGGATTACTTTTTTCCCAAAATGGAAATCGCTTATCAACTTCTCTAGTAGCAAATGTTCAACCTACATGAAACAAATTGACCCAATATACCGAACACAGCAGTCTATGAGTGATATTTTAGGGGAAAGTGGGGTAATTACGAATACTTAAGAACTGAAATAAAACAAAACCATTTAAAGTTAGAAATGATCTGTAATACTTAAAGGCTACTACAATTATTCAATAATAAATTGTCATAATCAACATTCTCATAATCATTAGTTAAATTGTCATGATTATTAGTTAAATTTTTAAAATAAAATCTACTTTTAACAAAACAAAATCTTACTTGGTGTCCGGGATTACCCACCACGCGTGGGGTAATCACGAACAAAGTTTATTCATCACAAAAGTCACAGATGAATCCTTTCGATGTGCTTTCACTATTCGTGCAGTTTTCGTGGACCCATGGGCTACATTTGTTGCATTTTATCCAGTCTTCAATAGGCGGATCTTTGTACTTTTCAGCACAAACCAAGCAATAATAATCATTCCCCTTTGTAGTTTCTTTACTGACTTCCTTTTTCTTGCGTGGTATATCATCTTTAGTTTCAGTTTTCATGTTACGCAAAATGGAAATGCTTTGAGATTCTTAATACATTTTTTATTTTTAGTCATATTTTGGGTTTTTTTCATCTCCTCGTCATTTTTCATCTTTTTCTTGTTTTTATTCTAAAATAAAATTTCATAGGAGCTCTGGTTAAAATAGTTGAATGTTATTTTCTAAAAGTGTGTTTAGTTTTGTGCTGTGGCAAATTGGGAAGTTAAACAACATTCTTAAGTGGTATTGAACTATCCAACTGCCTCTTCACATTTGATGTCTATGCTAATTGCGTTTCAGTGTCACTTTTCTTTCCGAATTGTCAATGGGACTTTCAAGGAGTGATATTGAATCTATGAATTGTTCATCAAATTTAGTTGTATCTAATGGGTAAATATCAGCTACCCGGAAATCGAATTATCAAGAATAAATAAAACTGGATTTTCAATAGATGGCTTAGTAAATGAGATGAAGTGATGCAGCCAATCTACGAATAGGGTTTTATTAATCAAACCCGATTCACTTACTGCTGCTATCATTCTACGCTTTCTTTTGAATGTGCAAAAAGGAGCAACATACTTTTCTGAAGCACTGAATGCACAAACAACTGTTATTATAGTCTCTTTACCCGCTTGTTGCTATGCCGACTTGTTTCTGGTCTTTTGGTTCTAAAATTCTTGAATCTCTCTGGACCTTAGAAATGCCTATCTCATCAATATTATGGTTGCGGTTTTTCTGTAAGAAATCGCTGACTAGTGATAACCTAGTCCTTTGTACTATTTTAAATGTCATTTATTTCTTTCTCCATGTGTGCAATGAAGTATCCAGTAAATAAAATAATAATTCAAAATTATAAAATATAAATTAAACTGGTAATAATTTTCTAGTTTAGGAGTAATTATAAACGTCCGAGATTGCCCGATTCACTCATCGGCCATTAGCCGATACATACCAAAAAAAATTTTTTTTTAAGGTTAGAATCGCGTGATGCGCATGCTATAATTTTGAAAATATTGTTTCATTAGATGTTTATTCAGCAATGTAATTCCAAATGTCCATGTCATAGCTAAAATATTTTACATCTGTACAAATTTAGTCAAAAATTAGATGAAATTGTAGAAGAAAAATCAATTTAACTTAAGCGTGGTCTCACGTTATCACTGACAGTTCGGCACTAGTTTCGGGCTCGACATAGCTAGCATACCTAAACTAAATAATAAATAACTTTTCTAGCAAACCTAAACAGGTTTCCAAACCTAAACAGGCTCGTTCGCCATTACCCGCTGTCCGTAATTCGCCGACTCACCCCTACATTTCAAATAGTGTTGCTGCTATTAGGTCTCAAAGTTATGGCACTTTATTTTCTTCATTTTGATGAAGGATTTGAGTTGGCACTGTCCTAATAATTGGCAAACAACATAATTATCGGAGATGAATTTCAGCCAGAGTTTCTTTTTTTCCGCTTATCAAAGCAATAAAATTCATGAAAAATTCATATTGTCATAACAAAAACCAATTTTCCCTTACATTTTATATGATCATAAAGACAATATAACGATTAATTAATTGTTTCGTAAATAGCGCCTAGTTAGTGGTGTTTGTTTTCTTGGATATTCAATATCAATATCGCAACGGTTCGGAATCTGCATTGTTAGTACAATTTATTTAGGTGACTTGAGAAAAAGTAAAAATTTATACTAAAATCTACCAACAAGCCAATTTTGAACACATGTACTTCTTTGGTATTTCTCCAAAAGTATCATGCAAAAGGAATTAATATTAAAATGATAAAATTTTTAAATCTCGACAGCATTGTTTGTGAATTTTAAAACGTATGTAGAGCTAAATTTTACCCATATCATCATCACCATCAGCTCTTATCAATCCACTGCAGGCTGGAGGCCTTTTAGACATGCTCTCAACTTTCACGGTTCTGGGCTTTCCTCTGCCACTCGGGTCCAATATTTTAACGATGTCATCACTCCATCGTGTTTTCAGTCTTCTTCGAAAACTTTTGCGATCAAGCGGTATCCACTCCAGGATTGCTTTGGTCCATCTGTTGTCCCATCGCGTCGCTATACAGGTATGTTCATCTCTATTTCAATTGCTTTACTCTTCCAATGATGTCACACACTTTCGGTTATTCCCTGATCCATGTGCAGGGCTTTCTGTCTCGTCTTGTAATGCCAAGCATACATCTTTCCATTCCCCTCTGTGCTACCCGAAGTTTTTGATTTGATTGCGAGGTGAGTATCCAGGTCTCTCTACCGTATGTCATAACGGACACGACGCACTGATCGAAGACTTTTTTTTCAGGCAGGTTTGCTCTTAAATAGTATGTTGAGCCTGCCAAATACCTGCCAGCCACATTTAACACGCCGTTCCACCTCCCCGACGGTATCATCCTCCATTATAATCCTCTGCAATCTGGATCTCTTGCTCTCTTGGTTTTGAATCTTTCAGTTGTCTTAATATTCTTTTAGATATTATCTTGGTGAAAACTTTGTACATTACTGACAGGAGGCTTATTGGACGGTAGTTCTTCAAATCATCCTGTACTCCTTTTTTATGTAAAATAATCACTTCTGTATTTTCCCATAAATTAGGTACTTTTTGTTTTTTGGGGCATTTTGAGTATAATTTTGCCAGTTTTTTATGTAAAATCCGATATTGTGCTTTTAGCATTTCAACAGTTACACTGGTCTTTCCTGGAGCCTTGCAATTTTTCATTGGTTCTACAGCATGTGTCACTTCCTCCACTAGGATATCTGGCATTTGTTCGTCCGTGGGTATTGTTGTCTTTAACTGGGTCTTATCTTCATATAACTGTGAATAAAAATTTTTGACAACCTCTAACATTTCCGTACGTGCCCTATATACTGTGCCATCCTTACGCATTAAGGCGTAAATTTGCGTTATTTTCTTTCTCAGCGTCTGTTTAGCCTTGGTAATTCCCCAGTTTTCTTTCAGAGTTTTTTGCACTGCTTTTGCTGCTTTTGCTTTTTTGCTGCATGATGAACCGACGCGTCTCCTATCTAATACGTTTTTTATAATTTTGCAAAGCTCAGCGTACTCGACACTGTCAAAAGGACCACTGCATTTCTCCTTGTCCATCGTTTTTTCACTAAATCAATGGTCTCACTAGAGATTTTTGCCTGAAATATTTTTCTTTTGGTGCTATTGAAGCAGCCGTTTCAAGCACATTATTGGTGATTTCTTCATATTAGACTATTATTTCCATCTCCTCCGAGTGTTGCGAACCTGCAACGCATTTTCCTCATAGAGAAGTTTTGATCATTCAGGGTGGCTCCAATTCTAACATCTGTTATGCATCTTCAGGTAACCATCCGAGCACATATGATTGTAACCAATACATTCTTTAAAAATCACGCAAGACGTACAAGTATATTGATATCACCGGGAAAGAGAGTGCGAAATCAGATCGATTTCATTCTGATTAGAAATCGTTGTGTGCATAAAATTGCAAATGAGACTTAAAGTCGTAAGAAAGAGAAAAAAGGAACTCTGAATTGACCATTCAGCTTTATCTAAATTTTGATAAAGTTGGTGGATAAAGTAATCTGTTCGATCCAAAATACAGAACTTAACAATAAATTCTACTGACTCTGTATATGCCATTTAGAACAACTTGAAGACGACTGTGTGTAGTGCGGTTGAAGAAACACTTGAGAAACAACCAGTACTTCGAAAACTATGGTTAAGTGATGCAACTATGATGTTGATCGAGGAAAGGAAAAACTTAAAGTAGAATAACAACGTATCCGATGAGTGTTATCAGAAGCTGACTTCACTAGCTAATTGGATTCAAAAGCTATGATTATAACCAATACCTTTTCAAACATCACCCAAGACGTCAATACATGCATATCATCGGGAAAGAGGGTGCCAAATCAAATCCATTTCATTTTGATTAGAGACAATGGGAGTTACCATATATATATATATATATATATATATATATATATATATATATATATATATATATATATATATATATATATATATATATATATAGGAGTCTTTCTATGTCTTTGTTTACTTGAAGTTGGGAATGCGACTTAAATTAGTAAGAAATAAGAAAAAGGAAGTGGAAATTAATCATTCATAATTAACAACTCAACGAATCTGTATCCAAATACCAAGCTTACAATAAATTCTACTAACTCTGTAGATGCCATTTGGAACAATTTAAGGAAGACTGTGAGTGGTGACTATGAAAAGCACTGTGAGTGGAGTGGTTGAAGAAACACATGAGAAACAATCAGTACCTTGAAAACCACTCTTGACCGATGCAACTATGATGTTGATCGAGGAAACGACACACTTAAAGAGGAACATTAACCATCCGATGGTTATTATCAAAAGCTGATTTCCCTAATAAAAATCGTATTCAAAAGCTATGCAGATCAGCTAAAATAAAACAAATAAAATAAATCTATGATGAAATTGAAAAACACCACAATCATAGTCAACAACGAGATCTCTTCTTGAAAGTGAAGAAAATCACTCGCGACTTCAAAAGAACTGGCCACTAAAAGATGGAAGAGGTACTGCGAAATTCTTTATTCAGATGTAAGTGCAGATACTGACCGCAGTAACAACAACATCCAGTCCATAGAAAAGAAACCAACTAAGGAGGAAAATAGAAAAATCGATTATTTAGCTTAAACATCATAGAGCTGAATGATTAAGTGATGGAATATTTGGTGAAATGATCAAGAAGGAATTAATGTATTACATTTAATCTGCAACAAAATACCTGAGCATATCGCTCCACAAAAGAGATTTAACTGTGAATTACCAAAACTATGAAAATTAGCACGCCATATCTCTTATCTCAGATCCTAGTAATGTTCACATAAGTGAACACCTGAAATTTTTCACTAAGAATCAGCTTCTGGTAGAGCAGATTTGCTTTGTTAAAGAGTAACAAGGGAGCAGATCTTCAATTTATGTCAGCTAATAGAGAAAGTACATGAGTTCACCTCTGATTTTGTGCTAATTGCGTATTGTGATCTGAATTGTGACATGTACTGGAAGAAATGGGAGTACCATCTCTTCTCTTCTCGCTCATAAAAAGCATTTACAGTAACAACCTGGCTAACGTGAAAGTTGATGGCCAGTTACCATTATTCTTTAACGCTGGTAAGGTGTCAGAAAAGGATGTATCCCATTACATTTATGGCGAATATATCAAGAGGCGGGCCATAAATAACTGGGAAGGGGGATTTCTGATTGGTGGAAGTAATCTTCGTTTTGAAGACAACACCACACTTATGGCATATAGTATGCAACAGATTACTGAAATATCAAAACATCTGCAATAGAAGGCAAGATCTGCTTTTTGAATCACGGTAAAGATCACGGAAGATCACTGTAAAAAATTACATCACTGTAAAAAATTACATAATGATATATACACATATTTCTAAAAATGAGGTAGCCGGGTATTAAAAAATCGACTTCTAATGCAAAAATACGCCTGCAATTTGCTTCTTAAAGTTAAATTAAATTATTGTTCAAAGGAACAATAAGAATAAAAGCTTTTTATTTTTAGAAATACCACTTTTTTTATGTTAATAATTCAGCTGTCATTTTTTTGCTATCTCATCAAATTTATTTGGTTAAATAATTTCCCCCAGGTTGAGGATATTATGGCAAGCCGTAACTGAGAACTACCGCGAGCACGATCCACCCATTGGAAACTCCGAATTTCCTTCGTGAAATATGACTTTTCTCTGCGAGGTCGACAAATCAAAAACTTCAAAGGGGTCCACGCCCGCTTAAAAATGCCGATAAATCAGCAGCCCCGAGCTGCTTACAGATGCATCTCGAGATGGAGATGCCGCCCGTTTTGTTTGTTTTCATGATTTATGATTGGAGAACTCTATTTCCCGAGGCTGTCGAAACTAGGAAATCGTACATGTTGATATAATTTTACATTACGTAGGATTTTGGGTTATTCCCGATGTCATTTTGGATGTGTCTGATTTTAGAAAATGAAAATCGATTACTCTAACGCCATAAAATACACAATCTGCCCAAAAAAACAAAGTAAATGAGACAAAATTAAGTACTATAAATTATTCATTTATATGTTTTTTATACATTTTATTTAATATTGACTCACGGTTGTTAAACAACATTTACAGTTGGTCGAAAAGTCTTCTGGAACAATTCTGATATTAATTTATGGCCATCACCATCCATAGCCGCTATAAAAGCATTTTTTATCGCTGATTCCAATTTTGGCAAATTGAAATTGATTTTCAGTTTTGGAGCCCAGATCTAATTATTACAATCCCAAATCAGGCGAGTGCCGAGGACGGTTAGCTAAGGCCATACTAAAATTAATTAACAAGAAGTCGTAGGCAAGAAAAATATAGTATGGACTTTAGTATGGGCTGTATAGTAGTATGCCAGTACACTTTTCGATGGACCTCGTACACACATTTTAAACGTTTTGTTTCAGTCTGAAGTGTTATTTATTAATACAGCCCTCAAGGTTTTTGAATGATCTCTATGATCACGAAATCTTGCAAATCAGTCGAAAACATCCGGAAATTTTGTTTGCATTAAAAACTAACTCATAGTTTCACTATGACATCAAAAAATAAATGATATATGACTCTGCAAAATAGATTTTTTCTTTATTTGGGTTTTTTGCCACGAGTTTTGTGTGACCAGAAAAAATATATGAACACATGTATATGTATAAACAAAATTAATTTTTAATTATGCAGCATATTTAGTTATACAACTCCTATAGTTTTTCTCAGCCATTATCAAAATATCATCCTATATATATATATATATATATATATATATATATATATATATATATATATATATATATATATATATATATATATATATATAACACGGGGTATGGAGAATGGACGATGGGGCGGAATTGGATTTCTCATTAACCAAAACTTGAAGGACAATGTCCTAAAATTTGAAAGTATATCTGACTTAGTCAGTCAGTAGTGGCTAGTGCCCAATGCGTCATTTAGCTGAATAAAAAGTTGAAGCTTCAAATCGTCCAAGCTTATGCATCAACTATAAGATATGGTGATGATGAAATTGAGGTATTTTATGATGACGTGGCCCAGCTTCTAGACAACGATAGCTGCAGGTATAAAATCCTGATGGGTGACTTTAATGCTACAATTGGAAAAGCAAGAACTAATGAAAATGCAACTGGTCCAAATGGAAATGGTGAGCGGGACAATAGAGGTGACAGATTGGTTGATTTTGCGGATGGACAAGAACTGTATATTATGAACTCGTTTTATAAGAAAAAAATTAGCAGAAAATGGACTTGGAAAAGTCATCTGGTCTCACAAGTAAAATTTACTACATCAAATGTCTTAATGCTGAAAAATACCACAGAATGGTACGAGCAAAGGTTAAGATAAACTGTCGAGAGCGTACAAGAATGGTAAGATCGAAAAATGGCAAAGTGAATTCTGGGAAGCTACTTCGATGGGCAGTGATTTTGAGATTGCTTTATCGAACCGCTTTGCTGTATTGCAAGACCTAGAGGAGACGGAAATAACAGATCATTATGAAAAAATCATTGACAATGTGCTTGAAACGGCTGCTTCAATAGCACAAGCAGAAAAAAATTCAAATAGTAAAAAATCTCCAATGAGACCATTAATTTAATGAAAAAACAGCGTACGAGGAATGCAGGGAGTCTTTTTGACAGAGTCGAGTACGTTGAGCTTTGCAAAACTATAAGAAACGCGTCGGTTCAACATGCAGTTAGTGCAAAAACACTAGAAACAGACAAGGGAATAAACAAAGCAAAACATAAGCTGAGAAATAAAAGGACACAAATGTTTCCTTTAATGATTGAGGATAGCACAGTGTGTAGGGAACGAACAGAAATGTTAGAGGTTATAAGAAGATTTTATTCAAGGTTATATGAAAATCAGAACCAGTCAAAGAAAGCAATGTCTGTGGAAGAGGAAATCCAGAATTCAGATAGAAGTGGAACAGCAAAATCCAGATATTCTGTTGGATGAAGTGACAAATGCTATAGAAGTGATGAAGGTTCTTGGAAAGGACAGTGTATCTGTTGAAATGTTAAAAGCTGACGGTCGAACTTTACATAAAATTGTACTCAAAATGCCTCAAAGAACAAAAAATACCCAACCTATAGAAAATGCTGAAGTGATTCTTCTTCTTCAAAAAAAGGTTCCTTAATAAGCCTCCTATCAATATTGTACAAGATTGTCACTAAAATAATATCCAAAATAATATTAAGAACACTGAATGATTCTTAGCCAAGAGAGCAAGCAGGAGTCAGAAGTGGATTTAGTTCAATGGATCATATCCAGGTGGTCCAACAGTCACAGAAATAGAAAGGCACAATGAATACATCATGCCACTATGTTCCGCTTTTATTGACTATGCAAAAACCTTTGAATCAATATCAAAACAAGCAATAATAGATGCATTGCTTAGCCAAGGGATAGATCTTACTGAGATCCATCTATGATTAGGCTACAGCGACAGTTCACATGGATGATCTTGAAGTTAAAATCAATATAGAACCGGGTGTATGGCAATCGCCTGTTCTTTTTTCAGCCTACCTTGAAGAGGTGTTTAGTACTTTGGCTTGAAAATAAACCTGAAGAAGATTCACATTATGTTCAACAAATTTGCTGAAAAGAGAAGAATATCTAATTTGGGAAGCGATTTATAGATGGTGGACCACTACATATATCTTCGGCAGAAGATTTCAATAGAGGGTGATACTGCCAGGGAAGTAGAACGGCGTGTTAAGTGGGGTTGGCAGGTATTTGGCAGGTCCAACATAGTGTTTAAGAATAAACTCCGACTTTGTTTGAAGGCAAAAGTTTCCGACATACGGAAGTGAAATATGGACACTCACATTACCATTAGTTCAAACACTTTGGGTAGCACAGAGGGGAATGGAGAGGTGCAGACAGAAAGACCTGCGCATGAATCAGAAAACAAACGAAAGTATGTGACATAATCGGAAATGTAAAGGAATTGAAATGGAGGTGGGCAGGCTATATGACGAGGCGATGTGATTACAGATGGACCAAACCAATCCTGGAATGGATACCGCTTGATAATAACCGTTCACAAAGACCACCTAAAACACGATGGATCGATGATATCATCAAATATATTGGACCCGAATGGCAGAGGAGTTTAGGACCTCCCGAGTGATATGTGTATGTATATATAGTTCATTATGAAAGTAATGCGCATGATTTTATTGTGACGCGACTATCCATGCCATCGCAGTAAAATCGGTCGGGAAATGTGGTGGCCCTTCCAACGCGACCATCACCCGATTGCTCCGAGCAGTGTGAGCGGAAAGACGTGCCTCCGCGTGCAGTGTTTTTTTTTCGACTTTATAACACGGCGAGGTAGAGCCTTCGATTGAACAGCGATTCACCATCAAGTTTTGCGTGAAGTTTGGAAAGAATGCAACCAAAACATTCCAGATCCTTCCAGAGGCCTTTAAGGACGACTGCATTTCAATGTCACAGTGCGAGAGGTGGCACAAGGCGTTCGAGGATGTCGCTGACGAACCCTATTCTGGACGCCCAACAACGGCCAGAACCGACAAAAACGTGAATCGTAGGCGCGAAATTTTGTGTTCCGACCGTCGATGTCAGCATCCACCAAATTGCTGGCACCCTACACATATCCACATTTTTGGTATATGGGATAGTAATCGAGGATCTGCAAATGTGCAAGGTCTGTGCGAAGCTTGTGCCAAAAGTGTTGACGGAAGATCAGAAAGAACGTCGAGTTGCGCGCTGCAAGAATTGTTGGATTTGATTCAAACTGAGCCGGACTTTCTTAACTTTGTCGTATCAGGAAAGAAATCTTGGATGTTCGAGTATGACCCAGAATCCAAAATACAGAACAGCGAGTGGCTCAAGAGATTGAAACGCCTGGTTGCACGCGTGAGGGCTGACATCAAAGACACGGTCAAGCTCCACCATGACAAAGCCCCCAGCCACACGTCCTTCAACTTCCTGGCCTGGAGCCACATTCCGGTGGTCCCCGAGCCCCCTTACAATCTCGACTTGGCTCCGTGAGACTTTATTTGTTTCCTGAACACTGAAGACTGAACTGAACACCGAAGACTGAAGAGAGAGCTGAAAGGAAAGCATTGGGAGCCCGTGGAAAGCATCCAACAGTATGTTACAACGTTCCTGAGAGACACTCCCGTCGAGGACTTTCAGGGTGCCTTCCAGGCGTGGCAGACACGTCTCCGCAAGTGTATTAATGCAGTGGTAGAGTAATGTGAAGAATTTTAAGCATTTGTACAGGTCCGATCAATAATAATGCACATTACTTTTATAATGGACCTTGTATATATATATATATATATATATATATATATATATATATATATATATATATATATATATATATATATATATATATATAATAGCACAATAATAAATAACAATAATAATAACTACAAGTGTGCTATCTACTAATTTTTATTTTATCTTGAACCAATAATAATGTCATTATTGGTTTTCAAAATAATATCATGGACCCCTTGGCTTAGTCTAATGGAAAGTATTCTGGAACAATTCTCAATTATTTATTCACACATATTACGTGGTATATTTTCAATTATGACCTGAATCTCACAAAAATACCAACTTTACAACCTAAATCGCACATCTTGCAGTTTATTTGCATCAACAGGTACTATCATTACGTCAGCCCAAAAACCGCAGAAAATAGTGGTTTTTTGAATATGAAAAGGTAACTCCTGAATCACTTGAGAATTGCCGGTGACTTAAATCCTACAATTATATTTGTTTACAAACTCAGGTGGTCAGAAGTGCGCTTTGCCGGAAAACAATGTTTATTTCCCAAACGAGGATTACTTTCCAACTGGTCCAGAGTCCAATTCGCCAAATTCCTCCATTCGTCCAATTTTCACCACAGGTGATGATCAGCTGGCTGTAGATGTTGAGTTAATTGAACTTTATAAGCAAATCATTAAAAAGAAATGAAAAAAAAAACGGTTCTGTTAGAAAATCTTTAAAAACTTCACGCAGTTCAATTTGTACCACCATTCCCTTCAAAACTTGCGTAACTGGACTTTTACGTTATCTCTTTAATCGAATACTTCTGCATAGACAAAACTTAAATAATCTTATTACAATAAAATAAACCGAAATGAGATGCAGTGTTATTTTTATTTTAAATAACTCGAGAAATCGGAAAAAATCTTGGAATCAACCAGTCAGTAATGTCAAGGCGATATCGTAAACTTAGAATGGTTACGTGCCGCTGGAGCGCAATGAAATCGATCCGTTTTAAAAGAAGATGGTGATGAATAACGGATTGTGTATAATAATGTTAAGCGTAAAAGATCGTCGTGTAAGTCAAGAGATGTCCATTCAATCAAGGCTAAAGCCATTTTGCATCTGATAAAAGTTATGCTATATATTTGGTGCGACTATAAGGTAATCGTTCACCATAATAAACGATTACCTTACAGTACTGTACCCTGAAAATTAGAGTATTAATTCAGTGAAATACTGTCCACAATATATGAGACTTTGGAAAAAGAAGACAAAAAATTCACCGGAAAAGGAAACGAGAGGACATTACAAGATAATTGAATGAGCTAGACGGCATTAATAGTAAAGCGGAAGTTTAAAACATTTACTAAAAGATCAAAATAATAAAAGGGGACTACCATTTGAGAATAAGTGCTTGTCGTGATTAGCCAGAGAATATCATCAAGATTCATTAGTTGCCCCACCCATCCCTTACATTGGAGGACGCATGTTTTGTTTGTTGGTGGTTAGACTCATCAGGGTACCGACATATGCTCTCTCGTCAAGAATAGGGAGTCCCCATCCACAATCAAACAACCCACACTTTCGCCGACTTCTCGTCGGATGGCTTATAATTGCAGTTTTTTGATTTCATTCACATGAGATTGTGGAACATTGATTGCCTTATTGAATATTGCCTATATTCAATAAGGCAATCCTCCTGCATGAATGTCCTACGTAAAGCCCTACGTAAAGCCCTATGTAAAGCCCTACGCCCACTATAAGTGGAAACTATCAATGTGGTTTTCGTTGCGGAAAATCAATGACCGAGCAATTATTTACACTACGTCAAATATTGAAAAGAACAATTATTCATCTAGCACTGGTGAAGGCAATCATACAAGCATACATTTTTAGAAAAGGTACAATAACAAAGAAAAGCATACAATTATTAACTTTCGTGGATGACGTAAATATTAAAACTAAAACTAAAAGTAACATGATACAAGAATTTCTTGCAATTGAAGAGGCTGTGAATTCACAAACACAATATTGTTTCCGCGCTTGAGCTGGTGTATATAGGCTCTCAAGATACAAATAAACCCAAAACGATGAAAAACTGCAAGAGATATTCAAGAAAAAGGTGTTCAGACATATAGATTTAGTATTAGGCGAAATAAAGACACTAAAAATTGCAACTTGGGAAACAAAAGCCAAGAACTGGAACCAATGGCGTATCATTCAACGTCAGGTCAAGACCTTTTAAGGGTTGTAGAGGCACAGATGATGATGAAGACTATTTACAACAAAGTATATTAAAGCGAGCAATCGACCAGAAGTGGCCAGAATTATGCAACAGAATGGGGCAAGAAGAATTGGTATGTACACTGAATTAAACAATTTGACTTACGTAGGTGAATTCGAACCATTGAAATAAAGGGTGTTACCCTTTATTTCAATGGTTTGTAAATATTTTTTTTTAAACTGAATTTTAAATAAAACATGGTTTTCTGTAGCAAAGCATTAAAATATTTATTGATTTATTATATAGACATTTGGAAATTATGTATAAAACAACACACCAAGTAAATGACCGCCACAGCTTTGGTGACACATGCGTACTGTCTGACGAAATTTTCAATAAAGGATTTGCATAAATGTGGCGTATTTCGTTGATACAACGTTCAATGTCGGCCTTCAGTGCTTGGGTGGTCGTGGGCTTGTTGGCGTAAACCTGAGACTTCAGAAAACCTCACAAAAAAAGTCTATAGGTGTTAAATCGAAAGCTCGTGGCGGCCATTGTGATCAATGATCCAATTGGTAAACTCTCTTCGCTGTGCATGGTTTGTTGGCATCATCAAACTTTCACCATTTTGAGACCAATGTTTAACAATAAAAATGCGTTGCTGTATCGTGTAAGGCTCCATGTTTATTAACTCTTATCTGTCTCTTATCGACCTATCACAATAGTCTTTTTCATAGTTGAAATTTTTTCGTGCGCATACCTCAACTTTCACCATGTTTTTCGGGCACTTTATGAGTGAAAAAGCTGTGAATATTATGTTTTCAATTTAATTAAAAAAAAACATAATTAATTATTCATTCACTATCAATAGTACAGTTTTAATTGTTATATACTTCAAGTAAAATATTAATACAATCATTTTAATAGAAATATATAATGTTATCAGTAAAAACAGGAGCAAAAAAAACGTTGTTACGGAATATGTCGCAGCTATATGTGTAGTAATCATTTTCGGAGCATTTATATTACTTTATTAATTTTCCAAAGCTCTGTCTAGAATATCGTCGAAAACTTATTAAATGAACGAAACCAAAACATAAAAATTTGTCCAAAGTGTGCTAAATGTGATTTGTGAGTTGGGTAAAAAAATCATGTAATCAGGTAATTTTAATCCATTTAATTGTTAATTTAATAGCTCATGCTACAACCTCAAATGATGAATGTTTTTGTAGGTAAAAGTAGCAAGTGCTTGTTTGGCAGATAAATATATACTAACTCATGGCGCAAGTTAGATATTTTGACTGCTGCTAATTGCTCCTAAGTAGGGTAAAAAAGTATTGAAAGAAATGAAAATTAAAACTTGCTCCAAACTTAAATTTACTCCAAATATAAAAATAAATGTAATGTTATAAATATAAAGTTATGAATATATTGTTATAAATATAATAAATATAATGTTGTAAATATAATTAATATAAAACTAATATGAATATAATTGTCATCCTAACCTTTCAACAAATTTTGCTTAATCTAATCTAATCGAATACGGTTATGTGCTTCTATCGTGGGATGAGCTAATAAAGCACCACAATTAATTTTCACTTAGTTGCACTGATAATAAGGGTAATGATCGTTGTTATTTAGCTATATTTATAAAAAGTGCCCGAAACTTTCATATTAACGCCTCGTTAACATAGCGGACGCGCTTGCGCGCAACTAGTCCTAAAAAGTCCTTTGACCTAGTCCTTTGACTTTCCGAAGGTATGGTTAAGATATGTGGATGTCATTTTTGCCATTTTCGATTTGAAAAATGAAAATTTAGATGATTTTATTAAGAATTTAAATAGTAAATCCGAAAATATAATATTCACGCATGAACTCGAAAATGATAGTTTACCATTTATGTATGTGTTAGTCAGTAGAAATAATAAAAATAGGTTAGATTTTGATATTTTCAGAAAAACCACCACCACTTCGAGATACATTTCTAACGATTCAAATCATAGCTTCCAAAATAAGATGGCTAGTTTAAATTTTATGGTAAATAGATTAATTAATTTTCCTTTAAATAAAGATAATTGTAACAAAATTAAAATTAATTAGGGAGGTATCTGAAGTGAATAGTTATAATAAGAACATTGTAGACAAACTAGTTAGAAAACATAAGTTCAGAAAATTATTGAAAGAATCTTCGACTTTTCAAAAGGATCAGAATACAAAAAAATTCATGGTAATACCATTTGATGCCCAATTAACAAGAGGACTAGACAACATTTTGAAAAAAGTGGACATTAAGGTTGTGTACAAACCATATAATAAATTAAGAGAAGTTCTGGGTAATCCAAAGGATAAAGTAGAGCAATATGAAAAGACGGAGATATACGAAATTAGTTGTCAAGGCTGTGATCGAAGGTATATTGGGCAAACAAAAAGATCCATATTGACAAGATATAAAGAACATATTGCCCACATTAGATATGGGAGAAATGAAAAATCTTGTGTTGCCCAACATGCAATCGAACATGACCACAGTATAGATATTAGTAATTTAAGACTAATTAAAAGTGTTAATAATAATAGAGCTTTGGATGCATATGAAAGCATTCAAATCAAAAAATGTAAGAAAATCATGAACCGAGATAAAGGACCGATTCCTTTCAGTCAACTTTTTCAGTTATTAATGTAAGACTTAGTACACTTCACTGTTCATGATTTTTACACGCTTCGTTAGGTATGGTTTTCATATAAATAGAACATAGCTTAGAATTAGATTAAATCATCTCCTGATGATGCTAACATGGTTAGCGGAACGTGCGTCGAGCAGTTCAAAAAAGTGTTTTGGTGTTTAGTGGTAAATCTCTTCAAGTTTAGCTATATTTCCTAATTAATATCTATTAGATCGTTTATATAAGAAAATCATTGTAAGAAGGAAATAACCGAAAAAGAAAACACCAGAAATAATAAAATAAATCATCAGATATCCGCATGTATTTAGTTGTTAACGATTAATCAAAGTCCGGAAAGCAACGTTAAATGAAATTTAAACTATTTATTCCAGAGCTTTTCAGCTGGAGATAAAATACCGAGCAATATTCTTAAGCTGACTGTTACACAAAATTGTTCTAGTTATATTAAATAGTAGATTAAGGAAAGACAAATACAGTATTTTTCTTAATTGACTGAGACATTTTTACATAGTAGGACTGTGTTTATGGTTTATTTCTTTACTTTCAGTTATCACTGTTGTCAATAAAATATTTTTTCGTTCTTAATATATGTACGAATTAATTCGGTGATACCATGAGAGCTTGTTAGGCGCTCATCGGGTGCACCTAGGTGGGTTCTACCGGGAACAGGTACAAGTATTTTACCAATGAAAGTTATTTTATTTATAATGATCCCATTCATAGTCAAGTTAAATCTTGGGTAGATGCTAAAGTTCGTCCTATCATTTTGAGAAAAATGAAATAAAAATTTTGTTTACTGAAAATTAAATATTTAAATATATAATTTAAAAAAATATATCAAAACACCTTTTCACAGAAATGGCCTAGAAGGTCCCATTTCCAAGTACCTGCCGCTCATTTATATCATGGGTGATTGAAATTATATGTACCGGGCTTTAGACTAGACAATTTAGGAATTACTACAAGACTGTGGGGGATATTTCCATAGTATTCTACGAACCTTTAAAGGCAGTTTTACTGTTTTCTATAGTTTAAATTATTTATGTCTTCTTTACTGAGTCAAGTCCATTTTATATAAAATGGCAAGTTTTAGTCGTCGAATTTGTAAAAATTCAGCGGATAAGTTTTGTTATATATGCGGACTATTTATTTTATTGTTATTAATATATATTATTATTTTAAAGTCAACAGCTAGATCTGTATCCGTGGAAGTGAAAAAAGCCTATATTTAATATTTTAAATGCCAAATTGGAGGTCAAGATAAAAGTGGGGCTCCACATGTTTGCTGTGTGAGTCGTCACGTAAATTTAGTGCCATTGATGCATTTTAAGAAAAATTCTACGCTATGTAAAAAAAGGCATATTTATTGGACCTCAAATAAGGAAGCTTCTAGGTGGTTTCCGTTTTCAAGAAAAATTAAATGAAAACGAATTGGTAGCTTGGAAGTGATTGGTAGGTGTGGATTATTTTCCGTATAATTTGGATGTAGTAAGCGATGAACAAGGAGAGACGTTTTATCAGAATATCAAGACGATGGAACCCATCTATGTTGGGCGACTGCTGCTGCTTTTAAAAAGAGATGATGCTACAGAACACAAGAGGAAAAAGTGAATGTTTTGTCCCTGTATGACATCTCATGTAATATATTTTTTATTTACATAATCCTCAGTAATGTCTTTACATATATTTAACACGTTTTACATGTTTATATTAAATAAATATTATATTGTAAAAATATGTCGTCTCCTTTTTTTCCCCACCACCGAACCTCTGCAACAAAAAAACTGTACGCGTTACAGTAATTAACTTATCATTTTTGGATTTAATACCACAAAATAATTCACATACACCTATTTTCATCAATGTTACCTCAAAAAAGTTTAAATTTCTTTACCTGTGTTATAGTATGTTCCGTTCTGTTCAATGACTTTTCTCCATAATCTCAGGCTCATAGAAGTTTTGGGGTTTCTGGCTACAGAATTGGTTCAAGTTTTACCATCTAAGCTATTTTAAAATGATCTAAATATATAGCAGGCGAAGGACCCAAGGCCGAGAGAGTATGGTGAATGCGCCAAAAAGTTCTCAGTTGTAACAGTTTGTATCGAGTGGCCAAAGACACGGATGATCTAGCATTGTCTCAATAAAATGCAATGATCTTTCTTTTGCCTAATTCAGGTCGCTTACGATTACTCGCTTTAGTTTCGGTTTGGTTTTTTCATATTTTGCCGAAGTAATGGTCTAGTTTTCCGATAAAAGGTCATAATAAACGATTTATTTCTAGTACTATTTAATATATAAAAGAATCTTGTTCGAATGTACACTGGTTTTTGCGCTGGCTTAAACGGCATCTCCGCTCTTAAACCGTGATCTCTTACGCTTAATATTATTATATACAAACCATTATTCATTACATGTAACAATCGACTTTTAAAATGAATCGATTACGTCGTACTCATGCCGCACCCATACATCGACCTTGTTAGTCATTTCAAAATTTTTCGCGAACATTTCTGAACCACTTAGGCAAAATCACCAACGATACCTTCATCGTATACAACCCATACCTGTGTTTGTTTCTGCGAAGCACTATTGTCTTTTCGAAAATAAAAAAGCAAATATCGAAAATTATCTGCAATTTTTAAGTCTTAATACAATTTAAAATATTCAAAAAACAAGGATTTTTTTTCCTGTACTTTACGTAAAATTTTCAATTTTAGTCGCCATCAAACGCCAACAAGCATCTCCCGAGACCGGTTTCGGGCCTTAGGCCGTCATCAGTCGGGCTTCGAGTTGTACGTTCGAAAGCTACTGAAAGATTGATCAGGGTCCTGACCATATTAATCGGCCAAATCAGATGGAAGTAGCATTGAAATGCAGCTCCGCCATCCGGTGGTTCGTAACAGTACTACTGTCTGAAACCGTTCGGTTCTGGGTTTGGACCCAGGCTCTATATTCAGGTACCAGATTTCAGGGTTTGGTGTAGAGCACGTGCAAAAAATGTTCCTTGTTTTTTGTATAATTTTTGTAATATTCTCCACTTGCCCACTGTGTATTTTCATTAATACAATTTAAAAGAACAACCACCAATAGCACAATTTTTCCTATGTACTCACTGAAATAATTCCTATCAAATAACATTTCATGAACAACACGAACTAACACTGAAATTTTTGCCAAACTAGGGAAAATTTAAAGGTAAGTCGTGGCTTATATATACCACATACAGGCCTATAAACTAAAAAAAAGCAGACGAGGAAAAGAATAGACACTTTGATGTTGTTGTGTCGTTGCTCTTTAAATTCAAGAAAATGACCTTGACCATAAGACCTTGGCAGGACTCGCGGACTGTCTACAATAATCCAAATAGGTGAAACTCATCGGTTTATCCTGGCAAGTCATCAACCAACCTATAAAAACCAAATATCCTTGTCAAGAAAGTGTTGCTATGTATATGGTGGGATTAACTGGGCGTCGTGCATAAAGAGTTGCTCCGAACAGGCAAACGGCTATTACTGATGCTTTTCATTAGCAACTGATTCATATTAGTGACGCTCTGGATGAAACAAGGCCTTATCCTGACAAAGGGAAGTCATCAACATCCCGCATGGCCGCATATAGCAAAAATGAGTGTGGAAACGGACATCGGGTTCTTCCGAGGAGGTTTGTCTCCTTAAAATATTCATCCCTTCCGACCCGTTCAACATCACCTGGTTGATAACCGCTTCACATATCTTGAGAAAGTCGAATAAACCTGGTTCAAAACCACCAAGTTTTTCTCGATCTTTGATTCGACAGTTGTCTGAAAGGTGCCGAAAATATATAGGATGAGAAGAAGATGGCTTCAAAGATTAAGTTTATATTACTTTTTTCACAAATAAGTATCAAAGGTAGCGAAAAAGGGCGATAATTATTTTGAGGACCTAATAAGATTCTAGACTAGATTTTAGACCTAGACTTTTGTCTTTCCATATCTTGTGAAAATTTTACAAGCCTATTAAAAGCGTTTACGGCTTATTGTTTCACTGTCATAAAAGTATCTTAAAATGTTTACCTAATTTAAAATAAAACTTAATCTCAACACGTTGACAACATTTGTCCAAGTGATGGTCAAAAGATACTGTCACATTTTGTATAATTAGGAATAAATAAGATGTGCTAACGCCTAGAAAATTTTTATGATGAAAGTTTAAATGTGCTATTATTTCATGATGTGCGTATTCATTAAAAAAAAATGAGTTCTAAGTTACTCGAAGATTCAACCAGTCACCTTTTTTATTGCACAGACTGTGTACAATGAACTGTACTTTATTCCTGCAATGATATTTTTATTTTATGGTCGACTTCACAATGCGTAGTAAACTTAAATAATAACTGTTGTTTCTATCCGTAAGGTTGACCAGGCGTATTAAAATAGTTTTTATATTATATGATTCCCAGAAATTTTTATTATTTAAATTAAGTCAGTCATCAACTTGAATAGTTAAACTGTAAGAGGTTATGGTATCTTCCATATATTAGTAATAGGGATGCCTAAAGGAGGTCACTTAACTACATAGGACCCTATAAAGGGTCTTTCAAATTGACCAGTTTCAACTCCTTAATAAAACACAGAATTTGCACTGATTTCAAAAAACTTTTTGTTGATAATTGTCATAGTTATGACATGAAAAAACGAAAGACAATATTTGTCAAATGACCACTCCCTGAAGCTCCACAGACCCCCACTTTTTTGTCATTACTTTGGATGACATTCTGGCATAACCGTGGCTCTATCTCACCAATGACTCGAATAATTTCATCTTTTAACTCTGGAATCGATTGTGGATTGTTCTTATAGACCTGACTTTTTACGTATTCCCAAAGAAAATATTCCAACGGGCCCAACAGCATCACCGTTTCTTGCAATAACTCGTCCAGGAAATTTATTTCTGAATAAATCAATTATTTCATTAGTAAAATGAGATGTAGCGCCATTCTGTTGAAATCTTATATCCTCCAGACCAATATTATTCAACTGAGCCCATTAAAATTTAGTTGTCATCGCATGATATCGAACATCATTCACAGTTAAAGGTTCATCAGAAGCATTCTGAAAGAAATACGGCCCAATCACATTTCCTAACCATAATACACACTAATCATTTCAACCATAATGCACATTACATTCGTTTAGGATATAAAGGGTTCTCATGAATCAATCGTGGATATTCCTCACCCCAAATGCGGCAATTTTATTTATTAGCTTAGTAACCAATTTCAAAATGTGCTTCATCTGAAAAGATGATTTTTTGAGAAAAATCATCTGTTTGCTCTTTCATCCAATTGACAAATGCACGACGTTTTGAATGATCCAGTGGCTTTAGTTCTTGTGTTATTTGAACATTATATGCTTTCAGAGCTAAACTCTTTCGTAAAATACGCCATGCTGTAGCGTTCACTGATTCCAAATTGTTGTGAACGGACTAATGGAATTTTCTGGGTCTTCAGTAACATTTTCACGTACCAAATTAATATGCTCTTATGAACAACCAGTTTCTTGTGAACAACCAGATACTAATTCATGAACAAACGCGATGAAGGGAAAACCCATCTCCAATCGGCACGAACGATGTTCAGTTGTGTTACCTGGCGACTAGAAAACGAGTTGTTTTCGTAATTTTTTTCCAAATTAAATCAATGTTGATAATCTTCACATATTTCAAAAATAATAAAAACTTATATATTCGAGAAAAAAAAAAAAAAAAATATATATATATATATATATATATATATATATATATATATATATATATATATATATATATATATATATATATATATGTATATGTTAGTTCATAGTGTTTTGCGGATGGAAGAATACGCTAGACTATTAGTCCGGGAATACATCCGATCGTTTGTGTCCCGTTTGTTGGGAACCTGCAGACGTTTCGCCAAGGTCACGCTTGGCATTCTCAATGCTTGTCTGAAGACTGAAGAAGAAGACTGAAGTCTGAAGACTGAAAATTTCAGTCTTCAGAAATTGATGCTTGTCTGAAGACTGGAGTTTTCAGTCTTCAGACAAGTGTTGAGAATGCCAAGTGTGACCTTGGCGAAACGTCTGCACGTTCCCAACAAACGGGACACAAACGATAGGATGTATATATATATATATATATATATATATATATATATATATATATATATATATATATATATATATATATATATATATATATATATATATATATATATATATATATATATATATATATATATATATATATATATATATATATATATATATATATATATATATTACAGTATACCTCGCCTAAGGTACTGAACGGGTCACGGGTGGTGGATAGTGAAAGTTCCATTAGATATTAATGGACAGCTGCGAATATCTCAAAATAAGCAGCCCCGCACCAAGGCAAAAAAAAACTAAATCCACTTAGCGTCTGACTTGTATCAAGCGGTTGAGTAGTCAGCGTCTGTTCACCAGTGGTGCGGCTGATATTTAAATTCTGGAACTAACCCCTCCAGTCTTAACCTCTGAACCGTCATGGTTCAAGCCTTTAATTCAAAGTACAAGATGAAGCGTTCTAGTAATTACAAAATTACCCCAGGAGGTAGACAATCTTCTGCCAGCTTTGCTGGTACAACCGGACTTTCGGATTCTGGGGCGTCCGGGCTTAAACGCAAAATCTTTCAGAGGGAGTCGGAGACCAACGTCTGAAACCAAAAACAAAAATTTTCTCTGGCCAACGTCTGAAACCAAAAACAAAAACTTTCTTTAGAACGGTAAATATCAATTCTCTCCTGCGTCCAGGAAAACTACACGAATTGGAGCGAACATTAAATCAGCAAAAAATCCTAATTTTAGCTTTGCAAAAAACCAGATTGACAGATGATAACACCTTGGAATTCGGCAATTACAGACTTTTTAAAAGTAAAACGGACAAAAGAATACTCAAAAATACACCACATCTCGGTGTTGCTTTCGCTGTCTCAAGAAACATTCTTGGTTCTATAACAAATGTCCAGCCAGTAAATAATCGACTTATGACACTATCCCGCAAGTGTGCTAACAAAAACTATACATTAATCAATGCACACCTCCCAGTTAACGAAGAAAATAAATCTAATCCTGAAAAAGTAAATAAGTCCTGGGAAATTCTGGAAAAGACTATCTCTAAAATTCCCTCTAACCATGTAAAAATCCTATTGGGTGATTTCAACGCCCAACTAGGGAAAGAAAAAAAGTACAGGAAAACAGTCGGCAGTTTTCCCGCTCATAAATGGACTAACCATAATGGTAGAAGATTGGTTGAACTATGTTCGCAGTTTGATCGAAAAATAATGTCAACCCATTTTAAGAAGAAAATAACAAAACGTGGTGAATTTCAAATTGACCATGTTAGCTTATTCAAAAGAGGCTGCTAATACCAAAGTTTGACTCAACGAAAATAAAACCAGCCCTAACAAAAGAGCTTGATAAACAACCAGCAAAGAACTGGCAAGAAATGAAACAAAAAAATATTAAAACAGCCTTAAAGTTGGTCCCTTTACAAAAACGTAGAAAACATCCGTGGTGGGATGAAGTTTGCGAGCAAGCAGTATTAAGCCGAAGTAAGTCATTCAAAGATTGGAATAGTCAAAAAACATCAATAAACTATAACATCTTTTTGGAAGTAAGAAAAGAAACATCGAAGCTAATTACACAAACTAAAAGAAAATATGAAAACAATCAACTTTATGAAATAGAAAAAGATTTCCAAAAAAATAACACCCGAAATTTTTACAAAACATTTAAAACTAAATGAAGAGGCTATCAACCGCAAAGTCTTTGCTTCCAAAAGGAAAACGGACAATTAGCTCTAAATAACCAAGACAATTGCAAAGAACTTGCGAAATATTTTGAACAAATATTAAACTGTCCTGAGCCCTTAAACAAATTAGCAACCCTAAACAAACAAACCCAGATTCATTACCAGCGAATGAAGATGAAATAATTAGGCAAATCAAGCGGCTTAAAAATGACAAAGCTTCTGATGAAGATGGAATCACTGCTGAACTTTTGAAATCCGCTGGTCCAGGTACAATCAAGGAAATAACCAAAATTCTACAAGAAGTTTGGCGAATCGAACGGATTCCGGAAGACTGGAAAGGTGCTCTAATCCATCCACTACATAAGAAAGGAGATAGAACGGATGTAAACAACTATAGAGGGATATCTCTTCTCCCAGTTTGTTAGAAGATTCTATCTCAATGTCTACTAGACAGAGCACAAGGACAGTTAAAACCTAACATTGGTGAATATCAAGCAGGTTTTCGACCGGGCAGATCCTGCCCTGAACAGATCCTGAATCTAAAGTTGATTCTAAGCCATCAAAACATGTACAATAAAAATCTCGTCTGTACATTTGTGGATTTCAAAAAAGCATATGATTGTATTGTCCGCGAATCTTTATTCCGAATCTTGAAAGAACAAGGACTAGATCTGAAAACGCTGGCAATTATTAAAGCAACGTTAACTAACACAAGGTCAAAAGTTAAATTCATGGGTGACATCTCAGAGCCCTTCGAAATTAAAACTGGAATGAGACAAGGGGATGGACTCTCGCCACTCTTATTTAACTGTGTTCTAGAAAAAGTAATATAGGAGTGGCGTGAAAAAAAGTCGGCCCTGAATGTTGACCAGCCCATTAAACTGGGGGGAACCAACATCAAAATTGATTGTCTGGCATTTGCTGATGACCTAGCAATTTTAGCTCAAGATGTATTAACGGCACAGAAACAGATTGAAATCCTAAAAGAAACAGCAGAAAAGGAAGAACTCCAAATTTCATTTGAAAAGACACAATACATGACCTGCAACAGACTAAGAACACCATTTCTAAAAACAAAATATGGTAACATCAGACGAGTCTCTCAATTCAAATATTGGGGTGAAATAATCATGGAAAGTGGGTTGGAATAAGCGGCCAATAAGGATAGATGTCAAAAAATGGAAACGGCATTGAGAGTTACACAAAATATTTACAACAAAAAATGCCTATCTAAAAACACAAAACTGAGACATTACAACACAGTTATTAAGCCAGAATGTCTATATGCTGCAGAAACGCTCATTTTGAATAGAAAGCGGGACATCGAGGATATTGAAAAAAAGGAAAGACAAATCATAAAAATCCTAGGCCCCAAACAAATAAATAGCACAACATACCGACTTCGAGAAAACCAAGAAATCAAACAATTCACAGATATACATGAGAAAAAGAAGACTTAAGTTTTACGGACACATAAAACGGATGAATCCGAGTAGGCTAACTGGACAAATAGTCGAATATTATGAAAATAGGAGTGGAGCTAAAGTAGAAATAATTAAATGGATTGCTGCAATTAAAGAGGACCTAAGATCAGCAAATATTACACAAAGTGAAATTCAGGATAGAGGCTGTTTCAGACACAAGGTTAACGTTTGGAAGGTTGGCCAGAAAGAAAAATGTAGGAAGACTGGAACAACTTGGTCTGACGAAAGGAAAAAAGCTCGTAGCGAAAGAATGAAATGGGCGCAAAGGAAGGCTAACAACAACAAACGCCTCTAATTGTACTTCGCGTGGTCCACCAGGGCCCATACGTGAATAATAATAATAATAATAATAATAATAATAATAATAATAATAATATAATTATTAAAAAATATATATAAAATAAGCCCTCCTATCATTAACTCCTTAAGGTGCCTGATGGGGAAATGGAAAACAAATCTCTTTATCGATCAACTATGCATTACAACTGCGAATATCGAGAGAGGAATTTTTCAGGGAGATTCCCTTTCTCAAGTTTGGTTTTGTCTAGCCCTAAACCCTATGTCTATATTACTGAACAACAGTAATATAGGATATAAACTAAACATGAGGAATCCACGAAAGCTCTCGCACCTACGTGGTATGGATGACCTACTATGGATGACCTTAAACTCTATGGAGAGACTAGAGAAAAACTAAACTCCTTAATAAAAATGGTCGAAGAATTTAGTAGGGATATCAAGATGGCATTCGGACTTGATAAATGCTCTACCATTAGCATTCAAGAAGAAATAGTCAACAATCAACATTCAACACACTGTAACATACAACAACTGGCACCAGAAGAATCCTATAAATATTTAGTTATACCTCAAAACGAGAAATTTAACCATAGCCAGTTAAAGAAACACTTTTCTACTATGTACGAAAAGAGGCTTACAAAACTTTTAAATACCAAACTGAACAGTGGAAACCTGATTAGAGCGATCAATGGATGGGCAGTGCCAACTCTGACCTATTCCTTTGGTATTGTTAAATGGTCAGAAACAGACCTTGATGGACTGGATAGATTAACACGTCGAACATTGACAAAATGCCGATGTCTGCATTCAAATTCATCTATGAAGCGACTGTACATTCCAAGAAAGTTGGGAGGCAGAGGCTTCGCGAACATTAAGAAGCTTTGTCTGAACCAGGAGAGTAAGATGAGAGAACGCTTCATTAATTCAAGCAGCACGCTAATGAAGTTGGTTGCTAAGGAGGACCGGGGTTTCACCCCGTTGAACCTAGATAAATTTAATCGTGTTGATGGTAGAACAATACTTACGGATTGTATCCGTGAATGGAAACAACAGACACTGCATGGACGGTATCCAAAGTCGCTCGAGGATGATACCATTGATGGACCGTTGTCTCTAAAATGGCTGACCGATGGGCTGTTGTACCCAGAAACAGAAGGTTTTGCGACATCTATTCAAGAAAAGGTAGTAAGAACATGGAACTATGAAAAGCATATACTACACATGGATGTTGTCGACCGATGTAGGAAGTGCGGTATAGTGGGGGAAACGATTGAACACCTTATCGGTGGGTGTGCAGTTCTAGCCCCTAAGGCTTATTTAGGAAGACATAATCAGCTGGCGAAAATTATACATCAGCAAATTGCATTAAAGTATTCGCTATTAGATAACGCACCTGCTCCATATTATAAGTACTCACCTTCTCCCGTATTGGAATCATCTGATTCAATCCTATACTGGGACAGACCAATCACAACAGATCGAACGGTCGATTATAATAGACCAGACATTGTTCTAATTAGTAAAAAGGAGAAAAGGGCTTTTATAATTGACATCGCAGTGCCACTCTCTCATAATATCAGGAAAACCGAGTTGGAGAAAACCACTAAGTATGAAAACCTTGCGTACGATTTGAAAAACCAGTGGAAACTGCATAAGGTAGAGATAGTGCCTTTCGTTATATCGGCCGAAGGCCTAATAAGTAAGAACTTTTCAAAAAATTTGAAGAACCTTGGTATCTCAAAATCGATTGCCATAGTGGGATAACGTGCAGTACTCTTGCAGACATGCCACATTGTTCGTAAAATTTTATGCTAAGTGAGAGGAGTTGAATTGCTTTCTCATTTTGGCATTGTAATATAGACCAGCTTATGCTGAGATGCTGAGTTCAGTACGAGAATAATAATAATAATAATCTCTATATATATATATATATATATATATATATATATATATATATATATATATATATATATATATATATATATATATATATATATATATATATATATATATGAAACAAGGTTTTATAAAAAAAAGAAAAAATTGAATTGAACATCGTAATGACGAGAATTTCCTGCATACGTGTTGTATGGGTTAATTGTGTGAATGGGTTAATTGTTTATAATGCAGGTTAAAAAGTTAGTTTTCGAAAAAACTCAAACAATTTTCTAACTAGATAAACTATGTGTGTGGCAGATCGATATAATATTCACCAGTTTTTCTACCAATATATATGTAGTTAGAATAAAACACGTATCTTTGTGTACGTAGTTTTGCCCCATTTTACTTACTGTATGTCTGTGCTGATATCATGTAATAACGAGAGTATTTGTAGACTCCAAATATAGCACAACAAGGCCATGGGTATACTATTGAACTGTAATAAATATACACCGATAGAGGTAATGTTGCGGTCATAGAGCTAATGTTGCCCATTATTTGAATACTTTTTTGGTGGAAAGAGTAAACATTCATTCTTACGATGTCCTTACAAATTACGCCTTACATTAATAATTGAAAAAGTTGACTGAAAGGAATCGGTCCTTTATCTCGGTTCATAATTTTCTTACATTTTTCTATTCTAATGCTTTCATATGCATCCAAATCCCTATTACTATTAACACTTTTAATTAGTCTTAAATTACTAATATCTATACTGTGGTCATGTTCGATTGCATGTTGGGCAACACAAGATTTTTCATTTCTCCCATATCTAATGTGGGCAATATGTTCTTTATATCTTATCAATATGGATCTTTTTGTTTGCCCAATATACCTTCGATCACAGTCTTGACACCTAATTTCGTAAATCCCCGACTTTTCATGCTGCTCTACTTTATCCTTTGGATTACCTAGAAATTCTCTTAATTTATTATATGGTTTGTACACAACCTTAATGTCCACTTTTTTCAAAATTTTGTCTTGTCCTCTTGTCAACTGTCAACAACCAGATTAAATCATCTCCTGATGATGCTAACATGGTTAGCGAAACGTGCGTCGAGCAGTTCAAAAAAGTGTTATCGTGTTTAGTGGTGAATCTCTTCAAGTTTAGTGTTTCACATCAAAGGTTCCAATAGAAGAATTGAGGTCCTACATACATAAAATTTTCAATTTCCCTGAAGCTCATTATTTCAATGGATCTAAGGTCTTATATTAATCTCTATTTCATTTTCCTGCACTGCAGTTACTAGTTGTGCTGCTATTTCTTTCAATTCATTTTTACTTTCCGTTAATTGAACTACGCCTTCAGTATAGGCCAGGTATTGCCCATTATTTAGAATTCTTTGATGTCCAACTACTTCGCTATGTGTAATAATGTCTTCTAAACATAGATTAAATAATGTCATCCTAGTGTTAAGTAGGGTCGCCCTAGCGTTAAGCCACTCTTTTTACAAAATCTTGAATGAATCAATGATCAATTAATAATATATGCTTTAGCATATCGTACTCTAGTCATGTAGACAATACCTGTTTGAGTAAAAATATTTCATCAGTGGTTATTTACAGGAACCGCATTAAGTGGCAAAGATTTTCCTGCAATTCGTCGATATACATTTTTTAATATTATCTTTAATATTGAGGCTAACAGTTTATATTATAGCCTCTAACAGCGCAATTTTTCTATAATTTATGTAATCTGATGGATTCCCTTTATTGTAAATGGATAAGATAGTTGCTTATTTCCAGGCTGTTAGCATATTCCGGATTCTGGTACTTCCTGGACTTGTTTAATTTTAGAAATTATTTTCTTTATTTCCCCTTTCTCTCGGAGGAGCCTGAAATCTCTAGAAGACGCGTCCCCAGATGGCTAATATGCCATTGCCGACATGGCTTTTCAGTGGTTAGTAGGGAAATAAAATACCTCCTGTGAATCAAATAAGGACCTGCCAGCTCGCGAAGCCAGCGTGGTGAGTTATGGCAATTTGAGTTTAAAAACAACCAAAAAAACTCAGGAGACGTCCTGCGTTCAGGAGTGAATGCAGACAGGCTGTTGAAGAAGACGAAGAAGATGTAACGGACTTTTCGGTCTCTGGTATATTATCAACTACGTTGTCTTCACATTTTGCTGATTTTTTCTTTCTCTTTCTCATAATACTGGTTGTTGTCCTGCTTCTTATTTTAATAGTTATTTAAAATGTTGTTTCCATATATGAATCCTTACAGCTTTCCCGCCTAAAAGGTTATCATTTCAACCTCTGGTATTAGACCTGTTTTATTGATACCCTATCCTTATTTATTTCGTATCTTATAAATATTTTTAATGGCCTTAATTCTGAGTTTCTCTTTTATTTCTTCCATATTTTTATTTGGTTACATTATCTCTCTTTATTTCTACATGGTTTTTTTAGTACCATAGTATTTTATCTAGTTTACATAGTATCTTTGTTTTTATTTGATCTTCCGTCATACATTTCCGTTTTCTATTAGGGATTGGGTTCCAAAATGTTTCTTATTAGTTACCTCATTCAAACATCAACTGTCTAGTTATATTGTAATATTCTGCCATTTTATACTATGGGGCATTGTGGGTATTATTGTGGATTTCATATTGAAAGCCCCTTTCTAGGTTTTCTTGCTCTCCCTGTCTATAATTTTCGTTATCTCTCCTCTGGGGATCCTCGACCTCTTGGGATCTTCCATAGTATATATTGATTTTATTCCTCAGTTTTACACTTTTCTTATGAGATATTTCTGTTTTATTTTTGCTATAACAGGAAATTGATATAAGTTTGCATCTGGCCCAGGAAATGTTCTTACATTACATCACTAAATTTGCAAATTCATATTCTATTAGGATATGGTCCATTTGTATATCTTTTTTATGAAGTAAATGCTTATGATCTTGATTTTGTTTTCTGTTGGAAAGTGTATCAATCTTTTTTCATTTTCATACTTCTCTCATGCTTACTCTCTTCTCCTATTTATAGAACACCTCTATTCCTACTTTTACATTTACGTGCCCTATTATTATTTTTATATTGTTCCTAGGTATTTGCTCAAGTATTTCTGCTAAATTCTCATAAGACTCATCCCTATGATCATCTTCCTTCTGATGTGTTGGGACATGTATGTTGACTATTTTATGCTACTGCTTTTCATTTAATTTATATTTCGCATATTTTATCAGATATCGCTTTAAAGTTGAACACTAATTTTTCAAATATTTAGTAACTAAAAAACCTGATTTAAATTTTTTGTTTTATTTCAATTCGTAAAGAATATGTATTTTCTTGTCTCAATAATAATATGCCTCTTAAAGGGCTCTTTTTCTTCCTCTTCGTATTCTTCTTTACAGAAGAGTCATGTCTTATGAAAGTTCATTCCGTTCGCGTACTTTTTGAGCTACTCCTCGCCAGTGTTCTCTATTTCTGACTTTCTGGGTTGCATATTGTAGAGATTAACCAGTCAGATAAAGATCTAACTGGTTATATTAAAGAATTTGCTCTGTTCATCCATCATCCATGTCACCCTCCATCCATCCCTGCACCACTAGTCTTTCTAAGTTATTGCCATGCCTGCGGTCAATGTGATGAAATAACACAGGCCAACAGTTATTTTGGTGCCGGGGTATTTAGAACTTATTTCATAGGAATTTGATGCCCTGAATTCAAATATGGCATTAATTTTTGCCAAGGAGCTCAAATTTCTAAAATATTACATTTTAGTGCAATATGTATATATTTCACTATTTTAAATTAATCTATGGATCAAATAAAAAACGGAATTTTTATTATTATATTATACAAATATTATTATATAAAAATATAGAGGAATAAAGTCATTGATGAAACCAGATAGTCACTGAACACTTTAGAAGTTTCTTTTCCGTGACATTCTTGAATGTATTTTGAAACAGTCCCTTTTTAAACTCCAGTAGTAATCTGCCATCATGTGCGTATCCCATCTTCCTTGGCAGCGGTCCTTCATAGTTTTAATATCCTGGTGAAATAATTTACCTTGTTCCTCACTGG
The DNA here is from genome assembly GCA_031761425.1 of Cosmopolites sordidus. NCBI lineage: Eukaryota > Metazoa > Arthropoda > Insecta > Coleoptera > Curculionidae > Cosmopolites > Cosmopolites sordidus. The sequence continues at coordinate 204,098 of JARFXV010000886.1, read as the reverse complement.
TGTCTCCTAAAATGCGAGGAGAAAGGTCTAAGTGGGTGTTTAAATAGTGCACCTTAATCTTCACATTACACCCAATGGAACTGAAACTGTTAAGTATCTTGTTTACCAGTTGAATATAGTTTTCAGGTTAACGTTTGCTTAGAAAATTTCCGACATCTATAACAAATGAAGTCCAGGCTTTTCGTTCAGCCTCATTCATCGAATTTATAAAGCCAGGATCTTTAATGATTTTTTGTGGTTATATCTTATTTATGAGCCGTCAAATATTCCTGTTTTATTTTTTTTCTTTTCAAGAGCATTCTTATCAAGAGCCTTTACAAACGGCTTCATTAGGTTCAGCTTGATATGCAGTGGAGGAAATATGATTTTCTCTCGTCCAACTAAGGGGTCGTTAATGATATTCTTTCCCCTAACGTCCATGTTTTTTCTCTTTAGCCACTTATTTCTTAACCAGTGGTATGTTTCGTCTGTGTTATTCCAGAGGCACAAGAAGCAAGGATATTTTGTGTCGCCACTTTGCTGTCCAAGGAGAAAGTTTCCCTTTTTTGTAAGTTAAGAATTCCCCCAGAATTCGAGGGTTTAACTGCTTTCTAAAATATGCGATTTGGACGTAGATTCCCTGCGACCGAGCGTATTGGTAATTAGTTTTAAACGCGTCTCGCGGCGCATATTTCGTTCATACTTGTTTTGACTTGGGATTTGCTACATGTGTAAGCACTGAGTAGTACTTTTTAAATAAAAATAATCAACTTTTAATTGCAAACATGAAGGTGTCTGATTTAAAACAATTAATAATGACTACTAATGAAAATATATACAATAAACATTTTTTTTCAGAAAACTTTTTGGTATATTTTTATGAACTTTTCGAACTTCTCATGAACTTTTTAGAATTATCTCTATTAATTTGCAGTTACAATAAACTGTTTGAAACAATATTGTTACAATAAACTGTTTACTTTTCGGGAAACGGTAAGTACCGACTTATTAATTCCTATATCTACGTAACAAGCAACAACTCATCCTCCAATGTTCTTGTAAGTAGTAACAATACAAAATTTTAATGTTTTCCTGGTTCACCTCCTGTATTAGGTTTCAATAAGACGAAAAGTAAAAAGGAGGAAGAAGACACTATTTTCTTCTACACCCTCCAACTCTAAAACCCCACGAGCCACCACTGGATTGCTATCTTCCTTATTCCGGTCTGAATTAAATTTATTAATTAATGCAAATATAAACGAATCACTTGAACGATTCTTTCCAATACTATTTTGTAAGTTATAAAAAATTAATAATAATAAATAAGTAATAATAATTTCTAAAAATTTCCAAAAACAAATTCTCAGAAAAGATAAATAATAATTTTTAAAAAAATACTATTTTCAAGTAGAATTGTTATCAAGTTACTATATATAAACTAAATAAAAAAAACTCCTTTAATATGAAGTGTAAAAAGGCTATTAAAAATAGGAATGTCGTGTTACGTTTTATGTTCATAAAACCATAAAAATAGCATTTTGGGAATATTATAGATGGAGTCAGAAAAGCGGCGTTTGCACTTGCTTTCTTGATTTATAGCCGAACAACTTCATTTTTCGTCTGTCTGGATGTCTGTTACAGGGAACATGTTGAAGTAATTTAACGTGTTTTTAAAAACTTTTTTACCACGTGTATGTCATCTTTGGCTTTTGCGGTAAAATATATACACTATAAACATGAAATTATATTTCCATAATTTCTCGTATTTTTATCTCTAAAAAGTCAAAAGTTGTTTTCACTCAGTTAAACAAGAAAAAAGATCGTTATCGTGCACATAAATAAAAATGGAATTGTCGGGATAATTAACAAGATCTTATTAAAAAGTTTTAAGTTTCAATTTTACCAGGGATAATCAGAAAGTTTCTAGCCTAACAATGAAAAACTAGGTTTCAATTTTCGAAGTTTGTTTAATTTTTTAACGTAGTTCCCTATAATTTTAATACAACTTGGTCATCTCTACTAATTCTATCCCTCGCTGGAAGTGAGTTTCCAGGAGATATGCGATATATTATATGTTATAGGTGTTTCGGTTAATATTGTCATTTTTTTCGTAAAATTTGGGCGTTTATTTTCATAAAAAAATTAAATTGCCTTAATAATCAAAGTATTGGCTATCATTAGATATTACTTCTTTCTATCTTTCTGTTAAAGAATAGATCCGCCGAATTTGAAAGTGCTAATTCGGCGGGTGGGGTAGGACGTCCCATTTAACGTTTTCCAAATAGTTTTTTTACACATTTTTACATTACACAACATGGGGCCGAGTATTGTAATGTTGAAAAATAACTTTATCGTGTCTTTGGGCGCATTCTGGTCGTTTTTCCTTCAATGCTCGTAATCCTTTCAGCAGGTTTCAGTAGTTTGTAATACCCAGCTCCCCTACTATTCCACCAAATACACTGCAAAGCGTTCTTTCCATGCATATTGCGCATTGTATGTGATATCGAAGGCTGGCCTGGGTTCATAATTTTTTGCACTTTGGGTTGTCAAAATAGATCAACTTTTCATCATCTGTCACAACTCGATACTGAAACCTTTTCTGTCTGGCAACAAAAATATCACAAGTGATTTTTCGAATTTCAATGTCTCTTTCCTTCAATTCATAGGGAACCCAAATGGGTTTTCCTTCCTTCGGGATCTTTCCAATGTGTGTAGACGTTTGAAAATGGTGAATTAGGGACAATTTAATGCCTCTGCCAATTGCTTCAACTATTGTTGAGTCTTCATCCAATAATGCCTGCAAATCTGCATATTTAAACTTCTTCGGCTGTCCTGGAGACTCCTTTCTTTTATATCAAAATCACCACTTTTAAAGCATTTAAACTACTTTCATATTTTTTTGGGTTCGAGCGTGTTCACTAGACTGGTCCAAATAATTCGACTATTTTTTTTTTGAAGAGGATATCAAAAATATTATTTGTGATGACAAAAAAAAATTGTGAAAGTTAGAGCCTTTAATACTTATTTTCATGGCGACTTTCGGTTTTTTAATAGTAATAATAAGCCTACATTTTTTAATCAAGTAAAAAAAGGTCTAACGCAAAAAAAACCGATATTTTAAATTCATTTTTAACCTTGAATAACTTTGAAAGGAGTGAATTTAAGTGAAAAATGTTGATATATATTTTATGTCGCGTATTCAATTTCATTTAAGAATATGTATTGCAATTTCTCAAATATTGATTCGTTCATTAGTTACTAGATTTCAAATTTGAAAAGTAAAATTGTAAAAACAGATCAATGTTGAAGGCACTATTACATGGAAACGGCTTGTTTGACGTAAATTTATATTGAAACCTTTTTTGTAAATAATTTAATTCCCTTCAAGAATGTATAATGCTCAAATTTTTCAAATTGATGGTTTAGGAGTTTTGGATGAAAAATTCGATTGCTATTAAAAAACCAAAAGTCACGATAATATACTTCTTAACTACATCAACGCCTCCCTTCGTTCAGTTATAAAAAGTTATAAATTCCGGTTTTTGATCCTGTTTTTTCGTTGATGGTATCAGAGTGATGTAAAGTTGAGAACAACAGCATATTTTTGCCTTTTTTAGGCATATACGAAACTAGTGTTACATCTTTACGTTACACCTTTTGGAATGCAAACAAAGATGTTTTTTCTAGTCGATCTTTTGTTTGTAAAAATTACACAGGGATTTCTCTTTTATTTTTGCGCAAAATACAGACTGACTGTAATCTTGTACCAGTGAGAATTTACTAGTGAGAAACTAGCAAAGCAGTTGTCAAATGTAATATTGCGGTTAGATTTTTAAATTAGTTTACAAAGATGAAGAACAATATCTTCCACTTTTTTGCCCTAGATGACATTGCATAGCAAAATTGAAGTGTTACCCACTTCACCCCTCTAAAGTTTAGCCCTGTATTTTGCGATTCTCCTCTAATGCGTAACGAAGTCGATCATTTTAATCAGATTATTAGAGGTGATGAAAAATGGATTGCGTATAATAACAGAGGTCAACAAATTTAAACTTTTTTGAGGAAGCATTGATGAAAATAGGTGTATATAAAGTATTTTTTAATCCTAAATCCGAAAATAATAAGCTAATTACTGTGACGCGTACAGTTTTTTTGTAACATGAGGTCATGTTACATGTGAACTCATTACTGAGGATGTCATACATCTACAAAACCGTTCACTTTTTCCTTTTGTGTTCTGTAGCATCATCTCCTTTTAAAAACCAGCAGTAGTTGTTCCAGCGTTCCAGGTATCTTGCTTCCATAGTACTGAAGTCTGGGTAAAAATTCTCTTCTTGTTCTCGTTCGTTCGTCCCTTGCACCTAAATTTTCCGGAAAAAAAAACCAAATGAGGGTGCAAAAATGCATTTTTAAGTGAATGCGACACCTTAGTATTTCAGAGGCTTTCAAGAATTCATCTATGAGATTTTTGTAGTTTTCATCTTTCTTGTTGCCCAAAAATCCTTTCACTGCATTTACAAAATACTTCCAAGCTACCAATACCTTTTCTTATAATTTTTCTTGAAAACGCAAATCACCTAAAAGCTTCCTTAGTTGAGGTCCAATAAATATCCTTTTTTTTTTGGTTTTGCATCACTTGATTTAGGAAATATTTCTGTTATATAGGTACTCTGCACATCACAGAAATAGTAAACGGCATAGAATTTTTCTTGTGATGCATCCTCTGCATTGAGAGCACTCACACAGCAAACCTGAGGGGTCCAACTATCTTGATCTCCAATCGGGCACTTAAAATATAAAGTAAAAGCTTTTTTGACTTTAAAGCTTATGACTTTAAAATAAATCGTCCGCATATCTAACAAAACTCATCCACTGCATTTTTGCAAAATCGATGACTAGAACTTGCCATTCTATATAAAATCGACTTAAACACTTGACTGTACTGTAAACGAGATAGAAACAAACTAAGTTATAGAAAACAATAAAATTGTCCTTAAAGGTTCATAGAATACTGTGACAATACCCCTTCTACGGTCTTGTCGTAGTTCAAAGTCAGGTACAAATAATTTCAATGATCGCATGATGTAAAGGAGTGATACTTGAATATGGGATATGCTAGGCCATTTTTGTGAAAAGGTTTTGATAACTACCCAAATGAAACGCAAAAAGGGCATTCTTATCAATGTTATAAAAATCATGTCGACCTGTGAAATGTTTAAGTAAAAGATCATGGTGTAAGTGCGGAGTTACCCTTTCAACCACTGCAAAAGCCTATTTAATTGGTAGAAGGTTATGCTATGTTTTTGATAGGGCTGAACTGCAGTCGTTTATTATGACCTGTTATCTAAAAACCTGTTAGACGTGACCTGAAACGTCATTAATTCTGAGAAACACTATTTAAAATTACGTGTAATTTACCAGAAGCGTCCTGATTTAGCCAGCTAAAAGGGCTTTACGATCCACCGATATAATGCAATTCATCGATACAATGTAATCCATCGACCCATCGATACAATACCCGCATATTAGGCAACTAGACACAAACTTTTACAATTAACGGGGATTTTTTTGGTCCATACACCCTACTTTCCAGACCTTGCGCCTTTCGGTAACCAGTGACTTAGGTCGCTTCAAAACAGCTTAGATAATATACAATTTACTTGGATTTGAAAAATAACATGATTGGTTTTTAATTAAAATTATCAGAACTTTCTCTGAGCGTGGGATTATACAGCTACTGAAGGAATTGAGAAAAGTAACCGAAAACAACCGTACATATTACGAGTGTTATCCGTAAAATAAGTTTTTTTTTCACAAAGAAAATCGCATTTATTTGCAATGAATTATTTATCGTTGGAAAGCCTGGACTTCCACTATTTTTCTACATAGCTCCAGTTGCAATCGACGCATTTTTTATGTCGTGTAGCATTTTTCGTATACCCGTGTCGTAGAACTCTCCCGCCGCGGCGAGCAGGTAGCGTTCGACCTCTTCTTTCAACTCCTCGTCGGTCCTAAAATTCGTTCACCCAGGTGTCACTTTAATACAGGAAATAGACGATAATCACTTGGTGCTAGATCCGGGCTGTTAGGGGGCCGAGGGCTCCTTTCGTCAGCATGGCCCTTCTTTTGTTTTGAATCAAAGTTTATTATTGTCCCGGTAGACATGAACTCGCACAACAATATCCCCTTCCTATCACAAAACACACTCGCCATCACTTCGCCGGCAGACGATGTTTGTTTAAACTTTTGCGGCTTCGGCGATCCTGAATGACGGGACTGTTCTTTTGTCTCGTATAATGTACCCAGGTTTCGTAACAATTGAATCCAAGAATCTCTGACGCGCTTTTGCGTAACAATCAAGGAATTCGCGGGTAGCTTCAACCCGTTGCCGTTGGTGATCTTGCACACACCTTGCAATCACCTTGCACACACCTTACGATAATGCAAATGTTCTATCAAAATATTTTCAATAATAGTCTTACTGACATCAAGAATCAATTCACACAGCTCCCGAATCGTCATCCATCGATCTGCAAGCATTAGCCTCTTCATTTTTGTAATCGTTTTGTCCGAAACCGATGGCCGTCGGGCACTCTGTTCATCATGGACGTCTGTACGTCCAGTTTTAAACTCTGTGCCCAATTTTCGCACGTTTTTGATGTCCATACACTTCATATCATTGATGATGAATTTCGTAGTAGTGGCACTGGCACATAAAAAATGATTCCCTGTCCTCTGATGAACCTCTGTCGCTAGCGCCTGCCAAATGAAGACTGAGGGCCGCAGACAGCTCGGAGTGGTGGGTGCTCGCTTGTAGATGCGGAACCAAGCTACACGCCAGTGCTTCCGGATCTTGCGTTAAAGCGTTCCTCGCGACTCTGGTGCCTTGGAAATTTTACTTTACGGACAACCCTCGTATGCTGATTTAATGTAATATTTAATAATACAGTTTCTATCAATTAAATGGTACAAACTTTTACAACAACCCAATATTTAAATTTAGTTACATTTACTTTTATTGAAATTTTTATACTTTTTATTCCTCCTGTATTAGGACTACGTTCTGTAATTTTTTGCCTTAGCTCTCTTGATATGCAGATGTTTAACATTCGTACCATCTCTTTGATGACCTTTCAATAATAAAATGTGTGTTTGTGGCTTTTCTGTTTTAGCCAAGGAACATGGGCTAATCTAAATCATCTAAATGGGTAATACATTTAGAACCCACTCGTTCTACGTGGTCCATTCAGTTTCTCCACGGTATTTTGCCCAATGCACCAAAGTCTTGTATTACAAATCATTCTCTTATTTATAGCTGGTTATTTTATCTCGAAATGATTATCCTTTAATATTTCTGAGTGTTCTCATTTTCATTATTTATAATAACATCTTCGATAGTGAGATATTGGCTTTTGTTTCTGTCGTATATGTGAATATTGGTCTAACACATATTTTGTATATTCGAACATTACTCTTTGATATCATATATATTATTTGTTGCGCCATGTGATATTATGATATCCCTTAGTATATTCTGGCCGCATGGTTAGCGTGTGAACGCACTTCGTTAGCTAGGTTTCTGCTGATTGATGTTTCTACCCGCAGGTAATTGAAATACATAGCATATTGAATTATCTTATCATTCACCACTAGCTTACAACTAATTGGGTCTTGTGATATTACCATTGATTGCGTTTTTTCAATAGACATAATCATGATATTTGATCTAGTTTTGAATCTATTAAGAAGATGTGGGAGACTAACCTGGCATTCTGATATTAATATCATATAGCAGACGCATCATCGGCGATTCGGATAGATCTATCTCCCTTACTGGGATCATTCATCTCACCTCATCTCATTTACATTATAAATAATTTCATTTTTAACGAGATTGAATAATATTGAACTTATTTCATTTAAGTGTATTCGTTCCAACGTCTGCTTTAGATCAATGAAGCAAAGAAATATAAGCTAATTGCATTCAAAATGATTTTACATCAGCTGTGTTATAACATAGGTGGCATCTATTGTAGATTTATTTGTTTGAAATTCCTATTGTTTGTATTTTATGATTGATGTAGTCAATTCGATATGTTTGCTATCATGGCAAAAAGCGAATTTCATGTGATTTAAAAATTACTTTTTGGACCAAAAAATCATGGCAAAAATCGAAAAACTGGAAAAAAGCAAAAATGAATAATTACTTAAAAAAGCGTTATGGGAGCTTTGGCTCTTCACATTTTCAAGTTTTTAAGTGGTTTACTGAGTTACGATGTGGTTGAACCAGCCCGAGTTATGCTCCGCGTTTAGGACTACCCATTGAGGTCATTACTGATGAAACGGTCAATAAAATTTAAGATATCGTGTTGGTCGATTACAGAGTAAAGATTTGAGAGATTGTTTAAATAAAAAAAAAAACTTCACGGAAGAATGCCTGTAGAACATCCTACTGGAATGCGCGACACATATCAGCACAATGGGTGGTGCGTTTGCTTATTGTTAACAATAAACGAATATGAGCAGGTGAATGCAGGAGCAGGTGGAATTAGGTGAAATTGCTCTAAAGAAAACGAAAAGGGTTCTACCATCAGAAAAATCCATTGCTATGATTTTCTGGGATCCTTATAATTGGTGATGCTCATTGACTTACCAGGTAAAATGTAGAACTATCATCGAGTACTGGAGAACTAGCTTTACTAGTAGACTAATAGAAAAACGATATTTGCTTAAACGTCCACATATAATTGCGGGTATTAAAAAGTTGGAATGTCGTTGGTCTAAATGCATTGAACTGCAAGACGACTATGTTGAAAAACCAACCTCAAAAATGTTTTTTTTTGATTCAGCAAATATTTTTTGGTTTCCTTTCTCTTAAATGTTGTTTAACAATATTTGCAAAAATGATTTTCTTATTTATTAAGTTCTGTGTTTTTTTTTATTATTTCTCGTATGTTTGTTCCATAAGAGTAAAAATATTTTTTTGACTCGCCAATTGGAAAAATAAAATGATAGTTATCGTATTCATAAATACTTAAATATAGAATATCGCTGAACATATGATACTTTATAGTTCACTCACATTGATATAACTTTCTCGAGCTTCATTATATTCGTAATAATATTCTTGAATGTACCTATCATTAAAAAAATAGATTTGAAATATATGTATTCAAATAGAAAATATAAAAATTAAAGAATACCAGAAGACATGGATATAAAATGCTCCAAAAATGTAACATGCAATATACGTGATCAAAGGACTTGCTAACATCAGCGCATGCTGCATGAATTTTATCAATTTTACGTATTGATACTAAGGAGATGGAATGAAAATAAATATATAAGTATTACGCGATACAAAAACATTCTGTTAAAAGGATTGGTTAAGTTGGTATAATCAAAGTGCCAAATAATATATACGTAACATGTTTATTCTTATTATATTAACTGAGGTACTGTGTGTGTGTTCACTGTGTACGAAATAAATGTGATACATAAGGGGTGATTTTTCTAGTGTGACCGAACATTCGATACGGGTCGCTATAATATCATCATGGCAAATGTAATAATGGCAATCATCACATCAAATGTCTGGCAAATCATCATGGAACATTTAACATCAAAGCAACGCTTGCAAATTATCGAAATAATATATAAATACTATAATAAATAATTATCGAAAAAGTATACAGAAGATGTACAAAGATAGATTCCCAAAACTTATTGAAATAACAGCTGAATTTGAGCTTATCGAACGGACCACAAAAATTCGATCAAAAACGTTTCAAGGGATAACCAGCAAAAAAAAGGGATAACCAGCATTTCAAGGGATAACCAGCAAAAAAAAGTTAAAATCAATCACATGGAAACGGATGAAGACTTTTGGTTAAAAATCCAAAGACTAAAAAACGAAACAGAGGGCGACACGTGGGTTGCAATGCACCACATAAATGACATGCCACCAGAGAGATTAAGGAAAATGACAAAATGTATCTTTCATGGCTCTAATAGTAAGGTGAAATTATTCACATCCAAGCAGGCTATAGCCAAAAACGACCTGAACAAACCAAAAGCCAAGCAACGAAATACCTGGGCGATAATAGTAGAGTAGCCAAGAAAATATTATAAAGAAGTGCTAAATAATTGCAAGGGAAATGTTAAAAAATAATAACATAGTTGGAAACGCTATTCGAGGTCTAAGAAAAACCAAGGATGGCAAACTAGTTATTACCACTGAAAAAGACCAAGGAGCATTGGCAGAGCCAGATAAGATTCTAAAAGTAAATACAAATTTAAAAACAACACGAAGGGATGACATAAAACATAAACTAGTCGTCCTGCATATTAGAGGCATGGACGCTACCACAACAAAAGAAGGTCTCATATTTGCAATTAAAAAAAATTGGGCCCGTTAAAGGAAAACATACATACAAAGATCTAAGTCAGTCTAAGATCGTCGAGCTTAGACCAAATGCACGAGAAACACTGGCAGTCACCCTAACAACCGACAGAACCGCCGTGGATTTATTAGCAAAGGATAACAAAATACGGGTAGGTTTAGTAAATTGCTCCATCCTCAAAATAGTCCAGTTCTGAGGATGGAGCCAGAAGAGCCAGAAAGGAGTATTTGCTAGAAATGTTGGTCATATGAGCATAATACCCATACGTGATATCCACCCATACGATATAATGGTCCGAGCTATTGCATAATAATGCAATGACCCCGACCGAACAAATATCTCTTGATATTGATATAAAAACACAATGCAAAGACGACGAATTCTGCCCACTTGCCATGCAGCGGGTCACAAGTACAGTGCAATGCAGTATAAAGCCTTCAGACGTGCACTATCCCTGGTCATAAAACAGGACCAAAAAAAAAGAACAAAAAACACATCATTCCAAAAGAGATTAAATTCCTGCAGCTAAACCTTAATCGCTATTATGTAGCCCATGATCTCTTAAACCAAACGATTTATAAAAAACGAATCGATATAGTAATGGGTCAGGAACCCAACATATACAAGATGGCAACCGATTTTTGCGATCTTGATGGCAATTGTTTTATCCGCCTGAACCGCCAACTACAGGTAAGCAAGCACTTTAAGGGAAATGGCTTCACAAGCATAGAAACCTAGGGCTTGGCTATCTACTCGTGTTACTTTTCGCCAAACAGACCTATTAATTAATTTGAGGAATTATTATATAATTTCGAAAGACATATACGCGGAACTCAAAAAAATATAATTATAGGAGGTGATCTAAACGCAAAAATAACCATTATTGGGTTAAAAATCAAAGAGGGTCTATTCTGGAGGAATAGATAGAGGCGAACGATCTAATTACGGTAAATGAAGGAGATTCTCCTACTTTCTGCGCTGCAACTGGTAGTTTTCTCATAGACATTACCATGGCGTCAAGTGCATTAAGCAATAGTATTACTAACTGGCGAGTAGAACTAGAGTCCGAAAACATGTCCGACCACCGATATATGTTTCGAACTCACACGGGGAGAATTGAACAATAAAAGAGAACATACAAGCGAATCCTATCGAGGATGGCATATATCCCCAGATATTCTAGAAACTTTTAAGAACAACTTAGCGATAGGTCAAAATAAGGGGAGACTGTTTAGCGAGCCACATGACCTCATTAAACAAATAAAATATCTCTGCAACAAGTATTTCCCAAGAAACAGACAACCGAAATACGGTCATTCCTCAGTGTATTGGTGGACATCAGAAATTGCTGAAAAGAGAAGACGATGCATAGCTCAAAGAAAACGTACGCTCTAGAAAACTAAGAAACAACAGCGATTACACAAAAGAACAGGCATATAAAATAGCAAAGAATGATCTGAAAAAAGCAATAAAAATACAGAAAAGTAAAATGTGGAAAGACTTTAACAAAAAAATTTAACTGTACTGCAAGGATCGATCCTCGGACCTTTACTATGGAATATTTTCTATCATCAAATCCTGAGAATCAGCACAAAGAAAGGGGTTACCATGGTGACGTATGCTGATGACCTGGTGGTGGTGGTAAGAGCAAGGACTAGACCTGTGCTGGAAATGGCACAGCATATTGTCAACAAAATAGCCCTGGAGATGGATCAAATGAGCATTAAAATCTCACCAAAAAAATTGAAATGGTAATATTGGCGGGGAAAAGAAAACTCACAAATCTCCAAATCAATATTCAGGGCGCCACAATAAACAGTACAAGATCAACTAAATATATGCGGATTCTCATAGACAAAGATGCTAAAATGACCACTCCCATCAAAATGATATGTGAAAAAGCAAATGAAATATTGATGATACTAACTAAAATAACCACAAAAACAGGAGGTCCAAAGGCCTGGAAGAAAAGTGGCAATACGCATTACAAGTGCATATAGCGATTCTATATGCACTCCTAGCCGTTGCTGGTCTACTACCAATAAGACTCCGAATCATGGAACGCATATCAATATTCGAAAGGGGAAAGGAGTCAAAAACTCAACTAAGACAGAAATTAAATGGAAGCCTGGCACAAAGAATGGAACGACTATGAGGGAAAGGCAAAAACATTTATCCGAGACGTGAGAAAGTGGCACAACAGAAAATTAGGGAAGACAAATTTCTACACAACACAAGCAATAACGGGCCATTTAGATACTATGTATACAGAATGGGAAAGTACTATGGAAGAATGAGGAAGTACTATGGAATACTACTATGGAATGGTGGATACAAGGGATCACACAATCTTCCACTGACCAAGATGGGAACCACTTCGGATGGCTACTGCTACCGAATGCAATGTAGAAGTGACCTAGCACAACATCGGCGGTCTCCTTCTGGAAGGAAAACGACTATATATATATATATATATATATATATATATATATATATATATATATATATATATATATATATATATATATATATATATATATATATATATATATATATATATATATATGTTTGTGCGTACTGTTTCTTATTTCATCTAAAAATATCTATTAATACAGATAAATAAGCATCAATTCTAATGAATCAAAAAAAGTTAAATTATCTTTTTTTTTAATGAAAACATTTTCAGAATGGAATACCAGGCTGGAATGAATTTCGAAATGTCATGTCTTTAATATTTCACAGATATTTTAAGGTGTCTCGTAAGTCCATATCTTTATTATAATTAGATATATTGCCGTCTGCTTTTGATGCTAGTGAATCTATATTCTAATAAAATTTAGGTAAGAAGGCATGGTGACCTTCCTGATTACTATGTTGAAATCCGGCCTTATGACATTTTGAGCATTCACGGTGATGACGGTTTTTCATAATTAAAGTTTTATAATGAGTCTTGAAATTCTTAAGAACATAATTTTAATAACAAAAAATTAAATAAAACAAATGTTGAATAACACAAGACGTACATCTGTGATAGTTGAAATTTAGATATAAATCTTAGTATTCTTATCAAATTTTTGTATATAAACAGTCAAAAATCATTTTTAAATAAATTTATACTTATTAGGAAAATATATAAATATGAAATTATGGATTATCAAATTATCTCTTAGACTTCTTTGCCTGAGTGGTGATGGGGGGACTGAGAAAAGGGGACCAAAATTATCACAAGGATAATCGAACCTATTGGAGGAGATATCCAGTTTTACAAAGACAATTTGAGCAATAAAGGCAAAACACGGGATTCACAAAATGTCTTAAAAATCCTATGATAGCGTTTGCGCTGCAAAAGTTGAACTTATTGTCAAATATGAAAAGTATTCTTTGTCCACGAAGGACTGTTACATTTGGAAGTGTTTCGAATTCTATACAGTCAGTCAGGTTAGGTCAGGTATACAGAGTCAGGAAGTACTCCGAGACAAGTTTGAATTTTCGTTTGATAGGTATATCTACAGAAAGGATGATTAACAAAACCTCAAACTTGATGCGTGGTTACGAAGATTTGTAGAACTCTTCATGGTGTTCCCTCACTAAAGATGACGAACAGAAACTGATACATGTTTCAGTCTTAACGGTCCTTCCAGGAAAATGATTTACTATCATATTTGATGACGAGTTTAACTTTTGTAACGAAAACATAAACGTCGATATTTGATAAAATTCTGCTAATTCTACGTTTTGCATATGTTGCTCAAATTGTCCTTGTGAAACTGGGAGTCTTATCCCACAGGCCCAACCATCATTGTGGTAGTTTTGTCCCATTATGGAAGCGTTCTACCTTTCTGGATCTTCTCAATCAGACAAAGAACTGGAAGATCTAATTTGGTTACATTTGATTCAAGATGCAGTTCTCGTTTGTAAAGAGCAAATGTGTGAGCTTTGTGCTTAATTAGCCAAAGCAGAAACGTTGTACTAGTATGGCTTTTGTTGAGTTCTGCAAATCCTCATAATCTTCATAATCGGTTCCAAAGTTATGGACATAATTATCATTTAAATTTTCAGTATTTTTTTAGGTATAACGAATTTTGTTCTACTAATAGTAATTTTCTAAATGTATTCTCATTAACTTCCCTGAGTGTACAAAAGTGGTTTACTTTTTACTATTCTTAACATAGTAGTACATAGTATGCCTTGGGTGAAAAATACAAATGTAAAACACCTGCAATCATCATGAATATCAAGGATATTTATTGACACTACTGTTGTAAAAATTTCACATGTACGTCTTGTATTATTTAACATTTGTTTTACTTAATTTTTTGTTATAAAAAATTATGTTCTTAAGAATTTGAAGGCTCATTATAAAACTTTAATTATGAAAAACCATCATCACCGTGAATTCTAAAAATGTCTTAAGGCCGGATTTCAATATAGTAAACAGGAAGGTCAAATCAGGAGAGGAAAGACGACTTACCATCATACCTTCTTGCCCAAATTTTATTAGAATATAGATTCACTAGCATCAAAAGCAGACGGCAATATATCTAATTATAATAAAGATATGGACTTACGAGACACCTTAAAATATCTATCGAATATTAAAGACATGACATTTCAAAATTCATTCCAGCCAGGTATTCCATTCTGAAAATGTTTTCATTAAAAAAAAAGATAATTTACCTTTTTTTGATTCATTAGAATTGATGCATACTTATCTGTATAAATAGATATTTTTAGATGAAATAAAAAATATCTTGATATTAATTCCTAGAAGGTTCAAATGTTTTGTTTTATTGTTTTTATATAGGATGTTCAATAAGAAAAAACAAGAGTATACCCCGTCACGGTTTTGTGGCACACTGTTTTATAATATATATATATATATATATATATATATATATATATATATATATATATATATATATATATATATATATATATATATATATATAGTAAGTAAAAAGTAGTAAAAAATTAAGTTTTTTTAAATATAAAATGTTGTTTGTTTAATCGAAAATCAATTTACTTTTTAACGTTCTTCCTTTCCTTTTCCGTTCTTCCTTCCGTTCTTCCGTTCTTCCTTCCGTTCTTCCGTTCTTCCTTCCGTTCCTTTTTAATTTGGTACACTTCGCCTAATAATTTTCAGCTTTTGTATACCCGTATATATTTGTGTATATTTGTCCGCAGACTACGGCTTGTCAAACTGAACAAACTAATCTTCTCTTCCGGTGACAATCTTCATTTGATGCGTATTTCTTTCTAGCCAGCCGTTTCTTCATGTTATTATTATTATTATTATTATTCATGTATGGGCCCTAGTGGACCACGTGAAGTACAGTTAGAGGCGTTTGTTGTTGTTAGCACTCCTCTGCGCCCTTACTGATTTTATTCTTTCGCTATGAGCATTTTTCCGTTTGTCAGATCAAGTTGTTCCAGTCTTCCTACATTTTTCTATTTGGCCAAATTCCCAAACGTTAATCTTATGTCTGAAACAGTCTCTATCCTGAATTTAAATTGATCTTAGGCATATCTTAGGTCCTCATTAATTGCTGCAATCCATTTAATTATTTCTAGCTCTACTCCTATTTTCATAAAATTCGACTATTTGCCTAGTTAGCCTACTCTAAACTAAAGTCTAAAACTTAAGTAAAACTTAAGTCTTTCTCATATCGCTATGTATATCTGTGTATTGTTTGATTTCTTAGTTTTCTCGAAGTCGGTACGTTACGGTACGTGCTATTTAATTGTTTGGAGCAAAAAAATTTTCTTATGATTTTTCATTCCTTCTTTTCAATCTCCTCGATGTCTCCCTTTCTATTCAAAAGAGCGCTTCTGCCCCATATAGACATTCTGGCTTAATAACTGTGTTGTAATGTCGCAGTTTTAGATAAGCATTTTTTGATGTAAATATTTTGGGTAAATCTCAATGCGGTTTCCATTTTTTGACATCTACCCTTATTGGCCGCTTTTTCCAACCCGTTTTCCATGATTATTTCACCCAAATGTTTGAATTGAGAGACTCGTCTGATATTACCGTATTTTGTTTTTAGAAATGGTGTTCTTAGTCTATTACAGGTCATGTATTGTGTCTTTTCAAAAGAAATTTAGAGTCCTACGTTTTTTTCTGTTTCTTTTAGGATTTGAACCAGTTTTTGTACCGTTAATATATCCTGAGCCAAAATTGCTAGATCATCAGCAAACGCCAGACAATCAATTTTGATGTTGGTTCTCCCCAATTTAATGGGCTGATCAATATTCAGGGCCGACTTTTTTTCACGGCACTCCTGTATTACTTTTTCTAGAACACAGTTAAATAAGAGTGGCGAGAGTCCATCCCTTTGACTCACTCCAGTTTTAATTTCGAAGGGGTATGAGATGTCACCCATGAATTGAACTTTTGATCTTGTGTTAGTTTGTGTTGCTTTAATAATTGCCAGCATTTTCAGATCTAGTCCTTGTTCTTTCAAGATGTGGAATGAAGATTCGCGATCAATAGAATCATATGCTTTTTTGAAATCCACAAATATACAGACGAGATTTTTATTGTCAGGATCTGTCCATGGACATGATCTGCCCGGTCGAAAACCTGCTTGATATTCACCAATTTTGGGTTCTAACTGTCCTTGTGCTCTGTCTAGTAGACATTGAGATAGAATCTTTTGTGCTCTGTCTAGTAGACATTGAGATAGAATCTTGTAACAAACTGGAAGAAGAGATATCCCCCTGTAGTTGTTTACATCCGTTCTATCTCCTTTCTTATGTAGTGGATGGGTCAGAGCATCTTTCCAATTTTCCGGAACCCGTTCGGTTCGTCATACTTATTGTAGAAATTTGATTATTTTCTTGATTATGCCTGGACCAGCGGATTGCAAAAGTTCAGCAGTAACTCCATCTTTACCAGAAGCTTTGATAAATTTAAGTCGCTTGATTTGCGAATAATTGTAACTATTTCATTCGGTTGTAATGAATCTGAGTTTGTTCGATTAGGGTTTAGTGTTGGTAATCTGTTTAAGAGCTCAGGCCAGTTTAACAGTCGTTTAAAATATTTCGCAAGTTCTTTGCAATTGTCTTGGTTATTTAGAGCTAATTGTCCGTTTTCCTTTCAGAAGCAAAGACTTTGGGATTGATAGAGTGTTAATTTAGTTTTAAATGTTTTGTAAAAATTTCGGGTATTATTTTTTTTGGAAATCTTTTTCTATTCCTTTAAGTTGATTGTTTTCAAATTTTCTTTTAGTTCGTCTAATTAGCTTCGATGTTTCTTTTCTTACTACGAAAAAGATATTATAGTTTATTGCTGTTTTTTGACTCTTCCACTCTTTGAATGCTTTACTTCGACTTAATACTGCTTGCTCGCAAAGTTCATCCCACCACAGATGTTTTCTACGTTTTTGTAAAGGGACCAACTTTAAGGATGTTTTAATACATTTTTGTCTCAATTCTTGTCAGTTCTGTGCTGGTTGTTTATCAAGCTCTTCTGTTAGGGTTGGTTTTATTTTCGTAGGGTGAAACTTTGGTATTAGCAGTCTCTTTTGCATAAGTTTTCGAGTTTTAAGCTAAGTTCGATTCTAGTCAAGTAGTGATCCGTGTCTATGTTAGCTCCTTTCCTGACTTGAATATTCAAAACCGCTTTATAATTGGGGTACGAAATAGCAACATTGTGGGTTAACATTATTTTTAGATTAAACTGCGAACATAGTTCAACCAATCTTCTGCCATTATGGTTAGTCTATTTATGAGCGGGAAGACCGTTTTTCCGTACGTCATTTCTTTCCCTAGTTGAGTGTTGAAATCACCCAATAGGATTTTTACATGGTTAGAGGGAATTTTAGAAATAGTCTTTCCATAATTTTCCAGGACTTGTTAACTTTTCAGGATTAGATTTATTTTCTTCGTTAACTGGTAGGTGTTCATTGATTAATTTATAGTGTTTGTTAGCACACTCGAGGGATAGTGTCATAAATCGATTATTTAATGGCTGGACATTAGTTATATAACCAAGAATGGTTTTTGAGTTAGGGAAAGCAACACCGAGATGTGGTGTATTTTTGAATATTCTTTTATCCGTTTTACTTTTATAAAGCCTGTAGTTGCCGAAGTCCAAGGTGTTATTATGTTTCAATCTGGTTTCTTGCAGAGTTAAAATTTAGATTTTTTGCTGATTCGATATTCGCCCCAACTCGTGTAGTTTTCCTAGGCGTTGATATTTACCTTTCCAAAGAAAGTTTTTGTTTTCGGTTTCAAAAATTGGTCAGAGGTCTCCGACTCCTTCTGAAAGATTTTGCGTTTATGCCTGGACGCCCCGGAATCCGAAAGCCCGGTTCTACGCAAAGCTGGTAGAGGATTGTTTACCTCCTGAAGTAATTTTGTAATTACTAGAACGCTAGAACGCTAGTAATTACAAAATTTTAATTATATTTCATATATATATATATATATATATATATATATATATATATATATATATATATATATATATATATATATATATATATATATATATATATATATATAGAACGCTAGAACGCTAGAGAGAACGCTAGAACGCTAGTAATTACAAAATTTTAATTATACTTCATATATATATATATTTTCTTTCTTCGCCAAATGAAGACCTTTTTTTCAGTAGTATAATACTCTCCTGTAATCGTTTTTTCCAAGCTTCATCAGCAGTGACGAATCGCCGAACAAACTCTTTCGACATTCTAGTCGAACTTATCAGCTTTTCAAGGCCATTAAAACAAAACTGAATATCATGTCGGGTGTATTCTCATGGTGAAAGCATTTTTTCTTCGCCAAATGAAGATTTTTTTTCGTGAAATTTAATCAATATTGCAGTATAATACTCTCTTGTAATCGTTTTTGCCAAGCTTCATCAGCAGTGACGAATCGCCGAACAAACTCTTTCGAAATTTTAATCGAAATTATCAGCTTTTCAAGGCTATTAAAACAAAACTGAATATCATGTAGCATTGAAATTCATGGAGCGTTACATTACTCATATCAACTTTATAATCGTACTGCCATGCATTGGAAAAGTATCCGCCTTTTCACTATATGGTCGTGCATCTGTATCTATGACTATCCATGGCTATCTTACGTCATTCCGAAGACTGATAAAATGAAATTAAATATCACTGAAATTCGTGTTACTAGAAAAGAAGCTATATTTAAAAATACAATCACCTTTGCTATCGTACCGCCATCAATTGGAGAAATATTTGACTTTTTACTCCAAAAATGGTTGTAGAGGGTCTTGGCAAACTTTTCGTTACTTAATATAAATAATCAATGTGAATGATACCCTTGTTTTAACTTGATACCCTTGTTAAACTGCCTAAATATTCTACATGCGACACAAGTTCGAGAATAAAATATTCGTTTGGCAACATCGCCAACAAAAAGAAAACTAAAACATTTGCCTGAAGGGTCCAGCTACAGTAATTTCACTCGCAAATGGAGTCCGAACGAAAACAATCGCGCTCCTTTTTGGTAGAAAATGGCTGTTTTATGCGGGACAAATCGAAAGGACGCGAACGCCGACGAATTTAGGAGCTTTCAGAGGGCGGAAAAGAGGACATTTAGCGTCGGACACTGCGAGCCTTTTTAATATTTTAGCCGGTTTGGGGTCTTCCGTACCAGAGAAAACATTTTAATGAGGCTAGGGATATGGCGTTCAGGTTGTTTTTTCTGAATAATACGCCAAATGGAGCGGTTTTAATTAAATTAGACTAAGTGACAACGGGAATAAAAAGCACGGAAACGCTTTAAATTATTCACTGTTACAGATTTGCATATATTTCAAATACCCCTTCTAAACAAATGATACAGATGACGTATTATTTAACATTCACTTCATTTGAAAGAAAGCAAAGTATGAATGTCCCGTGATATCGTTTTATATGATTGTGTACCTTGTATGTGACTCAAAGGTCGTCACATTTATTTGAAAAAAGTTGAAGAATAATAGGAAAGAAGGTCGGGAAATACGGTGGATGGATCAAAACATCCTAGTCAAGATGTATAGTTTGGGTCGGGTGGCCAAAGATACGTGTGGTCTACCATTGTCTCAATTGAAAGCAATGTCCTTTGTGTGGGCTAATTCAGGACACTTCTGGTCGATTGTGCGCTTTTATACACTTAGTGAACCGCATTTCTCCGTATGAATGGCCTTTTTTTTCAAGTAATAGCTCATGGTAAACAGTTCCCCTTCTACTAGTTTTCCGTTAGTTATCAGGGGTAACTTCAATCTACACAATCCATTTTTCATCATCTGTAATCATCCGCTTTAAAAATGCATCGATTTCCTTGCGTTTTAATAGAGAATCACAAGCAAAAATTAAAAATAGATGACATTTTTCACCTTTATCTCACTGGCCTTGTTAATCATCCATTGCTCAATCACCTTGACATTATTGACTGGTTGATTGTAAGAATTTTTCCGATTTCTCGAGTTTTTCTATGCCAATCACTTTCAATTAACGCCAATATTTTGTTGGGATTAGCCTCAGTCAATCGTCCAGAACTTGGTGCATCGCTAAGATTAAATTTGTTTTCATGAAACTTTCTGAACCCGTACCGTGTATATGTCTTATTCTGCATCTGCAAAGCATTCTTACCTGTTCGGACCTTATTTGCTGCCATTTATATGCATAACAAAATTTAAAAACAACCACATAACACATATTTTTCCAAGAACTCGTTGAAATTCTTTTTATTAAAGAACGTCAAAACTTTACACGTGTAAATTAGCACTTTATGGTTTTATCATGCAATGTCACTTGACGCCAAAAACGAAAAGAAAAACGGAAAGTAGTTTTGCATCAAACCTAACAGTTTAATGATGACCACATTACTTTTTTATGTTACAATGGTAGGACTGAATATCACGTTTCTATTGCTCTAGTGCTGATAACAGGTGCGTGATACCACGTGATAAAAAAGTCATCATATATATATATATATATATATATATATATATATATATATATATATATATATATATATATATATATGTTACATCTAATATTTTCACGGGTGGTAGATAATGTTTCTAAATCATTCCGGATGTCGATCCATTGATTCTGTGAAGAATCACGACGTTTCGCCAAAATCTCATTTGGCATTTTAAAGTGTTATCCACTTCGATTGAAGATTCCATCTGACGTGCATGGGTCGTTGTGCTCGCTTTTATAGTCAGCCGGCGACTGCGCAGATTATATCGGGGTAGTTCGGGACTATTTGCGACGGTCGGCAACGCTGTCGGGCGCCCATTTATTGATTTTTCTACCTCCCCGCCACGTTGCCGTGTTTCTTCTTTTTTCAGAAGGGATTTCAATACTTATGGAATGTTGCGAGCGTTGTTTCGCGTATTTAGCTCACCCCTTTCTTCTATTTCAAGGGCTTCTCTGATTGTTCGGGCCTTGTAATGTTCAACATTCGCTATTTCTTTGGCTCAAAAATAATGTTATGTCCTGTTTGTAGATGGTGCTGGAACATAGCGAAAGTGGTTTGTTTGTTTTTTAAGTTGTTTTTATGTTCTTGTATTCTGGCCGATATTTATCTGTTTGTTTGTCCTATGTATGTCCTATTGCAGTCGGAACAAGATATACAATACACCTCATGATTTTCCAGTCTAAATTTGTCCTTGGGATTTTTTAGGATGTTTTCGACAGTTTTGTGAGGCATCTAGGCTGTTCTGATCTTATGTTTCCTTAGTAGTCTGTCTATCCTATCTGTGATTCCTTTTACGTATGGTGGCAGGACCTTTGGTGTATTTTGTTCATGACTGTCTATTGTTCTTTGTGTTTGTGTTTCCTGACGACGAATGGCCTTCCTGATACAATTTTTTGAATATCTATTTTGTCTAAAGGCTGTGGAAATTTTTGATAGTTCGTCGTTCTGTGTATCTGGTAGTGTCAGTCGGAAGGATCTGGTTCCGCTACTGCTGGATTTGAGAAGGATGATGAGGGGATTTAGCGTTAAAGTATTGATCGGTGTGAGTTGGTTTTCTATACCCTGTGTATTCGAGGGTTCCAGAAAGTTTCCTTGTGATAAGAGAGATAAGGAGATAACGGCACTTTTTTTTGGTGTTCGACTTCCAGAGTGAACTGTTTTCTGGGGCGGATTCTAAAAACCTATGTCTGCCAGTATCTCATTGATGCTTTCGTCCCAAATTTTCCTGGGTTTGTTCTTTTATCGTCTCTTCTTGCTTTTTTGACTGGTCTCTCTGCTTGCATTATTGTAAAATGTCCGAACCACCTCAGCTAACAATCTTCTGTTATTTTGAGTAAAGGTCAGACTTGTAGTTGCTTTCGGACAGACGTGTTTCTTATCTTATCTTTTCTTGTGATGCCTAACACTTTGCGTAGATACTTCATTTCTATACTTTGTAATTTTGACCCAGTACTTTTAATCAGCAACCAGTTTTCGTAGACAAATGTAAAATCCGGAACAAACATAGTTGAAAGACACTCATTTTGGTTTTTATAGAAATGTATTTCTTTCTCATTAATGTATTTCTTAGGCTGTGGTACACTTTTGTTGCGTTCGCGATCCTAGTATTTATTTCACTGTCATGATATACATTGTTATTAATGTTCACTAGGAGATTTAACGGTAGACACTTAGTAACGTTTGATGGTGGCTGGAAGACTGAGGATTTTATACGTGGAAGTGAGGTTTTTAAAAGGTGTCCACTTGTTCGAAATGTTTTCCTAGGAGTTGAACGTTTGTCTGACTATTTACTCTTCCGTTTACCATTATTTTTGTTTTTCCTTATGAATATTTAGTTTTGACGTTTTGACTCTAGTGCATGATGATATTCAAGATTATCAACAAATGCACACTCATTAATGTGTACCGATTCCATATCTTTGACCTATATATCTTCAGTTGTTCTGTGTCGTGCACCTTTAATAACATTGTCCATAATTAAGTTAAAAAATACTGGATTTAGTACTTCATCCTGCCTTAAGTAATGCTCCGAATGTAATTGACTAAATACTCCAGAAACTGTGTCTTAATTTATAAGTTCGATAATAGATCTACTCCTTACTATTTTTATGTTTTTTTTTTAGATTTTAAATGAGATAACTACTTTTGCACAACCCTGAATTAAAAAAATGAATTAAATAAACACTGCAATATATGAATCAACCAAATTTTATTCAAAACAACTTTTATGTAAACCAAGACAAATAATTTTTGATATTGCTTGCCGAAAATTATTAAACCAAATAAGCTTTTAGTGGTATGAGCGTCAAACTTGCCGTATCACGTCCTACTAGCCACTAACATCTGGTTTATTTAACATATTCGACCCGTATGTCTGACTTAAACTCATTTCAAGCCGAGAATATTAATTAGTATTAAAATTAAGAGTCGATTAAGATGATGAGCCGGCAGTTATGTCACTTTTCCAAATAATTAAATGAAGATTTACATCGTTTCGTATGTCCGATTTGGACAAGTTCCTAATTTGTTGATTCAGGCAATTGGAATTCTAGCGTTTTATTCAGGTTTTGGTATGCGATTTTCGCATTTCAAACTGTCTGTTAAAAATTCGTTCTAGCCAATTTTATAAGGTATTTAATGGGAAGAACCAGTTTTTTTCCTGTGTAAATGAAGATATTCTGAATTATTTTTATGGAATTTGTGGTTTTATATATTATGAGACATTCAAGAACACACACAAGAAGTTGGAGCTAGCTTTGCAGTATTCCATCTCGAAAAACTGTTTCCCGTGAACATTTTACCCGTAGGCTTTTACACGACTTAGGGCTGGTTCTACAATTATTTATGCCCATAAAAACTAGGTATATTAGAATACCTTTCACCCTGTGGGTATAATAAGGATATATGCAGGTTGACCCGAGTTGTACGAACTAAACTTTATCAGCGTGTTCTATGGTTAAAAATAATGGTACTTTGTCATATAAATTTTAATCGAATAATGCTGGGACGCCGCTCCAAATGGGGTATTCTGAAGTCGGTTTTTCACAAATATTTCCGAAATCGTTAAAAATAAAATTATGAAATTTGGTGACTGTTGTAATTATACTCTGATTGAAAAAAAAACCAATCAGAATAATTGTCCAATTTTTTTTGAATGTATTTTTTTAAAATTTTTATTGAAGATTATAAAATCGTTGAATTTTTTATGTAAAAGTTTTCGAATAAGGGCCGATTCTACAATGCAAGAATATATCAGGTATAAGCTATACTTTTTTTGAAACGCCGGGCAGGCGTTTACGGGCGTTTCAAGTTTTATTCGATTTTATACCTGCTATATTCTTGCTTTGTAAAACAGGCCCAAGGCACCAAATGGGTGAAGACTGGAAGCGCGGGAGCGATGAGAAAACATGTCCAATCACTACAGCTGCCGACACTGAACTTGACTTGCAGGTAAAATCCCCTATAAGAACTTTTCCTACATTTTCATTCAGGAGTTCGTCGATATCTTCTATTTAATGACCAAACCTAAAGTTTAATGTAGGCTCCGAACCACGATCGTTAGCTCCTCCTGATTCACCCCATTTGCCGGGGCTGATGTAGCTGAGTAGCAACCTTAGTATCTTAATTGGTATCGGTTAGTACAATGTAAACTGATTTATATAATTTTACAGCATTTTCATTGGGTAAATATCCATAATCACCACTATTAATAGGCATAATAAATAAGATTTAATATATTGTTGCATATAAAATGTTTATAATTATTTCATGAATGTAATGTATTATGTATGTACAATTATACTATGCAACTTCTCATAATATACTATAACTATGATTCAGGAGATATCTCTTCGCCGTCAGGAAATCACTGGTGTGTGGGATTTTTCGGTTGAAGGAGTGATAGGACCATTTTTTTTAAGACCATGATGGAAATCATGTTACGCTATAGGAATATGCTAACATAATATCTTTGACTTGAACTGATAAATGTGGATGTTCTTTCTGCAAGACTATGCGACTTGCTATACATCTCCCGACAATCGATTTATTGCAAGTAAAGTTACCACAACGTATTATGTCGCGAAATTGTAATGTCATACATTCATACCATCATTGAAAATTTACCATGGTATATCCAGAATGAATTCTCCCAGACGAAGTTGAGGGGAATTTTTGAATTGAACGACATTATTTTCAAAACATAATCTTATAAAAAATAAAAATACCAGATTATCACTTGTAGTAATCATTGTGTCTATTTACGCAAATGTATTTAATGTTATTTTTTTTCTGTTTACTTGCATATTGACCCTTTTCAGTTTACATTTCAACAGTGTATCTGATAATTTTGGATATATTCCAACATTTTTTGATTTGAATCTGTCGCTTGACTTGAAAAGTTGATATTCTTATAACATTAGTCAACTAGTTTTGGTTGGCTCGAAAGTCGAAGTAAACTTGTTATGGTTTATTGGGTGGATGATCTGTCCAAGAGAAGCTAGACTTGCGTATTGTATTTCAATAGAATAGAGTGCAAACCCTAATGACAAGGAATCGTCAATCAGTTACACCAGCTCAAGGTTGGACGTTAGTCACTCATCACTTGGTAGGCTTCCCGAAAAACTTAATCACTACTTGATAGCTTAAGGGGGCACCAAACGGGGTTAATCAGGAGCTGACGACCGATTCGGAGCCTACATTAAGCTGCAGGTCCATTCAATAAATAGAAAATATGAACGAACTCCTGCATGAAAATGTAGGAACAATTCTTATATATAAAATTTTTAAATATAAGTGCTAACTGGGAAAGCGAGCGGCGCTCCAACTTCTGACGAATTGATTGAGTTAAAAATAAATAAAATATGAAATAAATTAAAAAGATATATAACAAAATACAAAATGTATTAGCTTCTAAATTTTATCTAGAAATATTAGTCGCGAAACACACACAGTTTGATTAGTAAAGGAGTCTTTTATATTTTCCATACATTCACTTAACGATTCTCTATGTTCAAAAACTATATTAACAGTGCGTATGTTAAAATTCCACCCAATTGGCGAACAATGGGGAACTCTTTTTGAACTAGTTTAGTACATAGTCAGTTCATCTACACGTTGTGGCTAATTTTTAAAAAAAAGCTGATATTTCCTGAAAGTTTCCAAAAAAAAGTCTTACTTCTGAATTTTGTGAAGCAGGTTTAGACATTATTAAATTCAATTGATGTGCATAGCAGTGCACAAAATGGGCATACAAAAACTTATCTTTAATCCTTGCCTAGACTCCAATATGCCTTCCACTTATTACTACTGCGCCATCGTCACTTTGAGCGATTAGCGATTAGTTTTAAGTGGCATTTGAGTCTGGTAATATTGAATTCAAAACGTAAAATATCTTGAGTGAGGGACTGTGAATTGGCATTAATGAAGATTAGAGAGGTCCAAAATAGTTCTAGAGGATCGCCATTTCGTGTCTACCTAAGTATTACTATATATATACATTATACATTATACATATACACATACATATACATTATTATACATACATTATACATATTATATACGTTAAAATATAGATAAACTGTAAAACACAAAAGTTATTAATTTTAAAATTAACTAGAAAAATAATTAAATATAAAATATACTCCAAAAATATATAAAATATAAAAAATATAAAAAAAACGAAAGTATAAAAAATATAAAAAATATATAAAATATAGTTCAACATCAGGTAAGACACATCACAATAAGTGTATCAAATTTAAAAAATCGAGGCCATTGATCCATTCCAACATGGAGTGTGTAGCTTCAAAGAAATCATTAATTTCACCACTATATGCTGTAAGAGGGCACTCAGCTACGATATGATGAAGGGTTGGGCGGAGTTCTCCACAATCACAAGCTGGCGCTCTAGTCAGTCCCCATTTGTAGAAAGAGTCACGGCATATGCCGTATGACATTCTTATTTTGTTAAGTATTTTCCACTCGTGGCGAGGAAGCTGCATTCCTGGTAAGGGTTCTGTAGGATCGATGACATGAGCCGCCTGTCTAGCTCGCGAAAGACGTCAAAGTAAGTCATTGTGTATTGGGTAGTGGGAATTTGATAGTATTCTATTGTATTCCCTGACTAGCCTTTCCTGTCTGCGGGTATCGGGAGGAGCAATATTACTCAGCGTGGGAGCCAAGCTAGAGGTGTGCTCCTTAGCTCCTTAAACAGCCATTGATATTTCTCATTGTCTCGTTTAGTTTGGTGTCAATCCTTTGTGTTACCTGGCAGCTGTTTAGCCAGACCGGGGCGCAGTATTCAGCAACCGAGTAGATCAAGCTAAGGCTGATGCTTTAAGGGTATATGCATTTGCGCCCCACGTTGTACCACAAAGTTTGTGCATTATATAATTTCTGGTGTTTATTTTAGCTGTGATATTCTCCACATGTTTTCTATATGAAAGTGTTTGATCTATTGTTACTCCTAGGTATTTTGGATAGGGATTGTAACGTAGTGGGTTGTTATTGAAGTATACTTGGGGCTCTAGGCGTGCTTGTTTGTTATCGAGGTCGAAACATGACACTTCTAATACAAACAGGTCTTCTGATAATATGTTACAAGCTTCTTCTATGGTTTTACTGCGGATAGCAAGAGCTAGGTCATCAGCATACCCAAATTTTGTTGACGTTGTGTGTGGCATGTCTGAAATATACAGATTAAACAGGACAGGTACGAATACCGATCCTTGAGGAAGCCCGTTATTAAGGTATCTCATTTTGCTCTTTGTCTTTCCTGTTATTACTTGGAATTACTTGTCGCAGGCCATGTTGTTTAATAAACTTTTTACCCGGCTGCATGGTATCACGTTGAGGAATTTGTATAGAAGACAAAATTCCCTTCAGACCGTGTCATATGCTATAGTTAAGTTAATATACACCACAGCAGTCTTCAACCGTTCTTGAAACCCTGCCTCAATATGCGTTATTAAGCTGAGTACCTGGTCGACACAACTGCTATGAGGCCTGAAGCCAGCCGGTTTAGCAGGATATAAGATATAAACATCAGTATTAGTGAACCCAGTCGGTTTAGAAACAATCTCTCTAGAAGTTTGTAACATGAACTTAATAGAGCTATCGGGCAGTAGCTCTCAGGTGAGTTCTTGGGTTTGTTAGGTTTCGGAACTGCGATTATTTTGGATTTCTTGAGCTCCACTGGCATATGTACTGGTAGTAGGATGACGGAGTAGAATTTACTTAACCACATTCTTGTGTGTTTCCCGCAGTTTTTGAGGAATTCGGAGTGAATTCCATCGAAACTAGGAGCCTTACCAGATTTGGTGTCTACCGGTCTATCATGATTACTAGATATGCAGATTGACGTTTTTCTCCTAAATCCTCTCCTGGCATACTTCTAAAATCCAGTCCAAAATATTATTTTAAATTTATTTTAAAATTCCTTTAAACACTGTCGACTTTTCTAAATGTTCTGCCAAAGTTTTGTCAACCTCTGCACAAAAATTTATTACACTCGTCTCATCATGTCCTCAAAGCGCCAATTCGAATATTCGACAAAATTGAACACAGTCAATAATTTTAGAGAAAACATACCGATTTTTTGTCACTTTTTCTTTAAAGTTTTCAATATTTACCCAATAGGCAGAATCTAGTTTTTCTCTTATATTTGCAGTGCCTAACAAAACAAATTCTATTACATTAATTGTAAATGGCGTCGACACGTTACATGTTTCTTTATTTTCTGACTCAAATGTTTTATATCTGTCACTCCAACTTGTGTCCACGATTTATCTCCGCCAAAAAGTACACAAGGCAAACAAAACGGAGTATTTTTATTGCATCTACATATCCAATCATTTGTTGAGTACACTTCACAATTAATTTGTCTTTTGTACTGTTTACCACGTATGGAAATATCTGGCACTGTACGTCCGCCTACCTTTAATTTAATTTTTTCTTCGTAGGTGTAGTTTATAAATGTATTCACATTTAATAAATTATCGATAATATCCATTTTTAATATGAATATTAAAGAAAAAAAAATAACAGTACGAGACAATTTCAACGTTTCGTATACAGAAAACGCCATACCGATATCGCAAACCACTTGTAAAAATCCAAATGCAAGGCAACTGCGTATACTGCAAGGCCTCGTACACATGACACGGTTTCGGTTTTATAATCGTTTCGATATCAACCAAAAGCTATGTTCGCACTATTCGGTTTTCGACCGCAACGAAACCAAACACAATATATGTTTACCGAAAACGAAACGACAAAACCGAAACCGTCTCGTGTGTCGTAGTACTCATCAGAGACTGCACAAAAAGCAGCCCATATTCCCGTTAAAACAACGTCAATAAAATCATTGCGAAGGGTGTTGCGACGTAAGAGGAACGGCCAGATTAGGAGCTGAAGGCCGTCTTTGATCGCCCCAACTATGCATGTTCAATGTTGGTCGGTCGGGCGCTTGTAGCCGTTCGTTCAATTTGAATCGAACTCATTTTATTTTGAATTATAATGACGATTATGCCAAATAATTTAAACAAAATAAACATTTAATTATTTTAGGTTTAAGGCTTATTTTCTAATTTTTTTTTGCGGTCTGCGGTTCTGCAGCTTTTATGTACCAGCCGTCAATGCTCAGGATATTAAATTTATTTGCAAATTACATTATTTAATCATACATTATTATTTCCATTATTTTAGATACCACGGGCAGAATGGCAATTGGTCTATAAGTACTAAGACATAAGGGATCCGAAGGCCTAATCGGCCGACGTCTCATAGAACCCCAAGTCATCGTTTATTCAAGGAATTTCAAGAATTTGGAATAGTTGGAGATAAGCCCCGCATTAGTGATCCAAGAATAGTGCGAAGCGCTGAAAATATTGCACGTATGGAGCAAAGCGTAAGGAGCTTCCAGAAACGTCGATTGGAAAACGAAACTGGGCTTTTCTCCACGTAGTTTACATCGAATTTTGAAAAGTGACTTGCACATGTTTCCCCGTTAGACTCAAATTGTCCAAAACCTATTGCCTAGAGAGAATGATAAGCGATTAGAATACTGTAATGCCATCATAAGCCATCAAATTTACAATTTTCATGCAAAATTGATTTGATTGCTCCCGACTATTTTTTATGGGAATTTTTAAATGAAACGGTTTATAAAAATAAGCTCCAAACCATAGAGCGATTTAAGAACATCATCCATAGTAAAATCGCTGCATTAACACCTGATATGTTGACAGCAGTTATGGAAAATATATTAAAAGGAGCACAAAGTTGCATTGCTGCCAATGGCTCACATTTAATTGACACAATTTTCAAAAATTAATTAAACTAATTAGCACGAAATTAGCATCTTAAGACGAAATATACATATTATGGAAAAAAAATCTGTCTTTTGTCTTATAAAAGTTGTAAATAATGAAAATGGTAGCGTGACACTTTCCCCATCCTCTGGTTAATACTAATAATTAGTAATAATAAAATACAATATTTTTAGTAAATTCAAGTGATTTAAGTAAATTGTAAATAAGTTTTTGGAAAGTAATGGTCATGTATACCCTTTTCTTTTCAAATCATGTGTAACTCGCACTAGTTATTCTTTTCACTGTTGCCTTTTTTATATTTGCATGATATTCATTTACTATTTTTGGTAATTAATTATGTTTTAAAAAAGCAATTAAGTCATGTTTATTCTTCATTCAATCCGATACAAAAAAGTACGATTATTCTTGATGTTGTTATATTTAAATTTTCCTGCCATTTATTTCCAATTCACGATTGACGTTCGAAAACAGGACCCTCCCCTTTCAGATTGTATTGTTTCGAGAATTCGACTGGCATTTTTTCGCATTTCCAGCTGTCGGGCGAAATAAATTTTATGAGGTTTTATAGAGAATTTTGTGCCAGATCGACCAACCGACACGTGATGTGGCTAGAAGTTTTCTCGATAGTTTTTATGACCGGAAATATAACTTAGTGTCCGGAGATTTATTGCAATTCTAAGTTTGAGCGTTTATATTTTGGTTGTTTTGTTTTTCGAAAGAATATAGTTCGAGACGTTCGATAAAAAGTTTTATTTCGTTTTTAGTTGTTGAAATGTTTTAGGTCGTTGAATGGAGTACTCCATTATTTTTACGTCTTATTGTTTGAGAAAAGGGCGAACCAGAATTTTTTCATCTTTTATTTGCTAAATATATTTATAGATTAAATACGTACGAATTCCAAGACGGCTGAAGGAATCCATACTTTCTTTTACCTTAAAATTGATAGACTTTAATCGTCAATCGTCGATCACTAACTCCAGAGAAATCATTACCTTTAATTCATTCCCTAAAATAACCCACTCCGCAATGTTTTCATTATTTCAATGGAACTAATGAAAATATATTAGATTGATGCATAACTATCTGCGGTTTTTTTTGACGTTGCTGTTGATTTTTAAGTTTTTTTGTCATTTTTATCAGGAGTTAGCCGCTTATTGCTGACGCTCCTCTGAAAAACGATTTTAAACAAGATCAAGAAAATCACAAACCATTATCATTATTCACCTAATAGCAGATGCTGCTCTCTCAGTTGATGATACCGCTCCTGTCCCTCCAAACCCACCTCATTGCGTTCGTACAGTGAATGAACATCATTAGGAATACTTTTGAATGTTTGACCCGGAGAAACACAAGCCTTCTTTCTTTTAATATTTCTGAAGAGCAACCAAGACTCATCTCCGGTAAGAGATTTTTCATTAATAGCGTTTGCTCATTTCTCTGCAACAAATAGTTGAAAATTTGGACACAGTCTTTGAGTTCAAATCTTGAGGCCGGACGATCGTAAATTGATCGACATTGAAATCGTTATCCAACATTCGGGTTATCAAGCTTTCATCCGCTTCCACGGTTGCCAAAAGTACCTGGTTGTCGAAATCCAATGGTCGACCTATTCTTGACTTGTCTTTCAGGCTAATCTTCTTCTGATTTAAGCAAGCAAGCCATTCATGGCATTGTTTGTTGTTGTCGCTAATTGTCCCCTTATTAAAACGTTTAATCAGACTGCGGAATGAATTCCATCCTTTCTCGAAGTGGCAGAGTACAATATGATGAACGTGAATATAATTTGCAACACGTATTTTTATCAACTGAATATAGATAGGTTTACTAAACAAGAATACTTTTAGAAAAAAGGAAAAAGAGGAAACAAAAGTCCAATTTCCATAAGGAAAAAATACCCAAAAATGAATCGCGGATAATATAACGCGCAATAATATAACTTTACGTTTAGTCGCAAAACAGACACATGTTTTTAACTAAAAATAACGAATATGGCAATAATAGATGCGTTATTCTTAAATACTTTTGACATATGTAACGAAAAAAATTTAAAAAATTTAGAAAATATTTAAATTTACCGGTCAGCTTCATTTCTTACTATTTTACCTTCTTTTTTTCAGTTTACCCATTTTTCTAAACTATTCCATTTGATTGGACTTCTACTTGGTCTTTTCCCATTTGTTTTTGATTGTTATATTTGTTTCGTTCCAAAACTATTTTAAATTTTATTTTTCTTCACTTTCTTCACTCTCATGATCGGTCCCACCTTCAAATCTCTGCTCGCAGTTTCTTTTTTAATTTGGGCTTTTTTGTGAAGCCTTTAATAGCTCTTAGGTCTTTCACGCCTGTCGGTTGTACCCTTAGTTTATTGTTGTGTTGTTAATACTCAACTTTCACTACACTGAGTAATTGTGAGTATTGATTTGAAGATTGATTTGTATGTCGTGATTTTTGGTTCTGCTGATATTCCCTTCCCTCTTGAAAATATATTATAGTCAGTTAGATTTCCGTGTTGTTTTACTTATTTCTGTCGTATTTCTGTCATTTTTAAGGATATTTATCCCCAGAAAAATAGTTAAAATTCATCTAGATATATATCTGGGTGTACGAAGCATTGAACCTACCTATTTATTATCATAAATAAAACCAAAGTTATAGTTCTTCGTGGTAATTCATTGCTTCACACCAACAACATTAATACATTTGGCTTTCCACTTGAGTGTGTGGAATATTTTAGCTACCTGGCTAGCTAGCTAGACTTGTTAATTTTAAAGTAGATCTCGATAGGGAAATCGGCAATCGAATTAGTTGTGCTTCTAGGGCCTTTTGGAAAATTTGCTATATAGTTTTCGGAAATCATGACCTGTCCTTGAAGATATAGGTGACTGTGTATCGAGCTGTAATCGTGGTGTTGCTTACTTACCATTATAAATCGTGGGTACCCTTCAGGATTCTCGAAAGCACAGAGCGACGTCATATGAGCCAGATAATGGAACTCAGATGGTATCCATCATCAGCCAGTGTCAATCCACACGATAAAGGCCTCTTCAGCATGCTTCCAACTTTCACGGCCCTGGACTTTCCTCTGCCACTCGGGTCCTATATACTTAACGATGTCATCAGTCCATCTTGCTTTCGGTCTTCTTCGCGGACGTTTGCGATCAAGCGGTATCCACTCCAGGATTGCCTTGGTCCATCTGTCGTCACATCGCCTCGCTATATGGCCTGCCCATATCCATTTCAATTGTTTTACTCTTACGCAGGGCTTTCTGTCTTGTCCTGTAATACCAAGCAAGCATCTTCCATTCTCCTCTGTGCTACCCGAAGTTTCTGAATTGATTGCGATGTAAGTATTCAGGTTTCACTTCCATATGTCATAACGAGTAGGTCGCACTGATCGAAAACTATTCTTTTCAGGCAAAATGGGAATAATTGAACACAACCTGACTCTTTTTCAGGTTTATTTTTAAACCAAATGGTTCGCCAGCCCTTTACAGCTCTTGTATGCGTCTTTGCAGCTCATTTGGGTCTTTGGAAAGGAGAAGGATATCACCTGCAAATCTAAGATGGTTTAAGTTTACACCATCCTGTTCCCAATCCAATTTACGGAATACTCCTTCAAGGCCAACTGAGAAAAAAATAGACGATATCGCATCACCCTGCTGTACACCTCGTTCTACATTAATTTCCACTTCAAGATCATCAAATTGAATTGTCGTTGTAGCTCCATTATCTATCGATCCAAATAGGTTTATATATGCTTTGTCTACCCCCTGGCTAAGCAGTGCATCCATTATGGCATGCTTTGAGATGGAGTCAAATGATTTTTCGTAGTCGATAAAAGCCAAGCATAGTGACATGATGTATTCGTTGTATATTTCATTGTACTCAATCCACTTCTGAATCCTGCTTGTTCTCTTGGTTGTGCGTCATTCAGTTATCTTAATATTCTTTTAGATATTATTTTAGTGAAAACTTTGTACATTACTGATAGGAGGCTTATTGGACGGTAGTTTTTAAATCTTCCTGGGTTCCATTTTTTATGTGAAAGGATCACTTCTGCATTTTTCCATAAGTCAGGTACTTTTTGTTCTTTGTTGTTCTCCAATTTTCCAGAATCCACTTTGTCCTTCTTTGATCTTACCATTCTTTCACATTCTCTTCGACAGTTTATCTTAACTTTTGCTCGTACCATTCCATTTGGTGGTCATTTTCAATATTAAAATTCTTAAGGACAGTACAATTGGATAATATTATTTTAGCACACAGCGACATCGTCTGAGTCAGATAATGGGACTGCGTTTTAATCCTTTAATGGAAATCACCAGCCAATATTATATATTTTAATAGTAAATAATTAGAAATAGTAAACAATTCCCCATCTTTACTTAACAATATATTTATTCAGTATGAATATATTTATCCAATATTCCTAAAAAGTTATGGTAAAAGTGGAGAATATTTAGGCTCTGAAAGATACAACAAAGTATATGTTTTGGTATAGTTCACGTAAAATTATTTAAAATGTCCTGAAATAAGTTTGTTCTGTATAAATAATAATTTTTGATTTAGAATGCTGTACAGTTAGTAAATGTACAACATTCTGACCATTTTTTAACACAATATATTTAACATTCAACAAATGTTTCTTCTTTATTACATAGAAGACCTTACCTCAAAAAAACTTAGGAACAATAAAAAAAATTGACAAAGATGGACGGATTCCTCAAAAATAGTTTACAAAAAAAGTTTTAATTTTTTATATTTTTGAATTCCCTGTATACATATTTTTTATTCAGAAGTACTAAATATAAAATATGTGTTTTGTATTCGAAATATATAACAAATTAGTGACTTCTCAGTATTTAAAGTTGTATTTAAGAATGTATAGAGAAAATTTTAAAATAGCTATAGAAAATGTTAATATCAGTGAAAAAGGGTCCAGCGCCTTTAATTGTTAATAAATATATTTAATTTAATATCAACCCATCCAAGATATATCACGCACTACAATATCTATTTACATATATACCTTACCATATTGTGCAGGGTGCGAAGGAGAGACAAAAATTAATTAATTTTAATTTTAATGATGACAAAACACGATGATGATGGGATATTCAGGAAAAATTGCATCATTAATCGACTATGGCGAAATGACGAATCATATTAGAATAATTACGCTTTGTCGTAAAAGTATAGCCACCCTTACTCAACTGAAAACACCTCCATAATATGTTTAACTAAATATCTATTTTAGTTACATTAACACTATGATCACCATTCAAATTCAAAACGGTGCAGCAATTTCTATTAATATTAAGAGTTTCAATTAAGAGCTGCAGCTCTCTTCATTAATTTTTGTTTCCCTAAAGGAATTTCCATCTTGCATAAATTATATACTGATTATAATTTAATAATCCCAATAAAACATTTATGAGCATCGTATAAAATTAATCAGTTTTCTGGCTCAAGAATTACAATGTAATTGTATACATATTGATTTATAATTTTTAATTTGGACTAACGAGTGAATGAATTAATTTTAATTTAGGTACATTTAGTAGTTTAAACATTTTCAAGAAATGAACATTGGAAATTATAACTTAAAACCTCCAAAATGTTAAATAACAATATTATAGCAACTTGATTATAGCAACAACGATGTCTCCGGTAGTTGATGTTTACAGTTCGGGACCCTCCTTATGTTATAAATACGGTCAATAATGGACTTAGTGCGAAATCCCTAGTTCTAAATAAGAAAAAAATAAAATTAAGAAAATGCAATTATATTAATCACATGGTTTCATTTTATTGTCGATTGAAGCAAGAAACTTTTGTTTATTTAGAAAAATGGAAAAAAGTTAGTTTCGACTGGTGATTAAACACTTAATTAACATTTTTTACACATATTTAAAACACTATTTAAATTAACACAGATTAAACACTTAAACATATTTAAAAGGCTTAACACCGAAAGTTCATGGCACGCCTGCTCCTGTGTTTGCAACTGTTTCTAATTGGGTAGTAAATAAAGGGCAAATATTGTGCGATAAAGAAGGCATTCTAGAATAGTGGGAGAAATATTTTGAAAACCTGCTAAATCATGAGGAGGGAACCAGATATGATGTGATAGGTGAGATGCTACCCTTGGGTGGTGATGGACAGTTAAAGCTCTCAATTATCGCTGAGTATTCCATTAAACCCTGGATTATTCCAGGGTATAATAGAATATCAACTGAAATAATTAAAAACGCTGGAGAAAATCTTAACATCAACAATAACAGAAGAACGAAATGTGGATATAATATATCCAATACACAAAAAAAAACGTGATATTCTGCAATAATAAAATTATACAAATTTAACACTTCTAAATGTAGCATTATAAGAAAATATCCTCTAACTCAAGATTGAACCCATACCCTGCAGCAATATCCGGAAGTTTCCAGACAGGTTTTCAAAATGGCAGATCTATCATAGATCAAATTCCAAAATTGAGGCAAATTCTTGAACAAACCCAAGAATATGATATCGAGACTTATCATTTCTTCGTAGATTTCAAATGTGGATATGACACCATAAGTCGCGCGCTACTCTAAGCAGCACTGTTTAACTTTAGATTACAAAAACCCTTGGTAAATTTAACAAAAATAACAATGAAAAAAGTGGAATGTAAAATACACATATCGCGAAAAAGGGGATGTGAACATAACACTAACAGGCATCGTATATAACAAAATTATATTAATCTTAGCATATGTGAATGATGGTGATGTTACAGGACGTAAACACAGAGACGCTAAAGGGACATTTCTAACATAAGAAACCGCCGCTAAAAGTTTTGGACTATTCGTTAATCAACAGAAGCCAATATATATGAAGGGACCTGAGAGGGCCACGAATGGATATCTATTAGTGTATATATAACCTAACAAAATCTACTCGAAATACCCTGTCAAATTACCCTGTCAAAATTATACTGGACCACATACAATTATTCTTGATATTCGATATTCAACTGTATATTTTACTTTGGCAGTCTTCTCAACAACTGATGAGCCGATTTGATTGTTGTTCGATATTGAACTATTATAAGGCGATGTTTTTCATCAAGATAAGATTTTTTTTCAATGTTCTCAATCGCTAAATCGCTAAATTTTTCTCTTGTACTTAGAACAACCTATATACCTGGTATAGAAACTGCCATTGGCAACTCCGTGAAACAACATGGGACTTCACTATGGAAAGACACACCACACGAGGGACGGACAACAGATAGAATATAGCGAGTAAATTTAAATATCTCAGCTTGACAACATAAGGGTCGGCGTCAATATCATTTATCATAAATAATATTGATAATCGATGCGAAAAACTTTAAAAAACTTTTTATAATTAATTATGATTTAATTCAAATTTATATATTTTTAAATCACGTGCTTATGAGCGTGTCGCGATTGGCTGCCATGTTTGTGATGTCATTATGGTAAAGTGTTTTCACGCCAGTATTGTCAACGGCTTCTGTCAAAATATACTGTCAAAATTATTGTTGGTTAAGTGCAAAATAAAATATTGTTGGTTACTAATTTAGTTAAGTAATGTGTGACAAAGGGTTCATAAAAGCTAATTTTGATAATATACCTACTCTGGATATTTTGATGGTCATAGATTTATAATATTAAATTATATTTTTATTATAATAACTTGATGTTAACTTATAAAAAGAACATTAAGTCAAATTATTTTTTTAAACGTAATTAGTTATTATTTTTTAAAATGAATATTAATAAATTGTGACCTATTATTTTCTCTTTTGAAACAAAATAATAAATATATATATCACAGCGACGGCAGCTGTTCGCCGGGAGCACCGGGAAGAAGGTCCAGGACAGAATAAAGCCACGACAAAACATGAGCGCCACCCGGTTACTTCATATATCAGAAAAGACCCTGGAACCGGGAAGGGGTCTATCTTAAATAAAACGGTTTACTAGAATTTTATACATATATATTATAAAAGCACACTCAAAAAAGAACGACACAAAGCACACAAAAAAAGGAATAACTAAAACTATCAAATAAAAGACACGGGAAGGTTTAGGGAAGGTGGTTCTCCAAACCTTACCGTGAAAGAAATCAAAAAACAAATAAACAGCTCTGAATTACACCAGCTGGTTTCTATGTCCCTATACTGGCAAATTAGAGGTTATTTCCTCTATTCTGACAATAGTAAAAAGATAGATATATAACGCTAGGGTAACCAAGAATGGTCAGACGGCAAATAGACACAAAATATAAGATGATAACGTGACCATTATCAGTATAAGAAATTATGGTAATAATGTATTTGTGAAAAATAACTGGTAATTACAATCCTTAACGGTACTTGAAAATATAATAAAAAAAGTGTTTATCTGGCCTTATTTCCTGATGTTGTCTATCCTTGCCTATTCGGTATTGGGTGTCCAAAAACGCTGAGTACGACTGCGGGCAGTCCGATATTCCTATGCGGGGGTCCCGAAATAACCTCGATCTGACCAACCGGTTACTGTGCCAGGTGGCCCCAAAAAGGTATAAGGTTTCCACGATGGTCGGGCTCTGTAGTAGGTGGTCGTTCCATGGCCTGATGTCTGTTGATCGGATTCTCTGCTGCCGGGTCGTAAAACCCTCTAATATAAGAAAAATCAACCCAAGCGTGACTTGGCCAGCAAACCTACGTACCTCGGTCGGAAGGGTAAGGCGCGAAAACGTCCGCTCACCTGGAGATTTGGAGTTAGACTGTCTTGCCTTGTCCAAAACGATACCGGAGCTCTTTCAGTTAAGAATTTGTCCGAAATAAACCTACCAGTGGTGATCAACAATTTACGAATGCTACCTGTAGCGATCAAGAATTTGTGAACGCTACATTACCTCCCTCCAAAAAGAAAATTAAAGACTGCGAGAGGAGGCTTTAATTTTGATCGGTCCATATCGGAGATTACCCTGAAGCGTATCCTTATGGAATCGAACACTGGAACACTGGAACAGTGGTAAGGATATACCCAATCTATCCCAAAAGAAAATACCAAAAAAAAAAGGAAATATCCTCTTGTATACCAAATACGAAAAGAGAATATAGATACAACGTGCGCACTCTAAAGTACATACCAAACGATATTCAAAACACAACAGCAAATAAGTTTTGAAAGATAACTCATCCACCCAGAAAGTCGTCCAGGAACCCAAGGCTATGACTTAACAGACGTCATGCTGATCAAGCTGGTTAGATCATAACGGCTAGGTGGGTGCGACGGTAACTCAGTTGGCATTGCGTGCCCTTACCGAAAACTGAAAGGAAAGGCAGCTCGTTTACCAACCCCCTCCCCTTAAAATGATCTGAGAGCAAGTGAACTTCCAAAAGGTGGAAAACACGTAACAATAACCCCTATAACCACCACAATAAGGAAGTGAAATATAGTTTTCACCAAACTAAAATTTACAAAAAAACTCAAACGAAATTAAGTGATAATCTACAAGGTGACCCGTAAAACAGACACTGCCATAGGCCTTCCGGAACGCACTCTGAGGGAGCTGAGACGCCACCCAGTAGTGACACCCAATTACGAGGCGAAGTCGCAATCAGATGATCACCTCCCGTAGTGTGTCCTTCCCTGAGAATTGTCCAAAGGCTGTATCTCGAAATCCTAGGACACCCGTCCTAAAACGGCCCTTAAAAATGGAAAAATACTCAGTGATCTACACTGATGAAAAATAACTTTAAAGCCTGCATGATAGCCAACTAAGATGCGAGGTAAAATAAAGAAAACCGAACATAGTCGAGTCTAGAAATAGGACTGAGAGAATACGAGTAGCGGAATACGCAATAACGAGCGCTTGCGAAACACAGAAGCGTGGTTGTCACTAGGTTTAGTCTTGATAACTTTCGCGTATCACACGTCCCTATGGGAGTCACAATAAGTAGGTCAAATTCGGTAGGTCATAATTGGTGTGGACTTCTAAACCAGAAAACCAAAGAAACTTGTCGCTGAGACAAAATAACGCAATTCCCTCGTAACATTCAATCGTACCAATTTAAAAATCTAGACAAGGAAAAATCTATTGGCTGAAGGCTACAGTTGTTGGTTATGAGAAAGGCCTAAAATCCAAGCATAAATACATTTATATTTGCCTAAATCCTTCCCACGGCTTGCGCCAAACTAGCTAACGAAAGGTAGTACCAACATATTCACCATCAAACCCGGGCCAAATGCCAACGATACCGAATGGAAGCGCTATTAATCCTAAGGTTACGAGTCCAATTGCCACTCGGCTTAGCGGAACCAAAAACGTCGAAAAAACTTTGCTGTGGCGGATCACGCCAACGCAAAAAGTAACGCAGCCTAGCTGCGAGGAGCTCGCAGGAACAACTCTAGATTCACTTCCCAAGCGAATACAACTGAGTTAACTAAAGTCTGCGACTCCAAACGGAAACGCTATCTAATCCTTAGGTTACGAGTCTCAAATGCTACTTGAGCTCGGCAGAACCAAAGGCGGTCAGCTTTGTCAAGTGTCAACCAAAGAAAACGATACCGTGGCGAATCACACCAACACGGAACGTCACGCAAATCACCGCGAAAAATAGCAGATATAGTCTCACGATTTACTTCTCAAGTAAATCTACACAATCTGGCTACGGTCAGAGACACGGTATGGAACACAGGTCACACAGGTCCTAAGGTTACGAGTTCAATCGCCACTCGGGCACAACGGAACCAAAGAGAGACAGCACGGCCATGTGTCAACCAAAGAAAACGTCTCCGTGGCAATTCACACCAACGCCAAACTTAATGCAGAACGACCGCGAAAAATTCGCACAGCCAATTCATGACTTACTTCCCAAGTAAATCCAACCTGGCTAAGTAAAACTTGCGACACCGAACTGAAACGCTAGCTGTTCCTAAGGTTACGAGCTCAATCGCTACTCTGGCACAACGGAACCAAAGGCAGACATCAACGTCCAGTGTCGACAAAACAAAAACTTTTCCATGGCAATTTATGCCAACGCGAAACTTATACCGAACGTAACTTGGCTAAAGCCAGCGACATGCAATGGAAATGCCTCTGATCCTAAGGTTACGGGGTAAATCGCCGCACGGGCACAGCGGAACCAAAGGTGGACAACACTGCCATATGCCGACAAAACGAAGTAAGGCCCTTACTTCACTTAAACAAAACCTAGAATTACCCTCCAAGTAATTCCTCTAAGTAATTACCCTCCAAGTAATTCTAGACAAACTCAAAACGGAGGAACAAAGATTTCTCCTCTCAAATAAGATGCGTCTAGCGCAAACTCGATAACGTAACACAGGCTTGTTCTTACTGAACAAGTCTGGAAAAGTACAAAAAGGAAAAGAAAAAGAAAAGTGAAAAGTGACGTTTCCAAGAAAGAACTAAAAAGGCTGAGCGAGGCTGTACCTAAAAACTGCCAGCTCAGAACAAAAAAATAAATCAAAAACGTCACTGAGTCTAACTATGGTCAACTCCGGGAACATCGGAAGACTCTACACAGGGCAATAAATATTTAACGTGCCATTTCCCTGCACGTGACCCATCCATATTTTTTAATTCATAAACTAAAGGAGACAACTTCTTAAAAACAAAGGAAATAATGTGTTTGGGGCTAAGTTTCGATGCGAACATATCGGGAGCACTCGACAACTTCTTGTTAGGACGCCAAACTCTATCACCCACTTTAAAACTTACATCCCGTTTCCGGAGGTTATAGGATTTTGAATTCCTCTCATATGCGGAGTGAAGTTTCCGACGCACCTCAACAAACAAATCACGAAACTCTTTCAAGTTCTCGGCATAAGTGCCCCTGTCACCAGGTACGAGTTCAACAGATTGGTCCTGGAAAGGGGAGTTATAATATTCTCCAGATAAGGGAACATGCCTTCCGAACATCAGGTATGACGGGGGGAAACCGGTTATTTCATGGATCGCGGTATTGATGGCCTGTCTGATTTTCGGAATATGCAAATCCCAGTCCTCTTGTCTATCTATATAACACCTGATAGCTGTCGTAATGGTTTTAATATTACGTTCCACGAAGTTACACTGAGGAGAATAAAACGGGGTGAACCATTGCTTAACTTTATACCTGTCACATAATTCCTTCATACCCTTGCTCTTGAAATTCGGAGCGTTATCACAAATCAGGATTTGGGGAACTCCAACCGATAGGAATATGTAATTCTCTATATGGTTCAGGACCGCTGGGCATTTGGGCACCGAAAAGATTTGACCAGGTCGGTCAACTACCTTCTCCTTACCCATAATACCAATCTTACTTAAGTTTGAGTGTTTCTGAGCGCCACACACCAAACACCTTCTTACGAATCTCAAAATATCTGACCTCAATTTAGGCCAATAATACATCTCCTGTACTCGGAACAAGGTTTTCCGAAAACCAAATGACCACTAGTGGGAGGAATATGACACGATTCAATAATTTTCGCTCTCTGAGGTTTAGGAACCAAGGTTTTCCACTCTCGAATATTAAAAGTATGATTTTGCTTACAAGGAATGAATTTCTGAATGTAGTGGTTCTGAACTCGCCATTGAGGAAATTTGTCCGGGTTGTTTACAATCTTTTCACGGAACGCAATATACCAGGGGTCAAGAGAATTTACTTCGATCGAGATGGATGAAACTTGCAAACACGTATTCTCGGAATCTGCTGAAAGGCTACTCTCTGCCTCAGGATGCGGTATTATACTCAAAACATCAGGAACCAAGTGCATCGAACCTT
Organism: Cosmopolites sordidus; assembly: GCA_031761425.1. NCBI lineage: Eukaryota > Metazoa > Arthropoda > Insecta > Coleoptera > Curculionidae > Cosmopolites > Cosmopolites sordidus. Next base: position 160,644 of record JARFXV010000886.1, on the reverse strand, counting down.
TTCTATGCTGTAGGTCAAAAGTATGCTTTCTTAACCTCAATAACCAACGACTAAGTTTACCTGACGGAGTGTGTAAATTAAAAAGCCACAGGAGACTAAAATGATCAGTGATGACCGTAAAACGAGAACCTTTTATCCAAGACCTAAACTTTTCAATACAGAATATAACGGCTAGACATTCACGCTCCGTTACTAAATAATTCTTCTCCGCTCTAGATAAGGAGCGACTCGCGTAAGCGATTACTCGTTCCTCTCCGTCTATAAACTGGGTCAACATACCTCCAATGCCGACATTAGACGCATCGGACTGAACGAAAAATTTCTGACTAAAATCAGGCTGAGCTAAGATTGGTGCACTTATAAGTTTCTGTTTGATGGCTAAAAATGCAGACTCCGCTCCCTCATTCCACTCTATGGCTTGCTTTTTCTTCTTGCCTTTAAGAAGGTCGTTCAAGGGACTAACAAGAGAAGAAAAGTCCTTAATTAACCTACGGTACGATGAACACATACCAATGAAACGTTTCACCTCGGCTGAAGTGCGCGGACGCGGATAGTTCGACATAGACTCCACCTTTGACGGATCAGTAGCTAGAGAATTGTTACCGACTATATACCCTAAATACTTTAAAGATGTCCTAAAAAATTAGCATTTTTCTAAATGAACAGTAAGACCAGCTTCCTTAAGTAGGTTCTTAGCGGTCTTTAAAAGTTCCACATGATGTTCCCAGGTAGGAGAGCATAGCAATATGTCATCCAGATACGAGAAAATATGTGGTTCGTATTTAGGCCCAAATATCGAATCAACCAACCTCTGTTGTGTTTGTGCCGCATTGCACAAGCCAAAGGGAACGACTGTAAACTGAAATTGTCCATGACCGATAACCGAAAAAGCGGTTTTTTCTTTAGAAGCGTCTTCAAGTGGTATTTGCCAAAATGCCTTTCTCAAGTTAATGGAGGAAATGTATTTGGCATTTCGTAAGTTACTCAGTATTCTGTCTACCTGGGGTAATGGAAAACTGTCGTGTTTCGTCAGAGCGTTCAAAAATCTTCCATCAAAACAAAATCTATATTCACCCGTGGGCTTCCTTACCAAAAGCGTTGGAGAGCACCATGGACTATGAGATTCCTCGACTACGCCCAACCGGATCATAGAATCTAACTCTTTATTCAGAATATCTTGCATATAGGGGGATAGTAAATAAGGTTTCTTTTTGAAAGGTTGGTTATCGCCCGTATCTATAGAGAGTTTAATCTTATCGGTCCCTCCTAACCTATCCTTCCTGTCAAGTTCTCTAAAAGAATCTAACAGTTCTAGAGCCTCCGCCCTTTGGACAACGAAAAGATCGTCAATGGAAAAGAGTTTGGATACTGGAGGGTTATCAGAATCTTTTCGTGCTGCGCCTAGCACGAAATCATCATTGTGAATCGACCAATGATTATTCTTAAAATTCATTACTAGATTAAAATTCCTAGCAAAATCGATACCAAAAATAAAAGCATGTGTTACGGAGGGTACTATATGGACTTTAATGATTCGACAACAATCGTTAATAAAAATCGGTAGGTCTGCAAGACCAGCAACATTCTATCGAATTCCATCGGGAGTAAGCACACAGGAATTATTGCTTTGACGAATTTTAATCTTGAGCATCTTTAAGACCTTTAAGATAATATTTAAGATATAGAGGTGTTAGCTCCAGAATCTAATAAAACAATGATGTTCTGATCATAAAGTTTGACGGAAATATATGGACGATTGTCATTAACCCTTTTTAGAAAAAATAAATAGAACTTCCGAATCACGAGTATAAGTCTTATAAAAATTAGTTACGTGTTCTAACCATTTTTTCCAACCTGACCTGTTAACGTACGACCTTGCGATTTGCCTTCTATCAGGATACCGACCGCATGCGACACCTGATGGCCTAACTAGTTTTTTGAGCACTTAGGACAAGAACCAAGCTTAACTTTAGGTTCACCATAACGGAAGCAGAAAACTGTTCTCTTCTCGATACACGAACGAAAGGTGTGATTGACTCCCTTACAGTTGAAACACATAAACTTAGGTTTAGGGCTATTTTTCCTATCTCCCTTGCACACAACCGCAGGAGGTCTCCCAGAATCTTTACCAAAACTACGAACATCCTTACCACTAGAACAACTTGACTCACGGTGAAGTGGATCTTCCTTAGAACCACCAGCACTCTCTCTCTTATCTCGACGTGACCAGCCACTCTTATGAGGGTCATCGAAAGCAAACAACTGAAAGGGTTTTCTAGAAGTAGAGAGTAGAACATCCTCCAACTTCCTACACAAAGTAGATAGTTCGGAGACAGTAACACTATCGTGTAACGCCAACTGCGCCACATATTCAGGCAACAAGTTCCTCCGGATGTACTTGACTCTGGTAACTTCAGCAGGGGTCATCTGAGCCACATAAATAATAACTGCTTCTGCGCGTCTCTGTTTCCTCTGCCGGATTTGTTCCCAGACATCATCGTCTGCATGAGGAGACAAAAAAATCTCTCTTCAACCTTGAAACAAGACCTGACCAATCTGACACAACAGCCTTAACACTTCGGAACCACACAAAGGCGTCGCCAATGAAAAATTCGACAGCTGAATTAAAAAATTCTATCTCTGAAAAATTACGAGACTGGGATAAGTCGCAAACTCGCTCCAAGAAACTAAAAACATTTTTTCGAAATTGAAATCGAAAAACCAACACTATAAAAACTGAGCGATTTTTTTTCTAAGTAATAGTCCAGTTTATAGTTTAATAGATTGTTAACTTTAAATCTTTCGTCAGCCATCAAGATATAACAAAATTTAAAAACCAGATCAAAAACAACATGTAATAATAAAAATAAAGTTTACCAAAAAATTTTTACATTCCCAAATCTTTCTAAAAAGACCCGGTATTAAATTCAGAAAAACTAAACTAACTCTCCCGGTATCCCAGATACAATACCGTAATAGAAAATAGATTAACCCTATATTAACTCATAAATTGCAAATATACAAGGTCATTGTACACTATTCAAAAATAAGAATATAAAATAAAACTGTAAAATAAAATAGAAAGAACGCTATCGAAGGCGAAGTTGGTTTTCTCAAAAAATTGTTGACGAACTGATAAGAAAATTCCTTCCTTCTCGCAAATATATTTATTTCGGATATTTAGTTATTTTAATTTGACCTTGACATTTAAAATTTCCAAACTACTGTATCCTTCTCCGGTACACCTAAGGAATGTTCTTCGCTATCTCGATGGTTTTTTTTTCTTTAAAAAAGATTTGGAAATGCGTTTCCGTCTTAACTAGCGATTTTATTGACTTCTAATGTTTCTATTCATTAACAAATTTACAATTTGTCCGTACTTGTGCTTTCTTTTCTGAGATTGTGCTTAAAACGCTAGCATCAAACTCTCCTTGAAATCATGCCCCACCTTGTTGGGCGTCAAATTTATGTGACCTATTATTTTCTCTTTTGAAACAAAATAAAAAACATATAGATCACAGCGACGGCAGCTGTTCGCCGGGAGCACCGGGAAGAAGGTCCAGGACAGAATGAAGCCACGACAAAAGTTGAGCGCCACCCGGTTACTTCATATATCAGAAAAGACCCTGGAACCGGGAAGGGGTCTATCTTAAATAAAACGGTTTACTAGAATTTTATACATATATATTATAAAAGCACACTCAAAAAAGAACGACACAAAGCACACAAAAAAAGAAATAACTAAAGTATCAAATAAAAGACACGGGAAGGTTTAGGGAAGGTGGTTCTCCAAACCTTACCATGAAAGAAATCAAAAAACAAATAAACAGCTCTGAATTACCCCAGCTGGTCTCTATGTCCCTATACTTGCAAATTAGAGGTTATTTCCTCTATTCTGACAATAGTAAAAAGATAGATATATAACGCTAGGGTATCCAAGAATGGTCAGACGGCAAATAGATACAAAATATAAGATGATAACGTGACCATTATCAGTATAAGAAATTATGGTAATAATGTATTTGTGAAAAATAAGTGGTAATTGCAATCCTTAACGGTACTTGAAAATATAATAAAAAAAGTGTTTATCTGGCCTTATTTCCTGATGTTGTCTATCCTTGCCTATCCGGTACTGGGTGTCCAAAAACGCTGATTACGACTGCGGGCAGTCCGGTATCCCTATGCGGGGGTCTCAAAATAATCTCGATCTGACCAACCGGTCACTGTGCCAGGTGGTCCCAAAAAGGTATAAGGTTTCCACGATGGTCGAGCTCTGTAGTAGGTGGTCATTCGATGGCCTGATGTCTGTTGATCGAATATATCATTCTGTACTTACCTTTGACCTTCCATATCCTATGTAAAGATATATGAGTATAGCGTCAAAAACAGCAACAAATGCCTAAATCATAATTAAGAGAAAGTATATTTTTAAATCACTAGCAAACCAACAAATGCAGCCAAAGACAGGTTAAACCTATAGAACAATAACTAAGACCGATAAATTATTTTATTTGCTCGATTCTTTCGCGAAGGGCGCGAACGTAAATTTCGGTATAACTTAGGAATTGTTCCGAGCCGACCCGCCATTGGCAATATTGGCGTTCATTTTAATGTTTCTTACCATTGTGAGGTCACATACGCTCGTGTTTTTTTCGGAAATTGTCGGAACTTCATCGGTACTATGTTTAAAAATTTATTTTTAATTTGATATTCCTTATAAGTAAGGAAAAAAATAAGAATAAAAATGGTTTTGTTTTAAAAGTTACATATGATTTTTCCATTTATGACAAAAAAATGTTCAAAAACCCAATTGTGGAGGTGGAGATCATTGACGTTCATAGATTCCAGACAGGCATACGACCGCCTACAAAGATAAATAGTATTCGAGGCCGTGGAGGAAATGGGAATACAAACTAATCTTATTAGAGTAATCGATCTGATTGGTAGTCGAAGCTCGATGGAGGTCGAGGCTGATTAACAGACTGTAGTACCACAGAGAGAAGAAAAAGAAGAAAAGAAATTTTGTTATCAGCATCTCAATGAACCATATTGAGAATGGAAGAAAATTTGTCAATCGATGCAGTTCTTAATAATTAGCTAACTCAATAAACTGAAGCATTACGAAAAATATTTTACGGCTCCATTAAAGACACACACCAAAGCAGATATCATACAGTCATTACCATCAGTTGCATGATATTGGTGTGCCCTCCAGACCCTAGGGTTGTCGGATTCAAACTTGGGTAGAAATCGAGCAATCTGGGGGCTTTTTTCAGAGGCTATGTGAGAACTAGTAAAATTATGATGAGAAATGATGATATAAAATTCACTTATAGCTTCAGGCTAACACACTGTTCAGGATGATAATCCTCTTGGCTAAACCTAACCAAAAAAAATGATGCAATGGTTTTTATTAACCAGTATGTGAACAAAGACATTATTTTAAAATTTCTAAATAGAGATTCATTTTTAAATAGAAATTCTTGTTTTGTTTCTAATTCATATGAATATATCCAAATTCCATGAGTTGTGACGATGCCATACACCAAATGTATTGCTCTCAGTTGGATAGCTTGAATTGTGCAAAATCATGTGTATATTGAGTGTATTTTCTTTCATCTATAATCATCATAATCATAATAATCATCATAATCATCATAATCAATCATAATCATAATCTCATCTATAATATATATATATATATATATATATATATATATATATATATATATATATATATATATATATATATATATATATATATATATATCAACCCGTCATTTCTCTCATTACATTGTTGTCGATATTTCTTGCAACAAGAGATGTTAAGATTTATCTATCTGTACTTAAATTCGACAGACTAAACTCGAAGAGATATTCCACCAAACACCAAATATCTGTTTTTATATTCTCGACGTGCGTTTCGCTAACCATATTGGCATCATCAGGAGATGATATTTTCATTCAATTTTATATTCAATCCCATCGAGAAGGTAAAAAAGTGATTTAGGCCTTAGACTTTACTTGTAAATCTCTTCGAGTTTACTTTTTCACACGAAGGGTTTCAATAGAAAAATTGAACATGTATTGTTGAACTAAACCACATTTAAAATTGTGAAACATCATGATGCCAAAATATTAACATATGACATTTATGAAACATTTAAACCATAAGGATTACACCCAAACTTTTGCAGTGACCCTCGTAGAATCATATCACATATACTAGAACATAGAAACATCCAGAAACAAATTTTTCTAAAGACAAATTTTGAAAAGTGTAGTGTGGCAAGTAATTTTTTTGTTCTAGGAAACAGTAAATATAATCTTCAGTTCTTATCTTATTTTTTGCCATTTGAAGGCAAATTTGCTGGACAATACGACATTTGTAAATATTTCATTCTAGCAATGTTCAAAAAATAAAAATGATGGTATAACAAAGCTATAAGACAATATACATTTAAACACTGCATTCGTATAATTTGAAAAGTATAAAACAACTTTTAGGTTTCAATAAGTATTTATTGAGATTGAGAAACATTATTATTTTACGATCCATAAAATAAAAGAATGGCGATTTAATCAACATCCATTACGTTTAATGTTTCAAACGTTTTAATGAAACTAATTGCCTGGACCTACAAAAATTTATTTTATTGCGTTTGACGGACATTATAATTATGTATTGAACGAAAAATAATAGCTTTCAGGAGTAATTTCTGGTATTTATTATTACTGTTTAATTTTAGCGTTAATGTGTTAACAATTTGTTAATTTAGATTTCTTGTATTTCCAGACATTCGTTCAAATATCACTGACTTACATTTAAAGGTGATCCGTGAAATATTACCTATTGCAGCTTTTGACCGAAAAATATGAAAACAGTTGATTATGGAGTAATAATTTAGTAATATTACCGTGCTGTTTGAGTGTGTTTGTTTTGTAGCATTCAAGATTGATTAAATTTAATACGTGGTGATGTATTTATCCAAAAATTGTTGAAATTCAAGGAAGAGAAATTAATTATAAAATATATTTGCAAGAGAATGGTAAGTTTAGAAAAATAATAATGCAAGTATACAAGGGTGTAACAAAATCTGTTTAACTCACTGTTTAAAATATATATATATATATATATATATATATATATATATATATATATATATATATATATATATATATATATATATATATATATATCATATCATATATAGATATATGTGTATATATAGATATCATCATCATCATCATCATCATCATCAGCCCGAGTCGATCTATTGCAGGATGAAGGCCTATTCAGCATGCTTCCATCTTTCACGATCCTGGGTTTTCCTCTGTCATTCTGGTCCAATATACTTCTTAACGATGTCATTGTATTCGTCTAACGATGTCATCCATCCATCGTGCTTTCGGTCTTCTTCGCGGACGTTTGCAATCAAGCGGTATCCACTCCAGGATTGCCTTGGTCGATCTGTCATCCCACCGCCTCGCTATATGGCCTGCCCATCTCCATTTCAATTGCTTTACTCTTCCAATGATTTCACAGTCTTTCGTTTGTTCCCTGATCCATGCGCAGGACTTTCTGTCTCGTCTTGTAATGCCAAGCATACATCTTTCCATTTCCCTTTGTGCTACCCGAAATTTTTTAATTGATTGCTATGTGAGTATCCAGGTTTCACTTCCGTATGTCATAACGGGTAGAACGCACTGATCGAAGACTTTTCTTTTCAGGCAAAGTGGGAGTCTGCTCTTAAACACCATGTTGAGCCTGCCAGCCACATTTAACACGCCGTTCCACATCCCGGACGGTATTCCCCTCCATTGAAATCCGCTGCCCAAGATATATAAAGCTATCCACAATCTCCAAATCCCTTTCCCCCAATTCTTCTGTTCTGAGCGAAGTTATTGAACATAACCTGACTCTTTTTCAGGTTTATTTTCAAGCCAAATGGCTCGCCAGCCCTTTGCAGTTCGTGTATGCGTCTTTGCAGCTTCTCTGGAACTTGTGAAAGGAGAACGATATCATTTGGAAATCTAAGATGGTTTAAGTTTGCACCATTGATCTTTAGACCATTTTATTCTCAATCCAGTTTGAAAATAAATCTGATCGAACTGAATATTGTCTATTCCCTGATGGTAGTCAGAGAAGTAGGCAATTAACCGACCTTATGGAAGGTGACCGGCGGCTCACTATTTATGAAATCGCTTTAAAAGTAGGTATTAGTTTTGGAAGTGCTCAAACAATCATCACAAATCATCTTGGCTTCAATAAAATCTTTGCCGGATGGATTCGTTTTGTCGAAGGAAAAACTGAAGTATATGCATTGGGAAACCTTTAAACCCCCTCCATACAGCCCATATTTGTCACCTCATGATTATTTTTTATTTATGCCCTTGAAAAATGCACTTGGGTACGATTCGACAACGATCAAAATGTTGAGGATTTTACAGGCGACACGAGCAAGGAATTCACAATGTTCGGAAAGGCTTCCGCGGTCGGTAATATTAGAATTACTAGGTTCTCGGGTAGATATATATATATATATATATATATATATATATATATATATATATATATATATATATATATATATATATATATATATATATATGGGAATATAGACACTACATTATCACATTTGATATAATAAAAAAGAACCAGCCATACATTAAATTTTGGAGAGCAAAAATAAGTATAAATATATATCACAAAGTACACTTAAAGTCAAAATATCATAAAAACACACATATACTGCGCATACACACAAAGATCCAACCAGAGACGATTATATGATCCACGTCGAGATCGTCGAGCCATTGCAGTGTAGTCGGCGTGGCATCAGTGAGTTCACGTAGGCCACCTGGGAGACTTCTCAAAAAGCAGGAGTTCGCCAGATGGTTCATTGTTCACCGCAGTCACGTTCAGGGGAAGTCGCCATCTTCCATTTGTGCAACATGTCATTGCATCTGCCATGTTCGGTTCTAAACCTGTTCAATCGACTCCAGGTGCTTCTCGGGAGATTCAAACCCAGCATTTCCTTATCCCACAGATTGATAAGGTCGACATTCCCGGTCGGGTTGTTTTGAAAGAGAGATGTCCACCGTTCATTAATGTCTACGCCATTTTTCAAGTATGTGTCTGTCCAGATTGGATGGCGCGATATCCATCTAACGTGGCAGGTTGTTCAGGTCTTTACATATTGGCAATTCTGACATATTTGCATAGTGTATTCTGTCCCATTGTACTTTCGTTGCCTTCAACCTGCGTAGTTCCGGAGGACCAATATTACACAAAGGGGCAGAAAGGCGGTGGGTATGAATTTCCCGATGCCAGTTATAGTTCTCATGGTGTCATTCAACTGGACATCCAGTTTATAAGTATGTTTACTTTTGTACCAGACCGGGATCGGGCACAGAACTCTGTTGAGGAGTAAACGAGTACTAGTGCAGATGTTCGGAGTGTTTGACCGTTCGCTCCCCAGGATGATCCTTCTAACTTTTGAATAATGTTGTTTCGAGTCTTAACTTTCCGTGCCACCCCGGAGATACGCTGCCTGTAAGTGAGGAAACTGTCCAGGATGACGCCAAGATAACTCGGGGTGGGATGGTGCCTAGCCAGTTCAGCATATGCTTGTCTTGTCGGGAGATGGAAAGCACAAACCTCTGATTTGGAAGGATTAGGCATCAGTCACCATTCCTATACACTCGAGGACGACCAGGTCAGTTGTAAAGTCTATAGTACAGGAGTCAGGATCCTTATGTTGTATACTCAAGGACATATCATCTGCATATATAAATTGGCGGGAGATGGTATCTGGAATATCATTAGTATATATATTGAAAAATAAGGGTGCTAATACTGACCCCGAAGGTAGTCCGTTTTTAATAGTCCTTCCCCAGCTTTTCTTATCATTTAGGTGGACTGTGATCCTTCTGTATTGTTTTCTACTACCGGCTCTATGGTTGCTATGTTCTTTTCCACTTTAACTCGGAACGCATTCCAGTTGGCCTTTCTAAAATTCCATCATGGGACTTTTGCAGTTTTTTTAGTTTGAAGACAAGTCCTTTCTTTCGTACGGCGTCATAATCTCATGTAAGGCATATGAAGGCCGTAGCTGTTGTTAGGCCCATTTAAAATCCTGATTTTATGTGCGTCGTCAAAGCTAACACTTGATCGCTACAGTTTTGTTCTGTTCTAAAACCAGTCTGTTGTGGTATCAGTTTACTGTCTACTACAGGGGTGATCCTACTATAAATTAGCCGCTCAGGGAGTTTATAGCACATGCTTATAAGCGCAAAGGGGCGATAGCTAGCCGGGTTGTTGGAGGACTTTCCAGGCCTCAGTATTGCTATTACTTTCGCCCTTCTAAATAAGTTCGAAATTTTCCAGGTATTAAGGATATTGGTGTATAATCTGATAAGCCAAATTTTTGCTTTATCACCGAAATGTTTTAGGAATTCAGTGAATACGTTATCATAGCCGGGTGCTTTGCGTAATTTCGTTCTGTTTAGAGCGATTTGTAGTTCCTCTATCGTAAACGGGTGGGACCATTGTAAATTTCTCAGTAACTGGTGGAAGTTGACTTGTACTCGGCTTTTAATTTCTCTGGCAAATTTCTTATCAATGGGTACGTCGTTTGTAATATCTAAGTAGGAGTCTTTCAGCAACTTGATCTGGGTGGACATCAATCTTTGATGGTAGATTCTGCCGTTCCGAGGCATCTGAGAAATAACCAGCCCTATCGGCTTGAATGTCTGAAGTTCATACTCTCAGTTGTTTCTAAAAGTTTTCTAAAGAAACGATGGTTCTTTCTATCCTTATCTAAGTTGAGGATTTCGCTAGCCAATTCTGTGTTGCCAGTTTCTTGATATTCTTTAAAGTGTTGTTGTAGTTTTCCTGACCAACACGGTATATATGTTTTCCGATAACCTTTTGGAATGCTGTTTTTGTGGCATTCTACATGGAGTCGACAAATTCTATATGGTTTTTTTTACTACCGGCTCTATGGCGGCAATGTTCTTTTCCACTTTATCTCGGAAGGCATTCCAGTTGGCCTTTCTATCTAAAATTCCATTGTGGCAGTCCTTATGACAGGAATTTGTATCCCTAATGTAATTAGTGGAGGTCTATGTTGGCTATGTCAGAAGTTTTCCAAAGTTTTTTGGGTATGATCGAGGGATACAAAACAGAGGTCCGACCTAGGCGATGTTTGCCACCTTTCTAAGAGAAAGGATTTATTATCTTTTACATCATATAGTAGATGGAAGTTGTTTTTTTCCATCCAAGTAGAAAGAGTTTTATAGCTGGAGTCATTTGCAGGATACCCCCAATTATTATGGTGACTGTTGTAGTCTCCAAGGTACACGGTCGGGTGGTCGGCTCCGAGCAATACCGGGTCCCACCAATCTGCACTTGGTGGTTTAGACACACTGATAATGTTTGTGCTGCAGATGTTTAATTTTAGTAGCTCTGCCGCACTTCCAGGCATTTCAGTCAGAGCTTCGGTAGTATAGTTGTTGAGACCTTGTTTCACGTACACTGCAGATCCGCATGTTCTTGAAAGAATAAATGCAGCAACACTGAAGCCCACTATCCTGCCTCGACTCAAAAATTGGTTTTCTGAGTCTATATAAATATCGCTATATAAATATCGACAAAATCTCTCGTCAGTCTTGCAAGGCACTCACATTTGAAAACAGAGATTCCATCAATATTCAATTGCAGTACTCTGAATTCAAATACGGCCCTCATTCCCCGGAGGCCAAAGGGCAACTACCTACGGCCACGAGAATATCTGTCCCAAGGCAAAGGGTGCTAAGAATCACCGGGTTAGATCAGGCAACCACTGGCCTTTTGACACTGCTACGCTTAATATACGAACAACGAAAACGGAGACCCGACTGCAATAAGTGTTAATTGAACTTGACAACATATATTGAGATATTATTGGGCTCTGTGAAACACGAAGAAAAGGCGAAGAGTTAATTAAACTAGAAGCATCTAGTCACATACTATGCACCCTAAATACGGAGAATGGACGATGTGGTAGAATTGGATTCCTCATCAATCAAAAGCTGAAAGACAATGTAGTCAAATTTGAAAGTATATCTGACAGATTAGCCCAATGCATTATTCAGCTGAATAAAAAGTTTAAGCTTCAAATCGTCCAAGCTTATGCACCAACTATAAGCGAAAGAGATGAGGAAATTGCGGAATTTTATGATGATGTGGCCCAACTTTTAGACAAAGAGAAGTGTAGGTATAAAATCCTGATTGGTGACTTTAATGCCAGATTGGCAACTTTAATGAATCGGAAAAGCAAGAACTAGTGAAAATGCAACTGGCCCATATGGAAATTATGTACGGGACAATAGAGGTGACAGGCTGGTTGACTTTGCTGAAGGACAGGAACTCCATATTATGAATTCGTTTTAAAAGACAAAGATCAACAGAAAATGGACATGGAAAAATCCATCTGGACTCACAAGTGAAATTGATTACATCAAGTCAAACGACTAAGCAATATTTTGTACCACCGAATGGTACGAGTAAAGATAAGTATAAACTGACGAAAAGAGCGCGAAAGAATGGTAACATCAAAGAGGGACCTGGGGAAAGTAGATCCTGGGAAGCTGCTAGAGAGGGGCAGAGATTTTGAAATTGCTTTGGCGAATCGCTTTGCTGTGACCCGGATAAGATTGAAATTACAGACCATTATAAAGAAATCGCCAGCAATGTGCTTAAAACGGCTGCTTCAATAGCACCAGAAGATAAATGTTTCATAGAGACAAAAAATTCCGATGGGACCATAAATTTAATGGAAAAACGCCGGACGGTGAAGAATGCAGACATTCCTTTTAGCAGGGTTGAGTACGTTGAGTTTGCAGAACTATAAGGAAACGTAGTCGAGGGGAAACGCGCCGATTCAACATGCAGCTAGTGCAAAAAACTCTGGAAGAAAACAGGGGGATTAACAAAGCTAAGCAGAAGCTAAGAAAGAAAAGGACACCAACGTTTTCCTTAATGCGTGAGGATGGTACAATGTGCAGGAAACGGACGGAAATGTTAGATGTTGTCCGAAGATTTTATTCAAATTTATATGAGTACCAGAATCAGGCAAGAACAGCAATGCCATCTGAAGAACAAGTGTCGGATATTCTGGTGGAGAAAGTGACAAAGGCTATTGATTCGATGAAAAATGCCAAGGTACCAGGAAAGGATAGTATAACCGTGGAGATATTAAAAGCTGGTGGTCGGACTTTACATAAAACACTAGCAAAATTATATTCCAAATCCCTCAAACAACAAGAAGTACTAGCTTATGGCAGAATGCAGAAGTGATTATTTTACATAAGAAAGAATCACGGGAAGATTTAAAGAACTACCGTCCAATAAGCCTCCTATCAATGGTATACAAAGTTTTTCCCAAGATAATATTCAAAAGAATACCAAGAAAACTTAATGATGCACAACCAAGAGAGCAAGCAGGATTTAGAAATGGATTCAGTACAATGAATCACATACAGGTTCTACAGCAGGTCATAGAAAGACACAACGAATACACTATGCCACTGTGCTTGGCTTTTATCGGTTATGAAAAAGCATTTGATTCAATCTCAATGCAGGTCCAAATGGATTCATTGCTTAATCAAGGTGTAGAGAAAGCCTATGTAAACCTACTAGCATCGATATATGATGAAGCTACAGCGACAGTCCACCTTGACGATCTTGAGGTTGGAATAAATATAGAGCGGGGCGTACGGCAGGGCGAAGCAATATCGCCTCTTCTTTTCTCAGCCTGCCTGGAAGAAGTGTTCCGTAATCTGGATTGGGAGCCTGATGAAATAAGGATTAATGGTGCATACTTAAATGATCTTAGATTCGCAGATGATACCGTTCTTCTTTCACAAGACCCAGATTATCTTGGGCAGAGGGTTTCAATGGAAGGGAATACCATCCGGGAGGTGGAATGACACGTTAAATGTGGCTGGCAGGCATTTGGCAGGCTCAACATAGCGTTTAAGAACAAACTACCACTTTACCTGAAAAGAAAAGTCTTTGATTAGTATGTCCTGTCTGTTATGACACACGGAAGTGAGACCTGAACACTCACATCACAGTCAGTTCAAAAACTTCGAGTAGCACAGAGGGGAATGGAAAGCTGTATGCTTGGCATTACTAGACGGGATAGAAAGACCTGCACATGGATCAGAGAACAAACGAAAGTGAGTGATATCATTGGAAGAATACAGCAATTGAAATGGAAGTGGGCAGGTCATGTAGCGAGGCGATGGGACGAAAGATGGACCAGGGCGGTCTTGGACTGGATACCGCTTGATCGCAAACGATCAACTGGGAAGATCGAAAACACAATGGACTGATGATATTATTTAGTATATTGGACCTGAATCGCAAAGGAAAGATCAGGACCTCGAGAGTTGGAAGCATGCTGAAGAGGCTTTCATCCTGCGGTGGATTGACAAGGGTTGATGATGATATATATATATATATATATATATATATATATATATATATATATATATATATATATATATATATATATATACATTGTGGTACCAAAAAAGAACAGAGTTACTGGCTCCGAGTATATGGATCAGACCTTTGACGTGATAAACGGTTTTGAGACGGGAGGTGAACAAGTCAAGACAGAGACCTCAGACTAACATGATATGCCAACCGACACTGGACCAGCGGAGCAAATTACGGTCCTTCCCTTCAACAGGATGCTTCAACATGAAGCTCCAGCTTAAACAAGGACCTCGTACCCCGGAGGGCAAAGGGCAGGAAGACTTGCCCCAAGACAGAGGGTGCTAAGAATAATACCGAGTTGAATCAGGCTGCCATTGGACGGAAAATGGAAACGGATGCCCGATTATTAGAACTGATAATCAAACTTTTACTACATTCATTGGGATATCATTGGGTTATGTGGGCAAAGAATTAATCACGCTGGATTCAACCGGTCACGTATTCTATTCGAGGTACGGAGAATGGATGATGTGGTAGAATTAGATTCTTTATCAATCAAAAGCTGAAAGACCAAGTTGTAACATTTGAAAGTACATCTGATCGACCGGCCCAATGCGTCATTCGGTTGTATAAAAAGTTTAAGCTTCCAATCGTCCAAGTTTATGCACCTACTATAAGCTATAGCGATGAGGAAATTGGGGAATTGTACGATGATTTGACTCAATTTCTAGATAAGGAGAAGCGTAGGTACAAAATCCTGTTGAGACACTTTAATGTCAGAACTGGAAAAGTAAAAACTGATGAAAATGCAGTTGCCCCATATGGAAGTGATAACTGGGACGATAGTAGCAACACATGGGTTGATTTTGTTGAAGGACAAGAATTTTATACTATGAATTTGTTTTATGAAAAAGAAATTAGAAAAATTAGGTTAGAATATAGATCAATTTAAACGACCAAGAGGAGCTGCAAAGACACATACATGAGTTACAAAGAGCTGGAGAACTAATTGGCTTGAAAATAAATCTGAAAAAGAGTCAGGTCATTTTCAATAAATTTGATGAAGACAGAAAAATTTCCTTTTAGGAAGGGATTTGGAGGGGGTACCAGTCGGGAGGTGGAATGACGTGTTAAATGTGGATGGCAGGTATTTGACAGGCTCAACGTAGTGTTTAAGAATAAACTCCCTCAGTGGACTGAAATGGGCTGCTGATGATAATGATTTTCATTTCCGCACTTTCAAACAACCAAAATAATATGTCTTTAATAGTGTCATGTATATGGAACCAATTTCTGTCAATTCACCAATTATCTCAATTCACCGTGGAAAGATACACGATTCAACAGCGCGTAGAATTTATAGGTATCTACCATCAAAATGTGTGTCAGTTCGTCAGACTTTTCGCAAGCATTGGGCAAAAACTATGGTCAACATAATCGACCAACCGATCGGTCTATTTATCATCAGATGAGCCAATAGCTGTGCGTGGTCGGGCCGCTCAGTCGTTGGAGAACATCACCGCAATTAGACGGAGTCTAAGTATTTATCTATTCCAAGTCATTCTCACGAACTCAAACTTTATCAGATGATAGGTGGAGAGTTTGCACCATGATCTTAGTTGTGAGGCTTACAAACTTCAATTAACTTAATAACTAAGCCAGCCGATCATCATGTGTATCGAAACTGTGGCACACACTGTTCTATCAGACGCGTAAGGCCTAAAACCGATATTACGAGATGCTTGTTGAGAATATTACTACCATTAGA
Organism: Cosmopolites sordidus; assembly: GCA_031761425.1. NCBI lineage: Eukaryota > Metazoa > Arthropoda > Insecta > Coleoptera > Curculionidae > Cosmopolites > Cosmopolites sordidus. The sequence goes on along the minus strand of JARFXV010000886.1, from coordinate 144,385 downwards.
ATGAAAGGGCAGAGCACCCACTTGAGGTATGGGTAAAATTTCTTCATATGTCCATATAGGTAATATTCTTAATAAAAAAATGTTTCAACAGTTTTCATTAATTTATTTGTAATTTATTTATAAGATAATCATCATTTAATATTTGTCAATTAAGCTGTCACATATATTGCCCCGAAATTTCAATTTTCATCATAGCTTTTCGGTCGCTGATTTAATTTGTCTTTTGGTAATTTTTCTTTCAATTGGCGATTTTTCTTTTAGATTATGTAAAAAATTGTTGATTAATGTTGTTTTGGTTACACCCTGTATATGCAAGTTTTTAAGTTGTAATAATAATATACATAATTTGGTTTTTATTTTTGTCACATTTACTTTTAATAAATACATTAAAAAATAAAAAATGATTAAATATTTTCTTGTTACCTTTTAACATACTGATTTAAATGTACCGGCAGATTCGTTATAATCAAGTTTCTATAACATATTTTATTATAACAAGATACATTTATACAAACCTGATAATAATTTGATAATTTCCACAAAACTTAAGTATTGTAAAATATTTAACTAAAATTGCCCAATATATAAAACTGTTAATATTTAAATTGATCCACTGACTGATTTCTTATTAGTCACAATAAAATTTAAAAGCAAAACGATAAATGAGGACGACTACTGTCAAACGTATTCTAACATAAAGTACTTGTTGAGTCAGTACTAGGCATTGTTTGAATTCAAATGAAGAGGGGAAGGAAGATAAATATAAATCAATGTTATACACATGGAAAAAAAACAGAAAAAGTTTTATAGGCAACATTAGAGAATATTTGTTTCGTTATTAATATTTTTTTTTCTAATGAAACGAAAAATTATAGGTAGTAATATTAGTGAAACTAATAAGTAGTGTGATTTGTCTAAACACAAACTATGAATTTATTCCGTACCTTGCAAATTCCCTCTCACTTTTACTGAAAAATATTTTTACAGATTGAACACAGTTTTTTCGAACTTCAGATGAGTGAACTCTTATTTCTGCAGCATTTCATATCACACCTTACAATGCTCGTACGCTCCTATATCACAACTTTGGATTAGAACATTTTAGAGAAAAATGTTTAAATGGTAGCAATATTATTATAGAATGACAGCCATAATGTAGATCTTTAGTTTTTCTCTCCGTTAATGAATCTTCTAGGTTTGGTGGGAGATCGGTAATGGTTTGGGGGTGTATATCCTCAAAGGGAGTTGGTAACTTGGAGTTAATTGGCGGTATAATAGTCAAAAACAGTTATTTAAATATTTTAAGTCACCTGACCCTAATCCCACTGAAAACGTTTGGCATTATTTGGAAACTAATATAAGGAAACAAATTACTAATAAAGAAACTTAAAAAAATGAGTTATTAGAGGAATGGATTGCCAAAACATTTAGAAAATGTATTTAAGGTCAAAGGTGGTCATACTAAATTCTAATTATAAGCGATTATTTTTACAGTTAATTTTTTTGTTAATACTAATTAATATCCGAATATTTTTGTGACTTTAAATTTATAAATTGATTTTTTTATTGGCGTATTTACTATTAATATGGATTTATAATTTTTTAATACCTCAATTATGGTTGTACTAGAATTGCTTATTAATTTCCCGAATAATTTGATTTATTTTTATTTTCAAGCACACTTTTAGCGAAGTATATCGTCCGAATATTTTTGGAATCCTCTGTATACTATATAAAAATCGCATAGGCATAAAATAAATAAATCAATATATTGTCGAAGAAAATACCTGATAAAAATATCAAGAAATCTTAAATCCTTATCTCGTTTTTTTTTTGGGAAGCCGAATTCTTGCTTATTTTATTTAAATTCAATCAGTATAGTTTTGTTATTCGATAGTAACACTTTTTTTGGTGTAGTTTTGAACATTTCTCAAGCAGGCTGGTATTATCGCAGAACAGGTCCCGCACCAAAAGCAACTTCAAGGTAAGCTAGAAATATATTTGGTTGATTCAGATAAGCCAGATAATATTAATGTGTTACATACACATATGGCCAAAATTATTGCATATATCGTTATAAAAATGCTGAAACAAAACCAAGAAGAAACTATTTTATAGAATAGATTTTTTTTGAAATGAAATTTATTTGAATTTTGATAATTTGATATAGTTTTACAAACACTTTTTGCCAAAATAAACTATTTTTAACAAATCGATATACAAATTTTTTCATCTACTACTCCATTTTTCCAAATATAATTAATTCTTGTAGTGTAAATAGTCACTAAATATACTACTTTAAGAGTAACGTTCAAGAGTAAATGCTATGAAAGATGTTTATCAAAATGATAAAATAAAAAATTACATATTTTAAACAGTTCACTTCAATTGTTGAAACAGCATTTGGTAGTAGTCTCACTTTTACCTTAGATATTGGATCAAAATAGTCCTCAGCAAAATGATGGGAACATAAAAATCTACTGCGGTTTGAAATAAAGTCAGGCTTTTTAATAGAATTAATCCACTGTGTTCTTCTATTTGGAATCTTTGGGAAATCTTGAAAAAAGTTTAACTGGTTTAATAACATGAAATCCAAATCATAATGGAAGTAACATTTACATTTATTAGTATAATAATTTCTGAAAAGGATTATAAAAAAAGGTAACACTCTAAATGATTAGTTATATTTTATAGATTATATGAGTAAAGAGTTTATTAAGTAAAAAGTTTATTACTTATAGATTAAAGAGTTTTATATGTATCAAACGAAAACTAAAAAATTATCTGAATTTTTAAGGCCCAGTATCTCAGCAAACTAAACATTTTAGAACATACGTTAAATAATAACAATATAATAATACTTAATTATAATATAATATTAATAACATTATAATTATGTTATTTTACCTAAATCAATTTGACTACGCCTATGCATACAAGGCAATATGTTTACTTCATAACCTTAAAATGTCATTGAAACAAAATACGTTTTTATTTCTAAATAATTGACAAATTTATAATTAAAAGCACTTACCTATGTAATGTTACTCCTGAATTTTGATTTTTTCGTGTCAGGGAACAACCACAAGACGCACAACTAACCATATTTTATGTGTTTACCTTACTTCCGATATTATTGCTTTTATTGTCAATATAATAAGTATCAATATGTATTTACACTAGAACACACAAAAAGAGTATTCCAATACACTTATTCGGCACTTATTATTGATTAAAACACACCAAAACTGCACAAATCTACTAATAAACTTCTATCTTGTTGACACCAACTACCAAAATTCCAAAACAATGAGTCATCTGTGGTGTTTCAATATGGCCGTTTTCGTCTCCATTTTTACGTGCATTTAAATAGACAAGGCTCCTTCCTGTTAGTTTTCAAAGATTAGAAGTCATTGCTCAGCATCTTTTAAAGAACTTAATTGACAGTATGCTGCTTCGTCTTACAGCTTGCATTGACGCTCATGGAGGCAATACTGACTATTAATTTATTAAAAACAAAACGATATTATTTTTAATTTATTTTGTTTAGAATAGAAATTTATTTTTGTTAATTTTCATTTGATAAAAAATAAACTTATAATAATAAAAATGTTGCACTTAAATTTGTGATTTTTAATTAATTGCTTATTTATTACATTAGTTGTCCAAAAATACAAAAAAAAAGAAATCAAAACGAAAATAAAAGTATTACTATAGTCATAATTTCGGCCATATGCGTATATATATTCGTTTCTGCTGATTAATTTTTTATCATCTAATATTTGTATTTCCTTTAACCAGTCGATACTGCCTTTAATTTGGTTTAATTTAAAGTATTTTTCGAAGAGATTTCTAAGATATATGGTGCAGCATCGGTGTTTTAAACGAATCTCATTTTTTGCCTGATCTCGCGAAGATCGTAGGAGGGGAACGGAAAAGAAGGAAAATTAAGCGTCAATGAGGTGCTATTTTTACATTTAGTTGTACAATTTCACACAGTATTTTTCAGTAGACTGATGATCTATGATGGAATTATCATAGGAAGTTCATCTCATTTAGTTTTGGTTTATAGCTGTTCATAACCTATCATTTCTTATGGCTTCTAGTGTACAAAGGGGATTAAATAACTTAAAATATTCTTGCATATAATATCCCAAACATCCACAGGTTGCTGGTGAAAAATCTGGAAATTTTGATGGCCAGAATAAACCATAGGTTCCGTATAAATTAAAAAACGTAAAAAATGAGAATCTAATAATGTTTCTGAAAAATGGGCTTCTCCAGACAGTATGCCAATAGATAAAATTCCAGAATATAACTGTATAATAAAAAATGTGATAAATATGAAATATGTTTTACTACTATAGGCAATAAACGAATAGGCAATCGCTGCTTACTTTATTAGACTGCTCACATTGTAACATTCAGGCGTAAGCCTCGTAAGATTTATTTGGTGGATTCGTGAATTTAGAATTTGCTTCATTAATATTAAGCCCAATGTTTTCTTTTCTCTAGCCTGTTCTCTTCTCTTAACTATGACATCTTCAGAACCTAGAAAGTGTGTGTGAAAGCTGTAAGTAAATGTACTCACAAACTTTAATATAAAACAACAAAATAGAATTTCGATAGATTTCTTGTATCTAAAGTGTCCAGTCTTTGATGAATATATAATTTAAATAATCGAAGTCATTCATTTGTTCACTTGTTGACGTCAAAGACCTGGCATAAATTCATCACCGATTAACAAATTGCAATATATATATATATATATATATATATATATATATATATATATATATATATATATATATATATATACATACATATATATATATATATATATATATATATATATATATATATATATATATATATATATATATATATATATATATATATATATGTATATTAAATAATTTAATATATATTATATATATATTAAAGAGGACCTAAGATCAGCAAATATTTCACAAAGTGAAATTCAGGATAGAGGCTGTTTCAGACACAAGGTGAACGTTTGGAAGGTTGGCCAGAGAGAAAAATGTAGGAAGACTGGAACAACTTGGTCTGACGAAAGGAAAAAAGCTCATAGCGAAAGAATGAAATTAGTAATGGGCACAAAGGAAGGCTAACAACAACAAACGCCTCTAATTGTACTTCGCGTGGTCCACTAGGGCCCATACGTGAATAATAATAATAATAATAATAATATATATATATATATATATATATATATATATATATATATATATATATATATATATATATATATATATATATATATATATATATATATATATATATATATATATATATATATATATATATATATATATATATATATATATATATATATATATATATATATATATATATATATATATCTAAATATATAAATTTCTAATTGTCCCACCAATTTATCGCGTTATAAGATATTTTCGATTGAAAAATTATCGCCTCCAGAAAGAGTAGAGAAAGACTAAGTTGGAACGTAGAATGGCATTAAGTCGGTTTCATTGATTAATCCAGATTTTGTTTAGATGGGCAGAATAGTTGAATAAGAGTTAGACGGCGACCTATAGAGAGAACCTATTTATCAACCAATTTAATGTTGATCGACATATACAGCAAACAGTAGACGTTATAATATGAAGTGATATTGCTTATAGAATATGGAACTTCAACTTTATTTTTAAGAAGTTGTGCAACCGCATATATTATTGGTCTGAACCACCTAGTAGTTCCAACTTTTGTGATAAATGCCAGATATACCGAGCTTTTACCCTTTAACCGTGATTGGGACATAATAGGGAGACAGCTAATGAGTTTGCTTCAGCCCCTATTGACATAAAATGAACTGTTTGTTTAACAGTTTACGCCTTAATCATAATTAATTATGAAATATTGTAAATATCGTGATAAATAAAATATTGGAAACGTTTAAAGAACTTGCAATATGGCAGCTCTATAGTGATAATTTGGAAATAATTCAAAAATTTAGTTCTTTTTGTTATTAATTAACTTTTGTTATTATATAGCTAATGAAATCTAAAAATTGAAACAACATTTGCATGACATGATTTTAATGTTACTTTCCATATAAACACATTATTTGCATGTACTAGTTTTTTAAATTTGTCCATACCCTATCAATTATATTATTATACTTGCGGTGTAAATAACTGATCCATAATAACTAATCCATATAACTAATCCATAGCTATTTGTAACTATAGTTTCCGCATTTTTTTTATATAATTAAGTCATCAGCGAAAAAGCTAACAGTGAAAAAGTGGATTTGCATTTTTAATTTTAACTACAAATAATGATAGGTGACTAACGAAACATTCAAATGCATTACGAGAAATAATTATATTTGCTCGAGCACACTTTAGAACGTTTTTATCTTTCACAAATTTCGCACACTATTAAACAATTGTTTTAAATAAATAATAATGACAAAATAGTACATATTATATATGTATATAAGTATGTATATATGTATGTATATATATATATATATATATATATATATATATATATATATATATATATATATATATATATATATATATACCAGGTGTCTCATTAAGGATGGATCGCGGCCATATCTTGAAAATGATTTATCCCACAGCTTTGGGAAAAAAAATTGTACTAAAAATGATCATGAGAAATTCACCAAAAATATTTTTAAGCTTCTAAAACGACCGCAAGAGGGCGTGATGAGCTAAACATTTTTAAAAATTACTTTTTTGTGTATTTTCACTGTATTTCACTGTCTCCTACAACTTTGTTTTATGACATTTTGTCGTAATTTCACGAATAGAAGAGTGGGGGGTCGTATAATGTCCGTTTGCCTTAACCGATTTTTCTCAATTTGGATTCATTTTAAAGGCAATTGCTGGGACAATCAGATAATCTGGGAGATTAATTATTTTGTTTATAAATGAAACCGCGAGGTGGCGTTATATTCAACAATAGTTTTTTTGAAGTTTTGTTCAGTTTTTTCAAATGGAATGGTACAGCTTGGAAGAGTAAAGCAATTGAAATGGAGATGGGCAGGCCATATGGCGAGGCGATGGGCCAAGGCAATCCTGGAGTGGATACCGCTTGATCGCAAACGTCCGCGAAGAAGACCGAAAGCACGATGGATTGATGACATCGTTAAATATATTGAACCCGAGTGGCAGAGGAAAACCCTGGACCGTGAAAGTTGGAAACATGCTGAAGAGGCCTTCATCCTGCAGTGGATAGATACAGGGATATATATATATATATATATATATATATATATATATATATATATATATATATATATATATATATATATATATATATATCTATATATACTAACACAAGGTCAAAAGTTAAATTCATGGGTGACATCTCAGAGCCCTTCGAAATTAAAACTGGTGTGAGACAAGGGGATGGACTCTCGCCACTCTTATTTAACTGTGTTCTAGAAAAAGTAATTCAGGAGTGGCGGGAAAAAAAGTCGGCACTGAATATTGACCAGCCCATTAAACTGGGGAGAACCAACATCAAAATTGATTGTCTGGCATTTGCTGATGTCTAGCAATTTTAGCTCAAGATGTATTAACGGCACAGAAACAGATTGAAATCTTAAAAGAAACAGCAAAAAAGGTAGGACTCCAAATTTCCTTTGAAAAGACACAATACATGACCTGCAACAGACTAAGAACACCATTTCTAAAAACAAAATATGGTAACATCAGACGAGTCTCTCAATTCAAATATTTGGGTGAAATAATCATGGAAAATGGGTTGGAAAAAGCGGCCAATAAGGGTAGATGTCAAAAAATTGAAAAGGCATTGAGACTTACACAAAATATTTACAACAAAAAATTCCTATCTAAAAAAACAAAACTGAGACATTACAACACGGTTATTAAGCCAGAATGTCTATATGCTGCAGAAACGCTCATTTTGAATAGAAAGAGGGACATCGAGGACATTGAAAAGAAGGAAAGAAAAATCATAAGAAAAATCCTAGGGCCCAAACAAATAAATAGCACAACATACCGACTTCGAGAAAACCAAGAAATCAAGCAATACACAGATATACATAGCGATATGAGAAAAAGAAGACTTAAGTTTTACGGACACATCAAACGGATGAATACGATTAGGCTAACTAAACAAATAGTCGAATTTTATGAAAATAAGAGTAGAGCTAAAGTAGAAATAATTAAATGGATTGCGGCAATTAAAGAGGACCTAAGATCAGGAAATATTACACAAAATGAAATTCAGGATAGAGGCTGTTTCAGACACAAGGTTAACGTTTGGAAGGTTGGCCAGAGAGAAAAATGTAGGAAAGCTGGAACAACTTGGTCTGACGAAAGGAAAAAAACTCATAGCGAAAGAATGAAATTAGTATGGGCGCAAAGGAAGGCTAACAACAACAAACGCTTCAAATTGTACTTCGCGTGGTCCACCAGGGCCCATACGTGAATAATAATAGTATATATATATATATATATATATATATATATATATATATATATATATATATATATATATATATATATATATATATATATACACGCACACGCACACAGACACACACACACACACACACACACAGACGCACACGCACACGCACACGCACACGCAATCGCACACGCACACGCAAGCGCACACGCACACGCACACCCACACACACACCCACACACACACCCACACACACACGCACACACCCATACACACACACACACACACACACACACACACACACACACACACACACACACACACACACACAGATAGACGCACACGCAAGCGCACACGCACACGCACTCGCACACCCACACACACCGCAACACACACACCGCAACACACACACGCGCACACACACACGCGCACACACACACGCGCACACACACACGCGCACACACACACGCGCACACACACACGCGCACACACACACGCGCACACACACCGCGCACACACACACGCGCACACACACGCGCACACACACACGCGCACACACACACGCGCACACACACACGCGCACACACACACGCGCACACACACACGCGCACACACACGCGCACAAACACAAGCGCACAAACACAAGCGCACACACACGCGCACACACACACGCGCACACACACACACACACACCCACACACACACACACACACACACACCCACACACACACACACACACACACACACACACACACATAATAGTGCGATGTCGGTTGATATTTTGATTATGGCTGAAGATAGAGAAAAAGTTTACCTACAGAAGTTGTACAACTAAATAATAATAATGTTCAGCTCTACAGACCATTGGCTTTGAGTTCTTTCACTCTTCTCTTTCATCTTTTACGGTCCAAAGCAACATTCTTCCAATCCCTGACTGCTGCTTCCCTCAAATCTTTCATCACTTCATCCAACCATTTCTACCTCGATCGCCCTCTTCTTCTCTTTCCCTCTTCAGCACTCATCAGTATTCTTTTAACCCATCTCTTGCCAGGCATCCCTGCTATGTGCCTCAACCATCCAATAGTCTAAACTAAGTAGGCTGCATAATTTAAAATTAATTTTATTTATGCAGGGTGTCTCACAAAACCGTCACGTGGTATAGTTTGTTATTTCTTACCGAACACCCTATATATTCATCCATTTTTGCATTCTGCTATTGATTCTAAACATATTTCGTGAAACATGTCGTATACCTAAACTCAATGATTTTACCAATATCCGCCATTTTGTAAACAATTTCGGAGTTGCAGGCTCTACTTTGCAGTGTCATATATCATTTATTTTTTTATGTAGAGTTACTATTTTTGGTATGAATATTAGCAAAACTATGACTTAACTTCTAATGCCAACAAAATTTGTCTACGTTATACATGGTGTCCAGGATATCTGAGATATATGACAAAAATTCAAAACACCATATCTCGTTTTGTTTAAATGGAATGTCCAATATTTTTTTATTTTACTATATTTCTAAGACAAAATACTGCTATTCCTCTTCAACATGTCCTATACCTATCTTTGATAATTTCCGAAATTTTTAAATTTTTGTTATTTTTTTGTTATTTGTTTGTTTATTTTGTTATTTTTGATATTTTGTTTTTAATGGAATTCACCTTGGACGTTTTAGTAATAACATCATAAAATTCAATTCAAATGGCAAATGTTCTTTTAGTATAGCTTTTAGTACAGCTTTTATATGATACGGAAAAAAAGAATGTACTTCTTTCATAATTAAATAGGAAAACATATTTTTATGATCTGTTATTTTGACTATTTAAAGAAAAAGTGAATCTACAATTACAACTTATTTAAGTACGCAGGTGGCCTAAACACCCTAAACAATCATGACGTAGAAATAAATGAATCAAACGGTCAATTATTTGGACTTTGTGAACTGTCAAATTGTGTAGTACGGTGTATATTAGAACAGAAAGTAGAACGAAAATGAATTTTTCTGCAGGGGAATTGATAAATATGATATACGTTTTGGGCGCAAGTGATCAAAACTTTTTTTTAGCAAATAGAATTTATGCACAAAGATTTCCTAACAGTCGATCCTCCAGCATTTATTACAGTAAACAATTTTTCATAGCAAAACACCATATTATATTTCCGTTCAGTTTCTTTCCATTAACTTATTTTGCTAGTCCACCTCCTATATAGAGTTTCAATAGCACGAAAAGTAAAAAGGATGAAGGGGAAAGCAAAAAAAAATCTTCAGCAGCACTATTTTCTTCTACGCCCCCCCCCCCCCCCCCCCTTTAAAACTCTACGAGCCGCCATTGTTTCCTAATGCAGAATGTCACCTTAATGTATTAGCATTTATACGACTGAAAGAGCTATTTGAAAGAACTGAATTTGTCGATTACAAAAAAAAACTTGGAAATGCAAGAATATTTAGTTTTGCAAGCTGTAATTAAAATTCGCATATTCAATGCAGGTAGATAGAAAATGAAGTAGGCTTTAAAAATCTACACCGAACACAATTACTAGGAAATATAAATTTTATCCGTATCATATACAATTGGTTCAAGAACTAAATCAAATGATTTCGATCGAAGGATTGAATTTTGTAACTGGGCAAAAGAAAAAAATAGAAAAGAACCTAACTATTTCAAATATATTTCATTCACGGAGGAGGCAACTTTCCGCAAAAAACAGTCAAACCAAAACGTCAACCGACATAACTTCCACTATTACAGCAGTGAAAATCCAAAAATCCAAAATCCCTTCATCAGCATAGATGGCCTCTTAATGTGTAAGCTGTTATAATGGGAGATCGTTTCATATTTTTTGGAAAATTGATCTAATCTTTAAAATATTTTTTTGCAAGAATTGCCTTTAACTGTAGCGAGCGAATGGGGTTAAAGCTAGGCGGCGCTACTTCACATTTTAGCAGGCAGGTGAGACAGTATTTAGACACGAATAATGAAAATTAATGGATTAGTAGGGGAAGTCCTGTACCGGCCAGCCAGATCTCCGGATTTAACAAAACTAGATTTTTTTCTTATCGGGTTTTGCTAGGACACGCATCACCACAATAGAAAACATGCAAATAAGAATAAGAAATGTGTTTATCAATATTAATGTGGCGATGCTCATTACAGTCACTAGTTCTTTTGAACATAGGCTTAGAGTTCGTATTGCACAAAATGGAAGACATATTGAACATTTAAATAAATGATTGTAGTGACTTCTTTATAAATGTTTGTACTTAAACTGTCTTACTAAAAACTAAATATTTATTATGTTTTTTTACTATAACAATAAGTTCCGTTACTCTATAATTATTAGTTTCTAATCAAATATTAAAACATATGATGATCTAAATTCTTAATATATTACAACTTATCATGGATTTATTCATAACTTCATAATTTAATAATAACATAAAGCCTAAGGTGAATTCCATTCAAAACAAAGTAGTAAAAAGAAAAAAGTAAAAATCTCGGAAATTATAAAAGATGGGTATAGGACATGTTTAAGAAGAATAGAAGTATTTTATTTTAGAAGTATTGTGAAATGAAAAATTATTCGATATTCCATTTATATATATATATATATATATATATATATATATATATATATATATATATATATATATATATATATAGCTAAAAACTGGTTGTCGGACATTACTTAAAACACTGGCAAAATTATACTCAAAATACCTCAAAGAACAAAATGTACCTGACTTATGGAAAATTCAGAAGTGTTGTACAGCTGGCCCTAGAAAGGCACAACGAATTCACCATGCCACTGTGCTTAGCTATTATCGACTACGAAAAAGCATTTGACTTCATCTCAAAGCATGCGGTAATGGATGCACTGCTTAGCCTAGGAGTAGATAAAGCATATGTAAACCTATTAGGATCGATATATGACGGGACTACAGCCACAATTCACCTTGATGATCTTGAAGTGGGAATTAATGTAGAACGAGGTGTACGGCTGGCCTTGAAGAAGTATTCCGTAAACTGGATTGGGAATAGGATGGCGTAAAGATCAATGGTGCAAACTTAAACCATATTAGATTTGCAGATGATATCGTTCTCCTTTCACAAGACCCAGAGGAGCCGAAAAGGCGCATACAAGAACTGCAAAGGGCCGGCGAACCATTTGGCTTGAAAATAAACCTGAAAAAGAGTCAGGTTATGTTCAATAACTTCGCTCAGGCTTAATAATTTCAGTTTTTGGAAGGGATTTGGAGATTGTGGACAGCTTTATATATCTTGGGCAGAAAAATATCGAACTTATCTGCTTTCAAAGATCGTCAAAACAAAATTGTGTCATATCGGTTTGAATTTCATGCATGGTTGGGAAAATACTTTTCAGAAATGCAATAAACTTTGTAATTGCATAGCCATATATATATACACACAATTTGTTTTGACGATCTTTAAAAGCAGATAAGTTCGATATTTTTGTTACGATGGAAAATTCGAATTAGGTATGTTGATTAAACAGTACATTTTGTGTGAAAATATATCGCACAAGCCGAAGAAAAAGTGTTACTGGCTAGTTTATTCAGATTTTGATGTGTTGGTCATATCAGAAAACAGCCAACAAGATTGATGATTTGGGTTAAAGGTTAGGTATTATAAACATCTCGGATGAAGAAGACTGCGGACCACAAACGGAATAGAGTGACTAGTACAGAGCGCTGTTTAGGTATGTATAAGTACAATTCAAAGAAGTTTTCCATTAGTCACTACATACCAAAAATGAAGGGAAAGTTAAAAGTGTGGGTTTTATCTAACAAACATGTCATAAAGAACGTAAAGACTATTCTATTCAAAATTGAGCTATAATTCAGCTATTCTATTCAAAATTGATTCTATTCAATTTTGAAAGCTATTAGCTATTCAAAAAAGGAAAAGTTACTCATTTGGCGATGAAATGTTTGGACAGTGTACCTGCCCATCCGCTGTTGCAATAGCGAAATTGATCAATTGATCGTCGTTCCATCCTATTCTCGGAGCTTGATCTCCGTCCAACTTAATTCTCTTTCTAAACATGACGAAATGGCTGGCTAGAACTAAATTCACGTTAAATGGAGAGATCGCCATCGAAACAGAGGGCTATTTTGCAGAGTTCGACAAGTAGTACTTTTTGGAAGGTATTAAAAGGAGACTACGTTAAAAAATAAATCGATTTTTTTTTAAATAGGCACAATAACAATATTTTACTTAAAAAGTATCACTCCCAAAGTATTATTTAAAAAGTTTTCACTCCTTCCTCTCTGATTAGAATAATCACATTCTACTTTTTCACATAGATCTGTTCGGTCATCATCATGGCAACAGGCGAGACATTATGCTCTTACAGGAATCGTAATGTAACCGCTGCGCTATTTGGAGAGAAATAAGTTTGCTTTTGATGTGACAGCTTCTTGGTTACCAACACAATATTTCTCCATCTTATCTTTTCTCATTTGATTTTAATTCATCTTCGTGTTCCCTTCCCAAAAAGTGGAATATTTGGAGAAACTTATTCCGATGATAACTCCACCGGCTTAAGACTTTAAATTACAGTTTTACTTCATTGTGTCAATGAAATATATTTTTTGATTACAACCACTGATGTTACATTACAATTACTGATGAATTAGGTTACTATAGTATTACAGTATTAGTTGGAAAGTCCGTTATGCTCATGAAGCGATGTCCGACATGCCAGTGATGAAGGGCATAATCTCATTTTCTTTCATGGTCGAAAACTTGTTTTAATAAGGAACACTTGAGGGTACCATTGATGTTTTCAACTATTCTGTCTGTTTGAGCAGACAAACATGTGGTGGATGTCTTGTTGATTTTCAGGAAAAGGCAAATTGCCTCTAACAGAAGACAGTCCAAGTTTGTGCTTTCTTTGGTAAAAGTTTTCTGTTACTGTAGTAGTCTCTGCCTGCATTCTTGTTCTCGAAATTCTCTTAAACGCAGTATAATTTTACTGACGAAGCCCCAATTTTTTCGAACAATTTGCATTTTTCATTCATAAGCCGATATTAAGGGCAGTTTCAGATCATATTCTGAATTTTTCTCTTTCTCAGCATCCTCCCAATAGTCATTAAACACTATCGTGCTAAGGTTTTCTGATCTACTTTTTGGTACTACTTGCTTGATTCTCGTAAAATCTGGAATCCAATATATTCCATTTTGACAGCTTATAATTTTCCTAATTTGCGTTATTCCTTTAGCCATTTCCCTGTGTTTTGTATCTTACATTTTTATTTTACCATGATTCGTATTTTACCGATACTGTATAAAAATTGCATACGCATACAATAAATTGACATATTGTCGTAAAAGTACCTCATAAAAATATCGACAAAAAACCATAAATTCTTATCTCGCTTTTTTTTGTGATTCAGAATTCTTGCCTATTATTTTATTTAAATTCAATCGGTATTGTTTTATTATTTGATAGTAATACTCTAAGCAGTTGAAAACGTTATCTAAATGGTTCTGTTTATCAGACTGTTCTGCATTTTTATTTCTTAAGCTCATATTAAGGCCAGTTTCAGAATCATTTTCTGGATCTTTCTTTCTCATAGCATGCTCCCAATAATTATTCAAGACCATCGTGCTAAGTTTTTCTGATTTACTCTTTGATAATTCTTACAAATTTTCTGAGCAGGGCCTGTAAGATAATATTATCCTTCTGTATGCAACAATTTAATACAATTTCAAAAGCTAAACATTCCAAACATTTTTAGACGAGGTAAATTTAATAATGTTCTAGTATCCTTAATAGGGAACCCTCAATAAACACTCGTGTAGCGATTGTTTACATTCCGATTAGTCAGAATAAATTCGGCGATATAATTTGGCTATATTGGCCTCTAATTCTTGAAGAGATTTTTTAGAATGTTGTTTTTGATTTTTCAGTTGAAACATCATTCCCAAGTAAAAAATCTTATCAAAAATAGTTTCACAATATCTAATTTCAAACAGCTTTCAAAATTGTCTATAGTAACCTTATGCTCCAAGAAAGACAACTTTAAAGATCAATTCTTTTATTGGAACCTTTGGTGTGAAACACTAAACTTGACTAAAAAAAAGACTAAACTTGACTTTAATCTTATGAGATTAAATCATTTCCTGATGATGCTAACGTGGTTAGCGAAACGTGCGTCGAGCAGTTCAAAAAAGTGTTTTGGTGTTTAGTGGTAAATCTCTTCAACTTTAGTAACTTTAAAGCTGTCAACTACGTCACCTCTTGGAGCCAGAGATATCACAATCACTTTTTCTCCCGATAATCAATCATTTATCTTTATTACTATTTTCAACTATTGGAAGTAGTTCACCGAAGACATATTCCCCTCAAAATAAAATTTATAATACTTTTGTAGTTTTGGATATTATGATATATACAGAGATTATTTTTTTATAATTTTTATAGGAAGGATTTTATAGTATTGACACTGACTGTAGTCACATATTTACTCATTTTTTTCAAAAAGTTTCTGAAATTTATCGAATACTGTACATATTTTATAGATTTTTTATATGTTATTAAGGGCATTGTTAGTCTGTAGCATGAAATCTGCAAGAGTTTATATAATTTGTAAGACTAGTTAACATCGAGTTCATGTCTCGAACTACTTCAAATAAATAAATGAATAGGTTTTTAGGCTTCGGTAATGTTTATTTGCGTATTTACCTTTTTAAATTAAAGTGTACCGTACAACTATTACAAATTTTCTTCGAAAATTTTACCGTTTTGGTTATTGAGTACCGGGAATAATTTTATTCCATTTTTATAAAATTATTCTGTTTCTAAAATATCAATACAAAAAATGTATACCCAACAAATATACATTAGAAAACTGGAAAAAAAACTAGAAAACACTCTAGAAAAAGCTAGAAACATTGTTTCGACTGTTTATAACGATCTAAATTACAAGCAACATGAATATCAATAAAAAATATTTGAAGATCGTATATTTTAATCTTAAACTCTACTGTCATTTTTTATAATCATCATAAATGATAAGAATCATTACATGTTATGAACCTTTGTATATTAAAAAAGATAAAACATTTGTGATAGCATCGTTTCCAAATAAGCATATTAAAATTCATAACCTTATTTGACAGTACGTGGTATAAAATCATTTTGCTTTCCATCCGTCTACGTAAAACAGAAAATGGTAATCACCCACCTGCAGGTCAGCTCTTTAGGAAAACGACCTATCGTCAGTCTTCGCCTTTTTCATCCATAATTTGTTACTGTAAAAAAAAGCAAAAACGAGAAAAACAAAAAATATTTCCTCGTTAGACTGACTGTTTCAACTTTTTCCCCTCAAGCTGGGGTTTTTCATATATAAATTTTAATTAAAATCGACCTGGAGGTGGCTGAAAATGGGGTAGCAGAACAATTTCTTTGAGAATTTTTATTAAGGCCATCGCTGAGTTTTAAAGCACCGTAGATATATTTTACTGGAAAAAATACAGTTTTAATAATATGTTAAATGATAGAAGTAAAGGATATATAAAAAATATATAAAACTCAGGTCATATAACTCAACTGTATATAACAAATGTTTTGGAATTTATGTCACTAAATATGCTGTTGTGGGCTCATTGGAGAAAATGTTGTTGAGTTGGGTAATTAATTGAAAAAAAATTTAAGAACTACCATCCAATAAACCTATCCGTAATATACAAAGTTTTCACCAAGATATTATCTACAAGAATATTAAGAAAACTGAATGACGCACAACCAACAGAGAGATCAAGCAAGTTTCAGAAGTGAATTCAGGTCAATAGATCACATCCAGGTTGTACAGCCATGCCATTGTGCTTGGCTTTTATCGGCTACGAAAAAGCATTTGACTCATCTCAAAGCAGGCCGTAATGAATGAATTTCTTAGCTAGGGATTAGACAAAGCATATGTAAACCTATTGGGATCGATATATGATGAAGCTACAGCGACAATTCACCTTGATGATCTTAAAGTTGGAATTAATATAGAACGAGGTGTATCAAACCATCTTAGATTTGCAGATGATATCGTTCTCCTTTCGCAAAACTCGCAAAGACCATACAAGAGCAGCAAAGGGCTGGGCGAACCATTTGGCTTAAAAATAAACCTGAAAAAGAATCAGGTTATGTTCAATAAATTTGCTGAGAACAGAAGAGTTTCAGTTTTAGGAAGAGATTTAGAGATTGTGAACCACTTTGATTCACCACTATGATTTCAATGGAGGGTGATACCGTCCGAGAGGTGGAACGGCGTGTAAAATGTGGTTGGCAGGCTTAAGATACTGTTTAAGAGCAAACTCCCACTTTGCCCGAAAAGAGAAGTTTCGTGTGTCATGTCCATTATGACATAGGGAGGTGAAACCTGAATACTTACATCGCTATCAATTCAAAAACTTTGGGTAGCACAGAGGGGAATGGAAAAATGTATGCTTGGAATTACAAGACGAGACAGAAAACCCTGCACATGGATCAGGGAACAAACGAAAGTGTGTGGCATCATTGGAAGAGTAAAGCAAATGAAATGTAGAGGAGCAAGCCAACATCCGCGAAGAAGACCGAAAGCACGATAGTCTGATGACATTGTTAAATATATTGGACTTTATATATTGTTATATATATAAAGGAGGAACTTTGAACATGGTTTTTTCGCAATATTTTCGAAACGGTTTATGCTAAAGTCATGAAACTCGATACACTTCAATAAGTTAGAATGGAAAAACGTCTTTTGTGTTAATAATTAGACATTTTACTCCCCTGAGTAGGATATCACATACAGGGGCGTCTCCTTAGTAAATGCTACCATAACTTTTTTGTTTGTAATATGTTTTAATTTTTTAAATCAAATTATTGAATCACACAGATTTTTAGGTAAAAGGGTTCTCTTATTTCATCTCGTTAGAATAGACCGTTTTCCAGAAATCTAACTTTTTCTAAATCGATGCACGATTAGATGGACAAGGAAATGCATCTTAATAATTGAGTAGGCGGCTGTTACTGTTAATCTTTGTGTTTGATGTTTCGTAAAACTGGACCATTTACGCAAGAAAGTCTAGATTTTTAATTTTTACACTGTAAAAATTTCCCCTTTAAGGGGCTTTAGCCCCTTTAAGAAGCAATTTTTGGGATCAATTTATAGGAACTTTTTTTATGTTTTAATGTAAGTTAGAGTCACTTCCCAAAATATTTCGACGTTATTTCCGGACACCCCGTATATATATATATATATATATATATATATATATATATATATATATATATATATATATATATATATATATATATATATATATATGTTCCTTGCTTTCTTTCACCTTGTGTATATGGCCTAAGCTAGTGGACTGTTCTCGATTTTACTGTCGTGTTTGTCCTGGATCTTTAAATGTATCATAAATTTCCTCATTTGTTTTTCTCATATACAAACCATCGACCTTCTTTCCTAATAATCCTTCTGATTATTCTCCTGTACCATAGTTATAGTCTCATATCCATATAATGCAGTTGGTCCCAATACTGTCTTATACAATATAAATTTGGTTTTTCTGGATATAAATTTCGACCTTATTATAAGGTTCAAGATTCCTGCACATCTGTTAGCTTTGATCAATCGTACGTCTATCTACTTCTGTTCTTCACACATGTTTGTTATACATACGCCTAAGTAGACAAATTCTTCCACGCTTTCAAAAGTCATACTTCCTAGTTCTGTATCCACTTCCACTTTCGAGACCTTTTCCCTTGTACCTTCTATTATCATTAGTTTGCTTTCAATTAAAAGAAATATATTCATAAAATATTGATAATATCGGCTTAAAATAACATTTAAAAAATGCATCTTCTTCTTTGTATGGTGCTTCCCGTCACAGAACATTGACCTCCATCAACCTTCGCTCCGAAACTGATCAATCTCCAGCAGTCCTTTGCCAGTATTTGATGTGCAGTAGTCCTGCAGCGTCTCTTTTTACATTACCCTGACATCATGTCTTTGGTCTACCACTTTTTCTGTTTTTAAACATATTTCGTGTGTCCTCTGCCTTTGCCTCTAAAAATGTTTCGTGTCCATATTTTTTTTAATTAAGAATCACGTCATTCATCAGCTATATCGATCGGCAATATTAGCGGCAACGTCGTAAACAATATTATTTGAACATTGCGACAAACATTATTTCCAAAATTTTTCTTTGATTAAATTAAATTGAAAAATCCTGGCTACAGCCGTTCACCGTAGGCATATAGGCATTGGTTAAGGACGAGTTGATGCGGCACGTAAAAAGGACACCACCCAGTTCGATAAATTATTTTATATACTAATAGACCCTGAAACTGGGAAAGGGGTCTATCTTAGATAAAAAAACTCTTGAATTATTTTATACTTTTAATAAACGTAAGCACAATAAAAAAAAAACACCGGACATAAAAAGGGTAAAAAATATCACTAGGAGGTTTAATGGTGTGTTCCACTAAAACCTTACTCTAGTAGAGCTCTAAAAAAGAAAACCCTTAACAAGTTACCCTAACTTAGACGAACTCTTGTCTAGGTCTCAATGATTTTAAATTAGATGACACCAAATTTACTTAAAATATATTATTTAACTGAAGTTTAATCAAAACTAATCAAATGGGATTAACTAGATATGCTAAACTAAACTAAAATAAATCTGATCGAACTGAATATTGTCTATTCCCTGATGGTAGTCAGAGAAGTAGGCAATTAAGCGACCTTATGGAACGTGACCGGTGGCTCACTATTTATGAAATCGCTTTAAAGGTAGGTATTAGTTTTGCAAGTGCTCAAACAATCATCACAAATCATCTTGGCTTCAATAAAATCTTTGCCGGATGGATTCGTTTTGTCGAAGGAAAAACTGAAGTATATGCATTGGGAAACCTTTAAACCCCCTCCATACAGCCCATATTTGTCACCTCATGATTATTTTTTGTTTATGCCCTTGAAAAATGCACTTGGGTACGATTCGACAACGATCAAAATGTTGAGGATTTTACAGGCAACACGAGCAAGGAATTCACAATGTTCGGAAAGGCTTCCGCGGTCGGTAATATTAGAATTACTAGGTTCTCGGGTAGATATATAAATATATATATATATATATATATATATATATATATATATATATATATATATATATATATGTATATATATATATATATATATATATATATATATATATATATATATATATATATATATATATGTATATATATATATAGACTATTTTTTTTTCTTAAAACGACGAAAAAAATACTGTGAAACTATCAATTTAATCAAAAAATGTTCTGATTCTCCACACCTCTCTCATCCTTTCGCCGTGGATTCTCTTTCTCTCCTCCGTCCAGTTTGTTTCCGATCTCCTCGAAACTTCGCTCTCTGATGCAATTATTCTATTCTCAATCTCTGTCGGACCCATTTGTGCCTTTCCCAGATCAGCTCTGACTTGTACGATCCATGATACTGTTGACTTGACTCCTTGTATGTATGTAAGAATTCTATTGATGAGTCTTGACAGTGGGAGCCTACTGATATGTCTATAGAATTTCAATCTTCCTTTTCTTGTCCGCCGCTACGTTCCTTCCTTGTCCGCCGCTACGTTGGACATTCTCTCTGTGGTATTTCTAGAATGTAGTCTGTATCCTTCCTCTGTCACTTTCGTGCCGAGAATTTTCCTCATAATTTTGCGTTCTTCTTTTAGTATGTTTTCTTTGCCGCTTTTTGTATGAAGTGTAAGTGTCTCGCTTGCGTATAGTACCTCTGGTTTGATTACAGTGTTGTAGTGTCTTATTTTTGGGTGTGTGAATAGGCTTTTCTTATAGTAGATATTATGTGACTTGCCGTATGCCCTCTTCATCTTCTATAATCGAGTCTTATGTGCTATTTTCTCTCCTCCTGTGGGTTAGAGGATCTCGCCCAGGTATTTGAAGTGAGTGACCCTATTTATTTTGCCGTATTCGGTGTTCAAATTTTGGACATCTAGTTTTGAGCAGAAGAATTCGGTTTTTTGAAAGGAGATTTGTGGGCCGACTTTCTCTGCACATTTCTTGAGGACTTCGATCTGTTTGGTTGCCCTTATTCATTGTCTGCGAGTATAGCTAGGTCGTCTGCGAAGGCTAGGAATGATATTTCAATGTTGTTTTTGGATTGTCCGAGTCATATTGCTTTCCAGTATCCTTGATTTTTTAGTTCTTTTTCCCATTCCCTTATGACTTTGTCGAGGACCAGGTTGAAGAGGAGTGGGGATAACCCATCTCCTTGGCGTACTCCAGTTTTTGGTCAGGAACAGTTTGGAAATTTCTCCCATACATTTCACTTTAGGGGTTGTCAGTGTTTAGGGGTCGGTCAGTGTCTGCTTGATCGACTCCTTGTTGCTGAAGAAGATTGATATAGAAAGTATGATTCAATTAACAGAACGGTTGATAGTTTGAAATGGATTGGGTTGGCCATTTAATGAATTATTAACATAAGATCTGACTTATCAAATTATTGAATTACTAAATAATGTTTATCGCTGTATCCACGTAAATACAACAATTAAAGCATATTCCCTTGCTTATTACTTCAACGGGCTACGTATAGTTAAATGTGCAATAATTTATGCTACCGAAATGTAAATAAACGGACCAACAACCATGAAAGGCGAAGGTAGGTTGGAGAAGATCAAGGCTTCATGAAGGGCTGTAGCACGACGGGAAGGAGAAGAAGGAAATTAGGCACACCCCACATTTTTCGGCAATATGAAGTTTCTGAAAACAATAATCAATAATTATCAATTAATGAAGAAAATTCCTTAGTGGTAATATGGTCGTGGGTATAACCCGAAACATATGATGGATGTTTATATTTATTTTTATTTGCGTTTGTGGAGAGTGCATGATAATAGTTCATAATGGGAATTATGTCGAAATCAATACTGGTGATAATCAGACAAGGGTGTAAATCTATAACCAAACTGGTCTAGTGCTTTCTAGAAGAAGCTAGTCAGTCTCTAGTCGATTAAACTTGTTGGGAAACTGATATCGATTATTCGAATGATGTGCTGACTTAAATTACTCACCAGATTTCCATCACTTGATGCTTACATTTTCATAGGTGATGCATATGTTCATTTAGTCAAACATTCTTTAATATTAAAATCAACAAAACAATTAACAACGTTATATTAATTAAGAGTTTTGTTTTCAATAAAACATGTTCGTAAAACAAACAAAGAATTTTCTTATGTCCAAAATTATCTACTTGCAACGCTATATTAAAAAAATATATAGTGTCTAGTATATGGTCTCACCAAAAACATTATATTAAAATTCATATCCTAATTTGCCAGTACGTCATTTTAAATCATTTTGTTTTCCATTCATCTACGTGGAACAGAATATGGTAATCACACATATGTAAGTAGGCTCTCCGAAAAACGAGCTTTCGTCAGCGTTCGCCTTTTTTATCCATATATTTCCAACAGAAAAAAATAAAGCCAAAACCAGAAAAACGGAAAAAAATATTCGCTCGACTGACTGTTCAAGATGATTTTGAATATAAATTTTAATTAAAATTAGCTTAAGGGCGGTTGAATATTGGGTAGTGGTATATTTTTGCGAGTTTTTGAAACACAGCTAAGATAAGAAAACCGAGATGAATTTACTATAATACTTAAATTTCATTTTTATATTGCATCAAATGACTGAAGCAGAAATGTTTATACAGAGAATTTGTGTTCAACTATAGAAACTACAGAGAAAATATTCTACATACTACTTATAGTACTTATAAATCTACAAGTAGATATAATTTCAAATCATTGACTGACCTCAAAAAATCAGTGCGGATTCAAATTTGTAGAAATACTTTAAAATTGTAGAATAATCGTTGAAAAAGGGACCACACTGAGTACCTAATAAACTTTTACCCTATACGATATCAGCAAAGTAAATAGCAAGGGATACATTTTGTTCAGTGTTTTCTTCTGCAATACCTGTCTAGCAAAGGAGATCAAGATGGAGAAATAGCGGATTATTGGGAGAATATCGGATTGATACAGCAACAAAACTATGTCAATTCTTCTATTGGAACCTTTGGTGTGAAACAATAAACTTGAAGAGATTTACCACTAAACACCAAATCACCTTTTTTGAACTGCTCGACGCACATTTCGCTAACCATTTAACCATGTTAACCATGTTAACATGGTTAGCGAAACGTTTTAACAAACGGTTCAACGGAATCGGTTCAACAAAACTTGTGTAATAATTTCTACTTCTCCTTATCGTGTTAATGAAAATTGGTAACCATCATTACTATTTTCACTTTGTTTACAGCTGCTGTAAAAATAACTTGTTCGATGTACTGTTCTGCACGTTCGATGAACAGTTGAATTCTGGAAATTTTGCAGCTATGACATTCTTGGTTTTCATTTGCTTCTTTTGTCTATAATTCGTTCCATAATCGGTCTCAACAGTTTATTGCGTTATCCTGTCATTACGCGACCAAAATATTCCAATTTGATTGCCTTTAGTCAGGTCTTCAGTCAAGACTTTTCAATTTTCTTTGAACGGTTAATGACCCATAGGATCATGTGTTGTAGTCATTAATGAAGACTCCATCCCTATTTCCCAATTCTGGATACTGTCTATTGTGTGTATTGTTAGATTCAGTTTTTTTACTTACGATCAGAATATTTTTAAATCTCATCTTTAGAATCAACACAGAAATGTTTCAACTTAGATTGTCAC
Organism: Cosmopolites sordidus; assembly: GCA_031761425.1. Classification (NCBI taxonomy): domain Eukaryota; kingdom Metazoa; phylum Arthropoda; class Insecta; order Coleoptera; family Curculionidae; genus Cosmopolites; species Cosmopolites sordidus. The sequence continues at coordinate 120,148 of JARFXV010000886.1, read as the reverse complement.
AAATGATTTATTTTTCATCGTTTGTAACTAAACTAGCCACTTAGCTGTCGTGGTCATCTAAAAAATATCATCACCAAAAGTGAATGACTATATGGGACTTTTATACGGAATTTAGCAAAGTAGGATATAAAAATATCCTACGTTTCGAAGGGGTATACAAAATTAATGAATCCATCAAGTAAAAAATTCTGAAATGTTCGTAAACAACGATTTTATTTTAATTCGTTTTAAAAACCAGCTCAAACATATAGCGGCCTTCGTTGTTGACATCCCATTGGTGAAGACGTTTCTGTTAGTTATCCATCAAATCAGATACAAAAATCCTAGTTGATTTCATGTCTCATTATTTTCTTGAAACAATCGAGACATGGTGTCGATGTTTGAAGACCTTTATCTTTAAATACCCCCAAAAGAAAAATCGCATGGGCATAAACCTTCTTCTTATTCCTTTGACCTCCTTCAATCTTCGCCTCCAACTGGACCGATCTCCAGCAGCCACTCTTACATTCTCCTACTCTCGTGACTTTAGTCGACCTCTTTTCTGTTATCTCCTATTCGCCCCTCAATTCAATGGTAAAAAAATTCTCCTGACTGCTCCTCTTTCGAATACTTCAAGCATCTCTTATGTTTTCTTTGCGAGGGTCCACGTCTCGCAGCCATAAGTGACTGCTGCCCAAATGAGTGTTTAATAAATCCCAATTTTCGTGTTCCTTTGAATAAGTTTACATCTTAATGCAGGAAATAAGTAACTTTGTTTACCGTTCATAATACTTTCGATTGACTGAGCGATTGGTTGTTGGTGAAACATAGTGACAATGAGATTAAAACGCATGCTATTTGTTTCAAAACATACCCAAGATATTTTCTGATATGTTTCAGCCTCGCGCTATTCTCAAAGGGAGGTTTGTATAAACGAAACTAAAGTTTCAAAGTTCTGAGTAATGGAGGTCGGTTTTGTTCTTAGAGTGTATCGTTAGATTTGATACTTTCAATACTTGGGGTATTTCCGAACTCTAGCTGGGTGTTTGTTAAGTTTTCACCGTCGTATATGGTTTTTTTTCATTTCGGAATTTTCCAAGTAATTTAACAGCTTTTATTGCAAAAATAAATGGTTCTGGTCTATACAATGTCCGGCGAAGCCCGTCTTTCTTTGATTATGTAAAATTGAGTATTTATATTCTTTCAGCCTATCATTGATATATATATATATATATATATATATATATATATATATATATATATATATATATATATATATATATATATATATATATTCCAGTATACCTCGCCTAAGGTACTGGACGGGTCACGGGTGGTGGATAGTGAAAGTTCCATTAGATATTAATGGACAGCTGCGAATATCCCAAAATAAGCAGCCCCGAACCAAGGCAAAAAGAAAACTAAATCCACTTAGCGTCTGACTTGTATCAAGCGGCTGAGTGGTCAGCGTCTGTTCACCAGTGGTGCGGCTGATATTTAAATTATGGAACTAACCCCTCCAGTCTTAACCTCTGAACCGTCATGGTTCAAACCTTTAATTCAAAGTACAAGATGAAGCGTTGTAGTAATTACAAAATTACCCCAGGAGGTAGACAATCCTCTGCCAGCTTTGCTGGTACAACCGGACTTTCGGATTCTGGGGCGTCCGGGCTTAAACGCAAAATCTTTCAGAGGGAGTCGGAGACCTCTGGCCAACGTCTGAAATCGAAAATAAAAACTTTCTTTGGAACGGTAAATATCAATTCTCTCCTGCGTCCAGGAAAACTACACGAATTGGAGCAAACATTAAATCAGCAAAAAATCCAAATTTTAGCTTTGCAAGAAACCAGATCGATAGATGATAACACCTTGGAAATCGGCAACTACAGACTTTTTAAAAGTAAAACGGACAAAAGAATACTCAAAAATACACCACATCTCGGTGTTGCTTTCGCTGTCTCAAGAAATATTCTTGGTTCTATAACAAATGTCCAGCCAGTAAATAATCGACTTATGACACTATCCCTCAAGTGTGCTAACAAAAACTATACATTAATCAATGCACACCTCCCAGTTAACGAAGAAAATAAATCTAATCTTGAAAAAGTAAATAAGTCCTGGGAAATTCTGGAAAAGACTATCTCTAAAATTCCCTCTAACCATGTAAAAATCCTATTGGGTGATTTCAACGCCCAACTAGGGAAAGAAAAAAAGTACAGGAAGACAGTCGGCAGTTTTCCCGCTCATAAATGGACTAACAATAATGGTAGAGGATTGGTTGAACTATGTTCGCAGTTTAATCTAAAAATAATGTCAACCCATTTTAAGAAGAAAATAACAAAACAAAAGACCTGGAGGTGCCCCAACACGTACATGGGTGAATTTCAAATTGACCATGTTGCCATTTCGTACCCCAATTATAAAGAGATTTTGAATGTTCAAGTCAGGAAAGGAGCGAATATAGACACGGATCACCACTTGACTAGAATCAAACTTAGCTTAAAACCCCGAAAACTTATTCAAAAGGGGCTGCTAATACCAAAGTTTGACCCAACGAAAATAAAACCAGCCCTAACAGAAGAACTTGATAAACAATCTGCGCAGAACTGGCAAGAATTAAAACAAAAAATCATTAAAACAGCCTTAAAGTTGGTCCCTTTACAAAACCGTAGAAAACATCCGTGGTGGAATGAAGTTTGCGAGCAAGCAGTATTAAGCCGAAGTAAAGCATTCAAAGATTGGAACAGTCAAAAATCAGCCATAAACTATAACATCTTTTTGGAAGTAAGATAAGAAACATCGAAGCTAATTAGACAAACTAAAAGAAAATATGAAAACAATCAACTTAATGAAATAGAAAAAGATTTCCAAAAAAATAACACCCGAAACTTTTACAAAACATTTAAAACTAAATTAACAGGCTATCAACCGCAGAGCCTTTCAAAAGGAAAACGGACAATTAGCTCTAAATAACCAAGACAATTGCAAGGAACTTGCGAAATATTTTGAACAAATACTAAACTGTCCTGAGCCCTTAAACAAATTACCAACACTAAACCCTAAACAAACAAACCCAGATTCATTACCACCGAATGAAGAGGAAATAATTAGGCAAATCAAGCGGCTTAAAAATAACAAAGCTTCTGGTGAAGATGGAATCACTGCTGAACTTTTGAAATCAGCTGGTCCAGGTACAATCAAGGAAATAACCAAAATTTTACAAGAAGTTTGGCGAACCGAACGGATTCCGGAAGACTGGAAAGATGCTCTAATCCATCCACTACATAAGAAAGGAGATAGAACTGATGTAAAGAACTATAGAGGAACATGTCTTCTCCCAGTTTGTTACAAGATTCTATCTCAATGTCTACTAGACAGAGCACAGGGGCAGTTAGAACCGAACATTGGTGAATATCAAGCAGATTTTCGACCGGGCAGATCCTGCCCTGAACAGATCCTGAATCTAAAGTTGATTCTAAGACATCAAAAACTGTACAATAAAAATCTCGTCTGTACATTTGTGGATTTCAAAAAAGCATATGATTCTATTGACCGCGAATCTTTATTCCGAATCTTGAAAGAACAAGGACTAGATCTGAAAACGCTGGCAATTATTAAAGCAACGTTAACTAACACGAGGTCAAAAGTTAAATTCATGGGTGACATCTCAGAGCCCTTCGGAATTAAAACTGGTGTGAGACAAGGGGATGAACTCTCGCCACTCTTATTTAACTGCGTTTTAGAAAAAGTAATACAGGAGTGGCGTGAAAAAAAGTCGGCACTGAATATTGACCAGCCCATTAAACTGGGGAGAACCAACATCAAAATTGATTGTCTGGCATTTGCTGATGATCTAGCAATTTTAGCTCAAGATGTATTAACGGCACAGAAACAGGTTGAAATCCTAAAAGAAACAGCAGAAAAGGTAGGACTCCAAATTTCCTTTGAAAAGACACAATACATGACCTGCAACAGTCTAAGAACACCATTTCTAAAAACAAAATATGGTAACATCAGACGAGTCTCTCAATTCAAATATTTGGGTGAAATAATCATGGAAAATGGGTTGGAAAAAGCGGCCAATAAGGGTAGATGTCAAAAAATGGAAACGGCATTAAGACTTACACAAAATATTTACAACAAAAAATGCCTATCTAAAAACACAAAACTGAGACATTACAACACGGTTATTAAGCCAGAATGTCTATATGCTGCAGAAACGCTCATTTTGAAGAGAAAGGGGGGACATCGAGGACATTGAAAAGAAGGAAAGAAAAATCATAAGAAAAATCCTAGGCCCCAAACAAATAAATAGCACAACATACCGACTTCGAGAAAATCAAGAAATCAAACAATACACAGATATACATAGCGATATGAGAAAAAGAAGACTTAAGTTTTACGGACATATAAAACGGATGAATCCGAGTAGGCTAACTAGACAATTAGTCGAATTTTATGAAAATAGGAGTAGAGCTAAAATAGAAATAATTAAATGGAATGCTGCAATTAAAGAGGACCTAAGATAAGCAAATATTACATAAAGTGAAATTCAGGATAGAGGCTGTTTCAGACGCAAGGTTAACGTTTGGAAGGTTGGCCAGAGGGAAAAATGTAGGAAGACTGGAACAACTTGGTCTGACGAAAGGAAAAAAAGCTCTTAGTGAAAGAATGAAATTAGTATGGGCGCAAAGGAAGGCTAACAACAACAAGCGCCTCTAATTGTACTTCGCGTGGTCCGCCAGGGCCCATACGAAAATAATAATAATAATATATATATATATATATATATATATATATATATATATATATATATATATATATATATATATATATATATATATATATATATATATATATATACATAGGCCAAACGGGCAGATCTCTAAATGATAAGCTGAAAGAACTTAAATACTCAATTTTACATAATAAAAGAAAAACAGGCTTTGCCGAACATTGTATAGACCAGAATCATTTATTTTCGCTATAAAAGCAGGGTGTTAAATTACTTGGAAATTTCTTAAATTAAAAAAACCAAATATGACGGTAAAAATCTAACAAACACTCAGCTAAGAAAATACCCCAATTGTTGAAAGTATCATACATCTAACAAGGCAGTCTAAGAGGAAAACCGACCTGCATTAGTCAGAACTTTGAAACTTTTATTGAGTTTATATATAACTCTCTTTGCGAATGGTCGAAAAGTCGAAACATAACAGAGAATATATTGGATACATTGTGAAGCAAATACCAAGTGTTTTTATCATTATCATTCCTTCATAATACGATTTCTGATATCTGTTGTGATTTTGTTTTCGTCTTATCTGATGTTATTTTTGTAACTGTTATTTCATGATGTCTGAAACTTATTGACATCTGGAATAAATGAGTATCAAATTCGGTTCTTTCTCCATTATTGGACAGACTTCTAAATCCCGTCTGATATTTGTTTATTCCTTCTTCGATATATGTTACTATCCTCTGTGTGCAAAAACTTGTGCAAAGTAATGAAATGCCATGATAGTTCTCGCATTACAGTTTATCCCATTTCGTATGAATCGGGCATATCACGGCCTGCTGCCCTCTGAAGGTATCTGTTCGTTACTCCAGATGTTAACTATTAATTGGTGAATGGATTGAGATAATTATATGCCTCTAAGCTTCAGAAGTTCTGAAGGCATGCTATCTATCTCGAAAGCTATATTACATTTAAGTTCCGTTCATCTCTTACAACGATGGTACTTCTACCAATGGCTGAGCTGTATTCATAAATTGTGGCCTAACATTGTGATCTTCCGTGGTAGTTCCGTTAAAGAGCTTTTCAAAAAATATACTCTCTACTTTGGTTAAAATTTCGCCATCTCCGTCTTTGATCAAGGTCTCCTTAGGGTGAAAGCTTTTTACTGTCTTAATGTCCTGGTAAAATTTTCATGTCTCTTATTTGTTCTATACTTCTTGTATCTCGTCTATTTAACTTTTTAGAAAGTTCCGATTCCTTCTCTTGCAGATGTTGCCAACCCATGTTTGGTCCATTACATAATGGACTCAGGAAGCAAAATATGCAAAAACAAGGAAAATTCATTATTACTCCACACAATTAGAAATTGTCTATTCCTATAGCTGCCACCAAAACGTCAGCAACTGTCCCCCTGATCAGCAAGTGTTCTACCCTTAAACCGTCATCAGTCGGGCTCGAGCTTAATATTGGGAATGTCGGATGAATGATGTAATACAATGCACCTCACGCCATCCTGTAGTGAACACCCGCAACAGTCACTGCACGAAACCATCTGTGACCCGCCCAGGCCCTGTCTAGGTACCAGAAATGAATGAAAAGTGCTACGTTTTGGTGGTGGCTGAAGAAATAGGCAATTTTTGCGGAGAACATTGATGAATTTTCTTTGTTTATAAGTGTTCATTTGTCTTGGTTCCTGTTTCTTTGTTGGTGACAAATAATCTTTGTCGTATTTGTGTTACTATCAAATAGTGGCCGGACTCTGATGATGCTCCTCTATAGCTTCCTCTTCCTCTATAGCTTCTCACTTCAAGAACACTTGAGTATGATATGTCATTTATCATGACATGATCTATTTAGTTTATCGTATATTTAAATATCAAAAGAGACCCAAGTTTCCTTATGGATGTTTATGGGTAGGAACCTTGTACTCATTACCATAAAGTACTTGCATACAACGAATTATATTGCTTTTTCCCCATTGTCATTTCTAATGTCATATAGACTGCACTTGCTTACGTAGTCTTTTCTATCTCATATTCCAGCAAATTATGCCTTATCTTCCTCTGTTGATGCATATATAGAGAAACCCTTAATCATGGATATCATATAACCCAGCGAACGTTTCCCTCACTCTAGCAAAAATTCTGTTATGTACGACTCCACTAATGTTGAAGTGAGCCACATCGCATCGCTCTTCATAAGAATAGCTACAACGGGAACTTAGGGCTTTACGGTTTGTCGGTACCGAAAAATAAACGGAACAAATTTAATTGCCAACTGAACAGCACCCAAAATGCAACGCGATGCGTATTGAAATATCCATATACTTTAGCGAACCCAAAACTTGAAAACTTCGTGGAATCATTACTTTAAGTAATATTAAATAAAATAATTCATTCAAAAAACAACACCATATTCAAATATTTACAATTTCTTAATATTTGTAGCCGACCGCGTTAATCTGGTAGGTTAGTCGCTCGCCTGGCAATCCAATGGTAGCTGGTTCGATTCCAGCGCTGGATGGTTGTTTTCCTTTAATTCTTCTGTTCGTCTTACTTCCTACCGCACACACTCACACACATACACACTTACATATACACACACACGCACACACATATCCACACCTAAATGTCAGTTTGTTGTTGAATTGTTTCTAGGCAAGAGTGTAAAATCCGACGAGTTACCCTTCAGTCACGCCAGTTAAAGGCTGGGTTAGGCCGGATGCCTTCTGAGAAATGTTCTACGTTGGTCACTCGCCAGTCAGTAGGCTTCCTGATAGACTTATGGGTAAGCACATAACCAAGGGTTGATAGCCTGAGGGGGGTGCTGGCCTGGGTTTGTTGGTAGCTGATGACAGTGGTTCGGAACTCACGTTAAGCTGTAGGTCCAGTCGTTAAATAGCCTTAGATGCTGATGTCCCTCTATTTGTACTAAAAAATGTATTTGTTTATTTTTCAATAAATAATATTTTTATACCTCCATATGTATACCTGATTGATATTGAAGATAGTGAAGGTATATGGTAATAATATACTCAAAAAGTCTATATATATATATATATATATATATATATATATATATATATATATATATATATATATATATATATAGACTTTTTGAGTATATTATTACCATATACCTTCACTATCTTCAATATCAATCAGGTATACATATGGAGGTATAAAAATATTATTTATTGAAAAATAAACAAATACATTTTTTAGTACAAATAGAGGGACATCAGCATCTAAGGCTATTTAACGACTGGACCTACAGCTTAACGTGAGTTCCGAACCACTGTCATCAGCTACCAACAAACCCAGGCCAGCACCCCCCTCAGGCTATCAACCCTTGGTTATGTGCTTACCCATAAGTCTATCAGGAAGCCTACTGACTGGCGAGTGACCAACGTAGAACATTTCTCAGAAGGCATCCGGCCTAACCCAGCCTTTAACTGGCGTGACTGAAGGGTAACTCGTCGGATTTTACACTCTTGCCTAGAAACAATTCAACAACAAACTGACATTTAGGTGTGGATATGTGTGTGCGTGTGTGTGTATATGTAAGTGTGTATGTGTGTGAGTGTGTGCGGTAGGAAGTAAGACGAACAGAAGAATTAAAGGAAAACAACCATCCAGCGCTGGAATCGAACCAGCTACCATTGGATTGCCAGGCGAGCGACTAACCTACCAGATTAACGCGGTCGGCTACAAATATTAAGAAATTGTAAATATTTGAATATGGTGTTGTTTTTTGAATGAATTATTTTATTTAATATTACTTAAAGTAATGATTCCACGAAGTTTTCAAGTTTTGGGTTCGCTAAAGTATATGGATATTTCAATACGCATCGCGTTGCATTTTGGGTGCTGTTCAGTTGGCAATTAAATTTGTTCCGTTTATTTTTCGGTACCGACAAACCGTAAAGCCCTAAGTTCCCGTTGTAGCTATTCTTATGAAGAGCGATGCGATGTGGCTCACTTCAACATTAGTGGAGTCGTACATAACAGAATTTTTGCTAGAGTGAGGGAAACGTTCGCTGGGTTATATGATATCCATGATTAAGGGTTTCTCTATATATGCATCAACAGAGGAAGATAAGGCATAATTTGCTGGAATATGAGATAGAAAAGACTACGTAAGCAAGTGCAGTCTATATGACATTAGAAATGACAATGGGGAAAAAGCAATATAATTCGTTGTATGCAAGTACTTTATGGTAATGAGTACAAGGTTCCTACCCATAAACATCCATAAGGAAACTTGGGTCTCTTTTGATATTTAAATATACGATAAACTAAATAGATCATGTCATGATAAATGACATATCATACTCAAGTGTTCTTGAAGTGAGAAGCTATAGAGGAAGAGGAAGCTATAGAGGAGCATCATCAGAGTCCGGCCACTATTTGATAGTAACACAAATACGACAAAGATTATTTGTCACCAACAAAGAAACAGGAACCAAGACAAATGAACACTTATAAACAAAGAAAATTCATCAATGTTCTCCGCAAAAATTGCCTATTTCTTCAGCCACCACCAAAACGTAGCACTTTTCATTCATTTCTGGTACCTAGACAGGGCCTGGGCGGGTCACAGATGGTTTCGTGCAGTGACTGTTGCGGGTGTTCACTACAGGATGGCGTGAGGTGCATTGTATTACATCATTCATCCGACATTCCCAATATTAAGCTCGAGCCCGACTGATGACGGTTTAAGGGTAGAACACTTGCTGATCAGGGGGACAGTTGCTGACGTTTTGGTGGCAGCTATAGGAATAGACAATTTCTAATTGTGTGGAGTAATAATGAATTTTCCTTGTTTTTGCATATTTTGCTTCCTGAGTCCATTATGTAATGGACCAAACATGGGTTGGCAACATCTGCAAGAGAAGGAATCGGAACTTTCTAAAAAGTTAAATAGACGAGATACAAGAAGTATAGAACAAATAAGAGACATGAAAATTTTACCAGGACATTAAGACAGTAAAAAGCTTTCACCCTAAGGAGACCTTGATCAAAGACGGAGATGGCGAAATTTTAACCAAAGTAGAGAGTATATTTTTTGAAAAGCTCTTTAACGGAACTACCACGGAAGATCACAATGTTAGGCCACAATTTATGAATACAGCTCAGCCATTGGTAGAAGTACCATCGTTGTAAGAGATGAACGGAACTTAAATGTAATATAGCTTTCGAGATAGATAGCATGCCTTCAGAACTTCTGAAGCTTAGAGGCATATAATTATCTCAATCCATTCACCAATTAATAGTTAACATCTGGAGTAACGAACAGATACCTTCAGAGGGCAGCAGGCCGTGATATGCCCGATTCATACGAAATGGGATAAACTGTAATGCGAGAACTATCATGGCATTTCATTACTTTGCACAAGTTTTTGCACACAGAGGATAGTAACATATATCGAAGAAGGAATAAACAAATATCAGACGGGATTTAGAAGTCTGTCCAATAATGGAGAAAGAACCGAATTTGATACTCATTTATTCCAGATGTCAATAAGTTTCAGACATCATGAAATAACAGTTACAAAAATAACATCAGATAAGACGAAAACAAAATCACAACAGATATCAGAAATCGTATTATGAAGGAATGATAATGATAAAAACACTTGGTATTTGCTTCACAATGTATCCAATATATTCTCTGTTATGTTTCGACTTTTCGACCATTCGCAAAGAGAGTTATATATAAACTCAATAAAAGTTTCAAAGTTCTGACTAATGCAGGTCGGTTTTCCTCTTAGACTGCCTTGTTAGATGTATGATACTTTCAACAATTGGGGTATTTTCTTAGCTGAGTGTTTGTTAGATTTTTACCGTCATATTTGGTTTTTTTAATTTAAGAAATTTCCAAGTAATTTAACACCCTGCTTTTATAGCGAAAATAAATGATTCTGGTCTATACAATGTTCGGCAAAGCCTGTTTTTCTTTTATTATGTAAAATTGAGTATTTAAGTTCTTTCAGCTTATCATTTAGAGATCTGCCCGTTTGGCCTATGTATATATATATATATATATATATATATATATATATATATATATATATATATATATATATATATATATATATATATATATATATTATTATTATTTTCGTATGGGCCCTGGCGGACCACGCGAAGTACAATTAGAGGCGCTTGTTGTTGTTAGCCTTCCTTTGCGCCCATACTAATTTCATTCTTTCACTAAGAGCTTTTTTTCCTTTCGTCAGACCAAGTAGGTCCAGTCGTTAAATAGCCTTAGATGCTGATGTCCCTCTATTTGTACTAAAAAATGTATTTGTTTATTTTTCAATAAATAATATTTTTATACCTCCATATGTATACCTGATTGATATTGACGATAGTGAAGGTATATGGTAATAATATACTCAAAAAGTCTATATATATATATATATATATATATATATATATATATATATATATATATATATATATATACATTATTATTATTATTATTTGCGTAGAGGCCCTGGTGGACCACGCGAAGTACAGTTAGAGGCGTTTGTTGTTGTTAGCCCTCCTTTGCGCCTATACTGATTTCATTCTTTCGCTATGAGCTTTTTTCCTTTCGTCAGACCAAGTTGTTCCAGTCTTACATTTTTCTCTCTGGCCAACCTCCCAAACGTTAACCTTGTGTCTGAAACAGTTTCTGTAATGAATTTCACTTTGTGTAATGTTTGCTGATCTTAGATCCTCTTTAATTGCAGCAATCCATTTAATTATTTCTACGTTAGCTCTACTCCTATTTTCATAAAATTCGACTATTTGTCTAGTTAGCCTACTCGGATTCATCCGTTTTATGTGTCCATAAAACTTAAGTCTTATTTTTCTCATATCGCAATGTATATCTGTGAATTGTTTGATTTCTTGGTTTTCTCGAAGTCGGTATATTGTGCGATTTATTTGTTTGGGGCCCAAGATTTTTCTTTCCTTCCTTTCAATCTCCTCGATATCTCTTTTTCTATTAAAAATGAGTGTTTCTACCCCATATAGACACTCTGGCTTAATAACTGTGTTGTCATGTCTCAGTTTTGTGTTTCTAGATATGCATTTTTTCTTGTAAATATTTTATGTAAGTCTCAATGTAGCTTCCATTTTTTGACATCTACCCTTATTGACCGCTTGTTCCAGCCCGTTTTCCATGATTATTTCACCCAAATATTTGAATTGAGAGACTCGTCTGATGTTACCATATTTTGTTGTTAGAAATGGTGTTCTTAGTCTGTTGCAGATCATGTATTGTGTCTTTTCAAAGGAAATTTGGAGTCCTGCCTTTTCTGCTGTTTCTTTTAGGATTTCAATCTGTTTTTGTGTCGTTAATCTATCTTGAGAAAAACTTATTAGATCATCAGCAAACGCCAGACAATCCGTTTTGATGTTGGTTCTCCCCAATTTAATGGGCTGATCAATATTCAGGGCCGACTTTTTTTCACGCCACTCCTGTATTACTTTTTCGAGAACACAGTTAAATAAGAGTGGCGAGAGTCCATCCTCTTTTGTCACTCCAGTTTTAATTTCGAAGGGCTCTGAGATGTCACCCATGAATTTAACTTTTGACCTTATTCTAATCAATGTTGCTTTAATAATTGCGAGCGTTTTCAGATCTAGACCTTGTTCTTTCAAGATTTGGAATAAAGATTCGCGGTCAATAGAATCATATGCTTTTTTGAAATCCACAAATGTACAGATGAGATTTTTATTATACAGTTTTTGATGTGTTAGGATCAACTTTAGATTCAGGATCTGTTCAGGGCAGGATCTGCCCAGTCGAAAACCTGCTTGATATTCATCAATTTTAGGCTCTAACTGTCCCTATGCTCTGTCTAGTAGTCACTGAGCTAGAATCTTGTAACAAACTGAGAGAAGAGATATCCCTCTGTAGTTGTTTACATCCGTTCTATCTCATTTCTTATGTAGTGGATGGATTAAAGCATCCTTCCAATCCTCCGGAATTCATTCGGTTCGCCAAACTTCTTGTAGAATTTTGGTTATTTCTTTGATTGTATCTGTACCAGCGGATTTAAAAAGTTCAGCATTAAGTCCATCTTCACCAGAAGCTTTGTTATTTTTAAGTTGCTTGATTTGCCTAATTACTTCATTTTGATTCGATCGTAATGAATCTGGGTTTGGTTGTTTAGGGTTTAGTGTTTAGGTAATCTGTTTAACGGCTCAGGACAGTTTAGTAGTTTTTCAAAATATTTCAAGTTCGTTGCAATTGCTTTGGTTATTTAGAGCTAATTGTCCGTTTTCCTTTTGAAAGCAAAGACTTTAGGGTTGATAGCCTGTTAATTTAGTTTTAAATGTTTTGTAAATTTTCTGGTGTTAATTTTTTGGAATTTTTTTTCTATTTCATAAAGTTGATTGTTTTCATATTTTCTTTTAGGTTGTCCAATTAGCTTCGATGTTTCTTTTCTTGCTTCCAAAAATATGTTATAATTTATTGCTCTTTTTTGACTGTTCCACTTTTTGAATGTTTTACTTCGGCTTAATACTGCTTGCTCGGAAGATTCATCCCACTACGGATATTTTCTACGTTTTTGTAAAGGGGCCAACTTTACTGTTTAAATAATATTTTGTTTCAATTCTTGCCAGTTCTGTGCTGGTTGTTTATCAAACTCTTCTGTTAGGGTTGGTTTTATTTTGGTAGGGTCGAACTTTGGTATTAGTAGTCTCTTTTAAATAAGTATTCGAGGTTTTAAGCTAAGTTTCATTCTAGTCAAGTAGTGATCCGTGTTTATGTTAACTCCTTTCGTGACTTGAACATTCAAAATCTCTTTATAATTGGGGTACGAAATGGCAAAATAGTCAATTTGAAATTCACCCATGTATGTGTTTGGGCACCTCTAGGTGTTTTGTTTCGTTATTTTCTTCTTAAAATGTGTTGACATTTTTTAGATTAAATTGCGAACATAGTTCAACCAATATTATGCCATAATGGTCAGTCCATTTATGAGCGGGAAAACTGCCGACTGTTTTTCTGTACTTTCTTTCTTTCCCTAGTTGAGCGTTGAAATCACCCAATAGGATTTTTACATGGTTAGAGGGAATTTTCGAAATAGTCTTTTCCAGAATTTCCCAGGACTTATTTACTTTTTAATGATTAGATTTTTTTCTTCGTTAACTGGGAGATGTGCATTGATTAATGTATAGTTTTTGTTAGCACACTTGAGGGATAGTGTTATCAGTCAATTATTTACTGGGTGGACATTAGTTATAGAGCCAAAAATGGTTTTTGAGATAGGGAACCTATATATATATATATATATATATATATATATATATATATATATATATATATATATATATATATATATATATATATATATAGTAGTATAGTTGGTCTATAGCATCAAGACTTATTTTACATGTGCTCTTAAGACTAAGCCGATATAAGCAGGTTTTAGGGGAATTTAATTTCAGTTGTGTGAAAAATAATTACAAGAATGTTTTGGCGAAATATTCTATTTCAGTGATAAGAAAAGGGACTTTGATCGAACAAACAACCTACGATATAAACGCGTCGGCCGGAAATAACTATTTATAATGGCAGATGAATGTGGTAAATGTGGAAAAAGAATTAAAAGAAATGAATCTGACACAATTCAATATGAGGGTATCTGTAAACAGAATTTTCATTCTGAGTGTGTTTGCATCAGCACGTCTAATCTGGAAATACTAAAGAATTTACCAGGTCTTAAATGGTTTTGCCGTAGTTGTGTTGAAGTTGTTAGTTGGGCTGATGGGCTGTATGGGAAAGGAATTCGAGCAATTCAAACATACTATAAAAAAGGAGCTAGAGAAAATTACCAAGGGAGAAACTACCACAGCAGGAAGTCTAACGCGGAAGACTAACGAAAAATCAGTAAGTACGTATGCAGAAATAAGCAAAACAATCTAAAGGTGAAGTATTAGTTGTTGAGCCCAAGGCAAGACAAGACAACAAAAAAACCAAAGAAGTCATAAAACATGTCGTCAATCCAACAGATCTTGAAGTCGGTATCATTCAAATGAAAAATGTAAAAGATGGTGGTATACTGATGAAATGTAATACTAAAGAGGAGATTAGCAAACTAAAAACCATGGTAGAAAAAAAACTGAAAAGCAAATACAATATAAAAACGCCGAAAAAAAATCCAAATTTAAACATATTAGACATAGAAGAAAATATCAGTAAGGAAGACATAAAGGCACATTTACTTAAGCAGAATAAATTTATTTTACATGAGAACACTGCTCTACAAGTAAAGGTTGTAAAAAAATGAAGACGAATTATATGGCCATCGTAGAATGCAATCCAAAAACATTTTGGTCCATTATGGAATCGCGACGAAAATTGTGCATAGGTTTCTCAGTCTGTCGAGTTTTTGAGTATATATCGGTGTATCGGTGTTTTAAGTGAGGGGAATATGGTCATAATTCAAATGAATGTGATAAAGAAGAAGCATGCCTCAGGTTCGGCTGTAACAGTCACGTGGCAAGAGAATGTACAAATTCTAACTTTAAATGTATGAACTCTAAGAAGGCAAACACAATACAAATTGTGAGATATGATGTGGAGCACTCTGCTTTTGATATGAATTGCCCTGTTTCCAAGCGTCGAATGGAAATAGAAAGGAAAAAAAAATATTATTCTATTGATGAATAGCAATTAGCTGAAGAGCGGGGTAAACATGATCAATGTGCTGTTGTGCTCTTACATCAGAATGTACAAAGTTTGAGAAACAAAATCGACCACTTTGAATATATAATAAAATCAAGGAAGATCGATGTGGTCTGCATAACGGAACACTGGTTAACACACAGTGAAATAAACTTGTACAAAATGAATAATTAACAAATGGGTACTGCTTATTGCAGAGAAAATTGAAATGGTGGTGGAGTCATGATACTTGTTAGTGATAAGCTGAGTTCATGTATTAAAGAGATAGAGAGAACAAATAAATGTAGTAGTGATGGTATATTTGAAATTTGGGGCATTTATATTGAGTTTCACAATGACTTAATTTGTGTATTGAATTTGTATCGGGCTCCAAATACTAATATTGATATTTTTTTCAAAAATTGAATAACTTTCTTTATGAGTTACGCCTTCCAATAAATTGCAAATGTGTTTTATGTGGGGATTTAAATATCGATTATAAGGAAAATAGTAATATTGTTAGTAACTTAAAGGATGTACTACTTAGTTATGGGTTATATAATACAGTAAAGGAACCAACTCGTACCACAGAAAAATCGGCTACTTTTATAAATTACATATGTACGAATTATGAATTAGATGATTTGTCTTCATGATTCATCTCTTTAGACCATCTCACGCGTTGGTCAGATTGACTAGAGACTAGAATACAGATAGACTAGATTGACTAGACTAGAAGAATTTCAGCATTTGCGGTAGCCATAAGTGGTGTGGCGCCGCACCTCCAAGGGAGGTTCACCACTGTCCACTGACACGGGTAGCATATTTCGCACTGAAGGCCCAGTGTCAGAACCAACAGCGGGGTCTTGTGAGGACCCGTCGCCAACGAGTCTATTTCTAAGTCGTCTACTCATGTTTTATTCTCTGGTAAGACCAGTAATGGATGGAGATCGAAGAAGGAACAACCACCCATATGTCCCCAAGGCACGGATCCACACCCCGTGGCCATTATAAAATGGCTGGGTACCTTTTAGGAGATAGGATAGAGTGAGAAAGGAAATTCAAATCCGAACCTTAGGCAAGGGATAAGGACAGCGGACAGCTGGCGTCGCTGGTTGTACCGTCTCCGCATACGGTAGCAGCAAGAGACACTGTTGGCTGCAGTGCCTCCGACTGACCAGACATTATTATTATTATTATTATTATCCTCGTACTGAACTCAGCATCTCAGCCTAAGCTGGTCTATATTACAATGCCAAAATGAGAAAGCAATTCAACTCCTCTCACTTAGCATAAAATTTTACGAACAATGTGGCACGTCTGCAAGAGCACTGCACGTTGTCCCACTATGGCAATCGATTTTGAGATACCAAGGTTCTTCAAATTTTTTGAAAAGTTCTTACTTATTAGGCCTTCAGCGGATATAACGAAAGGCACTATCTCTACCTTATGCAGTTTCCACTGGTTTTTCAAATCGTACGCAAGGTTTTCATACTTAGTGGTTTTCTCCAACTCGGCTTTCCTGATATTATGAGAGAGTGACACTGCGATGTCAATTATAAAAGCCCTTTTCTCCTTTTTACTAATTAGAACAATGTCTGGTCTATTATAATCGACCGTTCGATCTGTTGTGATTGGTCTGTCCCAGTATAGGATTGAATCAGATGATTCCAATACGGGAGAAGGTGAGTACTTATAATATGGAGCAGGTGCGTTATCTAATAGCGAATACTTTAATGCAATTTGCTGATGTATAATTTTCGCCAGCTGATTATGTCTTCCTAAATAAGCATTAGGGGCTAGAACTGCACACCCACCGATAAGGTGTTCAATCGGTTCCCTCACTATACCGCACTTCCTACATCGGTCGACAACATCCATGTGTAGTATATTCTTTTCATAGTTCCGTGTTCTTACTTCCTTATCTTGAATAGATGTCGCAAAACCTTCTGTTTCTGGGTACAACAAGCCACCGGTCAGCCATTTTAGAGACAATGGTCCATCAATGGTATCATCCTCGAGTGACTTTGGATACGGTCTATGCAGTGTCTGTTGTTTCCATTCACGAACACAATTTGTAAGTGTTGTTCTACCATCAACACGATTCAATTTATCTTGGTTCAGCGGGGTGAAACCCCGGTCCTCCTTAGCAACCAACTTCATTAGCGTGCTGCTTGAATTAATGAAGCGTTCTCTCATCTTACTCTCCTGGTTCAGACAAAGGTTCTTAATGTTCACAAGGCCTCTGCCTCCCAACTTTCTTGGAATGTACAGTCGCTTTATAGATGAATTTGGATGCAGACATCGGAATTTTGTCAATGTTATTATTCTGCTCATCCTTACTGTAGAATCTCAGCTCATGCTGGCCGATATTCCAATGCCAAGATGAAAAAGCAATTCAGCTCCTCTCACCCTAGCATAATATCTTACGAACAATGTGACACGTCTGCAGGAGCACGGCACGCTGTCCCACTATATCAATCGATCTCGAGATACCGAGGCTCTCGAGGTTCTTTGAAAATCTCTTATTTATCAGGCCTTCGGCGGATATAACGAATGGCACTACATCTACCTTACTCAGTTTCCACTGGTTCTTCAGTCGTATGCCAGATTTTCATACTTTGGGGATTTTTCTATCTCAGTTTTTCTAATGTTGTGAGATAGTGGCACTGCGATGTCAATTATAAAAGCACTCTTGTCCTTTTTGTTGATTAGAACAATATCCGGCCTGTTATAATTAACCGTTCGATCAGTAGTGATTGGTCTGTCCCAGTAAAGAATGGTATCGGATGATTCAAGTACAGGAGAAGGCGAGTATTTATAATATGGAGGAGGTGCGCTTTCTAATAGCGAGTATTTTTTTGCAATTTGGTGATGTATAATTTTTGCCAGCTGATTATGCCGTCCTAAATAAGCATTAGGAGCAAGGGCCGAGCCACCGCCAATAAGGTGCTCAATTATTTCCCCCAAAGTACCGCATTTCCTGCACTTATCGACTACGTCTAAATGCAGTATGTGCTTTTCATAGTTTTTTGTTCTTATTACCCTATCTTGAATAGATATCGCGAAACCTTCTGTTTCTGGGTACAAGAGTCCATCGGTCAGCCACTTCAGAGACAATTGTTCGTCAATGGTGTCATCTTCGAGTGACTTAGGAAACCTTCCGTGCAATGTTTGTCCTTTCCATTCTCGAACGCAGTCCGTGAGTGTTGTTCTGCTATCAATACGATTTTGTTTATTTAGGTTCAGTGGGGTGAAACCCCGATACTCATTTGCAACCAATTTCATTAACGTAGTGTTTGACTCAATGAAGTGTTTTCTCATTCTATTTTCTTGATTGAGACAGAGATTTTTTACGTTTACAAGGCCTCTACCCCCCAACTTTCTTGGGATGTATAGTCTTTTCGTAGATGAGTTTGGATGCAGGCATCGGAACTTTGTCAATGTTCGGCGTGTTAACCTATCGAGTTGATCAAGGTCAGTTTCTGACCATTTAACTATGCCAAAAGAATATGTCAGAACTGGCACCACCCAACCGTTGATCGCTCTAATGAGGTTTCCTCCGTTCAGTTTGGTGTTGAAAAGTTTTGTAAGTCTCTTTTGGTATAGAGTGGAAAAGTCCTTCTTTAACTGGTTATGATCAAGTTTATGCTTTTGGGGTATTCCTAAATATTTGTAGGATTCTTCTGGTGCTAGTTGTTGTATGTCACAAAGTGTTGAATGTTGACTCTGAACCTTTCTCTTCTGTATACTAATGGTAGAGCATTTGTCCAGTCCAAATGACATTCTGATGTGCATGTTTGCACCGTTTGCAACTGCATGTTTCAACCGTTTTTATCAATGAGTATAATTTTTCTCTAGTGTATCCATATAATTTAAGGTCATCCATATATAGTAGATGAGAGAGCTTTCTTGGATTCCTCATGTTAAGTTTATATCCAATATTGCTGTTGTTGAGTAGTGTGGACAAAGGGTTCAATGCCAGACAGAACCAAATTGGAGAAAGGGAATCTCCCTGATAAATTCCCCTCTCGATATTTGTAGCAGCAATGCATTGTTGGCCGACAAAAAGATTCGTTTTCCACTTCCCCATCAGGCACTTTAAAGAATTAATAATCTGGGGGCTAATTTTAGAGAAATTCAGAACCTCAACCAGCCAATCGTGAGGGACACTATCGAATGCTTTCTTGTAGTCTATTTAGCAGATATTTAAGATGCGTTTTCTTTTTCGCGCTTGCTCAAGAACTACAGCATCGATCGTCAATTGTTCCTTGCAGCCCATACTTGCTCTTATACATCCTTTCTGTTCTTCTTCAAAAATGTTGTTTTTATCACAATGTTGGTAGATTTTTTCATTGAGTTGAGCTGTGAACAGTTTATATTACACTGACAGACATGTGATTGGTCTGTAGTTATTGGGTTGCCTAACGTCCCCTTTTTTGAACAGTAGGTATGTATTGCCCTCCATTAGGAAGTCGGGGAAAGTGTCTGGATTTATTAAAACCTCTTTAAATGCATTTGCAAGTACGGGATAGGCGGCTGTAAAGCTTTTAATCCAGAAGTTATGCAATCCATCTGGTCCAGCCGCCTTCCAGTTGTGAGTCTTCCTGACAGCAGTGCAAATGTCAATCTCTATGAAATCGTTACACTCCATATCTGGGAGAGCATTTGTATGTTCTTGAATGGTTTTAACCCAAGGAGCCAATTTTTCGTAGCCGTCTGATTTTTTCCAAGCCGATCTCCAATATTCCGCAAAGGAAGACACATCGATATTCTTAAGTTCTGACTTGCTGTTACCTTCTGCTTCGAGTTCTTTATAAAATTTATTTTGGCTATTTGCAAATACTGAATTTTGATGTTTTCGCTTTTCTAGTTCATTATATCTTGCTAGCCTGGCTCCTTTCGATTTAGCTTTTTGCCTAAACCGATCTTTTAGATCCAACAATTTTTCTGTTAGGTTCGAATCATCGAAGCCAATGCCAGATTTATTGGCAATTATTTTTGCTTTTCTCGCTACTTTATTTGACTGATTACCAGAAAGATACTCTGAGATAATGTCAACTTTCCTCCGGAACTCATTGATATTGTTTTCAAGGGGCGTTTTCCAGACAGGTGTATTTTTCTGGATACTACGGCCAGCCGCATTATGTGTGTAAGTCTTTTGACCTGAAATTTCGATGGCAGTCACTGCTGCACAGTATAATGCAAGATGTATATCGCTTAAATTTATCATCCCAGATAGATTTGATTCCAAATCTCTATTAATCTGCATTAGAGTAATACGTGATTTTGCAATATTACGTAGTACTGGAATTTTTGGCCTATTCAATAGGTTTGAGTCAGTAAAACTGGCCAAATTGCTGTAAAACCTTTCTCTTATGTTAGAAAAGTTATGTTGCGAGATTGATTCTTCATTTTCAGACGATGATGCTTCTGGTGATACATTTTGAGTTTGTTCTACTTGTTTCTCCTCTGTATTCGAGTTAAGAACGTCTATAGTATCTTCTTCATGTTGTTGATATGCAATGTTTTGATGTAGTTCATTACCTATTTCTCTCTTGCTGTTCATTACTTCCAATTCGGTTAGATAGTTTTTCCTTAGAATTGCATTTTTACGGTCGACTAAATTTTGCTCCGACAGCTGAGTTTCAGGGAACTTCTTTTTATATTCTTGGTGGAGTGCATGCCTTCATCCAGGGAGCGGGTTATCTCCGCACTGGTTTACGTAGTAATAGGCACGCATTACGTCAATATTCATATCGCGTGTCCATCTGATAGGTGGAGTGCGTTCGGTCCTAGTGACAGCCCTCCTTGTTAGGGGCGAGCCAGCAAGTACCGGGGTATTTTGATCTTCTACTCCATTATTCATTTCCGCTTTCTGTTGTTTTTTGATTGTTGATTATTATTATTATTATATATATATATATATATATATATATATATATATATATATATATATATATATATATATATATATATATATGAAATTTTAAATCATTCTGCTTTCATCCATCTATGGAAAAGAGGAAACGGTAATCACAGACCTGCACGTCAGCACTCAGAAAAATTACCCATATTAGCGTTCGCCTTTTTTCATTCACAATTTTCCAACGAGAAAAAAAAATAAAGCCAGAACCGGAAAAACGAACAAAAATTCGCTCTAGACTGGCTGTTCTGACTTTTCCCTTCAAGCAGGGGTTTCCGCATATAAATTTTAATTAAAATCAGCTTGGGGGTGGTTGGAAATTGGGCGACGGCACAATTTCCTGCGAATTTTTAATAAGGGCATCGCAGTGTTTATTTTTGTAGTGAATACTTATTTTTATTGTTGTATCTACTGCTAAAGAAAAATGTATTGCAATTAGTAAATATCCAGGACAACTTTTTAATTCTTAGATTAAAAACTATGATGTGAAAATTGAACACATAAATATTTCCTGCAAAACATCAAATCAGTTTTTATATATTCATACGCATTTCACTAACGAACTTTCCAGCACCAGCAGATGATTAATTACATTCTAACACTTTAAAACATTAATAATTCAAACAGTTCACTCTATCGAATAGGTCCCTTATCTCCGTTCCAGATTTTCTTTCATTTTGCTATTTTTAAGTTTTCATATGTGTGTAGAACCCTATTATAGGTTAGTTTTATAAAGAGTCTTATATTACTAATATTTATATTATTATATTCGAGTGCTTGTTTGCCAGAGTAAATTTTTTTCAACCTGCACCTCTGACATGGACAGTATATTCTTAATATCTACTTAATATGAATATTATACTTTGTCGAAAGTATTTTGATTCACAATATTCAGAAGTAATATATAGGGTGATCTTTTTAGTGCATCCGAACTTTAAATTCAAATAAAACAACAGCCAAATTATATTTATATATTATATACTATTTATTGTTATGAAATATCATTGAATGGTATTAATGTTTACCTTGGCTACTTTTGACAAAGGACATTTTGTCAATTCGATTTCCGACCACTATTTCTAGGAGTTGGGGTCTTATGTCCGCAGTTGTCCGAGTTATCAGGCGTGGCGGTTAATAATTCTTAATTTTTTCTTTTAAAAACGTTTAATTTGGGAGAAAGATAAAAAAATGGTTTATTCAAAGTATGCGCCATCGCCACATTTTTTCCATCTCTCTGGCAATTTGTGGATGCCCTCCCAGAAAAACTGTACATCTTTGGAGGTGGTCCAGTCATCAAGCCATTTTTCGACATCTCCCTTATTGTTGAAGTGTTTCATGGAAAGTACGTGAGACATTGATGAAAATAAGTGGTAGTCGTAAGGGGTGAAGTCTTGTGAGTACGTAGGATGGAGCAAGAGTTCTCAGCCAAGTGCAGACATGATTTCTTTGACCACTTTCGTTATATGTGATGGGGCGTCGGCGTGCTGCAAAATCACTTTTCCGGGTCTTGAAGTCTATTCTAGTCGCTTTTCGATCAATGCATGGTTCAGATTTATCATTAGTTGTCGGTAGTGAATGGTATAAACTGTTTCACTTGGTTTGAAAAGTTCATGGTACACGACACCCTTTTAAGCCCATCATATGCATGTCTTCTTTCCAGAGCGATTCGATCTTACGATCAATCTTGATGGCTGTCCTGGATCAACCCACGATTTTCTTCGCTTTGGGTTTACCAAATGTATCCATTTTTCATTTTCATCATGTTCCAATGCAAAAAAAATATTTCTTTTATGCCGCGAAACCAAAACTTCGCACACCGGTTCCCGCTTTTCCATCTGTCTGTCGTTCAGCAGATGTGGTCCCATTTTCCTGCCTTCTGTCTTTCCCATGGCATGTAAACTATCACAAATGATTCGGCGACAAACATTTAACATCTCTGTCATTTGTTGTTGAGTTTGCATAGCTCCTTCGTCCAACAATGCTTGCAATTCGGCATCTTCAAATGTTTTCTGTTGACCTGGGCATTCTTTGTTATTTAAGCCGAAATAGCCACTTTTGAATCGTCTTGCGTTGGGACATTCTCACTATAAGTTTCCACAAATATACGATGGCTTTTACTCTTGATTTTTACTCTTTTTTTTAATGGACAAGAAAAACAGTAAGTACCACATGCGCTTTATTTGGCTTGAATCTCTACATGTCTACCACACGAAAAAAAAAGACTTATTTGAAATCGTTTAAACATTATTGGCGTTAAGGCGCCGTAAGGTACTACCGTAATAACAAAATGATTAGATTATGAAAAATAGAGTAGATTGTGATCCGACCCTTTTTTTCAGTGCTATCTCTTAAAAAAATTAAGAATTATTAACCTCCACACCTAATAGTTACTGGTTTATCAACATATACCAAAAATATAACACAACCCCAAAGAAAATAATCTCCGTCCGTTTTTCGAAATAATATTCTTACCGAATTGTTCCTCAATAAATCGATCGTTGCGTTGGCTGTATAATATATGGAACCATCCTGTTAGAACCACATCGCATCTAGATCAATACCATTCAAATTGCTCGATTGATCATCGCTATATAATGATCTCTAGATCTCCATTAACAGTAATTTTTTTTCCAGCTTGATTTTTAAAGAAATACATTTTCACTCCAAATGAGGCTATTTTGTTTGTTAACGTAACCATTTAGCCAAAAATGAGCTTCGTCGCTGAACAAAATATTGCTGTTAAATTTTGGGTCAAACTGCAATTGATTTTGAACCCATTCACAAAACGTACGACGCAAACGATGGTCTGGCGGCTTGAGTTCTTGGACAAGCTGTATCTTGTAAGGCACTAGACCAAAATCTTTACGCAACATTTTCCACGTACTCGAAGAACAAAGCCCAACTTTTTGCGAACGGCGACGAATTGATAAATTTAGATCTTCATCAACATTGTCAACAACAACGGCGACATTTTCTTCGGAACACACTGTTTTTTGTTTTGTTTTTGTTTTAATATCGTGCAGAGTGAAATGTATTCGGAAAGTGTCGATAATTCGGCGAATACATCGCTCGGTTGGACGATTATGTACACCATAAAATTTACGGAGTACTCTATAGGTTTGGCGCATAGAACTCTGTATAGTTGCTCTGATGTTAAACCTTCAATGATGATTTGCCAGATTATACTAAATAATTTTGACATTAGACTCACAAACTCACAGTTCGATTGACAGCGACCCATATCGGAAGTTCTGACGCACTAAAAAAATCTCCCGTTACAAATAACATTGACAAGTAATAGCCCGGACTTTTTATCACTTTATCCTTAAATTTCGTAACGCCAGATATATATATATATATATATATATATATATATATATATATATATATATATATATATATATATATATATAAATATATTGAAAAGCAAGTGCTGTACCTGGGTGCTTTGCAGGTTCCTTCAATCGCCGCCAAAACATCAGCAAATATCCGAGCATCTGGTTTCTAGTCTTAAGCCGTCATCTGTCGCACTCAAGCTAAACGCTCGAAAGGCCAGAAATACATACTGATGTGGTATGTGAAATAGCTGTGCTGATGTGAAATGGCAAAGCATCCATGTGGAGTACGGCTGTATTTTCTTTGCTTTTTAATATTAGTTTCCACGGGGCTATTATGTAACTTTTCTTGCAAACCTGGTAACCCTACTCAGGGCTTTGGCAAGTCACGAATGGTTGACGCAGTTTTGACTACTGCAGACTTTCACCGTAGGATGGCGTGAGGTGTATATGAGTGCAGACTCTGTCTGGGATGGCCGATTTTTATGATCATACCTTCAAACGTGTTTCAAGTGTTTAGCATGACCGGGATTTTTTTTTATTTCCATTTCTAGCCTTAAGCTGATGGCAGCTTAAGGCTAGAAACTGATCTCGGTAGTTCATGTTGCCATTTTCATAGTGGCTGAAGGAATTGACAAAACATCCACGTAGAACACGAGTGCATTTTCTTTGTTCTTTAATATCATTTTCCACGGCTCCAATGTGCGAAAACAACTCTATAACATTTGTTACTAGTAAGAAACAAAAATGTTCACTTAAAAACCCTATACATACTTTAAAATATATTCACTCTCTCGTATTAAAAAAAGATAAAACATTTATGATAATATTCTAAAAAATATCTATTTAAATTCATATGCCCACTGGTGAGTACGTAATTGAAAATCATGTTGTTTTCCATCCTTGTGCGTCAAATAGAAAATTACATACCTGTAGGTTAGCGCTCAGAAAAATGACCTATCGTCAACGATCGCCTTTTCATCCATAAATTTCCACTAAAAAAAAGCCAAAACGAGAAAATCATTTCCTCGCCAGACGGACTGTTCTGACTTTTCCCTTCAAGCTGAGGCTTTCACATATAAATTTTAATTAAAATCGACCTGGAGGCGGTTGAAAATTGGGGGCGGCACAATTTCCTTGCGAATTTTTAATAAGGCAATCGCCAAGTTTTAGGGTCGCATTGGATTTATTTTTCCGCCGAAGACCCATTTTCACCAGGAAATTTTTTGTTTTGCATAAGAAAATTTAAAGAATGGGGCATGCTTTGACTTTTTATGGTCGGAAGTTTACGATATTCTCGTCTGCATTATTGCAGTTTAGTATCCTGTTAATATTTCTTCTTTATTTCTTTTCATACAGTTTCATAATCACTGTATTCCTGCAAATTTATTTTAATAATATTTTTATATTTTATACTTTTATAAGTTATATAGTTAAGAAACTAGCCTTGACATAAAGAGGTTCTAAAAAAATATTATAAAGTGCCTAATAATAATAAAATAATAAAAGTTCTAAAAACATTTTTATGATGGCACTGCATATTTACAACATCTAGTTTAAAGATCTGCGTTAATGAAATGGCTGTATAGCATATAGAAATATTGATAAATACAGAAGAAAGGCTATAATGGTCTAGTAGATGTTCCTTATCTATCCACGGCCGCTCACGTGATAAATAATAGGTGTTTCAGTTAATACTGTCAAATTTGCTAAGGGATGGCCTTACTAATACATTTGTTGGTATGGACTAATGACGTCTATGGCATTTTGGATAGTAAATATACACCATCAAAAAGCAGTTTGTTATTAATTGTCATTGTGCGAAAAAAAAAACATAATTTTTCACAGTTTTGGATATATCGAATTCAGTACCAGAATATGACGTTTTGCGGGGAATGAAGAAAACGACTACTGAAAGTCATCATTTGTTGGTTGAAGCTTACGGTGAACATGCTCTAGCTCAAAAAACTTATGAACGATGGTTTAAACGCTTTAAAAGTGGTGATTTGGACATGACAGACAGAAGCGTCCAGGACAGCCGAAAAAATTTTAAAGATGCAGATTTGCAAGCATTATTGTATGAACAGGTTTAATAGGAGCATTATCCTGAGTACTTTGCCACATTAGGCAGTAGATTCCTGGCTGATGTTGATTACAATGCCAAACACTGCAAATCGGGATCAAGGTTTATAACTACTAAAGTTGGAGAGCTTATAAAATATACCAAGAAAAATAATCTAAATACTTAGTCTACCGGTAAGCCCACATACTGTTGTAGTGATAGGAATAAAGTCCCGGACAATATTGACTTCTGTGTTACTAAATATATTCCTACTAGCAATTCTCTAGCAGAACAAAGCCTCGATCTTTCGTCGGATCTTTCTCCCACAGTAGTAATAGTCAGTTCGAACATCATAAATATACAAAAACCAGCCATACTCACTAATAAAAAAACGAATTGTGATTTGTTCAAACACTTGCTAGGTGAAAGAATACATACGATATCCTATTAAAATCTCCTGAAAATATAGACAAAGCTTTAGAAGATCTAACTATTACAATATAACAAACCGCCTGGGATATAACCTCTGAAATGAGTAGCCATATTCATAATCAGAATTGTTTTGTAATAGCAAAACATGCAAGTGCCAAAAAGCGAAGACTACGGAAAAGATGTATGATAACTAGAGCCCCAGAAGACAAGAGATGATTTAACAGAACAATAAAATAATTACTCAGTAATAAAAAGAATGAGGCAATTCAAAACCTTGAAGGTCTTACTCCCACTGAAGCTACTGATTACTCTTTGTGAAAGGTTGCAGTACAAAATAATAAAACATAAGAGAGGAGACTATCAATCAGAAAACAGGATGGAACTTGGGCGAAAACTGATACTGATAAGGCTGATAGTTTTGCAATACACCTAGGTAATGTTTTTCAGCCATTTCCAATGAAAATTTTATGGAAAGAAGAGGAAGAAATAACCTCATACCAAATGGCACTTTCCATTAAAGCTATAAAAATTAGTGAAGTTAAAGTTATGATTCATAGAAACCTCAACCCAAAGAAGAATCAAAGAATATTCACTGCTGACCAACTATATCAAAACGTCTATGCCACCTTTACAGATAATACCACGTTTAATAAGCAGGATACCAAGAAATGCAGCTGAGAAGTTTGAGGAAGCTATTGATTAAAAAAATGGCGCAAAAAATTAAAGAGGCAAAAGTCTCTATCACATAGACTCATCAAAATATCTTGGAATGAGATTTGACCGAAGATTAAATTGGAAACGACACATTTTTATCTAGAGGAAGCAACTTGGTTTAAAATTACCAAAACACTACTGGTTAATAGGTAAAAAATCTAAAGTGTCATTGGTCAACAAGTTTACCATCTACAAAGTGATCCTCAAACCCATATGGAGTTACAGTATACAACTGTGAGGTACTGTGAGCGTATCCAACATAGAAATACTTCAAAGATTCCAGTACAAAACCCTGAGAATAATTACTGATGCTCCTTGGTTCATGACAAATCAGACTTTACACCGCGATCTAAAAATAAAGCCTGTGCTGGAAGAAGCCAAATGAGGGAGTGCGAAGTATATATCGTGACTTGAAGTGCACCCCAACTCTCTTGCTGTCAGCTTCCTGGATAATAGCCAAAAGACGCTTAGACTGAAACGCTTTAATCCTTTGGAGTTAAGCTATAGAATTTAAGATATAATTAAGATTATTCCACTATTCTAGTTATAAAGAACCTAAGTTCCTGTACATGTTAGGCCTATAATGTAAGCGCTCTAACCCCTGATGATAAAATTGAGCCGAGCATTAAAAGAAAAGCGGCAAGAATACGCCCAAAGACACGCTAAAGTCAGTTTTCAACATGACAATTCTCAGCCTTATGTTGCAAAATGTGTAAAAAACTATGTGGGAAATGTTAAATGGGACGTCCTACCCCACATACCGTATTCATCGGACTTCGCTCCTTTGGACTACGACTTATTTTGATCGATGCAGCACAAACTTTTAGAATAACACTTAGGTTCTTACGAAGAAGTCAAAATTTGGCCTCATAAAACCAAAAGTCCTTTTGGCGGAGAATCTATTCTTTGACAGAAAGATGGGAAAAAGTAATAATTGATGCAAAAAAGTCATTTCCGAATGTAATGATCTCCTCATTCGAAAAAATCTCTGTTATCCGAGCGAAACTTTGAGTCTAGCAAATCATATGAAATCATATGATCATTCATCATATCATAATCATATGAAATTTCTGTAACTTTTTCATTTATAATTTGTAATTCATTACATGTCAAATAACTTCAAATGTCAAGCATAAACTAATCGCAAAATTAATACAGATTACAAAAACAATTGCAGCATGTTCGGCTATGGAAAAACAAGCCTACATTTTTTATTCGTATGTATACTTTTTTGACCACCGATAGATAAGGTTTTTATTTTTATTTCCAGGAATATAGAAATAAAAGAGTTAAAAATTAGTATTTTAATTGTATTAAAGTTTTGCAAACATGTTTAAGATTTATTTTAAAATATATGACTAGGATTTTTAAAAATGCCATTATATAAGGGAGTTGTATAATTTTTTGTTCATTCAAGAGTTTATTGTAAAAGACTGGTTATACATTTATATTGTCCATCAAGTCATACAAGTATTGTCCATCGTTGGCCACTACTTTATCCCATCGTTTAGGCAGCATTCGAATCCCACGTTAAAATAATTGGTCATCTTTTGAAGCGTTCCACGAATCGATCTGATTTTTGACTTCTTCATAAGACCGCGAAATATGTGATAGTCAGAGGGAACAATACATCTGGAAAATACTGCGGATGGGGTATTTTAACGTTTCCAAGAATGATTTGACCACTTTCGAGAAATGCCATGCTGCAAAATCACTTTATCGTGTATTTCGTGGTATTGCGGCCGTTTGTCTTTCAATGCTCGGATCAAACGCATTAATTGCGTTCGATAACGATCCCCTGTGATTATTTCAGATGGTTTTAATAGCTCATAATACACTACACCGAGCTGGTCTCACCAAATACAGAGCATGACCTTAGAGCCGTGGATGTTCAGTTTAGCCGTCGACGTGGAAGCGTGGTTGGGATATCCCCATGATATTAGACACTTATATGGGTTATCGTAATAAACCCATTTTTCTTCCCTAGTCACAATGCGATGCAGAAATCCCTTCCGTTTTTGCTTGTAAAACAATTGTCTACAAGCAAACAAACGGCGTTCAACATCTCTCGGTTTCAACTCGTACGGCACCCAATATCCTTGCTTCTAGGTCATTCGCAGGTCTTTGAAGCATTTTAAAGTTACTTGTTGGGTCAACTCGCAATGATATTGCCAACTCTTCTTGATTCTGGCATGAGTTTTTATTAAACAATGCCTCTAATTCTTTATCTTCAAAAAATGTCTTTCCTCTACCGCTATTGCCATTGTGGTAGAGGATTGGCCATGTATTGATTCGACGTGAAAATCACCGCTCTTGGAGTATTGAAACCACTCATGACACGTTCTTTCACTCATAGCGGCCTCACCATAAATGTCTGAGAGCATTGGGTGAGCCTCAGTCGCAGATTTCTTCATATCAAAGAAATAAATTAACACCTCCCGCCAATGGCAAGAATTTGGTTCAAAAACCGACATTTTTAATCGCGAATAACTTTATGATTTATGTAAACACAAATCGACTACTGGTGCTATGGGGTTATGTTTACAAGTTGCCCAAAAGTATTGCATTTCATCTATGATGTATTTATTTCGACGTCAATAGGTCTTAAACAGTTATGTTCGTAACTGCTCATTGCAGATATTCGCCGTGAGTTGATGAAAATACTAAATATCACAAAATATAAATTTGTATTTTACTGAAAATGTCTGTGTGAGAGAAAAATTGTCTTCAAAGATTTGTAACTAACAACACAATTGTGTATTCAAAGTGAACTAAAAGCAAGTAACGTTATGCGTTAGCGTAGAATTTCGAAACAAATTATTATATTTTCCTCTTTTTTTGGTTATATGGTTACGTGGCCTAGTTGTTTGGTACAAAACAATTTGTCATCAATGAATTTCGTATTGCAATAACAGTTTTCATATAACTTCTCATACAACATAAACGAAAAAACATGAAATTATTTTCTCATGTGCCTAGTTTTAATTTATCACCTGAATATTTACTGCTATTCACAAATATCAAAAGTAAATTGTATTGTCTTGTATTTTTTAAATTTCTAAAAGTTTGAATGTTGCTGAAATTGATAGTTTTAAGTAGCATAAAATGTTTCGCAAATTCGAAATCAGAATATATAAGTGTATTCATTGATGTAAGAAGAGAACATTTTGGACAAGAAAGCCATTTATATGCACTAATTTATGTTTTCTTATTGTTTGCAGAAACTTTTGCAATGATCTGTGTGTAAAGTACCACTTAACAAAAATGTAACTAAATGTATGTTTTTCCTTTTCCTCAATTTAGGCTAATAACAGTTATTTAGTGCCACTGCGTAACTTATATTAGTTCCTCGGTATTTAAAAAACTAATGACGACCCTGTCACCGAAAGACCTCCAATTCTACCACCGCGCTAGAATTATTAATGTTGATTTAATTGTTACGACTGAAGCTTGTGTAACCGATCGGTCCAATTCCATAGAACAAACATAAAAGGTTTTAATTTATGCGCTAATTTTAGTGCCTGTTTGGCCAGCTGGAACCCCAGACAAAACGTTCCGACGACACGTCTTCCTCGACACGCTCGCCGACCTCCTTGTGCAAACAGACCCCGAACCGGGGACAGCTGAGCCCCCGAAACTGGATACGGGGGTGGATCTAGGCGATACAAATTAGCCCATCGCTGCGGGGATTAGGCACGGCGTGTAATTGAGCCGTAAAAGAGACGTTTGTTAAGGGGGTCGTTTGCATTTCGGGACTTGCGAAGGTCAGATTTGTTTCTCGCCGACGGGACTGGGGTTTCCTGAATGGAAAAGCTTTTTCATTCGGATTTGTGTCATTCTTATATTCTACCTTTATAACAAAAATATTCATATAGGAAAAAAGTGAGGAACTAGAAAATGTTTTTCAAAATTGCACATATCATGCAAGTCTCCTTGGCACATATCAAACAGTTATCTTATTTTTAAATATTATTTCAGAAGGAGAAGGTCTATATATACGTAGTTAAGGAGAATATCTATATTGCAGTCGTTGAATATATATATATATATATATATATATATATATATATATATATATATATATATATATATATACGGCCAAAAAAAATAAGATTATTATTTAGACATAATAAATTTATTTTGTATTAACGAATAAACTAACACAGAACACTTTATTTATGTACTAAATGAAGCACTCGCCTAATATATCAAATAAATATAAACAAAAAGATAATGTAAACTAAATTTCCAAAAATACATAACTTTCAATAAATAAGAGTTTGGTCTCAAAAATAAAAGTGTTTAACACGCACAAAAAAAAATAAAAAAGTAGTATAACAAGGACAAATTAGTCAAAATCAACTTATTAGTAATTTGTTGGATAGCCTCTATTTTCTAAAATTGCGGCACATCATCTAGGCATGGAGTCCTATAAGATAGCAATAAACTTTAACCGCAATGTATACCTGATTTCTTGAACAGTCTCCCATGATTTTTTGATATTTGCTGTTTACCTTAAAATTACACGCATCTTATCTCTCTGTTCACTCATTAATGACTTGAAACCGTCAACTTTTCTTTTTTTTTTTAATATAACGACAGTCCGCTTTTAGTAGTTTTATTATTCCATTCTTCTATTAGAACCTTCGATTGAAACACTAAACTCAAAGAGATTTACCACTAAACACCAAATCGCTTTTTGAAACTTCTCATCGTACGTTCCGTTAACCATGTTAGCATCATCAGGAGATGTTTTAATCTAATTCTA
This sequence comes from Cosmopolites sordidus, assembly GCA_031761425.1. Lineage (NCBI taxonomy): Eukaryota > Metazoa > Arthropoda > Insecta > Coleoptera > Curculionidae > Cosmopolites > Cosmopolites sordidus. The sequence continues at coordinate 87,523 of JARFXV010000886.1, read as the reverse complement.
AAACTAAACTATATTTATATGATAACCCTACCTAATGAAGCGTGTAAAAATCATGAACCGCGAGCCTTACATTAATAATTGAAAAAGTTGACAGTACCGAATAGGTTCTTTATCCCGGTTAGTGATGTTCTTACATTTTTCTATTTGAATGCTTTCATATGAATCCAAAGCCCTATTGTTATTTACACTTTTTACGAGTCTTAAATTTCTAATATCTATATTGTGGTCATGTTCATTTACATGTTAGGCAACACAAGATTTTTCATTTCTCCCACATCTAATGTGGGCAATGTGTTCTTTAAATCTCGTTAATATTGATCTTTTTGTTTTGTCTATACCTTCGATCACAATCTTGTCAACTAATTTCGTAAATCCCCGACTTTTCTTGTTGATCTACTTTATCCCTTGGATTACCCAGGACTTCCCTTAATTATTATATGGTTTGTACGCAACCTTAATATCCACTTTTTTCAAAATTTTGTCTAGCCCTCGTATTAATCGAGCATCAAACGGTATTACCATGAATTTACTTTTGTTCTGATCCTTCTGAAAAGTCGAACATTCTTTCAATAATTTTCTACAATGTTCTTATTATAAATATTTCCTTCGGATACCTCCCTAATTAATTTTAATTATTTGTTATAATTATCTTTATTTAAAGGAAAATTGATTAAACTAGTTACCATAAAATTTAAACTAGCCATCTTATTTTGAAAGCTATGATTTGAATCATTAGGAATGTACCTCGAAATGGTGGTGTTTTTTTTCTAAAAATATCAATATCTAACCTATTTTCACTATTTCTACTGATTAAAATATCCAGAAATGGTAAACTATCTTTATTTTCGAGTTCTTATGTGAATACTATGTTTTGGGATTTACTATTTAAGTTCTTAATAAAATCATTTAAGTTTTCATTTTTTAAATCGAAAATTTCAAAAACGTCATCCACATATCTTAACATACCTTCGGAAAGTAAATTAATTTATCTTTCGCCTCGCTTTCAAATTTACTCATGAATAAGTTGGCTAAGAATGGTGACAGAGGATAAGAACGGTAACAGAGGCCCATTGCCGTTCCTTCTTGTTATTCGTAAAAGCTGTTGTTAAGCTGAAAACAATTTTGCTTCATACATAATCTTGTTAAGGAGGTGTACTCAGAAACAATCTTATTACTAAAACCGTTTAACTCGAGTAACTCCCTCAGGTACTTCAAGGTATGTGGAATCGGGACACTCGGAAACAACGATGATACGCCAAAGGAAACCAAGACCTCACCTTCCTGCAGATGTGTGTCTTTGACTCTTTCTATAAATTTTGTTGAATTTATCACAGAACAACAAGGTAGTTGGTTTGGTAGATTTTGAAGTTCCTTTGTAAACCATTTTACTAAGTTGTATGTTAGAGAATCAATGGCTGATACAATTGTTCTCATTGATTTTCCTGGTTTATGAATTTTTGGTAGAGCATACAATCTTGGCACTTTTGGATTTGAAATATGCAAAAAAAGTGATTTGGTTTGTGGTAAATCTCTTTTAGATTAGTAGTTTTATTTTTATCTCTTATTTCTGTTTCTAATGCAATATTAAAAATTGTTATTGACAGTAGATGTCCTTACCTGGTTTCTTTCAAAATTTCAGAATTTTGAAATGTTGAATTATTTAGCCCAGTCATACTTTCGTCCGTTCAGGTAACCATGTGTTTTGATTGCTTTTATCAATTTACAGCGGCTTTATAATTATTTTAACTCATTACAATATTTTATTCTTGTTATCATAAGCAGGTGGCTTAACATATATGTAAAGAATTAGGCTGTTTTATGTGTTCACAAGTTTTAGCTAGTATTCGTACGAAAAAAACTTGAACTGTGGCAAATATCCTTCTTCATCTAATCCGCATTGGTATTCACCTATTTCAGTTTCCGTTTCTTATATTACATATAATTAATCACATATTGCCACTATTTCATGAGCCACATTTAGCAATGCGATCCTTTGTAATCCAGTTTTTTATACGATAGGCAAGCTATTTCTTTTTCCTATTCGCTGGGCAGAGTCAGGTTCAAATATTCGATAGATAGATTCATATTTGCTTCATCAAATCGTACATGCACTAAATCCTTTATTTTAAAATCTTTTATTATTTTCAAATATCTTTGTTATTTTTTCCCATTTATCCCTTGTTCCATTTTCACCTTTATAGAACACTATTTTATCTCGAATTTAGAATATAATAAAAACTAATATAAGAGAATTTACACTTTCTATTATACTCGCATTACATCGAAAACTTTAATTATCTCAAAAACCCTCCCTCCCATTAAAAATTTAGAAGAGGTACTTTTTATGGACAAAAAAGTGTTATTTTTACAAATTTTACAGGGTTCTTCAAAAACCACCGATTTACTTTTGTTTATTTATAAAAATGGCACCACTACTCGCTTGCCTACGCCACTATTTATTTAATTTTTTCATCAAATTACATACTACACTCGTAAGTTTCAATTTTTTAATTCAAATCGTTTCAAAATTCAGAAATTTTATCTTTCATTATTCAGAAATCTAATTTTATTTTAGAAATTTAAAAAGCTGTACAGAGAGTCTAAGTACAGAGATACTTAGACCCTACCTACATATATATATATATATATATTTAAGAAAATATACGTAAAAGCATATTTGGAAAATAATAATTGGTTATTATTTAGCGAATAAACTTCAAATAAACGAATAAACATTGTTAAAAAATTGACATTAAACGACATTAATGTGTAAATTTTACTTTTTTTTTTAAACAAACCATATGTATACTAAAACCTATGGAATGAATCGCTATAAACATATTACATACTATTTTTAAATAATAAGAGGATAATGAAAGATAAAACTGCCATTTTAGCAACGTCGCCACTTATTAGAAAAAAATCTGATATTCTGCGTAGAAATGGTTGCATTTTGTATACATGTTTTAAGAAAACTTTTTATTCAGAATAATGTGATGAATCATCGGTTAAAGGTATTTCCCTTACACACTTTATATTATTATTATTATTAGGTGCGTATAGATCTGGTTGGATCACACAAAGCATTCAAACTCATTTTCGAGTGTTCTTTCTGATCGTCCACACCTCTCTCATCCTTCCTCCGTGGATTCTCTTTCTCTCCTCCGTCCACTTTGTTCCTGATCTCCTCGAAACTTCGCTCTCTGATGCAACCTTCCACATATGTATTTTGTGTCTGTACATTCTTCTATCCTCAATCTCTGTCGGACCCATCTGTGCCTTTCCCAGATCAGCTTTGACTTGTGCGATCCATGATACTGTTGACTTGACTCCTTGTGTGTACGTAAGAATTCTGTTGGTGAGTCTTGTCTATGGGATTCTACTGATATGTCCATAGAATTTCAACCTTCTTTTTCTTATTTCCGCTGCTACGTTGGACATTCTCTCTGTGGTTTTTCTAATATGTAGTCTGTATCCTACCTCTGTCAATTTTGGGAATTTTCCTCATCATTTTGCGTTCTTCTCTTAGTATGTTTTCTATGCCGCTTTTTGTATGAAGTGTAAGTGTCTCGCTGGCATATAGTACCTCTGGTTTGATTACTGTGTTGTAGTATCTTATTTGTGTGTATGTGGATAGGCATTTTTTATTGTAGATATTGTGTGTCTTGCGTATGCCCTCTTCATCTTCTGTAATCGAGTCTTCTGTGCTGTCTTCTCTCCTCCTGTGGGTTCGAGGATCTCGCCCAGGTATTTGAAGTGACTGACCCTATTTATTTTGCCGTATTTAGTGTTCAGATTTTGAACATTTTATTTTGAGCAGAAGAATTCGGTTTTTTGACACACTTTATATATATATATATATATATATATATATATATATATATATATATATATATGTATATATATATATATATATATATATATATATATATATATATATATATATATATATGAACATTTTTGTTGTTTGTTTGACCGGGAAGGAGCCCCAGTTATCCTTTCAACTGAATGACATATGTTTCGTCTCTCAAGGTTCAGACTCATCAGGGCGCCGATATATACCATTAAGAATAGGGAGACTCTATCCACAGTCAACAACCCATGTTGTCGCCGACTTCCCATCGGATGGCGTATATCATTGATGTTGGACGTTGTTATTGGACGCAGTCCAAAAAAATCTAACACTATATATATATATATATATATATATATATATATATATATATATATATATATATATATATATATATTGTTGGTACTCCATTAGAAAATACAAGTATCTTAATGCAGTTTAGAGTTTTAACACCAGCAAGAACAGTATCTTTCCCTAACTACTCATTTCAAATTATTAAAAGATTTGTAAAATATAAAAATTAAATCATTATTTATATATTGCTTTCAATTTAGATAAACGCATAAAACAATATATAGTTGTCACTCCAAAATAGCTTCAACTGCTTGTTTTTCACTTTCAGGTCCCTATTTTATGGTCTTATAAAAAGTTTTTAAGGAAATTATTCGAATATATACATAATCGTTCCCAACTAAGATCTAAATTATCTTTTATTGATGTTGGTTTAATTTGGTAGATAATTCCGCGATAAGAAATAGAAGGGTTACGGTTTTTAAATTAGGACCCTCAAAACTTCAGTGACAGTTACGATCGTTTTATTAGTGTACATACGGGGCGGTTCACGTAATTCACTCATTAGGACACAATAATACTTCTACTGAATTAATTTTCCTATTTTAGAAGAACAAGAATGTATTTTAATTTCAATTTCATATTTTAAAAACCAATTAAGGTATCAAAAATGAAATATACAGAGGAACAAAAAAGAACCAAATTTAACTAAAGTTAAGAATCAAACGGACAATATATTCGTTTTATTCCGTGCTTTGAACATAAAAACTGATATGTCATACTTGTTTGCTTTAATTTATATGTATGTCATTGCAAAACATACTGTAAATGGTATATATATGTATAAAATTATATTTTTGCCATACCGTGAGGCATTTCTCATAAGATGGCTATAGACTCGATACGAGAATGACCTCAGCTATGGGTATTAATTCTGCAGAGCCATTGCTGAAGAATTATATCAGGCTGCAATTTTTTGGCGACTATTTTCCTCATGGAGTTTCAATGTTTCCTCATGTCATTTAGAGTTGTCGTCTGCACTCTTTTTCCATTTAACACGCCTGACATCGAATTCTTTAGAGACGATTTTGTGACTTCTTTATATGTTCTTTTTGAACCTCCCAGAGTACGTTTGTTGTTTATTAATGTACTACGGAGGATCTGTTTCGGCATTAACCATTTCAGTTCAGCTTTTATGATCTGGAATTATGTGTTCCAAATATTGGCTTGTTCAAATTCCTTCACGTTCTGATAGTATAGCCAATTTATTTTCAAGATTTTCCGCAGACAAACTTGATGAAATATCTTCAATTGTTTTAGTTTCTTTCAATACTGGACCCAGGATTCACAGAAGAGTGGGAATTATGATGGCATTCTAAACAATGATTTTAGTCGGTTTTTACAAGTCTCGGTTACTAAACACCCTTCTCATCTAACTGATTTATTAAAAATAATATAATTTTTATATTATTCAAGATAGTGATTATCTTTTTTTAGAATTTAATTTCTTAACGTTCTAAATGTTAAAACGCCTTAAAAATTCAGATTATGTTTTAGTTTTCGTTTGATACATATAAAACATGTTACCTTACTCATATAATCTATAAAATATAACTGATAATACAGAGTGTTACCTTTTTTATAATCCTTTTCAGAAATTATTGTACTTTTATGATCTGGAATTATGTGTTCCAAATATTGGCTTGTTCAAATTCCTTCACGTTCTGATAGTATAGCCAATTTATTTTCAAGATTTTCCGCAGACAAACTTGATGAAATATCTTCAATTGTTTTAGTTTCTTTCAATACTGGACCCAGGATTCACAGAAGAGTGAGAATTATGATGGTATTCTAAACAATGATTTTAGTCGGTTTTTACAAGTCTCGGTTACTAAACACCTTTCTCATTAGACGTCAAAAATCGGCATCAGCACACTTATTCTAGAGCTGAGTAAGAAATTTGACTTCCCAAAACGGGAAGAATGCTACCTCTTCCCGTGGTCGACAAACAAACAATATCAGCTGTCTCTCTCTCTGTCTCCTTATTAGGAGAAGTTTTTGTTTTCCGGTCATTCATTTTAAGTCAGAAAACACCGTAGGACTCACTGCTTGATACCAGCAGCGTTTGCAACCTCAACGGACTGTGTATAACGCACTATGTATAAGGCACTATATATAACCATTCTAATCTCCTTTGTTTTTGATTTGACTTTAAGTAGTACCAGCTTGAACACGCCTTCATATATTTACTATGATATATCAACTGAATACGACAACAAACACAGAGAAAATAGTCGGTCTGCTGACACAGCCCTGCTTAGCACCGGTTCTACATCCCAAAAGTTCATTTTCGGCCATTTGTGTTTTACATTCATGCCATTGTGTAGAAGTTTGTCATGGGCACCAGCCTAGGACGGCATCCTATGACATCCAAGAGCTTCTACATAATATTTCTGTCAACTGAGTCGTGACTGAGTGGCTGACTGAGCCACCTACCTATGTCTTGTTCCTTCCACTTTGTTGTAGAAGGTAGTCGCTTCTAATTATGTTGTATATTGTTTTCCCATGAATGCCTCTCATTATTTTAATTTCGTCAGTCGCGTATGCTATGATGGTTCTAATTACTAATTTATTTATTCTTATTTTAGCGTGCTGGGAATTTCTCTCAGAGATCGAATACCAAATACAGAAGTACGCAAACGAACGAGTGATTGATGTCGTAGAAAGAATAGCGATGTTGAAGTGAAACTGGGAGGGCCATGTTGCGACTGGTTGAGTCGATGACAGGTGGACAAAACGAATTTTCCAATGGAGCCCAAGATCGAAAACCTTCAGAAACAGAGGACACTCCCCCACCAGATGGACTGGTGATTTAAAATATATCAAAACAAACTGGATGCGGGCGAGGCAGGACCGGACACAGTGGAAGCTCTTAAAGGAGGCCTACGTTCAGCAGTGGACTTCAATATGCTGATGATGGATGGATGGATGGATATATTTTACCGTCTGTGTTGCGATATTTATTCCTCCATATGATGTCTCTTAAACATTCTGAGATTCGTGATGCTTTCATCGTTTGTTCTGTGACTTTATTCTGTAGATTTCCAAAAGATATTATTTCAATTCCCAGATATTTAAAGTCGTTTGCTTACTCTATAATCTTCTGGTCGATCTCTAATATACATCTTTTTAGCTCTTTATATGGTACTAGATATTTAGTTTTGTCTTTGTTAATGGTAATTTGTTTACCATTAACACAGACAAAACTATGTACGGCATGATTGAAATAAGTGTTTCTCATTTTGTAGCCTCCTATTTTTGTTCTGTTAAAAGTGCTAAAAATGCAACGAATTCGTTCCAGGCAATTAATCGAATTTGAAAAAGGACAAGGTTTTAGTATAGTATAGTAAAGCAGCTTTAAGTTCTCTTGAAGTTTAAGTTATCGAGATGATTAGACGTTGTTGCTTATACCGTTATAAGGAACAAGGAGAATATTGACGTGACGAACGATATATCTTGTGTGTCTTACGTTTGTTGCAATGGCAGGTAGGACTTTTTTTAACAATAAATATTAACCGATATTTACTTTCGATGGGAACTGTGCGTGATGTAGACGCGTGGTTTATTACTTACACTTTTAATAAGTCTTAAATGACTAATACCTATATCATAATTATGCTCAAATACATGTTGGGTAACACAAGATTTTTTTCTTCTTCCCTTATATAATGTCGGAAATATGTTCATTATACCTGGATTATTATATATCTTTTAGTTTGCCCAATATACCTTCATTCACAATCTTGACAACCTATTTCATAAATATCGGATTTTTTTAAATTGATCCAATTTATTTTCTGGATTATCCAGGATTTCTCTTAAGTTATTATAAGTCTTGTAGACTACTTTAATGTCGATTTTGTTCAAAATCTTGTCTAGCCCTCGTGTTAATTAGACACAGAAGTGGCATTAGCATGCATTTATTTTTGTTTCGTTTCTTTTGAAAAATCGAAGATTCGTTTAATAATTGTCTAAACTTATGTTTTTCAGTTAATCTATCTACAATATTCTTCTTATAACCACACCTCCCTAATTAATTTTAATTTATTGTAATCTATTACCGCAAAATTTAAACTATCATCTAAACTATCATCTTTTTCGAAGCTATGATTCGAATCGTTAGCAATTTATCTCGAAGTGCTTTTCATAAAAATATCAAAATCTAACCTTTTGTTGTTTCTACTCGCTAAAACATCCAAAAATTGTAATCTATCATTATTCTCCAGTTTATAGGTGTATGCGATGGTTTCAGATTATTATCATTTAAATTCTTAGCAAAATGTTCTAAGTTTTTATTTTCTGATTCAAAAATTGCAAAAGCACCATCTACATATCTTACCCTCACCTTAGGAAATTAATTGCATTCATCTTGATGATGCTAATATGATTAGCGAAATGCACGTCGTTATTTTATGTTTAGAGATATGTAAATCTTTTCGAGTTTAATATTGAATGTACTTAATAATACTAATACAAATTCTGCTACAACGTACTAATACTTCAAAAATGGTTAAATGTCCTTTAAATCGATCTGAAAGTAGATGCCCCAAGACGTTGTCTAAAACAACAATATCGAACAGTTTATCAAAGATTGAATAAAGATCCGAATTTCATTAGTAGAATGTTGACAGAAGAATTGGGAGAATATGGAGAAACATAAAATATCATCTTCATCTACAGAAGGACCTGATTCAAACTAATTTGTCCAAAAACACCGTAGGTAACGAAAGATAAACGTGTAGTACTTCCAATATGATCTAATCAGGAAACATCAGTATAAGACTATTTTTTATTCCAAAAACTTAACGTCTCATTGAAATCTTTGAATATAAAACTAACAGGAAGGCCCTTGCCTATCTTTATGCACATGTAAATGGAGACAGAAACGGCCATGTTGAAACACCACAGACGACTCATTGTTTTGGAATTTTCGTAGTTGGTGTCGACAACTTAGAAGTTTAATAGTATATTTGTGCAATTTTAGTATGTTTTAATCAATAATAAGTGTACTGGAATATTCTTTTTGTGTGTTCTAGTGTAAAAACATATTAATAATTATTATATTGACAATAAAAGCAATAATATCGGAAGTAAGGTGAACATACAAAATATGGTTAGTTGTGCGTCTTGTGGTTGTTCTCTGACACGAAAAAATCTAAATTCAGGATTAACATTACATAGGTACGTGCTTTTAATTATAAATTTGTCAATTATATAGAAATAAAAACGTGTTTTGTTTGAGTGCAATTTTCAAGTTATGAAACAAACATATCGCCTGGTATAGAGGTAATCAAACTGATTTATTAAAAATAATATAATTTTTATGTTATTCAAGATAGTGATTATCTTTTTTTAGAATTTAATTTTTTAACGTTCTAAATGTTAAAACGCCTTAAAAATTCAGATTATGTTTTAGTTTTCATTTGATACATATAAAACATGTTACCTTACTCATATAATCTATAAAATATAACTGATAATACAGAGTGTTACCTTTTTTATAATCCTTTTCAAAAATTATTGTACTAATAAATGTAAATGTTACTTCCATTTTGATTTGGATTTCATGTTATTAAACAAGGTTATCTTTTTTCAAGATTCCAAATAGAAAAACAAGCCAGATTTTATTTCAAACCGTAGTAGGTTTTTGTGCTCCCATCATTTTGCTGAGGATTGTTTTGATCGAACATCTAATGTAAAAGTGAAACTACTACCAAATGCTGTTCCAACAATTGAAGTTGACTTTTTGAAATATGTATTTTTTTTATTTTATCGTTTTGCTAAACATCTTTCATAGTATTTACTCTTGAATGTTAGCTTTTTTTGGTTGTTGTGAAAAATTAGTTTATTCTTGAGTTTATATCTAACACTTTTGCTTATTTGTTGACTAGTTACACTTCAAGAATTAATTATATTTGCAAAAATGCTGTAGTAGAAAATTGTACAAAAAATTCGTAGTACATATACAAAGTTAAGACATATACAAGTCGTAGTACATATACAAAGTTAAAGTTAAGTTGGTTTAAGGCATTAAACACTGAACAACTAAATACAGAAAGGATATATGTATTTCAATAATAAATAATTTAGTGAATATTACGGCTTTTTATTTCATTTACGAATATATGAACATTAACTCAGTGAAGGATGCAACTGATTACCTAGCCAAGTTTTGGAAATTATATGATTTTATTAGACAGGAGATTCCAATTTCTTAATAACTTTTTGTCGTATTGGCCACATAAAAGACACTTTACTCTTTGAAAAAATAGATTTTTTTAAATAATTTAAATTGTTACATTTCTCTGCCGTATCTAGTCTTCATTAATTTAATACAGTAACGATAATTATACTATAATTTATTATTGTTTACAACTGTAAACTTTTATCAGTTTCTTGTTTTTATTCATACTGCCATATGCAGCTACCATTCTGGTTTTATATTCAAAGATTGAAATAAATTCACTATAAAGATTTTCGCGGACTGTTAGCCACTATTGACGTACTACTAAGGAAGCGACCAAAGCAAAAGCATAAAAATCTATTGAAATGCTAGATTAAAAAAAATAATCATAGAAAGTTGAAAATTAAACGTTAATGTTCTTCATCACTTAAATTATCTTAGCAGCTTAAAAGTTTCAGCAAGTTAAATGAAATCTATATAAGGTCATTTTAAGTTGAATAGTGTTGGGTTAAGTGAATCTTCTTCTCGTCTTCTTATTCTTTAAGAGACCTAAAGATCTGTTTAACGTTTCGAAGAGTGTTTAATTTTGATAGATTTCCTGAGATGTAGATAGCCAGCTATCTTTCCATCTTCTAGGTGATCTCCCCGCCGGTCTGAGTTCTGCTGCCACTCTATGCAGATATCCTCTAATCTGCAAATTGCTCTTTCATCGCTGTTTCTCACTCTATTCATAAGCGTCTTTTCTGCTATTCCTTTTAGGGTTGTCCGTAGAATGCTTTTGGTTTTATTTGTGTTAGCTCGGGTCTGGATATAATAGGTTAGTATCAGCCTTGCGTAAGTCTTAGATCATTATTTTACTTTCAATGATCTTGAATCATTTTGTACTAGGCATAAAATGTATTAAATAAGTTGGTTTCCAAATGGTATTCTTGTTTTTGTGTTTTGTTAAGCCTGCTTATTACCCTTATTACTGATTCTGAGGTTTCACCTTTTCGACGTAATAGCCGTTGTGAAAACATTCACAACTGAACAAATTCCACGCTGTAATTGTATACACGATTAATAAAAGTTCAGACTAACACTGAAAATTGAAAAACCACACCACCAGATAAAAATTAACACCCGCATTTTGGAGAATCATAAAAAATGGACTCGTTATAAATATAAATATAAAATTTACAAGTTCCCTAAAGTGGATATTGGTAGTAATAGCACTTGGCGCCTGAGGAACAAACACCATTTCAAAGAATCGGGATAGTAATTGGCCCTGGAGCGGGTAAAGGGTTAAAGTAGAGCTCTTGAGTAAAGATCAAAATAGAGAAAAATAACAGGAACAGATATTTTTTTATAGTTTATCACATGAACAAGGATAGGTAGAAATTCGAGGTAGAAGTCCGGCTAGCCAGTACGAAGAAAGGGTTTGAGTTGAAAGATTGGCGAAGAGAGTTTGGGTTGAACCTTTGCCCCGGGAGATTTCGAGGTAGATCACGAGAAGAGAGTGCGAGTTGAAAGTTACGCGTTAGCAGTTTCACGTTGAAAGTACGAATCGAGAGTTTGAGTTGAAAGGTTGGTGAAGAGAGTGTGAGTTGAATCGTAGCACGTGAAGAGTTCGAGGTGAATCACGAGAAGAAAGCCAAGTTTAGAGTTGCATACCAAGAGTAAGAGCTAAAAGCACGAGTTTAAGAGTTGCACGCGAGGAGTAGGAGTGGAAAGCAGCAGTTTAATATTGCACGTAGAGTCAATTCCCTGTCGGTTCCGGAGTCAAGCTAAATAAGTATTTTGTGAAGTATTAAGTCGAAGAGTAATGAACCAAATCTCACAAAACTTAAGACAATAAATGAAAAATTGCCCTTCAAAAGTGTACTGAAGTATTTGTGAATTTAAGTGGATAAATTTATATGTGTGTATCTTCTGCCTATTAATTCAATAACCAAGATCGATTTCGCGAACCAGCGAACCCTGTGGAAATAATATAACTCTCTCAATGTGCATTTATCATTTCTAACATAGGACTTTCCGCACAATAGCATAACAACCTGCAACTTCCTTCTGTCAAACACGTTCTCCAGATTTACAAAACATGAGAAAGCTCAGCTATTGTTTCAGCTCAGTTTTCTTTTATCTCACTTTTTAAGTACTGGGATCATGCTGCTCGTTTTCCTTTCTCCTTGGACTTTTTCATCTGCTATTACTTTACAAGATATCTTAGTAAAAGCAAAATAAACACTTAAAACTTTCAGTTCTTCTGTTGGAACCTTTGCTGTGAAACAATAAACTCGATGAGATTTATCACTGAACAGTAAACCACTTTTTTAAACTTTAGCGCGTTTCACTAATCATATTAACATTATCAGGAGAAGATTCAATCTAATTCTAAAAGTAAACTACATCCTATTAACATGGCAACCGTACCTAATGAAGCGTGAAAAAATTATGAACTATGAAGTCAACTAAGCATTATATTAATTATTTAAAAAGTTGACTGAACGGAATAGGTCTTTATCCCGGTTTATGGATTTCTTACATTTTTCTGTTTGAATGCTTTTATATGAATCCAAAGTCTTATTACTATTTACACTTTTAGCAAGTAATATATTACTAATATGTATATTATGGTCATGCTTGAGTGCATCTTGGGCAGTACAACATTTTTAAGTACCCTCATATCTAATGTGTCCTTTATATCCTGTTAGTATGGAACTTTTAGCTTACACAATATACCTTCGAATATATTCATAAACAAAGAAAATCAATAAGACTAATTGTATTTTTTTCCTTTTTTTAAACTCAAAAAATATCAAAAATATCTGTAGTAAATAAAGAATCATCGGGTAAAAACAAAAAACCAAACGGAGACAAATTTCTCAATGATTTTTGTCTGTAATAAATTTATCTAACGAACAACATTTTTAAAAATATAAAAATCTTCTAAAATAAATACAAACTTTTAATTTTAACGTTTCGGAGGGTCTTCCCCACGTTTTCAAATCGAATCTAAAAAAATAAATTATATTAATTTCTATAGATAAAGTAAAGATAGGAAGTAAATATTTTTTATGTATATCAACGATACAAACATTGACAATAATAATTTTTTATGACAGTGACATACTACCAAAAAATATATATAGGAGATTTACTGTGTGATTGTTTACAGTACTGATTGTATATTGAAATACTTAAATGTGTTTAATTGTATTCTTTAGAATTGGGAACCATATTGAATTTAAATTTACCGAAGGCATAGCAATACAGTTATTTTTATTTCATTATAGCGGTTTCTTTTAATCTTCTATATTTTGTTACTGATTCTTTTAATACCGTTTTGGATTTATTCCAATTGATTTTATGTCCCGATTCCCATGCGTGTTGACAAATTCTAGATTTATTAAAATCGCCCTTTCTAAGAAGGTTCTTTTATAAGATTTTCTTTTATTCTAACATCTAACGGTCTAGATGCCTCACCTATAAAGCATTTGCCACATTCGCAGGGAATATTATAAACCACATTTTTTGTATTATCTTGTGTGTTGTGTTGTTTGATTTGGTTGTAGTTAATATAAATCTAAGAGTATTTTTTTTAAATGTCATTCTTATGTTATATTTATTTCCTACTTTTTTAATTGTGTCAGAAATACCGCGGATGTAAAGAATTGAGAGGTTAATTGTTTCAGAGTCATTATTATTGTTATTAATAACTTGTCTGTTTTGTCTGGTATCAAAATTTTTAAACTATTTATCTATGAAATTTTTTGGGTAAATGTATTTTATTAAAATGTCTTTAATGTAACTTGTTTCTTTTTGTAGTGTATTTGTACATGTAGTGTGTATTGTAGTATTTTGTCTGTACAAACAAGTTTTGCTCTGTCATATAAACTTTTAATTACTCCTATTTTGACTGATTTTGAGTGATTGGAAAAGAAATTGAGATACATATCTGTTTGTCGGTTTTCTGTAAACTGTAGTTTTTAGTGTGTAGTTTTCTTTTAACATTAAAGTGTTGAGAAATGGCAACTTATTCTTCCTCCCCATCTCTAAAGTAAACTTAATTGTAGGTTCTTGAGAATTCATATCTTGTAAAAAAATATTTAGACCATCAATGCTATGTTGCCATATAGCAAAAATATCAACATATCTAAGCGATATTATTGGGTTTCTAAGAGATTTACATAATATGTCAATCTCGAGTTCCTCCATAAAGATATTACTCGTCAAAGGAGAAAGAGAAGAACCCATTACCATTCCGAAATTTTGTTGATAATAATCATTTTCTAATTGAAAATTTGTAGTTTTTAAGCACAATATATTTATTATTAAATTAAATAAATTTTCTTTATCTATAGATATTAATATAATTTATTTTTTAGATTCGTTTGGAAAATGGGGGGAGAAGACCCTCCAACCGTTAACCTTAAACCTAAAAAGTTAACCTTAAAAGATTGTATTTATTTGTATGAACAGGCCACAATAATTCAGACTTTAGTATGACCAATTATGTCAGTTATTTAGTCTTTAACATACAACTTGGCAAGATTGAAACAGGAACTTGAAAAATTGGTAGGGTTGTCATATAAATAGAACATTGTTTAGTTTTAAAATTAAATTAAATCATCTCCTGATAATTCTAACATAGTCATAGACTTTCTGTTTAGTGATAAATCTCATTGAGTTTACTTAAAACTTTGTCAGTAGTAATGTCCCTATTTTTTAATTTGCCGGTTACTAAGTACCATATTGATCAATGCTACTACATAACTCTATCCTAAACCCATAATAGACAACCATATTTATGTTTCTGTAGAAAAACAAAGGAAAATAGTTTTTATTTAATAACGATACTGAATTACCCTTAAAACCCATAACAGTGCCACATCAAAAGTAAATCTACCATCTAAGAGTAATTAAAAAGTTTCATAATGAAAATGAAAAGGGTAACAAAAGTCAGAATAAACGAGATGGAAATTAAGTCTCGGCCTTTAAAATATAACGCACATATAAAGAATATAAAACTGCAATTAAACAATCTTATCTCGAGTAGCATCTGGATAAAATGGCTTATTATATAATATTTTTATGGCAATATATCTTGAAATAATAACATAATAAATCTCCTTTAAACATCTTTTAAATGTAGAACTTTTTAATTGTGATCAGTATTTTGACATTTAGAATTAAATGTACCACAAATTTTGTTGACATTTCTAAAACCAGATAATCCTCATGATATAAGCAGTAACCTTGATCGAGCTCAGACAAAAATCCGCTTCCCAATTAATACCATTATTATTAATAAGGTTTCGTTAAAAGTATACAAAATAATTTTAGTTGACAAAAAATTTTTTTGGGAAAAATCGACAAAGTAATGAGACCGGCAGTGTAGCATTGGATCTGGCAACAGTGTTGACTTCCGCTTTGGAAGGAAAGCAAGCCGTCATCTGATGCATCTTCATCATAAATTTGACCTCCTTAGAGTTAATGTTTATGGATTCCGCAGTTGGTTTCTTGTGAAACATTTTGAAAATATGTACCAGCATTTTAAATGATACACTTATTTTACAAATTGACGATTAATTAACAAATTGTTGAAAAACAAACAAAAAAAGTTGAATTTACAAGAATTCTATAACATTAAAAAGCTAAAAGACAAATCATTTAAATTTATTAATTATACTTCTAAACTGAATAATACAGTGTCTAAAAGATTAAATAAACTAGATTGTAAGACTATTTGTTGAAATAAACTTAATGTAGGGTGAATGTTAGTTAATAATAATGATAAAATGGATACTTTATATAATCGGGTGAATATAAAATTAACTGTAAAGATTTTGAAGTAGAAGTATAGATTGTAGAATAAAAGAACACAAAAAAGATATCTTATTGAATAAATAATTTTATGTATGTATTGAAAACAATCATTTTTTAGATATAAACAATGTTAAATTATTACACTCAGAAAAGAAAAGTAAAAAATTAGACCTACTAGAAATATTGGAAATAAAAAATCGTTAAAAAATAGTCATATAATAACCACGAACAACCAGCTAAATTTCCAAAATATATTCCATTATATTGTAATTGAATAGCCCACTTTTTATCAGCTGATATTTAGGATAATTAGACAACACGTTAAAAAAAAAAACAAGAAATAAAAAAGAAATAATTTGACCTGTATAGTTGGAAACACTGTGTTTGACCATTAGTATTAGTTCAAGCTACTCTTGAGGAAGCCCCAACGAGGCGAAACATATGTAGAGCAAAATCTATGATAAACGTTTGAAACATTAAAAAGCTACAAGTGTATCATTTAAAATCCTAGTATCGCTAATGTTACTTGGGCAGCCTTGAGGAAGCCCCAACGAGGCGAAACATATGTAGAGCAAAATCTATAATAAACGTTTGAAACATTAAAAAGCTACAAGTGTATCATTTAAAATCCTAGTATCGCTAGTGTTACTTGGTGGTTGGTAACAATTCTTTTTGTGACCTTAATTTTTCTAGTGTGTTCTGAAAATGAGTGACAACAATTTCGAACAACGGTGCGTTATCAAGTTTTGTTTCAGATGGTATACTTTAGGGATATTTTTGCAAAAGTTGGACAAACTTATGAAAACAGTGTTTTATGTTTCAGCTGCCTTAAGACATTCTCAGGAGGCCGAGACCCAATTGAAAATGAACCTCGCAGCGGAAGGCTTTCAATTGCAAGAAGTAACGAAAATGTCCACATAATTTGGGAACTTGTTTTGATTGTCAGTTGACGGCCAGAGTAATAAGAGAAGCGTTGAATTCACACTCACACAACCGTTCATCAGATTTTGACGATTGAACTGGGGATGAAACAAATCTGCACGAAAATGGTTCCGGAAAAACCATGGCTATAAGGATAACAAGAGGAAAATATGTCTTGACTCTTTGAGACGGATTGAAGATGACCTTCATTTCATGGAACGTGCCTTTACTGGTGGCGAGTCTTGAATTTTTGAATACCACTAGGAAATGAAGTGCCAGAGGTAGAAATGGTAGACTCCAACATCAACACGGCCATAAAAAGCTAGAATAGATAAATAAAAGATACTGACTTGCTTGTTGGATGGCCAGGAGGCCACCCATAAGGAATTTGTGCCTTAAGACCAAACAGTAAAGCAACACTTTTACCGAAAAGCTCTTGAAGGAGTTATTGGAAAAGGGCCATTCGTGAAAGACCGAACATCAATAACACATGGATGGTATATTACAACAATGCGCCTTGACACACAGCGGTTTCAATTAACAAGTTTTTGGCAAGTAAAAACATCACTGTGGCTCTGCAGCCTCTTTATTCACCATAATTGAGTTTTTGTGAATGTTTCCTTCCAAATTTTAAAATTCACTTCAAAAACACTATTTTTGGAACAGCGTTTTGTTCCAGAACCAGTTGAAGACGATCCCACGATCTAAGTTCCAACTTAGAATGGACAAACCTTCTCCGACGCGGTGTGGTTTATAAAAATCAGTTTCATTACCTTACTTACATACTCTATATAAGCCGAAGTAACGAAATTTCCTCAAGACTCCCATTAATAGTCCATCATTGTTGTTTCAAAAAAAAACCCGAGGCTGATGAACTATATTTGACTTCAGTGAGATTGCGGTATCTCTAAACATTGATATTGAAGAAATACATACTATTAGTGTAAACATTTGGCTATGAAAAATCTCTTACAAAACTTTTACAGAAACATTTGAATTGCTGACAAAAGTTTATGGTGATGTTTGCTTATCTCGTACACGCGTGTTTAAGTGGTATTAAGTGGTAATTCCATGATGATCGTGATGCTTTGGAAAACAATTCAAAGCGAGGCCGATCAAAAAACAGTAATCGCGTGGGTGAAATAATCGCCTTCGATGCGAATTCGACTATCAGATGGATAGAGTTGGAATAAAATACGACCAAAAATATTCACGAAATGTGATTTGTTTATTGTCCTTGTTCCGAACATAACAAGGACCTTTTTGAAACAGCTAGACGAAATTGCACAATACTTGAATAGATTGTAATTGGTGAAACGTGAAATGTACCCACCGGTATATTGCAAGAGGAATGTATTTTGAAAACAGTAAACAATAAAAAGAAACAATTTTGCCAAAATAACTTATTTATTCAAAAAATTCCTTTATTTTTTCGACATACTGTGTATGTATCTTACAGTAAATATGACATACTGAATTAATTTTCTTTCCATACAAATTATTATTCATATTCATATACAACGGATCCTGCAGATTATAGCTTTTTTTTTTAAGGCAAAACATTAATAAATTCGCTAATCATCTAATATCATAATATATTTCCAGTTTTTTATTAAAACTGCTGCCATTGTTATACCATTGCTAGTAACAATAAACAACTTGAGAAAACGTTTTATACGTACTTAACAGTATTAATATGCCAATTATATTCAAATATGTATGAATCACACCAAACAAAAATTCTATTGAAAAAATAACATCTGATGCCTAGAAAACCAATAACTGTCACAGCCGGTTTCGAGACCTCTACTTCTCATCAGGTCAGGTTTGAAATTGAAAAATTGTTTGTTAAAATGATTTTCATTCATCATAAAAATAATGTACAATATTAAATATCATCAACTTTTTTTGCCTTTTATTGACAAATAAATGTACAAGGTGGTCTACGGGAAACGGACGTTTTTAAAGAGGCATGAATGAACCATTAATTTTTAAAAAATAAAAAATATAAATTAACATAAAAATAACAGAGGTCTAGAGTGGTCAATGGAGCCTCTCCATTTAAAAAAAGGAAATAACAGTTTCTCCAATAACATATGCTTTACTCAGCTATGTCAAGCTGATATTAATTATTTCGTAATTTTATTTTCATTGAAGAGGATGGCTTTGTTTGCAGTTGAAAAATCATTGTTGAAAAGAAAAGCAGATAAATTATATTACATCTGACATAGGTTTATTACAAAAGTTAAATTATTCCCTTTCGTTTGATTCATTTTATTAAGGACAATTTTTCAGAATAAAGGCGTATGTTTATTTAATATTTTAATTATATTATGTAAATTTGTACATCGAAGGAATTGATCAAAATTATTTTCTGTGTAAACAAATCCAAGTACAGCGTATACTCACGGGAATATAATGTAGCTAGACTTTATGTATTCTGACTTCTGAATGTTACTCAACAGTCAATAAGACATATTAAATAATTCATTTATGTGATGTAATTATTACCAAATAAACAGAAATATATAATTAATTTGAGAATAGAATCAACATGAAATTTATATTATGCATTTTAAAATAATTTAATAATAATTTAGGAAAACAATCGGCGAATTAATATGTTGTGACAGGGATATAGTATGAAACCACGATCAGGATAGTAGGCAGTGGCGGTTCGTGATGGAGGACGCTGGGGCGCCTCCCTTCCAGCATTTATCACAGTAAACAATTTTTCAGAGCAAAACACCATATTTTATTTCCGTTTAGTTTCTTTCCTTTAACTCATTTTAAGATATTATTAATAATTTAAATGTCCAAATGTAGAAGAACGTCTGTCGACCTATCACACCAAATAATGCGGATAAAAATTCCATCCTCTCGCCACAATTTTTACATCGATGGTCGGACGTTTACCTTCAGAAACCGCACACAACATCATCTTATCTCATCGTTCGCGTTCCATGTTTTGTTGGTTGCCAGAATTCGGGGGTTTAACTGCTTTCTAAAACATGCGATTTGGACGTAGATTCCCTGGGACCGAGCGTATCGGTAATTAGTTTTAAACGCCGATTTGACGTGTACGGAACGTTTGATATGTCTCACGTTGCGTATTTCGTTCGCCTCGCGAATACTTGTTTTGATTTGGGATTCGCTACATATGTACACACTGAGCAGTACTTTGCCGGATATTGCGCCGTGCAACTTCTATCTGTATCTTGAGGAGAAATCTGACAGAAGAAGACTTCCAGCACTGTTTTAAATATTGGAAGATTAGCATGGAGCATTGTAAGGATAGAGAAGGGGTGTGTATTGATGGAGGTAATAAGTAAATATCTATGAAATCAAAATAAAATGTTTTACAGCATCAGGCTCGTTATTTAATAGTCACACCTCACATGACGGCGTATGTTTATTTAATATTTTAATTATAGTATGTAAATTTGTACATCGAAGGAATTGTGCAAAATTATTTCCCGTGTAAACAAATCCAAAAAGTACAACGTATGCTCACGGACATATATTGTAGCTAGACTTTATATATTCTGACTTCTGAATGGTCTTCAACAATCGATAAGACATATTAAATTCATATATGTCATGTAATTATTACCAAATAAACAGAAATATATCTTGTCTGAAAAATATATCTATTCTGTGATAAACTCAACCAAATTCATAGAAAAAGTCAGAAACACACATCTATAGGAAAGTGGGGTTTCCTTTGACGTTTCATCGTTGTTTCCGAGTGACCCGATTCCACATACCTTGAAATACCTGAGGGAGTTACTCGAGTTAAACGGTTTTAATAACAAGATTATTTCTGAGTTCATCTCCTTAACAAGATTATGTATGAAGCAAAATTATTTTCAGTAAAAACAATAAAAATAGGTTAGATTTTGATATTTTCAAAAAAACAACACCACTGCTTCGAGATACATTCCTAACGATTCAAATCGTAGCTTCCAAAATAAGATGGCCAGTTTAAATTTTATGGTAAATAGATTAATTAATTTTCCTTTAAATAAAGATAATTATAACAAAGAATTGAAATTAATTGGGGAGGTATCTAAAGTGAATGGTTATAATAAGAACATTGTAGATAAATTAATTAGAAAACATTAGTTCAGAAAATTATTGAACGAATCTTCGACTTTTCAAAAGGATCAGAACACAAAGAAATTCATGGTAATACCATTTGATGCCCAATTAACAAGAAGGCTAGACAAAATGTTTGAAAAAAGTGGACATTAAGGTTGTGAACAAACCATATAATAAATTAAGAGAAGTTCTGGGTAATCCAAAGGATAAAGTAGAGCAACATGAAAAGTCGGGGATTGACGAAATTAGTTGTCAAGACTGTGATCGAAGGTATATTGGGCAAACAAAAAGATCCATATTAACAAGATATAAAAAACTATTGCTCACATTAGATATGGGAGAAATGAAAAATTTTGTGTTGCCCAACATGCAATCGAACACGACCACAGTATAGATATTAGCAATTTGAAACTAATTAAAAGTGTTAATAATAATAGAGCTTTAGATGCATATGAAAGCATTCAAATAGAAAGTTGTAAGAAAATCACGAACCGAGAAAAGGGCCTATCCCGTTCAGTCAACTTTTCAATTATTATTGTAAGGCTTAGTAAACTTCACGGTTCATGATTTTTACACGCTTCGTTAGGTAGGGCTTCGTTTTTCATATAAATAGTACATAGTTTAGTTTTAGAATTAGATTAAATTATCTCCTGATGATGCTAACATGGTTAGCGAAACGTGCGTCGAGCAGTTCAAAAAAAGTAATCACATCACGACAAATTGCAAATAATTTCCAATGCCCATCCAGACCTACTTTGTCCATCTCAACATCTTCAAACGACAACTTTTCACTTGAACACAGGTTTTCTTTAAATACTTAAGAGCGTCTAAAAGCTTTAGACCACAGATACAAACATTTTGAGAGGAAATTAAATTATCTTAGTATAGTACTCATATATGAATGAAAACATCATACTGGCAATGCATCAACTAGCGAGTCTAATTAAAAAGTTTCTTAATGAAGCCAAAAATAGTTACGACTGTAGGAATAAATGAGATGAAAACTAAGTTTCGTGTCTTAAGTTTAAAATATCACGTACATAAAAGAATATAAAACTATTGTAAAATAATATTATCTATTATAACATCCGGCTAAAAGAATAATTGCCCAACATTAATATTACAATTCACATTAAACAATAAAAAATTAATGGTCTATTAAATGACTTCCCATGATTTCCTTCTTCAGCAGTTTCAAGCTTAACTAAGATTTAAAAAGCACTATTTCTTATATTAAAAAAAAACTACTAAAGTCGTTATATAACAATGGAAAGACATCAACAGACAACACCAATTAAAAAGTTTTAACAGCAAACGTTATATAGTTATGACGCTCGAAATAATGGAGGAAAAACTAAGTATGTTATGTCAACTACAATAAGAGGTTGTGTTTACAAAATTATTTTGTATCGTCCAAATTATTCTTCTCTAGCATAAATATATTATTATTATTATTATTGACGTATGGGCCCTGGTGAACCACGCGAACTACAATTAGAGGCGTTTGTTGTTGTTAGCCTTCCTTTGCGCCCATATCAACTTCATTCTTTCGCTATGAGCTTTTTCCTTTCGTCAGACCAAGTTGTTCCAGTCTTCCTACATTTTTCTCTCTGTCCAACCTTCCAAACGTCAACCTTGTGTCTGAAACAGCCTCTATCCTGAATTTCACTTTGTGTAATATTTGCTGATCTTAGGTCCTCTTTAATTACAGCAATCCATTTAATTATTTCTACTTTAGCTCTACTCCTATGTTCAGTTCAATTATTTGTCTAATTAGCCTACTCGGATTCACCCGTTTTATGTGTCCGTGAAACTTAAGTCTTCTTTTTCTCATATCGCTATGTATATCTGTGTATTGTTTGATTTCTTGGTTTTCTCGAAGTCGGTATCTTGTATTTATTTGCTTGGAACCTAAGATTTTTCTTATGATTTTTCTTTCCTTCTTTTCAATGTCCTCGATGTCTCTCTTTCTATTCAAAATGAGCGTTTCTGCCCCATATAGACATTCTGGCTTAATAACTGTATTGTAATGTCTCAGTTTTTTGATAGGCATTTTTTGTTATAAATATTTTGTGTAAGTCTCAATGCCGTTTCTATTTTTTGACATTTACCCTTATAGACCGCTTTTTCCAACCCATTTCCATGATTATTCCACCCAAATATTTGAACTGAGATACTCGTCTGATGTTACCATATTTTGTTTTTAGAAAAGGTGTTCTTAGTCATGTATTGTGTCTTTTCAAAGGAAAGTTGGAGTCCTACCTTTTCTGCTGTTTCTTTTAGGATTTCAATCTGTTTCTGAGCCGTTAATACATCTTGAACCAAAATTGCTAGATCATCAGCAAACTCCAGACAATCAATTTTGATTTTGGTTCTCCCCAGTTTAATGGGTCGGTCAATATTCACGGGCGACTTTTTATCACGCCACTCCTGTATTACTTTTTCTAGAATACAGTTAAATAAAAGTGGCGAGAATCCATCCCCTTGTCTCACTCCAGTTATAATTTCGAAGGGTTCTGAGATGTGACCCATGAATTTAACTTTTGACCTTGTGTTAGTTAATGTAGCTTTAATAATTGCCAGCGTTTTCAGATCTAGTCCTTGTTCTTTTAAGATTCGGAATAGAGATTCGCGGTCAATAGAATCATATGCTTTTTTGAAATCCACAAATGTACAGACGAGATTTTTATTGTACAGTTTTTGATGTCTTAGGATTTTGTTTTCGGTTTCAGACGTTGGCGAGAGGTATCCGACTCCCTCTGAAAGATTTTGCGTTTAAGCCCGGACGCCCCAGAATCCGAAAGTCCGGTTGTACCAGCAAAGCTGGCAGAGGATTGTCTACTTCCTGGGGTAATTTTGTAATTACTAGAACGCTTCATCTTGTACTTTGAATTAAAGGTTTGAACTATGACGGTTCAGAGGTTAAGACTGGAGGGATTTAGTTTTTTTTTGCCTTGGTTCGGGGCTGTTTATTTTGAGATATTCGCAGCTGTCCATTAATATCTAATGGAAGTGTTCACTGAAAGCTAGTATAATATCCACCACCCGTGACCCGTCCAGTACCTTAGGCGAGGTATACTGGAATAAATATACAATTATAATCTCAGCTTCCAAGATTTCAAAACCAGTTTTTTAAGGTTTTCAGAAACCGACTTAATAATTGATCAGTCTCATCTAAAATGACTCTTAATTTTATGATCATTTTGATATTGGAATATTTAGTAATTAACCCAAATATACCCAGCAATTTTTTTTTCGAATTTGTAGTCAGTATGCTATAATATATATTTGTAGCCAACACAAAGTTTAAAAATTGTAAAAAAAATATGTAACTATGGGTTATGGAGAAATGGATATCCTTTTAAAAGGACGTTGGGCATATGTACAAGTGTAAATACACAAATCAACAAAATTTCAAGAATAAAACAATTTTATACTTTGTTTTCAAACACTACGTTAAGTAAGTAAGTGAGTTTTAAAGTAGTGTTTGAGAAAGTAAAATCGTTTTACGTTACACAAATTTTTAAAGTAAAAGTGATAGATAATAAAGTATCAAATTGTTTTATTCGATTTAAAAAATAAACTATCACCAAGTAACGGACAAATCAATAAAAAATTTCAAGAATACAATTTTTATTGGAAATGTGTTATAAACAATGTAAAATGACATTCCACAGAAAGATGCACAGAAAATACTTCCATAAACTAGTAATAACAACAACAAAAAAAACAAACAAACGTTGCTTGCTTCAATCTCTTATATGATAAGAAATGAAACACTTCACTTGAAGGGCAACCCTGTATTTACGACATTTTGTTGATACCTTCTAATGACAAACCCAACATCTTGTCTATTTATCTTGCTCTTCAATGAGATGGTCCATTCTCTTATGTCTTGATTCCATATTCTCTAGTGCATAAGCTCTATCAAATCTTCTACACAAACCAATTCCCATGTCTTCTCTATTGCTTTAAATTAACAAAAGAGCATCATTTCTTCTGAAGGACAAATGATCAATTTTGCCCCCTTGCTTTCGATGAAATTGCCGTGGATTTTGCTCGGCCGTGTCAATTTAGTTGGTGTGTAATGAGAGGGAAATACCATTTTTTCCCTCTTACACTAATTCGGTATAAACTAATGTTTTCGTCGATACGATCGACGCCACCCATACTGGTATTATAACTTTTAATGTTTTGTGGTTGCTGTACCGTAGCTTTTTTATTTTCTTTCTGAGAATGTCGGCTAACAGGATGAAGTAGCATTATACCATAATAATTATAAGTATAATAATTAGCTAGTATACCATATTATTGTCGGACTATTTAGCAATAATTATAGACTTGTCATCTGACACCCTATAGTCACAAGCTCCCCCAGAGACAACTGCTAAGCTAATTCTTTCTAACCGTACACTTGATTTATCTTTCTGTGAATATATCAATCCAGGATAGAGTGGTAAAAAAATTGTCATATTAAAAATTATATGGTAACTTGTCTTGAGGGTGTAATACATCAGTGTATTGTGATACTACAAAAAGTTCTCACTAAAGCTTTATTCAACTCTTTATTTCGGATTTGGCTTCTTAGTACGGTTCAGACCACACTACGTATTCACCGGCGGTAGCTTCAACCTACAATTTGTACCCGTACCTCCGCGGTTTCCCTCGAATAAATTGCTTGCAGCCATGACGGCAAAAGTACGGTACCATGTCTTCATCTACACAATAAGATTGTTCAAAATGGACAAAACCCAAAGATCGCGTATTCATTTTAGTGAAAAATGATCTAACTTTAGCGAATTTGTCTGATTGATCTAAAGTGTTATTATCGCAACAATGTAAATTTGTTAAAATACGTTCAAACCTATTTCAACCTAATTCGTAGACTCAGATACCAAATTATTATAAGAGTCTTTAGAATTCTCCATCATGCTGAGAAGTAAAATCCTCATAAAAACCTTGATCTCTTCTGCGCTAACATCTGCCCTTCGGTTTTTACTTGCTGCATAATTGTTAGTGCAAGTTACAAACATTTCAAGAAGAGTTGTAGAGGAGGCGGAGTTATTAGATGAACAACTAAACAGGAGCTACTCTACATTCAAACGCGAAATTTCTAAATTGTGTTTTGTCCAATTATATTTTTTATTTTTGAATTCGGTTAAATGCTCTCATTCTTTCGATAAATCACGAACTTCCGACAGTGAAATTAAATCTTCTTCTTCTTCCCATAGCCCAGCTTCTTGTTCTTCAACGGCTGATACAAATAATTCAGCTTTTTCTCTAAGTTGAGAAGCAAGAAAATTGTTTATGTTTAGATTATCTTCAACGCCTGAATCTTCGTCTGTTAGTTCACCGCAGGCATTGTTTGGCGGCATAATTACAATATCCACATTGTTCGTGTTGACATCGTCATCTTCTTGTATCATTCTTATAAGGTGATCAAGTGTAAGTGCCTTGAAAAAAATATCTTTGTGCCCGCTGTTCTCTTAAAAGGACACCTATATTTTCACCCACCTGTGAAGCATGCAACATGTTAATAACAAACCAAACCTTTTTTAAACTCTTTATATATTCTGCCCTAATACTACAACAGAATTACATGCCCATGTGTAATAAAAAACTAAAAATAAACTTACCGAGGCATCTTGTAGTCTATAAGCATGACCATGGTAACTTTTAAAGTGACACACAAACTATACAAATCACAGCAAACTTGTGGTTATTTAGCTTTAACTGTCATTTTACATTTATAATTAAAGAAATCATATGCTGCCATCGCAAACAAACTAGTTTACTTAACGCAAGTGTCGATAGCAAAGTAATCTTGAAGTGTTCTTTTAGAAAGACTGTGGGCATAACTGGATTAATCAAATATTTAGAACGAGTTAGTTATGATGTAAACGAAATAACCACGGAACCACAAACATTCCTAATGATGTTAACTTAGTTAATAAAATACGTTTCACGTTTAGCGAATTCATTGTGATTTAGCGTTAGTAGAAAACTCGCTATAAAGTTTTTATTTCTCCTTTTCCTTCTCGTCGACAAGTCCAGTCACTTCCTTAGGTTCCATAAGCTGAATATTATTAGATATAGAATGTATACTATATACTGTTTCAAGAACTTCTGGCAAATATATGATGGGGCAATTATCACGTTATTGTCCAAATAGTTGTGGTGTGTTCATATATATTTTTTCTTTTTTTTTGTGTTTTTCGCCACTATTTTTAATTAGTGGCGTAATTTAAATTAATTTTTAATTAATTTAAAACTCAAAAAATATCAAGAATATGTGTTCTTATGTCAATAAAAGAATTACTGGGTAAAAAACAACACGGAGACTAATTTCTAAAAGGCCGCACTAAACTAAACCTAAATACAATTTTGGAATTATTAACTCTATGCTTAAAAAATCCATATTTTCAATTAGAAAATGAATATTATCAACAAAATTTCGGAATGGTAAAGGGTTCTTTCCCCTTTGATAAGAAATACCTTTATGGAGGAACTCTAGAATGACCATATTAAATAAATCTCTTAAAAAGCCAATAATATGGCTTAGATATGTTAATGATATTTTTTCTATGTGGTAACATAACATTGATGATCTAAATATTTTTTTACAATATATAAATTCTCGAGAACCTATAACTAAATTTACTTTTTTAACTAAATTTACTTTAAAAATGGAAAGGGAAAATTGCCATTCGGCGACACTTTAATGATACAATGCAACTACACAATTAATAACTACAGTTTACAGAAAACCTACAATCACAAATAGGTATCTCAATTTATTTTCCAATCACTCAAAATCAGTCAAAATAGGAGTAATTAAAAGTTCATATGACATAGCAAAACTTGTTTATACAACATACACATACATACATACATACATATATATATATATATATATATATATATATATATATATATATATATATATATATATATATATATATATATATATATATATACGTGGGTATGGCCGTGGTTCGAAACCCACGTTAAGCTGTAGGCCCAGTCGCTAAATAGCCTTAGTTGCTGATTCGCCTCTAACCTGAATATCTTTACCTTTATATTTATAAAAATTAAACTTTATTCTCGAAAAATACATATAAAAAATAGTATTCCCGTGGTCCGTATTTTAGTAAATTCGGCGTTAATTTTGTGCCAGTGCCACAGCTTTTAAAAAAATATTTCGTTTTTTTGTTCATTCACCAATCACAAAAACTGCATCTTCCGTGCTCTCCAGTATTTTTTGCTTGATTTTTATTTACAGGAACTAGTATTCCACATACTTCATCATACAATCGTTCTAGGCGTTTTATTTCTTTTTGATAGTCTGAGTAAAATAATATTTTTTGTCAACTCGCATTTAACTATTCTGACTTTTCTTATACTTCTGATGAAATTATAGACAATTTACAAAATTAGCGCAATTGGTCGCGCACTGTCTGAGACACCGTATCTGCAAATATCTATTAATAACTTTGCAATACATCCTTCCACATAATATTCGATTCTAACATTCCACAACGACCTTTAAGAAGGTATTGTTAGGGCCAAAGGGTTTTAGCGGCGGGTTTTTTAAATATTAGCAATTAGAATATTGTAATGTTATCATAAATTACTTCCATCAAATTGACAATTTGCATGCAAAATTGGTTGACGGCTCCGCACTATTTTCTATGGAGATTTTTGAAGGAAAAGATTTACATAAAGAACAGTGGCGGCTCAGGGGTTTTTAAAGTGGGAGGGCGTAGAAAAAAATAGTGCTGCTGAAGATTTTTATTTGTTTTTCCTTTCGTCCTGTTTACTTTTCCTGTTATTGAAATTCTATAGAAGGAGGGCACCAAGAAAATGAGTTAAAGGAAAGAAACTGAACGGAAATAAAATAGGTTGTTTTGCTCTGGAAAACTGTTTACTGTGATAAATGCTGGAGGGGCCCTCCCTCCCTCACGAGCTGCCACTGATAAAGAAGCCAGAAACCATACAGTAACTAACTCATGGACAACATGAGTGGTGAAATCACTTCATTTACACTAGATATATTGGTAAAAGTTAAAACAAATTTGTTAAAAAGGGCACAAAATTTCATTGCTGTTAGATAATTAAATAAAATTAATTACCGCAATATTAAAGACCAAATAAATATCTCTAAACAAACTAAAAGCCTGTCTTGTTTCTTTTAAAAGTGAAAAATAATTAAAATAGTATACAGCAACTCAAGGACAATATCCGTGATGAAATTACTGCATTCACACCAGATACGAGGGTTGTTCAATAAATCCTTACAGAAAGATCGAAAAACAAATTATTTTAAGTAGATTTTTTTTATTTTTCAACATAATCTCCTTTTCGCTCTATTCACTTTTCAAAGCGTTTCTTCAACTAAACCGTCTAAAAGTAAGATTAAGGTCCTCAAAATAGGCATCTGTTTGGGCGATGACCTCCTCGTTCGATGTAAACCGTTGTCCGCTAAGCAATTTTTTTAAGTTCAGAAATAGAAAAAGTCACTGGGGGCCAAATTCGGTGAATACGGTGGATGTTGTAATAATTCGAACTTTAATTCCATGATTTTGGCCATTGAAACAGTACAGATGTGGGGAATTTTTGGGGATCTTTTTCTTTTTCAAATGAGGACGATTGTTCTTGATTATTCCAAGTTATTGTTTTTCCTTTTTCTACGTGCATCCCAACAAACCGTGGCCATAACCTTACCGGCCGATTTCACCGTCTTCAAAAACCGCCTTCAAAAACCCGCTGTTTTGATAGTTCCTTTGTCCCTGGAGTGTAGTAGTGTATCCATGTTTTGCCCACATTTTTCGACATTTTCGTAATTGTTGATGTGTTTTTTGAATGGAACGTGAGACATCGGGGCCAGTCTGGTGAGTACGGCGAGTGGGGCAAGAGTTCCCTGCCAAATGCAGAAAGTGCGTCTCTGATCGCCTTCGTTTTGTATGAAGGGTCGTTGTCGTGTTGCAAAATTAGTTGTCTGTCTCTTGTAGCCCATTCTAATCGCTTTTCGATCAGTGCATGGTTTAGATTAGTCATCTGTTGACCTGAAACCTAGCTTCACCTGGTTTCAAAAGCACATGGTAGACAACACCCTTCTGATCCCACCAAATGCACATCATTGTCCTATTTCCAAAGCGATTCGGCCATTCGGTCAATGTTGATGTTTGTTCTGGACTAACTCATGATTTTCTGCGTATTGGGTTCTCGAAATGTATCCACTTGTCGTCGCCAGTCATCATCCGATGTAAAAAGTCTTTCTTTCATGCTGAGAAAGCAAAACTTCGCACACCATTTTTGGCTTTTCTACCTGTCTGTCGTTCAGCTAATGTGGTACCTATTTTCCTGCCTTCTAGATATTTCCCATAGCATGCAGACGATCACAAATGGTTCAGCCACCAACATTTATCATCTCAACCATTTGTTGTTGAGTTTGCATATCGTCTTCTTCCAACCATGCTTGCAATTCGGCATCTACAAATGTTATTTATCTTTCAAGTCGAAATCACAACTTTTGAATCATATAAACCTAAGCCCACAAGCGTCTTACGTTGGGACATTGTCACTGAAAGTTTCCGCAAGTTTACGACAGCTTCTACTTGTGTTTTTCTTTTCATTGAACAAGAAAAACAGTACATGCTTCAAATGCTCTTTATTTGGCACGAAATTTTTTTGACACGAAAAAAATATGACACTAATTCGAAATGATTTAACATCAATGGCAATTTGAAAGGTACTGTCGTCTCAACAAAATGGTATGAGAGGTTAGACTGTGAATCAACCCTTCTTTACAATGCCATCTCATAAAAAATAAGAATTATTAACAGCCACATCTGGTAAACTAATGATGTGGAAAAATACAACGTACTTATCTTTTCCGCGATACTTGCGTAGATTATTCTTGAGATTTGGTGGTTTATGATAAATCTTTTTAAAGTTTATTGAAACCTGTTATTCATAGAAATAACCAAAATTCATCTCATACTGTCAGGTAAATATTATTGTAACTAACAGCGCATTCAATTAACAAAAAATTGAACTAAATAAAGGAAAAAGAAATTCCAACCACTCTATGCGTTTTGAGATACAACTGTACCAGTTACATTTACTAATGCTGTTTTACTAGGTTCAGTTATTGATATGACTTACGATTACTACTAAAGATTGTTATAATATTTGGTATGTACATGTTTAAAATACCGTCTATATCAACTGGGTAAAATATATATTTTTTATTTTTATAAATATTTAAATTTTAAATTTTTTGCAAACAAAGAAAATCGCTTTAATATTATAGTGTGAGATATACAAAAATAGGATCTGTAAAAATTACCATCTGTATAATCTATCTTCACTTTTTTTACTTTTAAATATAATATAATGTTTATCGTGAATCAGTAACAAAAGGGAATTAAGAGAAACAACACAAAGCAGATTTTAAGCGCAGCTTATATTTTTTCCTAAAAAAGCTATTAAATTTGTTTTTTGTCCATCCATGGTATCAAAAAATACAAATCGTTATACAAAAAGTACAACGAATCAATTTAAACATGATTGATGAAACCTGCATTATATTTTCGTAAAAAATACATGAAAAAATGAAAAAACAATATTTGTCAAGGATTTCATTAGAATTTGTTGTAAAAGAGAATAATTGCATTATGTTTTAGCAAGACTCAATATAAATTATTTTATAAAAAGATTGACTATAAAATGAAGCACAATAATAAGTGATAAGCCGGTGATATTTATTTTATCTTGAAGGAAAAATAATGGCATTATGTTCTGAAAATAAAGTGTTTTGAAAGTAATTTTCAAATGTCCTCCTTGGCTTCGAATGGATTGTGGAGATCCAATTCTGGGGAAACAATATTATTACTCGGTTAAGGGGCTTCTGGTTTGATGGGTTTGCGAACAAATATAATTGTAGATTCCTCAAGTGATTGAGGAGTTACCGCTTTATCATCAGAAGCATTTGCGAAAGTAATTTGGGAAGTGAACGTGCGAGCACTTCAGAAAGAGAAATTAAAGCAATGATTCAAATTGAAAGAGGTTATATTTAAAAAATATAATGTCTGGAGAGTTTCGACTAAAAACATTTGAAGGGATTTTAGGAAATTTTCAATTTTCGACTAATAATATTTTATATGAAAAAAATGTACGGTGTATCCAGATTTTGGTGACTCATCCTGCATGTCTACAAATGACCTTTTAGTTTCATTAAAATACATGTTCATCTTTTAATCATGAATTTCTGTTATGGTTAATCAATGGCACTTTTACATCATTGTTTACATCAAGTTAAACAAATTTTCCAATTATAATTTTTATTCTAAAAACGGAAAAGTTTTCATTTTTTTTTTGCTAAATTATTTGTAAGGTCATAAACAACACATTTACAAAATATATCCTCCCCCTGCTTGAATGACCGCCTCAATTCTCGTTCTGAAGCGCTCACAGGCTCGTTTTAATATGTCACGGTCCATATCGGCGAATACCGTTTCAATAGCGGCTCTCAAAGATGCGACGTTTGGATGCCTGGACTTGTTGGTGACCCTCTCAACCACGTTCCATATATAGAAGTCCAAAGGATATAAATCTGGGCTATTGGGCGGCCACAATTGTTTGGACCAAAACATGTCGACGTTGTTCAACAACTAATTTTGAAGCAAATGACTCGTATGGGTGGGCGCCAGTTGGAACATATACGCCTTTCCAAATGACACAGTTTCTATTCACGGTTTCACTACATTTGACAAAACACGCAAATAAACTTCTTTTGTGACATTTTCCCCTTTGTTAAAGAAATGCGGTGGCATCACATCACCCTTACTGGACACAGCACTTAGCACATCTTTAGGATCACGTGCGAGCGTCACCGACAACCGCTGACAATTTTCAAATTGACTGCCCTGGATCCTCAAAAATTAGCTTCTGAGTCCGTTGAGTGATGCCAGGCATTCTGACAATGCGCTCCTTCGAGTGAGTTTTCTTGTCAGTGTTGCAAAACCTTCTTCGGACTTCTCTAACTCATTTTACTTCGTGACGATATCATACACAGTGGATTTCGGATACCCAAAGAACCGAATGATTTCTGTCGCCAACCGCCCAGCGCGAACACTTTCGATAATCGCGGCTCTTCGGTTATTCTCCGTACTTGGTTTCAGCATTGCGACTGTTTCGAGGTTATGACTCTTTAGTACCTGTGTCAAGCTATTTGGATGCCAATCGCGACCTCTACAATTGGTATAGAACGACGGGAAATTCAAATTGAATTATGTCAATATTCTCTCTCTCTCTCTCTCTCTCTCTCTCTCTATATATATATATATATATATATATATATATATATATATATATATATATATATATATATATATATATATATAAATATATTTATATGTGTGTGTATAATTTAATGTCACAAGCAATAAGAAATATGTTACAGTGTGAACTATGATTTTCTGCCTGTAATATGGAATAGGATGTTAAGAGAAATGTGTTGATAACATACGTTGATATAAATGTTGGTTACATGTCTTGTTCTCATATAAAACAAAATATCGTTCCTGTAGTCGTCACTGATAATATTAATTTACAAGAACTTAAGATCAATTCTATGTTTAATTATTTCAGTACCTATAATCCATATAAAATCGATATACCAATCTGACAAAAAAATGTTATTATTTTTTAATTTTTTTAGTTTTATTATTTTCTAGTCCTACCGCCAGCTTAAGAATTATTAGAAATACTTTAAACATAGTGTGAATGACATGAATTTTAAATAGATATATAACATTACCTAACACTCGAATTCGATCGACCTGACATTTGAACATTAGGAACATAATTCAAATGCTCATAACCCATAGGCTACAAAAGGAATTAACATAATTGCTGCATAAATATACATATATAAGATCAGAGTAAATATAAATCAACCATATGGTCATGATAAGTTTACATAAAATATAAATAATATAAGGTTTTTTTACAATTTCGGATCATTATTAAATATAAAAGATAAAATGAAGAGTAGCTGTGGCTGCGGACAAGGTCAAAAAGATTTCCAATTAACAAAGAAAAATTTTATAGACCGAATTTCTATTTAGAAGTTATACTTCAATAGAGCATAACGAAATCGATCCATTTTTAAAGAAGGTGGTTAGAGTTGATGGAAAATGGATTGTGTATAATAATGTTAAGCATGGGATATTATGGTATAAGCGCGGAGATGATAAACCAGAGAAAAAGCCAGTTTACTTCCGAAGAAGATTATGGGTATGGGTAGAAGGGTATTTGGTGAGACAGGAAGGAAATAGTTTATTATGATCTGTTACCTGAAAACCAGACCATTAATTCGGAGAAAGACTGTTCAGTACTAAGTGTATTAAAGAGAACAATCGCCCAAAAGTGGCCTGAACTATCCAACAGAGTGGACATTGCTTCACATCGAAACAATATTAGACCAATCAAACACTACACATCCATCGTACTCTCCCGACCTTGCGCCCTCTGACTATCGTTTATTTAGATAACTTCAAAACAGCTTAGATGGTAAAAATCTTCTTGAAATACTTGAAAAATCACCTGTATCAATTATTTATCCAAAAACTTCAGAACTCCTTGAACGCAGACTTATGCAGTTACTGAAGAAATAAAAAAATGACATCAAACAGAACGACATTGATTAAATGTAATTGTTAGTAAATAAAATGGTTATTCACTTTTTCTCAAAAAAAAAATAATGGGACGAGCTTTTGACTTAACTTAATCGTGAACATTATATTTCCTTTGTTTTTCCTTTCTCTAACTTTCGATCTATTACTCACTGCAATTTAAAAGTTAGACATTAAATCTCAGAAACTTGTGAATCTCTATTGCTTTTCGTTTAACCAAATTCAACTATGATTTGTTCTTTAATTGACAATCCGTAATCAAACCTTAACTAAAACGGGTATATGATATGTTTTAAAAAGAAGTTTCCTTTGATATACAATGTTCTTTACTATTGTAATTTTGTTTCGGACACAACGTAATACATTATAAGCAATTTTATATAAAATAATGTACTCGGTGTTTTAAATAAAAGAAAAAATTGAATTAACCTCAATTTTCTGATAATATTCTACAAATTATGTTCTACCTTGTAAATATAAGATTCTAGGAAAAGCATCTATTAATCGAGGTACATTTTTTTTATTAAGAGCAAATTTCAAACTATTTCACGAGTTCAATATTCCAGTAACACAACAGGCTTCATTTAGGGCCGGTTCTACAATGCAAGAATATACCAGGTATAAGTGTAGCTTATACCTGGTATATTCTAGCATTGCAGAACCAACGTTTTACTGCGTCTTTTGTACCGCTTCTAAAAAATGCGATTTTCTTTGGCGCAGATTCGCCTCGGAAAACCCACTGTTTGAATGGATTTTTGGTTTCTGGTGTGCTGTGATGAATCCAGGTTTCGTCAACAGTTATGAACCGACACCAAAAATCATTCCGATTGCGATAACATCGCTAAACATTCTTTTGGAGTTGACACACGTGTGTTTATTGTTAGTTGTGAGCAATCGCGGCACTCATTTTGAGGAAAGCTTTTTCATATCCAAATGGGTGGTTAAAATATTTTGCACCTGTTCAGTTGAGATGCCAACAGTCTCAGCAATCTCACGCAACATGCTTTGATCATTTATCACGATAATGTGGATTTTTTCAATCCTTTTTGAAGGGGTAGCCTTATTTGGACGACCTGGGCGATCTTCATCAAAAATGCTTGTATAGCCACGTTTGATTTCAGCTGTCCAATATTTTTGATTGATAACGAAGGTGCAGAGTACCCATAAACTTCGCCTAGCTCCGCTTTAATCTCATCATTTGTTTTCTTTTTAAAAAACATTTTATTACTGCTCGATATTATTTTTTTTTAACTGTTGTAAAATCACAAAAGTTGCTCTATTTAAATGGCTGTCATTCACAAACTAAACCACGCAGCGGCTTAATAGTTTGGCAGTAGTGAAAGGATATATTTACGAAAAATATTACTTTTAAAATACTAGCAGCGCCATCTCTGACCTAGGCCAAGTACTTATCACACAGCCTTCGTATGGCCGAAATGTAAGGGGACTTAAAAATTCGCGGGCTTTACATATCTGTATAGCCATTTATTTTTAAGGTCGCATATCTCTCCTTGACATGTTACAAAACTTTTATATCATTTCGCTTTTTAAGTTAGAAATTATAACGTCTATTGTAGTTTTTGCACATTTTTCTCGACGAATTTTTAAGATGGATACATTTCTCCAGTAATATTTTATGATGGTGCATTAAAAATGTTAAGAAAGTGTTATGACCATGAATATATATAAAATAAATGTAATAATAAGGGCTCTAATTATGGCAGAGAAACAGTTGAATATGAAGTTCATTCAGGAAGACTTTAAATGTTAACCAATGATGAAAACATTACCAAAATCAAGAATCAAGTTTTGTGGTTAAACAATTCATGATTTTTACATCACGATAATGCCTCATCGCAAACTCAATCACATACCGTTCCACAATCACCATAGTCATCAGATATGGCATCCTGTGCCTTTTTTCTGTTACATTATTTGAAGAAACCATTTCGTGGACACCATTTTCAGTCCGTAAAACACACTCAAGAGAGTTCGCTGACCGCTTTGAAGGAAATAGCAGAAGTCGAATCTAGAAACTGTTTCAAAAAGTGAAAAAAATAAGAAGGTAGAATAAATATATTGCAGTGAAAGGGGGTTACTTTGGAGGATGTAAAATACATTTTGATGAAGAAATAAATACTTTGTCTTTTATTTAAAAAGTCACCTTACTTTTTAATAACAGTATATAAACTAGCAAAAAATTGCTACACCCAGAGCAGAATAGTCTATTTTAATATTTTTTTGATAAAACAGGGAGTATAAAAAGAAAACGATAAAATTTTAAAAAATTTTAAGGTGTTTGGACATTCCGTTTATCTGCACACTCCCTCATATATCTTGTCATCAATTAAACTAGGTTGACATTTTCTTCTTGATGCATAACATTCCAGGCTGCTTGTACTTAACATATTAGAACCTCTTTAGCTTGAGAGAATTGATGCAAATTTTCTAACCTTCTATCCGTAATGGCGAACTTTCTAAACTTCTATCCATGTCCACACTAGAGATAAGATTTGACTAGTTACAGCATGAGATCATCCGGTATCAAACATTGACAAAGGCCTTTTCAGAAACTCTTCCAACATGTGGACGTACATTATTTTGTTTAATTAAAACATACGACTCCACTACTTATTGAAGAGATTATTACGTTATTAGTTTACCTCTAATGTAGACTAGTAGATTATTACACTATTAATTTACCTCTACTAAATACTACTAGTAGTAGTAATTTACTACTACTGCTAATTACCATAATTAATGGCATGCTATACCATAATGAATACTAAATTTAACTGAGGTAGCCGATACTTGATGGAAATTAATTTTAAATGAATAACCAAAGATTAATATCTAAAAATGTCCACTATATTTAAAATTGTATGTGTAACAATTGTTTCCAAAAATTAAAAATCCATCTATGAATACCATATAGCGAAAAGGATTAATAAGATAATAAGATTAATTTAAAAAATCCAAACTATTTCTTTTTCTTTCGATGTACAAAATTTATTTTCTTTCGATGATTTCGAAGATTTTTTCGAAGATGATTTCGAAGATTTCTTTCGATGTACAAAATTTATTTTATACAGTATACCGAGTATATCACCATACGAAGTAATAGAATTAGTTGACAAATTACTTTTCAAAAATAAAACTAATTTAATAATGAAACAAAACATTTTAGAACTGCTGTCAATTAGATTGAATCAGAACTATTTTAAATTTGATAATTCATTTTATGCTTCTAATGGGGAACAATTGGGTGGAAATTTTTATGGACAACTTAGAAAATAAGAAAAGTCAACATCATTTGTTTAAATCATCACTTGACAGATATCTTTACGACCTTCTAATTTGTTTTACAGGTTCTGATAGATAATTAAATAAATTCTTAACTAACATAAATTCTTTACGTAAGAACATTAAATTCACAATTGAAGAAGAGCAACATAATAGTATTAACATTTTAGATTTAACTTTATTAGAAAAGACAATAAACATGACTTTGCAATTTTTCACAAACAGATTTAGTTATACACAATAAATCTTGTCATCCTTATTCACAAAAGATGAAAGCATTTAACTCTTGTATACATAGGTTATTAAATATCCCCATGTCAATAGATAATTATAATAAAGAATTGAATGTCATCAAACAAATCGCAGTAAACAACGGACACGACCCAAACATTATAAATAAAATTTATATATTAATTAATTAAAGAAGTTATAATAAAACCATCAATTTAATATATCCGGTCAATAATATCAGAAATGCAGCGTTCAAAACAATTATATATACAGGAAAAGTTACCAAATTATTGTTGAGACATTTATCCAAAACAAACAATGTAAATATTGCTTTTAAAACAAACAGTAGCCTTAGACGTCTCATTAAAAACAAATAAACGTAAATAAAAAGAAACAAATAAACTGTATAAATCAACAGTTTATTTAATTGAGTGTGGGTCGTCCAAAAGTCTATGTAATGTCTGTATGATTGTGGCGTGTTCATATATTTTTTTTTATTTGTTAATGTATCATTGACATACACAAAAAATATATTTACTTCATTTTGCATAAAATATTTTTATATTTTTTAAAATTTTATTCGTTAGGCAAATTTATTACAGAAAAGAATTCCTGAGAAATTTGTCTCCGTTCGGTATTTTGTTTTTACCCAGTGATTCTTTATTTACATAAGAACAGATATTTTTGATTTTTTGAGTTTTAGATCATCGCGAAAAACCTAAATAAAAAAAAAAATGTCCAAAAGTCTATGTTGGACAAACAGGAAGATATTTCCCTACTAGATTAATCCAGTCTATGGCAATCAATTAACATAAAAGAAGGTACACTAAACAACAAAATTCTCATTATGCTAACCACTTAATGTTAGAAAAGTTAATGTTACATAATGAGAATAAATCCAAAAAATTAAATATTTTAGATAGCCTAGAAATTAATAAAAGAAAAAATTGGATTGGATATGTTGCTAAATGACCAGCTAGACTTGAATGGTTCACCGTTATTAAACTTATATTGCCGTCCTAGACGTTGACAAAAAATGGATTTCTCCACTATCATGTTTAATAGTATTATTAGGTCGATGAACAGTTTAGGTTGTAATTACTTATCTCACTGTTAGTTTAGTATAATTTGTGTTTGAAAAAGGCAGGTCGAAAAGGAAAAGGTGTGTCAAAACAATTGTTATACATACAATTTTAAATATAGTGGAAATTTTTAGATATTAATATTTGCTTATTCATTCATAATGGATATTCTTTGGTATTCATGTCGCTCAACATTGGTTGATGTCTTTCTTATCATAGCTGTTTGGCCCTCCTCCGGTCATCAGACCCTCTTAAACAGAATCGGGGTTCATCACCAAAGACGACTTGATGCCATTCCACTTCAATATTGATGTTTTCTATACCAGTGCAATTGTTTTCGTAGATACTCAATAGTCAGTGGCATCAGGCACCGGATGAGACCAATGATGCTGCAGTACAAGTAACCTAATACATTTGGGAACCATTGAGATACTTATAATTGGGCCTTGTTCACCTACTCACAGAGAGGCCTCAGATTAAATTGTCGAAAATCGATTCCTGAAAAGCTTATTCGTGTGTATCAACGTCCGGTACTCCTTTTCTATTTTGGAGTATAATCAAACCAGGTAATAATATCTCATTACACTAGATTAATTTATCTTAGTACAGTTGGCAATTTCTCGAAGTAAAATACCTCCTCTCGTAAACCAACAATTCGGCCTCGCTGTTGTGCCCCATGAACTGTAAGTATTTTTTTCAATAAAACGGTTACTGTTTAGTTTTATTAATAACAGTGATTGCAATCATATAATAGAAATATCTAAAAATAAAATATTTTAAATCGATCACAATGATTTTTTTTGGTTATATCAGATACAATGTGATTAATTATTCTTTTTTTTTTGGCCATATATAGGTAGGCCACTGCTTGTTTTAACCTTCTTATGCCTCTTCGGGCGTAGAGTCGGTCCAACATCCTCTCCAGCGTTTCGGCGTTCTACCATGAGTTCTTTTTCTGATGGGGTTGTTCAATTTCGCGTTTTTCTTTCAAGTTTATTGGCCATTCTGCTTATGTACCTATTCCAATATTGTCTTCACTACCTTACCTACCTTCCTATGTCTTGTGTCTTACTTATAGCCGAAGCTTTTCGTTTTTAATTTCAACGTATAATGTTTTTCCTTCGACATGCTTTCATCGTTTGTTCTCTGGCTTTATTCTGTAGATTTATAAAACTTGTTTCATTTCAGCTCCCAGATATTTAAAGTGGTTTGTGGGTTCTAGAATATTCTTGTCGATCCCTAAAATGCATTTTATCGGCTCTTTTGATATTACTAGACACTTGGTATTGTTTAGATTTTTGTTTTAAATGATTAAATAACAAAATTTAAAAATCAAGTCGTTATTAAGTAATGCCCTACTTGTCAATAGTACATTTTGTTGTAGCGATTACGGAGTGTTCCTTGGGATACCATTGGATGCCACAGGCCACCATTGAAAATATATCACACAATAAGTGCAAAATTTTATTCTACACTCAAGATATGCCTACAGACAACAATACCCGTACGGCTACCCGTACAATACTAAATAAATATGCGTCTCCATCATATTAAATTTATTTTATTGCAATAAGATTAATAAACGAAATTAATCTAACTTATATAATAAAGCTCTGACAAACGTAATTTGATTTCTCCACTTTTCTTTTGGACCTTCACTCTTCAATCGCAAACAAACTCATCGTCCCCGATGAAAATAAAGCTATAAAGCAATTAGCATCAACTCGACATTGCTGACTAAAGCATTTATAATTAATGGCGGTTCCAATTTCGTCATTTCTGCCGAAACGAGTGAGAAAAGAAGAGGAAAAGGACAAAAATTGGTCCCTTAATGAAGGGATTGGTTTGAATTTTGCTAATTTGGCATTTATTTTGTTTTCAATCCCTGTGCCAAGTATTTATATTCATTTGACTTTTGTTAAATCACTAATAAAACGTCATTTCTCTCATTCTATTATTATTCATGTAAATTTCATCCATAAATTATATTAAATTTCTTTACTTCGCAAGTTGTTATTAACATAATATAATAAATGAATGTATGAGTTGTTTGATATTAAATTAGTTATTATTCATTAATGAGTACTTGAAAATATAATTAAATATAATATAATGAAGTATTTAATCAATGAAGTACAAAGAAATATACAAAATTGAAGCTAAAGCTGAAAAAACTTTATTAATCAATTTTTTTAACAAAAAATTTTTATATTTTGATTGTTCGAACAAATTTTGCCTGATCTTACAGAAAATTAGCCAAATTAAATGGAATATGTTCTCGAGTTATGCTCATAATTTAAAAATCGTAAAATGTATCCTTACTAAAAACGAAAAATTAATAATAATGAAAAAACACAGAGATACAAATGTTACAAAAGAACAACAAAGGTGTTCGAAAAAAATTTTGCAAAATACTTTTTCCCAACAAAATGGTTGTTTATATATTTATATCAACAGTCCATAATTGCCATGATTCCTAGTTTTGGGAAATCACATTTAAATATTTGCTAATCTCTGCAAAATCGTGTGTTATTAATGAAATTATTCACATATATTTGAATTCAAGAAATCCAGGAAAATTAAATAAATATTTTATTCTAAGGTTTAAAAAATACATTATTCTGAAAAATTAATTTTAAGAGTAAATTTTGTAATTCTTGTGTACACCAAAACATCATTACATCGTTTACATAATTAAAAAATTCAAGAAATTCCTCTTACATTTGATAAAAGAAAATTAATAATGAGTGTAGGCCAACCCTAGTTATTATAACACTTTGTAATACTGCATGGGATGGTTAAGATTCAAGTTCGTTTAAAGTTGCAGGCAGCGAGGCCAATCGCTAAAGAGTTCGACTAATAACAACTAGTATATGATTATCCCATAGTATTGGCTATATCTTCTATAGCGCCCAAATATGTTTTATCGACAATAAATCTGGATACTCGCTGATCAGTTGAGTGTTGCAAAAGCAGGTTAGTTGAGTTTTGCAAAAACTGCGGTCATTTTACAGGCTGCACTGTTTGCGGTCTCGAGTTATAATGCTGAAAGATGAGATTTGTACTGTACTTGTACTAAGATTGAATATACTGCTTCAAGACGGACACCAATATGTTCATTACATAATGGATTAAATATAATTTTTCTCTGATGGATACTAGGAGTAAACTGCTCTCAAGATTATAATAACCAGTAATTCCTGGAGTGATATATGCCATGATTAATTTTGCATTCCAACTCATAAACGCCTGAC
The DNA here is from genome assembly GCA_031761425.1 of Cosmopolites sordidus. NCBI lineage: Eukaryota > Metazoa > Arthropoda > Insecta > Coleoptera > Curculionidae > Cosmopolites > Cosmopolites sordidus. Next base: position 44,735 of record JARFXV010000886.1, on the reverse strand, counting down.
GTTCTTCTATATCCATCATGGCTAAATAAATAGAATTTAAACTCATCATTAAAGTATATACAGTTGCATGCCTAATCCCGTTCATTTCTAATTAAGAATCATTCTAAACAGACGCGTCTTTGGTGTGCTGTATGAGAAGCGTACCCAATAAGGACCATAAACACACATCTCCATCACGAATATATTTCGATTAACAAGGATTCTGGAAACCATTCAGTAAGGGAAAGTTATTTCATAAATGTAACAAACGATTCTCCACATCATTTTAAAGAAAAAGGTTCCTCATAACGAGGATCAAAAGCCTAAGGATTCTTGAGAAAAAAAAATACTAAATCATCAATCGAAAAGCTATAATTAGAACTAACATTTTAAGCAAATATGCGTGAAATACTATTAATAATTAAGTAATAGTAATATTAATTGGTTACTACCAATAAAATAATGAACATTGTTAAAACATTTTCTTTTAAACTAATATCATCTATCTATCAGTCAATATCAATGCGGCAACGTCGCAAATCACCCGAAAATATTTCAAGATGGCGGCAAATATTATTTCAGTGTGGGTCAGTGCGTACATTCAAGTGGCATCATGACTTTAGTCTTCCTCTTTTGCTGTTACCCCCTATTCGGTTTTCTGGCATTCTCGTCACTTGTCCTGCTCATTTCAGTCGCTGAACTTTCACATAGTCTACAATATCCATGTCTTTATATAATGGCTTTATTTCGAAGTTATACTTGATCTTAGAAATTCCATTGTCACTCACAGCACCAAAATTTCTTTAATATTTCAATGCCGATTTTTTTATTTCGGTTCCTGTTACTTTGTTGGCGACATACCAAGTAGTGGTCTGACTCTTATAATGTTCCTTTATGGTTTCTTACGTCAAGCACAGTTAAGTATGATCTGCTATCTATCACATGATTTATTTAATTTACTGTATGTCCATCAGGCCAGATTCATGTTATAAATGTATTTGCGTGGAAAGTTTGTACTCATTAACTTGAGTTGGTTTCATAAAACGATTTGTATTGCTCTTTCATTATTTTTATTATATTTATTATTTATATTATGGAGGGGGCATTAAAGCCCCCTAAAACTAACTTAATCTCATTTCTAGCGGTCTCGTCTATCTTGCTTTCCAACAACGTCTAAAATTCTTCCTTCTGCTCCTGTGTTTTATCCTCTGCTGGTGCATGTATAGAGAACATTGATTGATTTCGAAAATTTTTCATTTTTATGTAGCAGATTTATATAATTCAGCACAAAAAAATTAAGGATTTCAGCACGATTGTCTTAAAGATATACCTTGTAAATTACATCAGATTGTACAGTAGGTATGTGCCAATTGTGGAGAATAAGGTATTAATGAAATTGAATTTCCTTTTACATTATAACGAACAGCAAAGATATATTCCATAAGACGTGCTTTGCGTTAATAGCAGACACGTGCTATATCTCAAACTGAGCCAATCTCTTCAAATTTCTCAAGGGAGAATTCGTGGACCAAAAATTGCCCAAAGTTTACGGAAATGAGCGCAGACGGAAGTTTATCTGATAAATTTAACAATTTATACGCATTACTGTACAACATTTCAAGGTATTTTGATTACATTTTCTGATAAAGTGTATCAAAATATTAAGACGATGTTTTAAAGAGAGACCGTACGCATTTCCTAGGGAGAATTATGTTTAAAGATAATTTATAAAACATAGGAATATTAAATAAGAATATAAAAAATCAAATATAATTTTTTGTCATCCTTTGGATAGTTAGTCTACCCAAACTTGGTAGAAAACTGAAAAATATCAGAGAAAATTTTGAAGTTGCTTCCAGATACTTAGTGATTTCATTAATAATTTTGAATGATTAACAAAAATCACGTCGATCGACTGTAAATAAATGATTTGATATTTCATGGAAGTTGACTTCTAACTACGAAGTTGAAAACTAAAAACTAAAAACAGTTCTGTTGATTTAAAACTATATTTGATTGTTGATTCAAATCCATATATTTTCTCACTTCAATTATGATCCAAATGATAAGCAAATGCTTTAGATTATCTCATCAACATTGCTCTGTTAACTCAAATTCTTCTGGAAATAGTAACATCTTCAATACGGTTATCTGGCTGCTTCAAATATTTTATAGGATTTTTTAACATAGTTTGTTTTAGCATGTTTGTTTAGCATTAATTTAGCATAGTTTGTATTTGAAAAAGACACTGTGTGTCGAAACAATTATTATACATACAATTTTAAATGTAAAGGAAATTTTTAGATATTAATATTTATTTATATACGAGGGTCGATCCAAAAGTAAGTTTCCCTTCATTTTTTCAAATAGACAACTATGTTTATTTTCATTAAAATTTACATCGTCGGAAAGATGAAACTTTCCTCTATTTTTCGACATAATCGCCATTTCGATCAACACATTTTTGTAGACGGTGCTCCAACTTTTGTATGCCCATGTCGTACACCTCCGCCGCCAAACCCTTAAGAAAGCGCTGCACCTCTTGTTTCACTTCCTCGTCGTTCCGGAAGCGTTTGCCACTCAGGTGTTCTTTTAACTTGGGGAACAAGTGATAGTCGCTGGGCGCGAGGTCCGGACTGTAAGGTGGGTGGGGCATGACAGTCCATCCAAACTGCTCCAAAAGTTCCTGGGTTTTGCGGGAAGTGTGAGGTCGGGCGTTATCGTGAAGCAGCGTTACACCTGTTGTCAGGCGTCCTCTCCTGCGGTTCTGGATAGCACGCCTGAGTTTAGTGAGTGTCTCACAATACCTGTCCGAGTTTATTGTTGTCCCGGGTGTCAGGAACTCGATCAGCAGTATCCCCTTGCGATCCCAAAAGACAGTGGCCATGATTTTGCCAGCAGAAGGAGTTTGCTTGAACTTCTTTGTGACTGGTGACCCTGAGTGACGCCACTGTTTAGACTTTTCTTTGGTTTCGGGGGTGAAATGAAAAACCCACGTTTCGTCACCGGTCACGATGGAGTCCAAAAATTCTTCCTTATCGTCTTGACACTTTTGAAGAAACTGTCGAGCACAATCGAGGCGTTTCTCCTTGTGTTCTGCTGTCAGCATGCGCGGTACCCATCGAGCGCAACACTTGTGATACCCCAACTTTTCAGTCAAAATTCTTTCCACTGTACCGTAAGAACTCCCAGGAATCCTATCAACGAGTTCACGGATGGTGATTCTCCGGTTTTGAAGCATTTCGCGTTCGATCTTCTCGACAATCGACTCCGAAACTGCAGGTCTTCCACTCCGCTCTTCGTCGTGAACCTCCTTCCGTCCGTCACTAAATTCCCTGCACCAATGTCGGACCATTTGAACGGACATACACTTGTCGCCGTAAACTTGTGTCAACTTTCGATGAATTTCCACAGGTGGAATTCCTGTCGCATGCAAAAACCGAATAACCGATCGAATTTCGCACCTGGCGGGATCAACAATAAGAGGCTCCATCGCGAACGGCTGCTGAGCCAAGACTGAGCGGCGTAGCGCAGCGCTCGCGGGCGGAAAAGGGAGTGGGGGATCTGCCGTGCACAGCGGTGTTGTCGAATTTCGCCTAGCAGCTTCCAACGCTGCTGCAGCTCTTTGGGAAACTTACTTTTGGATCAACCCTCGTATTTAAAATAATTTTCCATCAAGTATCGTCTACCTCAGTTAAATTTAATAGCATTTGAAAATCTATAAAAGATAAAGTTAAACAATCGCATGGAAATAGGATATCACCATAGGTCCTTTAATATAAAAATTAAAAAGTTTACTTAAAGCATCACCAATCTTAGTAAGTTATCAAGTTGAAAAATTAATAGATAGTCACAGAAATAGCAAAGATCTTTTGAAATGACAAGGCACAGCTATCAATATACTAAACATTGTAGGAGCTTTCAACAGTCTCTGGCATGACAGACTGGTACACAAAATGGATAACATAGATTTCCCGCTAAGCTAATTACTTCTTCAATTCCTCTATTAGACCCTTCTGATGACGATGAAGCTTAAATCATCTTTTGATGATTCTAACATTAGCAATTATAAGGTTAGCGAAACGTGCGTTGAGAGCATAATAGTGATTTGGTGTTTAGTGGTAAATATCTTTGAGTGTAGTAATTACTTCTTATTTAACAGAGAGAAGCTTCTTAGTCAAAGAGGGAATATGGAGCTCAGAGAACACACCAGAACATACTCGGAGCAGAGATATTGTAAAAAATTGCGGCTTATTCGTACTTCGATGATTTTCCTTGGTATTCGGCTTTCTGACATCTTGCATATCTACAATATCCAGATCTTTGTATAATCGTTTAAATTTGAACATATACCTGAACCTCCAATTCTCATTATCGATTACAGCACCAAAAATTCTTTGGGTACTCGCCCATGTCTCGCAAACATAACTCGCTACTGTCCGAATGAGTACTTTATATATCATAACTTTCGTACAGAATAGACCAGCAAGTAAATAGTTTCGTCATGGTTCAATTTCTGTTATTTCCTGTAATTTTCCTTTCATCTAGTTTAGTTCACATATACATATATTCCTTCACTTCAATGTTATTATTTTCTATTTTTATTTCTAATTTGACGCTATTGACTGTCTCTATTTATTTCACCATAAGTATATCTTCATAATATTTTGGATCATACTAATATGTTTAGCTCATCTGCATATCCTACTATCTATTTTCCTTCATTGCTCACTACTCCGTTAATGTATATGCCAGTTTCGCTTATGGCTTTGTTCAATACTGTGTCAAAAAGAATTGGTTCCAATCCATGCCCTTGTCGCAAACCTTCTCTGACATCAAATTTTGCCATGACGTGTTGTTGCATTTTTACTACAGCTTTATAGTTACGCATCGTTATCGGGATAAACCAAATATGTTTAGCTGGTATTTCATTTTCTAGATGGCCTCGAATACTACTGCTCCTCATACGTACACCTGTCTGAAGTCTATAAATATCTGGAATAAAGAAGAATCAAACACTAATATTTTTTCCATTATTTGACGGACCATGAACAATTGGTTGATTGCTCGGCATCCTCTTCTAAACCCTGCCAGAGAATCCCCCATTTCTTCTTTGATATATGGTACTATTCTCTGCTTTACTGTGTTTGTTAGAGTTTTAAAAGCTGTAAAAAGCAATAATAAAAACTTCAGCAGTTCTGAAGATATGTTGTCGATCGGAAATTTATTATTTATAGGTGTCATTAAACTTTTCTATAATTTCAACAACGATGGTACTTTTAACGGTGCCTTGGCTGCATTCATAATTATTATGGCCTGCTATTTTGATCTCCTCTGGTGGTTCCGTTAAAAAACTTTTCAAAATATCTTCCAACTCCTTTGATTATCATATTGATTATCACCTGCGTCCTTGATCAAAGCCTGTCTATAGTGAAAGGTATCTATCTTAATGTTCATTTATGTTCAACTATAAATATAACATTTTTTGTCTCCTGTTCATCGTATGCTTCTTATATTTCCTGTATTTGCGTTTTTAGAATCTTCTGTTTTCCATCTTGTATACAGGTCCGACATTTCTTCTCAGTCTATCGTATTTTTCTTTACATGTCCTTATGGGTTTTTATTTGCATTTCAGTCGAGCAAAGTTTCTGTTCTCCACCGCCTTTTGCATTCGTCGTTATATCAATTGCTTTTTTGTTTTTTCCTTCATTTTTGCTCCAATTGTCTTCTCCGTAGCGTTTTCTATTACAGATTTTATTATTGCCTATCTATAGCCTGCCGACTCTGCTATCGCTTTATAAGTCTCTGGTTTCTCTAAATCGTTTTTCATTTTACTTTTACACATGCGTGTAACATTTTAATTATGAGGATCTAAGTGTATTAGATTGTTAGCTTTATTCAATATCTACGCAGTAAAAATCATTGAAAATAGTTTTTCAGAACCGTTAAAAGCCGTTCCAAGCATTTTTGCCTGTTGTTAATATTTCAATGTCATATTTATTTTGTCTTTATTCCCATTTTTTTGTTGGTAACATACCTGTAGATCCTTATTTGTATTTTTTGTTACTACCAGGTAGTGATCCGATGCTGATGATGCTGCTCTAGTGTTTATTACGTGAAGCGTACTTAAGTATGATCTGCAATCTATAATGACATGACCTATATGGTTTACTGTAATCCATTAGATGGTTTGCTGTGTTGTATGTTGTGTCCATTAGATGTTTTTAGTGAATATTTTGTGCTCATTACCCTTAAATCGTTGCATAGAAGGAATTGAAGTCCCCTTACACATTGGCATTTGTGTTATTTTAGAGTTAGACTTACTTGTCTTACTATCCCTAAAGTCCCCAATACCCAACTCAAAGTCATTTTTGGAGGTCTTGACAAATTCGCAGCATATAAAATTCTTCCTTCTCTTCCTCTGTTTTTGTTTGAAAAAAATGACCCCTCATTATTGTATAGCAGATTCTCTCATTCACTGACCTAAAACCAAAAACACATGACCCAATTTTTTTTCTGTAATAACCCACATTCAAATTCGTGCTTCTTTTAATGTAACTATCTTTTCTCAAAAATCCTGTACATAACTAGAGATCTTTTGGTTGTTACAAGGTATTTATATACATATTTACATTGAATTAATTCAATCATAGGCTGTGTTTCAGGTTTCGTAGCAACAATTGTTGGGTGGGACTGCTAGAGCCATACTCAAATATGGAACAAGGATAAGGGTTAAAGGGCCAACCTACTTCACTTCTAACCTTTACCTGGGTGTGAGGTGAGCCTTATTCACAGGATTCGCAGGACATACGGAAATCAATCTCGGAATTCGATTCAACAATCATCGTCAAAGTTAAGAGTTTTAGTTCATTTTCTTCAAACATCAAGCTAGATATAACTAGTTAAATATATGTCTTTGTAGACAAATATCGTCATATTATAAGTAAACTATTCTAATCAAAAAAAGTCAAGTAATAAAGTATTGTGGAAAATGATAGATGATACAGGAGAAAATAGAAATAACCTTTAAAAAATGCAAATGGCAATGGATTGGGCACACTATGAGAAAACCAATACCCGTTATAACTAGTAAGCTTTACACTATAATATTTCAGGAAAAAAGAAGAGGCAAATCAGTGAATATATGGAGAAGAAGAACAAGTGAATCTAACTTAGAATAAAGCAAAAAAGATAACTGGATAGGAAAGAAAGTGAAGGGCGGTGTGTGTGTGTGTGTGTGTGCCATGCCACTACTAAGACCTAATTGAGACTTATATTCTGAAATGTACCCTTTGCTCCGTAGAAGCGAAATGCATAAATATAATTCATATATACATATCATAGTTTATCATGTTTATATGGTTAAAAACAAATTACGCTTCTTGAAACTTTCATTTGAGAAAACCCGTTTGTATTTCTATCGTAAAATTGTCTTTTAAATATTTAAGTTTAAACTTCTTCGGTGCTATTAAACCAAAACTTTTCATAACGAACTCTAAGAAACTCTCTCAAAAATTAACACACGGCACTTAAACTAAAATTAAACCAAACCTAACTTCACTAAACTGCAATCCAAAACTCCAAAACTGAAACTAATCTCGAAGTTTGTTTAAAAACGACCGAAAATTGATTTTTAAACGTTCCTTCGAGAGCTGAAGGAAATCCGCTCTCCTTGAAGTTTCCTCGCTAGACGCTTATTCTCTGGACATTAATAACTTGGCAGGACACTTCGTAGGAAGTTTACCGGTACTAAATCAGGTAGTTTCTGATAATTCCGGTTAGGAAATAATTTACAATGTGCCGATGCTATTTTATGGCATAGAAGTTGCGAAGTAGGTAAGTTATAATGAGAGTTAGGAGCAATATCAATAAAAAAGAACATTAATACTCCTCTTAAGATAAAATAAGTTATGGTTTATATATTAGTTATTATATATAGAACATAGAGTAACTCGATAAATGTCATTTTCTATATAACTATTATTACAGATGTTTTCTGGGTAAATAATGACCATCTGATATTTAATGAAAACATTAGGAGATCAAAACAGAATTTCTGCCCAAATTTTAAGTGAAATATTATAAATAATAATACTTTATATTAAGAAAAATATTATAAATAAAAATTGAATGAACATCATCTAAACATTTTTGCTGTAGACATATGAATCTGATAGAAGAGCAATCGAGATAGTAAATAATATGTACGCTATACTTGGTAAACACGCTATAGAAATAAGAAATAGCAAATAGTGATTAAAAAAGTATAGGAATGTAACATTTATAAGATAACATTATCAGGAGACGTGTATACCATTTTAATCAAGAGCCGGTCGCATTGGCGTGGACGGTAAGGCGGCGGCCTGCCGCTGCTGTGCCGAAACCACATTGGCGCGGCAACTGGTTCGATTCCAGCGCTCGGATGATTGTTTTTCTTTCTTTTTTTGGTCTGTATTTACTTCCTACCTGTCTGTGATTGTTTCTAGATAAAATCCGACAACGAATTACCCTTCAGTCAGACCAGTTAAATGCTGGGTTTCTACGTTGGTCACACGCCAATCGGTAGGCTTCCTGATAGACTTATGGGTAAGCACATAACCAAGGGTTGGTAGCCTGACGGGGGCTGGCCTGGGTTGTCGGTGACTGATGACCATGGTTCGGAACCCACGTTAAGCTATAGGTCCAGTCGCTAAATAGCCTTAGTCGCAAATGCGCCTCTAACCCTAAAATATATTTTTTAATTAAGAGGATCTGAGTGTACCATATAATTAGATTGTTAGCTTTATTCAAAATTTAGGTCGAATTAAAATTACATTACAAAACTGAACAACAGATATTTTACACAATTAAAATCCGCCGGTCTGGATAATCCACCGGTCTCACCGATACTTTTTAATATGTATTCATTGATCATCAATTAGGAATTATTATTTATTAATAATATAACATATACTGATGAAATAGTGGTATTGGCGGAAAATATCGAGGACCTATATAGAATGACGGAGAGGATAAGAGAAATGAGCAAACACTACGAATTGAATATGAACCTAAAGAAAACAAAATACACGTGTTTTACTAAATCGCCCAATACGTGGGTTGCTATTTATATATCCGGAATTGACAACAATGGTGTTGCTAGGCGCCATCTGCCCTATTGTAACCTAATAAATCCCTTTTTTAATAAAAATTAAATTATTAGTCACAGCGACGGCAGTCGTTCTCCGGAGACATCTAGGTGTAGGTCACGGATGAATTGATTAGCCCCGTCAATAGGACGCCACCCCGTTTCTTTAAATCTACTAGCTACTCTAGATATAAATAAACACTTAAACTGGCTAAGGGTCTATCTTAGATAAAAAAATGTCAATAATGATATTAAACATTTAATAAGCACAAGCACAATCCGAGAAAACAAGACATAGAACAAAAAATATAAAAAGTCATAATGAAGAAAATCAAAAAGAGGTCTAGAGGTGAAGTCTGCTAAAATCCTACTATAGTAGTCATGTATCTAAAAATTTTTTATCTTAACAGATTTTCCTCTCTTATAAGAGCTCTTGTCTAATTTACATGGATTTCATATTAGATTACGCTAAACCTACTTACATTATACTAACTAAATAAAACTGAATCAAATATAAGCAAGTAGATCAATCAAGATATGTTAAACCAAGCTGAAGTAAATCAGATCGAATGGTATAAAGATACTACCTGATGGTAGTGAGAGTATGAAGCAATTAACGTAAAAGATTCATAGAAACATTAATAGAATAGCAAATAAATATAATATCTCTAGGCCTTATCTCCTTTATTACGTTGTTGGTTTACCCAACCTCTGGACTATCCAGTTACTAGTAAGTTCATTTACTGATAATTATGTGCCCCCAAATGGTCTGAAATCTGCCTTGACTGGGTACTGCAAAAACTGGGCCCCAAAAAATGACCGGATTCGGTAACGACTTGATCCTAAATTGACCGGGCCCCAAAAACCTCCTATAATATCAAAAAAAACCCTATAATATCAAAAAATAAGCTTGAGTATGGCCTAGCTAGCTAACCTAGATACCTGTAACGGAAGGGTACGGCGTGGAGACGTCTGTTCAGGATACTGGTGTGCTTCCAAATAAGACTCGCGCAAAACTATCTTACCTGTAACGGTCGATAATTTGTAAACGCTACAATATACATACTGTATACGTACTCAGAACATTTTATCATATGGACGCTATTTGTGACTTGAAAATTTTATCGGAGTCAAAAAATGGAATTAACTGTGAGAATTTTTGTGCGATGATTTACTATGACTTTCAACATCTCAACGGTGTATCGATCAACACACTTCGACTTTTGGCGATGAAACACCATCTAAAACTACTGTATATCACTGGTTGAGTAAATCGTGGTCGTCGTTCGCTCGCAGATGAATTTAAAGAAGGTCGTCCAAAATCGGTTGTTGTGTTAGAAAACATCGATACAGTACGCAAACTAATAAAGCACTTCGAATAAAACGGTTAACTGTTTTTTTGGAATCTATAGACATATGGCTTACAGTGCCACTAGAGTATCGCAGAACTGTTAATAATGTTTTCATATTTCATGTTGAAATCAATCCTGGTGTCCAGAATCAACCCCAAATTCCTTATATAATTCACACTTTCAAAAACAGTGTTGCTCATAGAATAATTAAGCAGGACACGGGACATGTCTATATTAAAAGTAATGCTGATGCTTAACTGCATTGTATTTCTTAAATACTAATTGACATCTATCGAGGTTCACCTACAAAACCAGTGCATTTTCGGCACTACATACTTTTCTGAAAGATATTAAAATCATCAGCGAAAAACAAAAAACATGAGTTGGTGATTTGCAAACTAAAATCATTTATATAAATGTTAAATAAGATGGGTTCAAAATGGCTTCTCTGCGGTACGCCTCAGCTATCAATAAACTTACGTGATGAATATCTCACAATATGAACACGTCAGGTTCTTCCCATCAAGCATGATCTAAGCCAGTCCAACAAACTACCACTAAACCTGATAAAATTTTGTTTCGCAATAAGAATAACTATGTCGATCGCTTTTGAAAAGTCAACAATATCCGGAAAAGATCACATCTCTACTTCGCAACTGCAATACAAACTAGTCTTTCAACAAACGTTAATTACGAAGATTACCCTCATCAGCATTAGCAGTAATCAGCATCAGTAGTAATTTCCCATTTACCATTAAAGAATTAGAATCCGCTATCATCAGAACCAAAAACAGTGCCCCTGGCCCTATGGAATTCTTATTCGGATGATCAGGAATCTCCTCCCCGACGCCAAAGACTTTTAGTAACACTGTACAATTATTTTTGGAATCAAGGTAATACCCCATCAATATGGGGAAATCTATTTTAATTCCAATTCATAAAGCGGGTAAATCCAGGTCAACGACAAAGAGCTTTCGCCCTATCTCATTAATCGATCATTTCGGTAAACTATTCCAGATAATGATAAATGGCACACTAGTCTGGTACCTAGAATCTAATAATCTAATCGATGATCTCCAACTAGGCTTTAGAAAATCTAGATCCACCCTTGATTATCTAGTCGGATTTTGTAACATCACTACATCTTTCTCTAGGAAAAATCATTTGGTGGGAGTTTTTCGATATTTCCAGCGCATTTGATGCTGTATGGAGACCTCTCATTCTCAATTTATTCCATCTCTGGGGAATCAGAGGAAGACTTCCGAAATTTATTCAGAATTTTCTTTCGGACAGATTCTTCATTGTTAGGCTAGAGCATTTATCAGATATTTTCCCTCTTAGAAATGGAATCCCCCTGGGATCAATTCTGAGTCCCACTTTCTTTAACATCTCCTTCAACTCTATCCTGAAATACATCACCCCGATGGTTCACACTAGACTATATGCAAATGACATTCTCGTATATTACTCCGCCTCTAGCTCTAGAGTTTGTGAAAGAATGATACAGATGTGTTTAAACTCCCTTACCAAATGGTCCATCACATCCGGATTATTCTTCTCACCCACTAAGTCGTCCATAGTTCATTTCTATAAAAAGCGAGCATGTTCACGGCTACACTCAATTACTCTATCAAATATCCCTATTCGTACAGCATATTCACAAAGACTTCTGGGTCTCGTTTCCGGTCAGAAACTTTCATCGAAAGATCATATTTTTCACTTAAGGGCCAAATGTTCAAAATACATGAATATCATAAAAATGTTATCCTATCGCTTACAATATTGCTGTTTACTAAAACTCTATAAATCAATTATCAGACCCAAAACTGACTATGTCTGTATAATCGATACCTCCGCCTCAAAATATTTTGAGGCTACTTGATTTTTTCATTTCGACTTTTCTCTTATGAACTACGATAAATCATATACTTGCAACATAATTTACATACCTCTTATATCGCCTCTGGCTCACATCCATCTTGAATCAATATCAAGGTCAATATCATCCTTCTTCTATTTCAGTTGTAATTATTATTCGGGATTTAATTGGAAATATTATTGCAAGAGACATTTCTCTGAAATTCCTTTGGTGCCCTAATCACAAGGGCATTAAAGGGAATGAAGATGCTGATCACTTTGATACACAGGGTGAAGGTAGTCATGATAGTCGCCAACCTTCGTTTGAAGATGGCACGATAAGAACAAGAAGGTCCTTCTTCACAATATAAAAGATGTTGTCCATGTTGTACCCATTTTAGGATTAATAATCTTGAAGTATTACCTTCAATACTCAATACTTCCATATTGTTCATGAGGGACCCACATATTATATCGGCCATACCATTTTTTTCACAGTCCAAAAAGAACGATCTGTTAATATTTAATTTATCTGCTACCTCACAGATAGTGGATACATAGATCTTAGGCTATTATGGCCTTTATTTCCCAGACATTAGTGTTTGAGGAACGGCCAGAGTGATGCCAGTTTTCCAAGTTAAAATCTCAGCCCCTCGACCAACCAAAGCACTTTTGGAACATAGTTTCACCAACAGAACCCTCTCCGTAAACGGTAGACATACTGTGTTTATTTTAACAACGTCACTGTCCTCTTTGAAATAAAAAAGCATAATGCGACGCAAATGTTATAAATAAAAGTTATCGACCGATATTTTCAATTTGAATCAACTTGATTGATTGAAGCCAAATCAAAGTCAATCTAAACGCAAATATTGTAAATATCACAGAAATTTATAATATGTAAATAAACATCATCAAATAATCAAGAAACTATCAGGTAAGAGGAGCAGCGGTGCAGGACCCGTCAAAGCAATCTCCGGACAAGTTCTGACTACACCCTCGGAACACCTCAGTAGATGGAAGGAGCATTTTTAACAGATGTTGGATGGACCACCACAAATAGAACAAAATGAAGAACAATGCGGGGCAGAACAACAAGAACAAACAGAACATGACAGTAACTCATTAACTGTGATGCACCTTCGAAAACGGAAATACAACGAGCTATAAGAGCATTAAAAAATAGCAAAGTCTCGGGGCTCGATAATATACCAACAGAATTACTCAAGGCCGACCGCGAGTCGTGTTCTGAATTGTTACGACCCTTAATAAATCAGATGTGAGAGTCAACTGTTCGTTCCTGATGATTGGAAAAAGCGATAAATAATTAAATTGCCAAAAAAAGGAGACTTACGCATTTATGACAATTGACGTGGGATAACATTATACCACAATCACAATCATTAAAATTACAGCACAAGTCATCCTAAGAAGATTAGTAAAACATATAGAAGCAGAAATGCGTCCGGTTAACATGGTTTCATGCCAATGAATATATCCTGGCAGGAAGTCAAGGTTCTGGCGCAGAATAAAACCAGATTGCGCGTTTTTATTGAAGTCTTTTGGTCCGCGTAGTAGTCCAAGGATCATATATATATATATATATATATATATATATATATATATATATATATATATATATATATATATATATATATATATATATATATATATATATATATATATATATATATATACCCCTTTGTGGATCAGATCTTGACGTGGTAAAGGGGTTTGAGTAGGGCAATGAAACTTTGCCGTCTGGAGTCTATGCTCCTGGGAGGGTCACCCCTGGCGGACAAGTCAAGCCGGAAGCCTCAGACTAACATGATCCAAAATCTGCCAACCCGCACTGGACCAGCGCGGCAGATTACGGTCCATACCTTCAACATGGTATTTCAATATGTTGAAATATGACAGTATAACCTCAAACACGGCACTCATTCCCCGGAGGCCAAGGGGCAACTACGTACGGCAGCGGGAAGACCTGCCCCAAGGCAGAGGGTGCTAAGAATCACCGCTTTAGATCAGGCTGCCATTGGACTTTTGACATTGCAACGTTAAATATACGGACTATGAAAACAGAGGCCCGATTGCAAGAACTGTTAATTGAGCTTGACAACATACATTGGGATATTATTGGGCTCTCTGAAACACGAAGAAAGGGTGAAGAGTTAATCAAACTGGAACCAACTGGACACGTACTCTACACTCGAGGTACGGAAAATGGCCGATGTGGCGGAATTGGATTCCTCATCAATCGAAAGCTGAAGGACAGTGTGGTAAAATTTGAAAGTACATCCGACCGATTAGCACAATGCGTCATTCAGCTGAATAAAAAGTTTAGGCTTCAAATCGTCCAGGCTTATGCACCAACTATAAGCGATAAAGCTGTGGAAATTGAGGAATTTTATGATGATGTGGCCCAGCTTTTATATAAGGAGAAATGTAGGTACAAAATCCTGATGGGTGATTTTAATGCCAGAATTGGAACAACAAAAACAGACGAAAATGCAACTGGCCCATATGGAACTGGTGAGCGAGACAATAGAGGTGACAGATTAGTTGATTTTGCTGAAGGACAAGAACTATATATTATGAATTCATTCTATAAGAAAAATATCAGCAGAATATGGACATGGAAAAGTCCATCTGGGCTCACAAGCGAAATTGACTACATCATGACCAACGATAAAACAATATTTACCAATTGTACTGTCCTTAACAATTTTAATGTTGGAAGTGACCACCGAATGGTACGAGCAAGGGTTCGGATTGACTGTCGAAAAGAGCGCAAAAGAATGGTAAGATCAACGAAGGGCAAGATGGATTCTGGAAAACTGCTGGAGAGAGGAAGCGATTTTGAGATTGCTTTGTCAAATCGGTTTGCTGCGTTACAAAATCCAGAGGAGGTGGAAATATCAGTTCAATATAAAGAAATCGCTAACAATGTACTTCAAACGGCTGCTTCAATAGCACCAGAAGAAAAATGTCTCAAACAAACAAAAATCTCCAGTGAGACCATTGATTTAATGAAGAAACGGCGAGCAATGAGAAATGCAGGTAGTCCTTTTGGCAGGGTCGAGTACACTGAGCTCTGCAAAATTATAAGAAAACGTATCAGAGAGGACACGCGCCGATTCAATATGCAGCTAGTGCAAAAAACCCTGGAAGAAAACAAAGGAATTAACAAAGCTAAACAGAAGCTGAGAAACAAAAGAACGCAAATATATGCTTTAAAGCGTGAGGATGGCACAGTGTGCAGGGCGCGTACCCAAATGTTAGATATTGTCAGAAAGTTTTATTCCCAGTTATATGAAGATCAGAGCCAGTCAGGGACAGCAATACCCACGGAAGAACAAATGCCAGATATCCTAGTGGAGGAAGTAACAAATGCTATAGAATTGATGAAGAACGGCAAGGCTCCAGGAAAGGATAGTGTAGCTGCCGAAATGCTAAAAGCTGGTGGTCGGACGTTACATAAAACACTGGCAAAATTATACTCAAAATGCCTCAAAGAACAAAAAGTACCTGACTTATGGAAAAATGCAGAAGTGATCCTTTTACATAAAAAAGGAGCACAGGAAGATTTAAAGAACTACCATCCAATAAGCTTCCTATCAGTGATGTACAAAGTTTTCACTAAGATAATTTCTAAAAGAATATTAAAAAAACTGAATGACGCCCAACCAAGAGAACAAGCAGGATTCAGAAGTGGATTCAGTACAATGGATCACATCCAGGTTGTACAGCAGGTCATAGAAAGGCACAACGAATACACCATGCCACTGTGCTTGGCTTTTATCGACTACGAAAAAGCATTTGATTCAATCTCAAAGCATGCGATAATGGATGCACTGCTTAGGCAAGGTGTAGAGAGAGCCTATGTAAATCTATTAGAATATATATATGATGGAGCTACAGGCACAATTCACCTTGATGATCTTGAAGTGGGAATTAATATAGAACGAGGTGTACGGCATGGTGACGCAATATCGCCTATTCTTTTCTCGGTTAGCCTTGAAGAAGTATTCCGTAAACTGGATTGGGAACAGGATGGTATTAAGGTCAATGGTGCAAACTTAAACCATCTTAGATTTGCAGATGATATTATTCTCATTTCACAAGACCCAGAGGAGCTGCAAAGACGCATACAGGAACTGCAAAGGGTTGGCGAACCATTTGGCTTAAAAATAAACCTGAAAAAGAGTCAGGTTATGTTCAATAACTTCGCTCAGAACAGAAGAATTTCAGTTTTAGGAAGGGATTTAGAGATTGTGGACAGCTTTATATATCTTGGGCAGAGGATTTCAATGGAGGGGAATACCGCCCGGGAGGTGGAACGGCGTGTTAAATGTGGCTGGCAGGCATTTGGTAGGCTCAACATAGTGTTTAAGAGCAGACTCCCACTTTGCCTGAAAAGAAAAGTCTTCGATCAGTGCGTTCTACCCGTTATGACATACGGAAGTGAAACCTGGACACTCACATCGCAATCAATTCAAAAACTTCGGGTGGTACAGAGGGGAATGGAAAGATGTATGCTTGGCATTACAAGACGAGGCAGAAAGTCCTGCGCGTGGATCAGGGAATAAACAAAAGTCTGTGACACCATTGGAAGAGTAAAACAATTGAAATGGAGATGGGCAGGCCATATAGCGAGGCGATGGGACGACAAATGGATCAAGGCAAATCAAGCGACTCAAAAATAACAAAGTTTCTGGTGAAGATGCAATCACTGCTGAACTTTTGAAATCCGTTGGTCCAGGTACAATCAAAGAAACAACGAAAATTCTACAAGAAGTTTGGCGAACCGAACTGATTCCGGAAGATTGGAAAGATGCTCTAATCCATCCACTACACAAGAAAGGAGATAGAACGGATGTAAACAACTATAGAGGGATATATCTTCTCCCAGTTTGTTACAAAATTCTATCTCAATGTCTACTAGACAGAGTACAGGGACAGTTAGAACCTAAAATTGGTGAATATCAAGCAGGTTTTCGACCGGGAGATCCTGCCCTGAACAAATCTTGAACCTCAAGTTGATCCTAAGACATCAAAAACTGTACAATAAAAATCTCGTCTGTACATTTGCGAATTACAAAAAAGCATATGATTCTATTGACCGCGAATCTTTATTCCAAATCTTGAAAGAACAAGGACTAGAAACTCTGAAAACGCTGGCAATTATTAAAGCAACTCTAAATAATACAAGGTCAAAAGTTATATTCATGGGTGACATCTTAGAGTCCGTCGAAATTAAAACTGAACTTAGACAAGGGGATTGATTCTCGCCACTCTGTTTAACTGTGTTCTAGAAAAAGTTATACAGAAGTTATTGATTAATTTGTCCGTTATTTTGTGATAGTTCATTTTTTAAAAGGAATAAAACAATTGTTTACTTTGTTATCTATCACTTTTATTTTTAAATAAAATGTGTGTGACTATAGTTTCGTAAAACGATTTTACATTCGCAAACACTACTTTAAAACTAAGGTTTTACAGCTGTTTATCTATTCTATTTACCTAATTTTATACTTTTTATTGAGGTTAATTTTTTACAATATTTTAAATAGTGGAGAATTTCGGAGATCCGTCTGATCGTTTAACAGCTGTCTAGACGGATCTTTATTATATTTATAAATTTCGATAGGTCCTAAAATGTGTCATTTATTTGCTTTTGGGCGCAAAATGTAAATTTTTCAAATTTGTAATTTCGGGAAATATATGTCCGATATCTATGAAATGCTTCGCAAAATTGGAGTGTTGTTTCTTTAATATGTATGCAGATTTATTTATATTTTTTATATCTGGTCTGAAAATTTCTGCCGGTTTGTACAACATAGCAGTTACTACACTCATTGCAACTTAACATAAAAACTCCATATTTTGTATTTGCTGATGTTTTATCTTTGGCATTAAAAAATAATTTACTGGTTGACTGGTGGTTTTGTTTTTGTTGTAGTTTTGTTTGTTGTAGTTTTAAACGCTATTTGCAAATTATGTTTCCTCAAAGAGCGATCTATTTGTTCTGAAATTGGACCGAAATATGAAATTTTACAGTACTTTTTATCATTTGTTTTCTTTACTTTTGGATATACTTGTAACCTTGGAAATACTTGTAAATAAATTAACCCCAATAAAAGTATAAAATTAGGTACATAGAATAGATAAACAGCTGTAAAACCTTAGTTTTAAAGTAGTGTTTGCGAATATAAAATCGTTTTACGAAACTATAGTCACACACATTTTGTTTAAAAATAAAAGTGATAGATAACAAAATAAAAAATTGTTTTATTCCTTTTAATACAGAAGTGGTGTGAAAAAAAGTCGGCCTTGAATATTGACCAGCCCATTAAACTGGGGAGAACCATCATTAAAATAGATTGTCTGGCGTTTGCTGATGATCTAGCAATTTTGACTCAATATATATTATCGGCACAAAAACAGAATGAAATCCTAAAAGAAACAGCAGAAAAGGTAGAACTCCAAATTTCTTTTGAAACGATACGATGCATGACCTGCAACAGACTAATTTACCCTCAAATTAAATATTTGGGTAAAATAATCATGGAAAACGGGTTGGAAAAAGCGGCCAATAAGGGTAGATGTCAAAAAATGGAAACTACCTTGAGACTTGAAATACAAAATATTTACAACAAAAAATGCATATATAAAAATACAAAACTGAGATTACAACACATTTATTAAGCCAGAATGTCTATATGGGGCAGAAACGCTCATTTTAAATAGAAATAGAGATATCGAGGAGATTGGAGGATCATGAACCAAATACACTAAAGGTACTACCATACGTAAAAGGAATCACAGATAAGATAGGCAGACTACTAAGAAAACATAAGATCAGAACAGTCTACAAGCCGCATAAATACATGAAAATGCCAAATGAGATTTTGGCGAAACGTCGTGACTTTTCAAAGAATTAACGGATCGACACCCGGAATGATTTAGAAACGTTATCTACCATATATATATATATATATATATATATATATATATATATATATATATATATATATATATATATATATATAAACATTACTCATTCAACACAGATTTTTGTTTACAAGCATTAAACGAGCAACTAATGGAAACTCCTGACGAAATTTCTAACAATTCTAAATATTGATCTTTCAGGGGGTTATATTTAAAATTGTTGTAAACGTCTCATATATTTCCTCTTATGCCAGGAACAATAATTTCTGAATTATTGTCGTATTTTACTATTAGATACTTGTATTGAAAACGTTTAAAATGTAAATGTAGATATGCTGCCACAGATGATAAAAAGGCACGAATAAGCCTTTTCATATGATCAGAAAAGACACCAGTTATCTCGGTAACACAGTATTTTCAGGCATGTGCAATCATATCGATTGAGGAATGTTAAACGGTCAAGACTTGAAATGTGTTAATATTTAACAGAAAAGATAATATCAGTATATATTTATACATGGGTACATTACTTAATACATCAATCCGTTCTATTAATCAGCCTTCCACGGACTTATCTATCCCAGCCATCCAATGTATCTTGTCAATGTCTTTTCAGCTATTTGTCTATCTACGTGCACTAAAGGCTGGCATATTATTTACGTCACATCTTTAAACTATATTGAAGGACAATTTTCAATAGTAACATTTAGAATTTAAGACAATCGTGACTGTCTAATATACAGGGTATAAAGAAAAGTACTTTCATAGATTTAAGCAGCGATTCTTCACGCCATGAAAAAAAAAATACAAGGGTCAAAACCTAAGGGATCCCCAGAAAAAAATGCAAAATTTCTAAATCACCGATAGCAAAGCCCTGGCAAGAATTAACATTTTAAGAAAATATCTGTAAAAGCATATTTGGCAAATATTAATTGGTTATTACTTAATCAATTACAAATAAATTAATAATCATTAATAAAACATTTTTCTTTTTAATTAATTGGCAATATCAGTGGCAACGTTGCAAATAATCTTATTTGAAGTTTGCGACAAAAATTATTTCAGTGTGGATCAGTCTATGAATTTAAGGGTGGAGATAGGTGTAGGACGCCGTATTTTTAGTGATTTTCATGAAATTTTTAACACATAAGGAATATATATAGAGGTTGTGGACCACTACATATATCTTGGGCAAAGAATGGCGGGAGGTGGAATGGCGGTAAATGTGGCTGGCAGGCATTTGACCGGCTCAATATGGTATTTAAGATTAAGAGCAAACTCCCACTTTGAAGAGAAAGGTTTTGAATCAGTGCGTGCTGCCTGTTTTGACATATGGAAGTGAAACATGGGCACTCACATCACAATTAGTTCAAAAGCTTCGGGTGGCACAGAGGGGAATGGAAAGGTGTATGCTTGGCATTACAAAGCGGGATAGAAAGACCTGCATATGGATCAGAGAAGAAACGAAGGTATGTGACATCATTGGAAAGGCGAAAGAATTGAAATGAAAGTGGGCAGGTCATATAGCAAGACGATGCGACGACAGATGGACCAAAGCAATTCTGCAATGGATACCGCTTGATCATAAACGCCCGCGAAGAAGGCCGAAAACACGATGGACGGATGACATCATCAAGTATATTGGACCCGAATGGCACAGGGAGGCTCAGGACCGTGCGAATTGGAGGCATGCAGGGGAGGTCTTCATCCAGCAGTGGATCGACAATTTTCAATCGTTTTCCTCGAAAAATAACGGAGATATCAGCTGCCGCGCATTGTAAGTCGCCATTCGGCTGGACAATTTGTGTATATCCTGAAGGTCACAATTTTCATCTGAAATTTCTCATAAAATTTACTTTTTTCATTAGTCTCTTTTATTTGAACTTCACTTCCCACAAAAAAATCGAAAATTAATATTTTTTTGACGAATGTGAAAATTTAGTATGATTTTTTACCATTTTTTGTACCCATATTTATATAAAGAAACTATGTGCTGAGTTTAATAATGATTGATCAAATACTGTAGGAGCTAGAGTGTACACAAATCCGAAAAAGTAGTTTCGAGAAAAACGCGTTTGAAAATAAGAGCGCCAGTAAAGGTAAATTTAAGACAGTAATGAATCAATTTAAACAACTTACTAGTTAATCAACTATTCCAGCATGTTAAAAGAAACAAAAAACATCTGCTAACGTTCTTCTTTCATTCCAATACCTGCTCGACTGCTCCGTACTACATGCCACGCACTCCAACCGTTCGACCGAGGGACACTCACTCAAACGCTTATAACTTCTAACGGCTTGGAATTTTGTTTTGAAATTTTCAGAATATATTTTTGAATAGTTCTACAATCGATTTATGGAAAAAAATAATTGAATTTTTTGAAGCCTCTACACCTATTTCGCCTCTTAAATTCGTTTTAAAACTAAATACAGTAGATCCCAAAAATGTTCGGAAACCCTATTTAAAAAAAACATTGTAGTAGTTCCAATTTATGCAAAAGAAAATAAAATATTTTTCTTTCCTCATACTTTACCGTTCTTACCTCTTTTTAACTTCTTATATAACAAAGTTCCACAATCATCGGATTAATTCTAAATTTTTAGCCCTTTACCGCATACAAAGCCATATATGACTGCTATAAAATTTCTAATTATTTTTTCAGTATGTTAAAAGTTATTTATTTTTTTTCAACCAACTTTGAATCCCAATTATACATTTCTTCGTGTAATGGAAAGTATCTTTTGTTCTCTATAGTAAGTCCAAACTGTCAAACTCTTTGAGCTTATGTGAAGCGTGCCCGATCGTTAAAGTGCAGCTAAATTAGTGCTACTTTTATGAGAGGAAAAATCATTTAAAAGGGTAAGTAAAAAAATCAATAATTTTAAAATACATTCTTTGCACATTCAAGAACGTGGGATTGTGTTTTTTTGTTTTCTTGAGCCTTTTTTTGATATGCAATCAAGGTTTCTGTTCTTTACAAAAATGGATCCTTCCTGGTTCTATGGTACATCCAAGCATGTCAGTCCTATTCTTGGAGATGGTTTCTTGAGTAACGATGATCTTGCTTCAGCCTCCGTGCTCGTCAAAGAAATCATATTAGCAATGCAGAATCCGAATCTGATAGCTCTGATGATGATGATATGACCACACATACCTTGCTACATACCTTGCTCTATCTACATCCAAAACAAAAGGAAAAAGACTCAACAAGACCAGGTCATTTAGAAAAGCCAAAAAATTGAAGCTTTTGATAAAAAAAACTTCAAATTCAAAGGAAATTCCGATCTACCAGAAACAATCAAGCAGTTAGATACACCGCCAGAAATTTTCAAATTCCTGTTTACGGATGATCTAATTAATATGATTGTTGAGCAGTCTAACGTAAAATCTCTTCAAGACAAGGTCAACAAGCCAGGAAACATTACAAGAGAAGAAATGGAAGAATTGGAAGTGCCGTATCAATGTATGTATTCAATGCAAGTAAATAAATGCCGCTGTTTGATTTTAAACTTGCAGTTTTCGAGCATATGCGCAAGACAGGAAAGGTTTTTAGCTACCGTCAAAAAACGTGGTCGTCCAGCTATCATCATCGAAACACTAACCTCAAGCCGATTCGGCACTCCATTTAGCTTGCTGGATTCACCGAAACCCCACAAAAGGTCACGAAAAACTCCATCCAGTCATCAAGATCCACCTTTGGATACTGTGCGTTTTAATAACGTGGATTATTTCCCCAAATGGATGACAAAAATCGACAAATATATCGATGTCAAGTTTATTTATGCTACAATGAGAAATGAAACTGCTTCAAAGATTTCCACAAAACGTGTAATTTCTAGAATAGTAATTGGATTTTTTCATTTTCTACTGTTGACTGAAGATTTAAGACACATAAAAGAGGTTTTCAGTAAAAAAAAATTATTCAGTCTTCTTCATAATTCATGCAATAAGGGGTTAAGAAAAAACATAAATATTGTTTCTATTCATCTCAAAAATATTTGGACGCGAAATCAAAAAATGAATCTGAATGAAGTGGTAGTCTTCGAATTTTGTTTATTACAAATAGTAATTAGCAGACTGGATCGGAGTAACATCTTAAAATGGGTCGTATACCAAATAAAAAAAACATTGGTCCGGAATATAGGCAGTTAATGCTATTTCATCATAAAAGGGGAAATTTCTACCGAAAAATTGGGCAAATGCTTCAGTTAACTAAAAGTATGCTTGGAGATATTGAATTTTTCCGAAGAAGCAAAAAGGCCGTCAGACATTAAATGAAAGAAACCAATGCTTTATTTTAAAAGAAGTACATAAAAACCCTAAATTAGTGCAACTAACTAAACTCAAAACATAGGTGGAAAACCATTCTCAAAACATAGTTAGCATCGAAACAATACGCCGTTGTATAAGAAAGTATGGATATCACAGCCTTGTAGCCCGAAAAATGCCTTAGTTAAGTAAGAAAAATATTACAACTCGACTGGATTCTGCTATGTTTTGAAGCCGAAAATTATTGAAATGACCTTATTTTCTGTCATAAGTCAAAATTTAACATTTTTGGCTCACATGTGCGTCAAATGTTGTGGCGAAGGGTTAATAAACAGCAACAAAAAAAAATGTCATACTGTTGGTTACTTGGTGTTTATTGACGGTATAATGGACAAAAACATTTATTTAAATACTTAATATTTTAAAAAGGCAAAATCTGAGAGTAAGTACAGGGAACATGAACATTACAAACTCAATACAATAACAAAACAATACAATACAAGAACAAAACAATATAAATTTTACCATGCCAATGACACTAAACATATTGTTATGCAACTGACCAAAAGTGATTAAAACTCCGCCTCAGTCACCTTAATCCCATTGAAAACGTTTGGCATTATTTAGAAACTAATTTAAGGAAACACCAAATTACTAATAAAGAAACTTTAAAGAATAAGTTATTAGAGGAATGGAATAAAATCGACCTAAATTGTTTAAAAAAATTGGTGGTATCCACAATAAAACGTTTAGGAAATGTAATTAAGGTCAAAGGTGGTCATGCCAAATACTAATTATAAGCTTTTTATAGAGTTACATGTTTTGTTAATAATAATTAATGTCCGAACATTTTTGTGACTCTAAATTTATAAATTGAGCTTTTTATTGACGTATTTACTATGTATAATTATTTAATACTTAAATTATGGTTGCACTAAAATTGTTTGTTAATGTCTCTAATAAATTATTATATATATATATATATATATATATATATATATATATATATATATATATATATATATATATATATATATACATTAATTTCATAAGCACACTTATAGCAATAGATTTATTCGAATATGTTTGGAATCTACTGTAGACATTTTGTACACGAATTTATTTAATTAATTCTATTATTTATTAAATTAATTTATTTAATCAATAATCAATAAAAGTTCAAAGAACAAACACGAATGTGACATGAATTGTTTAAAACGCATTATAGTGAGAAAAATTAGTAATTAGTGCTAGTAATTTCAACTTTGACCTTAAACGACAAAAATGAGTACGTTTTCCTTTTTTTTGTAACAAAACCAATCATATTTGTGCTAAAACATAAAATAAATGGTTATAAAAAATTAAATTTTATTTTCAAATAATAACATGCAAAAACGATCGAAATAAACAGGACAACCGACATAATAACTGGCTGCGTTGCTAAGTGTTAACAAAATTTCTGTTCTGAAAAGTTCTGCCGTATTTTCCGCGGAAATGGTTACACTTTGGATACATATTTTAAGGAAACATTTTGTTCAAAAATTAAAGAACCGTTGGTAAATTTTTTAAAAAACTTTCCCTTACACCCTGTATTCTGAATCTTTATATGAATCATTTTCAGAAGCATATTCTGAATCACCCGTAAATTATAATTAAAATTATTTACAAATTAAAGTTAATATATAATTTGATACTATAGCATTTTAATGATAAATTACAATATTCTACAATATTCAAATTAAGATCCGTTGTAAAATATCATAGAAAGTGCTGAAATTATGTACATATTTATTGAAAGCAAAATAGTTTTTAAGGAAAATTTTTCTAGGAAAAATTTAAATAAGCAATATTAAAATGTTATTTGAAGAGACTGTTTTACATTTTATGAATTTAACAAAACTTCTATAATATTAGAAAACCTTCAGTTATATTTTTTTGTGTAATGACTTGAATAACTACACCAAATATATATCGTAAATGAATATTTATGATATTATTATATAATTTTTAATGGATTACTTTTAGAAATATTGCAGCAACTTTATCAATGCGGCGTCAATAAAATCTTTGTAGCCTATAACCAAAACAAACTAGTACAGGCAAACAAATTTTATCAAACAATATACCAGATACTATACATATTTTTGAAAAAGAAAGGTAAGAAAAAAATAGGTCAGTACTTCATTATAATTTTTCCAACAGTCGCAACGTTTTATAGTATTGTTTATTTCGATCCATCATAATTCAGTTTTGTTTCTTGCACTGGGCTCTTAAGGTACTATTCGAAAATGTGATATATTTATAGCCATTTATTCCATACATTTCAGCATAAATTTAATTCGAATATAAATATATTTCGTGTTACGAAAAAAAAAGAAAACACATTATTGTCGCTTAATGATAATGTTAAAATTATTAGCACTAATTTTTTACGCGTAACACGTCACATTAACAAACACATGATCAATTGTTTTATTGAATTAATATTTCCTTTGGTTTTCGCTAATAAATCATTTATAATATAATATGTTTGCCTATGTGAAAAATCAGCGCGTAAGAGTGCTTCTAATCAGAATAACACAGGCTAACAAAAAAATATTTGTAATTTTTTTTTAAACCGGTACATCTAAATCCTATGTGTTTTTGGATGGTGAAACCATATCATGTATCAAAAAAATTCTTCTCGCCAGGTGTTAAAGTTTTTTTTACGGGTCATTGGTTTTTGGGTCAATATTGATCCCTTGCTCTGCTGTCCCACTCACATATAAAACATGGAAACTTTGTAAATCCCTTTTGTTGACAAATTATCATGGCGACAACTTTTAAATCTCCACATAGCATCCAATCATGAGCTATACAGTTAATGTTCTGTAAAATCATGTTAAAATTTTCGTAAGTTTTCTTCATATCGATTGAATGCGTAACAAGTAGTGAAGCATAAGTATTTCTGTTGATTAATAGAACACCTTTTAAACTAGTTTTTGATGAGTATATAAAAAGCCTCCAATCTTCTTTCTTGTGCTCAATGCCAAATTCGTTCATTAGACTCCCAATATCATGGCAGTAAACCAAATCCCTTTTCTGTCTGAAAAACTGACCAAACTGTTGATCTCTTGTTCTATAATGAAAAAATAAATACATGTTCCAGATTTCAATAAATATTTCTTTCATCCTAGAACCAAGCAAATCTGCTTTTTCCTTAGTCAAACCCAAATCTCTCACTAAATCATTTAACTCAGCTTGTGGAGACAACTGTAGTTTTAAATTTTCTGGAGAACATTGAAACTCACCATCACCCGGTCGACTTTCATTAAATTCGGTACTGGACTGGTGGACTGTGGACTGTGGACTGTGGACTGTGGACTGTGGACTGTGGACTGTGGACTGTAAGACGCCATTACTAGACTGAGGTGGCTTAGGGTGGCTGAGGTAGCTACCGGCCGATTAGCTGAAGTAAGGTTACTATAGACAATTACTTCCTTGTTTTTGAAGTTATTTCCAGAATCATCAACGCTGCAAAAAGAACAATCATTTAAATTATTTTTTGCTATCTCCATACTATAGGTACTGTATATCTAAAAGCTTTCTTTTTTTATACCATTTCCTAAGATCCTCGACACAAACATAACATACTATGTGAGGAATCCAACATTTTTCTTGATTACCGATTTCTACACCAAAATATGCAAAGTATACTTTTTTACAAAGTCTGTAATGTTTCTTTGATGTTTTTTAACTACAAACTCACCACATATATAACAAAAAGTGTTAGGAGAGTTTTTACAACTACCATTAGCGATACTTAGAATGTGAATTAAAGCACATGGGTTATACACTGCAATGCGAGGTTTTATTAACTGGAAGAAAACAAATAGCTGTACCATTTATCATAATTGCAAATCTAATAACATCTGATTTTATTGACAACCTTATAACATTCCGATTTTATTGCCAATCTAATAACATTTGAATAATAAAGGTAAGATTTTTAAAACAATTTTTTAATCGTTGGCATGTATGGCAATGGCGATGGGAAACTCCAACTCTGGTAGAATCTTCCTCAACAAAATGTAAAATTTGTTCTATGACTTCAGAATCGATTTCTTACTGGGATTTCCTACATTCTTAAAATTCAGGAACCACCCTACTCGATACATTTATATTTACTGATATTTATATATTATTATTATTCACGTATGTGCCCTGGTGGACGAGGCGAAGTACAATTAGAGGTATTTGTTGTTTGTTGTGTTGTTAGCTTTCCTTTGCACTCATACTAATTTCATTCTTTCGCTATGAGCTTTCTTCCTTTCGTCAGACCAAGTTGTTCCAGTTTCCCTACATTTTTCTCTCTGGTCAATCTTCCAAACCATAACCTTGTATCTGAAACAGCCTCTATCCTGAATTTAATTTTGTGTAATATTTGCTGATCTTAGGTCCTCTTTAATTGCAGCAATCCATTTAATTATTTCTACTTTAGCTCTGCACCTATTTTCATAAAATTCGACTATTTGTCTAGTTAGTCTACTCGGATTCTCTGTGTCCCTAAAACTTAAGTCTTCTTTTTCTCATATCGCTATGTATATCTGTGTATTGTTTGATTTCTTGGTTTTCTCGAAGTCGGTATATTGTGCTATTTATTTGTTTCGGGATATTATATATATATATATATATATATATATATATATATATATATATATATATATATATATATATATATACCGTAACTAAACCGTAACTATCACAAATACCTTGAATCAACAATGACCCCAAAATAAAATGATAAATTGGTACTTGCTCTGATATATGTTGAAAAATCTAATACTATTTAAAATTTCATACTATGAAAAATTTCACACACTATGACTTGGCAATACGAATTTCAATATATTCAAATAATGCTTAATTATCGTTCATTTTGCTTTAATTGGTATTTACACATATATTAGCTGAAACTTACTAATAGTACATATATTTGGTGGTAGCATTATTCTATGCTTTTTTATTGTGTCCTCTATCACCGTTGCTTTAAGTAATTTGTTTGTAAATGTATATAATTTGGAAATTTGAAAATTATAAGGTCGTGAGGTTTTTCAGGGTTCTTGGTGCTCTACTAGGCGTAGTGTTCGAAATTTAGATATATCTCGAAGCTCACTATACGGCGATTTAAAGTTCCATCGATTCAATTATTGCTTTTGATAATGGAACTTTGATAACGAACAATATTTTCGTTTGCATGATTATATCAATGACTAAAATTGGCATTTCTGGATAGCAGAGAATTAGAAAAGAGACCTCTTTGTAGGACTAACGTTATAATTTAGAGCAGCGATTTGAAGGTAGGGATCGTAGAAAATTAGTTTTTAACTAATGGACTGCAGTAGCAGTAATTTTTGAGCTCTATGGAGGCATGCTATGTAATTTTTCCCCAACTTTTAGATTTACGGATCAACATAAAAATAATGCAGCTTCAATAACATGGTTGCATAGGTTTATATGCAAGCACAGCTTACACTGCAAGTTTTTACATGCCAGCTGTCGGACAAATATTTTTCCAATATGTTTCATTTTTAAACAATTTTTTGTGAATTAGTTTTTGAAAATTATGCCAGTCAAATATAATCAATTTGCTGCAATCTCACTTTGTGCCATTTTTAACACATTTTCATAACTTAGAAACATTTTGGTGTTAATGCAGCAATTTCAACATGGATCTTTACCTTGAATTGCTACCTGGTTTGTTTATGTAAACCTTTTTCTTCGAGAATTTCCATAAAAAATACTCCGGAGCCTCCAAATCCAAAAAAATACATGAAAACCAAAAAAATACATGAAAATTAATTTAAGGAAAGCGGTTTATGATGGCATTATAGTATTTCTAATCGCTGATTATTTTCTGTAGGCGACAGGTGTTAAACAATTTAAAAATTATAAGAAAGCATGTGCAAATCACTTCTCAAAGGGTGAGCTGGTGGGGTTCTTCAGGGTTCTCGATTGCTCGATCAGGCGTAGTGCTCCAACTGTAGATGTATCTCGTCACTTACCACACGGCGACTGGAACTTCTGTCCGTGAAAGTACCGCTTTTGACTGTGGAATTTTGGACGTTAACGAATAATGAGGGATATTTTCATTTGTAAAATAATGTCAATAAGCAAAACTATTAATTCTGGGCAGCATAGGACTCACGAGAATTAAAACAGAGACCTCTCCTTAGTGCGAATGTTATAATTTAGTGCGGCGTTTCAAAGTTAGCAAATTTAGTGCGTCAGTAGGAACTTACTTACTTTTTGAAAAAGGAGAGGCTGCAGTAACAGTGATTTTAAAGCCTTATCGAAACATGCTACCTGATTGTTTCGCAACTTAGACATTTATAGATCACCATGGAAAAGATGTACCTCCATAAAAATGGAAGCACAGCTGATACTGTAAGAGCCTCGATGTTAGTTACAAAACAAAAATTTTCTCGATACGTTATTTCATGTTTAGGCGATGTCTCTTGCCTGCCACGCCCACAAAATTTATCTGCGATTTTTTTCCTTTGTGGTTACCTTAAATTATACAGAAGACGAACTAAAAGTTGTCATTCACGAGGTCACCACAACTCTACTAGAAGAAACATTAGTAACTGCAATGCAGATCTTTATCCCAGATATGCATGAAGTCATTTTTTTAAAAACAAGGGATTTTTTTTCAATTTTTTATTAATTTTGAGGATATAGACCATAAAAAAATATTACACATGCGCCGTATGCAACTACTGTACTTATTTATATAACTAATAATAATTTTACAAGAAGTGATTATACCGCGTGTCCCAGCCAAATGGAATAAATTCGTTAATAAATAAATGGGGGCGTATTCGAAAAAACGCTCGAATACGTCGATTGGTATTTTTAGATGCGCATTTATTTCAACAATTTTTTTTTATACAGGGTGTGTCATGTAACAGTGGCCAATACCAACTTTCTTATTTTAAATACAATACCCTGTATATTATTTAATTTTTGGATTCTTCAGAAAATTCTAGACATATTTCATGTAAAATATCCTAGACATATCTTCAACTGTTTCGGAAATATTAAGTAATTCTTCGAACATATCAGCAAATAGGCAAAGATAAAAAATCAGGTTTTCAAAGTTTGCTTTGACGTTTGTGATTCATTTGATTTAAACATGGTGTATTTATCAGAGAGTTATAAAATAACTATCTTAATGATGATAGGTTATGGAGATAGGACACAAACTCAAGCCGAAGTTATTCGTTTCTTTAGGGAAAAATATCCTGACTTACCACCCATATCCCAAGGTACAGTAAGTAAAGTTGAAAAACAATTTAGAGAACTAGGACACGTGAGACAAATTCAGAAGGGAGCAGTGTCGTTGACCGATAACAAAAAATTGGATGTAATGCTTGTATTCCAAGACAATCCGCATACCTCAACTCGACAAGTTGCCTTGGAAAACAATGTTGGTCGCTCTTCGGTTGCCAGAATATTGAAAGAGAATAAAATGCATACGTATAAGCTACAGCCTACTCAAGAGCTTAGTTTAGCTTAGCGACTTCGACAGGAGAATGGAGTTTTGCGAACAAATGATGCACAAAATAGACAACAACCTTCTGAGTGTGGAAAACGTTTTATTTTCTTATGAATCTACTTTTACTCTTCATGGGCATGTCAATCGCCAGAACTGTCGTTATTGGTCGAGAGAAAATCCTCACTGGATGCGGAAACTTCACACACAAAGACCTGAAAAGGTTAATGTCTGGGCAGGTATTATAGGAGATCAAATAATTGGTCCAATATTTTTCGATCAAAATTTAAATGGGGTAAATTACTTAGACTTTCTCCAAAATCAGCTCATTCCAAATCTTATAAATTTGTACCTTAATAGAAGAAATCTTCAGTTGCTAGCCGACACAATTTGGTTCCAACAAGATGGAGAATCCCCATTAGCCGCCCATTATCAAGTTAATGGGCGGCAGTACCTCGATAATGTGTTTCCAAATCAATGGATTGGGAGGAGAGGGCCACTAGAATGACCACCAAGGTCCCCGGACCTCACTCCGTTGAATTTTTTTTTATGGGGATATCTCAAAAGCGTCGTATACAAAACCAAGCCACAAGATCTGAATGATTTAGGAGGACGCATTACCGACAGCATTAGGTCAATTACGCCACAAACATTAAATAATGTCAGGAATCAGTTTTACTTGAGGTTGGGGTGTTGCCAGGATTCACAATTCGAGCATTTGTTACATTAAATGTTTTAAATTAAAAATTAAAAATAAATACAAAAACTAAATAGTCTTGAAATTTCCACAATTTTGTTTACAGTGTTAAAAAAAAGTGCAGTTGCGCATTTTTTCCAACAAAAACCTTTTATACAGGGTGTGTCATGTAACAGAGGCCAATACCATCTTTCTATTGTATGTTGTAGCGAATTTCTGTAATCAAATAATTTTCAAAAAAATCAGTTAATTTTTGCAATAAATCTGAAAACACTTAATATTTCCGAAACAGTTGAAGATAAGTCTAGGATATTTTATATGAAATATGTCTAGAATTTCCTGAAGAATCCAAAAATTAAATAATATACAGGATGTTGTATTTAAAATAAGAAAGTTGGTATTGGCCACTGTTACATGACACACCCTGTATAAAACATTTTTGTTGAAAAAAATGCGCATCTAAAAATACCAATCGACGTGTTCGAGTGTTTTTTCGAACACGCCCCCATTTATTTATTAACGAATTTATTCCGAACGAATTTGGCTGGGACACACGGTATGTGATATGCAACAAAGCATTTGACATTAACATTAACGTTAGCGAGAGTAGCGGCACTTTGTTTGTTTTTCCTGTTGAATAACAAAATGGTCAATTCTATTGGAACGAATAATCACATTTTCATTTTGACTGGGTCTTTCCTTAGAACTGCTACATGGTTGTTTATTCTGCTGAAGAAATGCTATAGCCACACTCCCAAAATATAAATGGTCCATAGCACCTTTATTGTTTCTATGTATTTGTCAAGCGTTTTACACGGCCATATAAATAAGATAAAGGCTTATGTTCTAATCACAATGATCTACGCCGCCCATATTCACATTATATTTTTTCATAATATATGGTTGTTCAATCTGAGTTTGATTAATCTTTTTGTCACATCGTAAGTATCTTTTCACAATATGAATGGGTTTGGCGCCTAAAGAATCGGAATTGTTGTCGTTCCATCGAACAGCAACAATATTATTTTCTTCTGTCATTCGATACTCGTAATCACCTCTTTTTCTTTTCTTCTCTATGAAGGCAAATGGATTGTTGTTAATCTATTACAACGAATTGTTCCAGCTCCCTCAATATTTTTGTTTAGCAACGAAATAATGTATCTGCATATGTAAGACTAACACCAGCCCCGACCCCAAGTTCCGTGTATAAAATTCCAATTTGAGTAGTGGCGCCCTGGTAGGTTCGAACCAGTTAACTGGCAACTGTTTGCAACTAATAGGTCGTATCCTGTAATAGGGACCCATGGCCTCATCGATCGTGTGAGATTTTTGCAGAGGTGCATTTTCTAAAAAATTTGCATTCATATAAAATTTGCATTCATAGACAATTAAGCTTTAACAACAAAACGGGTATCGTAAAGCTGCGTTTACTACCGTCGCATGGGCTCTCTCACAGCTGATTTTCTCATAGCAGGAAATTTTTGGCGGGTTGTTTAAACCGTCGACTTACATGTAGGTGTGCCTGTAGGACGACAGGCATATCTGGGTTAAATTAAGGGGGTTATCTTAGAACTAGCTCTAGACGTGTCTATAGCAAAATGGAAATCATTTATCCGATATAATAAATAATGTACATCTATCAATATAGGTTATTATTTATAGATTATTTTGAGGTTATTTATTTGAAAAATATGTATTTTTTTTGCGCCACCCTGTATTATTTCAAGATGAAACTACAATTATTCAACATGAAGAATGTTTTAATGTAACTATTTGTGTAATTCAAAATAATTATTAAAAGACCCTACATAATTTTTACTTTATAATCAAAAGCAAATTGGGAACTACTCAGGCTAGAATAGCGCCCTACTAGCCAGACTATGAAAATGAAAAAAGACAGTTGTCAGTAACTCATACAGTGTTATTGTCTGTAAAATACCTGAAAATTGAGTTTAAAGCTCCCTCGAGAGAGCAAAAGACAATTGGTTTTAGTGGAAGTTACCACGCGACTCACTAATCTTTTGGACATTAATAATTTTACTGGAACTTTGTAGTTGGCTTGGAGACACTAAATCAACCTGTTTGTTAAATAATGATATAGTTTTACGTCGCAAGCGCTAAAGCTGTTATTAGCATTTAGATAAAGTGTTATAAGTTCAAACGCGGTTTATAATTTTGTTATAACATAAGAAGAATAGAGACGGATAATTAGATAGAGGAATGAGACCGAATTTTGTTAATTTTTTAATCAAATTGAAAGTACAATTTTCCACTGCCTCTTTCAATGTAGCTGCATTGGGAAGCCACACAGATGGATTCGCCACAAGATGGTTTGTCCACCCTTTATGCCAGTGGTAGAACTCAGATACTGGAATTACCTTCAAATGTTCGGTTACAGCCTTTTCAATATTCTCCAATATCCCAAAATGGTCTCCTTTGACGTACATTTTCAGTCTTGGAAAAAGGAAGAGATCTGGTGAACAAGCGGGCTATCAAGCCATAGTGATATTTTTACTTGCCAAAAACTCGTTAATTAAAATCACTGCTTGGCAAGGCGCATTGATATGATGTAGCGCTCAGGGGTTTTTTAGATTTGGTCTCACACGAATGGTCCATTTTCGAAGTTTTTCAACAACTTTTTCGTAAAAATGTTGCTTTACCATTTAACTTTGAAGCACAAATTCCTTATAGACGATCTCCTAGTAATCAAAAAATTAAATTAGTGTACTTTTGAAATTTGATTTACTCATATTGCCTATTTTTGGTCATGGTGATATTGGAGTGTGTCATTCCTCGTTTTGGCATTCAAAAATATAAAACTCCTCATCAGTAATCACACTAGAAACTGTTATATGTCTAAAAAATTAGCGTCATTTGTACTCCACCCTAAAATGTCAAGATATGTTTCACTTCTGTTGTCCTTTTGATCCTGTGAAAGGTTTTTCGGAAACATTTTTGCCCAGATTTTTTCATCCCTATTCATTTGTCAAAATTAGTTGAACGGTTATATAGTGAAGAAGTTAAATTCAACTCTTCTTAGCTCATCATGATTGTCACCCGATAATCAGAGCACACAAGATTCCGGCTTCTGTGAACAATTAAATTTTTCAATGCATTAAATGCGGTTGAATGCATTAAACCCCCTGTAGAACTCTTAACAAAACAACGTTTCCATAAGCCTCTATGGAGCTCAAACTTGTACTGAAGATGCGTCAGATGTTGACCTGTCATCCCTCCAAAGAGAAAGACAACAGTGCTGATCGATCGAATGCTACGCCATCAATCTTATTGCTTTGTTTACACGCCTCGTACACAACTTCAGATTCGATTAATTCAATATATCGATCCGGTTGTAGACGAAAGTTGAAAAAGGTGCGATACAGGATGTAGGAGCACAGAAAGAAGAATAAGGGAGATAATATTATAGTATTATACCTGGTGGATCATAAGTAAGTGACTGATTTAAACAACAAATCGAGAGTATAACTCGTGAAGGATTACAAGATGCAAAAATATTCTAATTCAACATCTAAAACTGAATGCAATAGTTGGCTAACAAATCATAATGAAATAGTTTATTTTGACATGAGCGATTTCGTGTGATTGTGATTTCTAGTGAGATCATTTAAAAACCACTTTATTTCCATCAAGTAATAATGTGTGCGAAGTTTGGTTTAGAGAAATGATTGGAGGCATTGTTGTTATACTGGGACGCTATTATGTATGGAAAAAGTTAAATATCTCGAGAACGCTTTAGATTTCTTGAATGAAATATTGTAAACAAACATCAGGAAATGCTTGGCACTTGCAATGATACAGGCAGCATTAAAAGTCGTCCAAAACTAGGAAGGCAAAAAATAAAATCTAATGATGAAAATTCGTTGAATGTTTTAATTGATGCAGTAGACAATGACAATGATTTCAGGGCAATAATTACCTTTAAAACATAACATGTGTAGACGATTAGTCCAAAAAATAATAAGAAAAGATTTTTATCCTTACAAAATACAATTAGTACAAGAATTAAGTGAAGATCATTTTGATCGAAGAGTTGAGTTTTGCAAAGTTCTGATGAAAAAAATAAATACCAATTCAAATTGTTTCAAATATTATATTCACGAATGAAAGAATATTCTGTTTAAATGTAGACACAACTCTAGACACTGGGCTGATACTAATCCGCACTGGATGAAGTAGGTTCATACAAAGTATCCTCAAAAGTTTGGATGGGATTTAGTGGCAAGAATACTATAGGACCTTTTTTTCATTAATGGCAAATTGACAGAAAATAAGTATTGATATCTATTGGATGAAGACTCATGAGTCTCTTTCCAAATCTAATAAACCTATATAAACCAAATATATCTTGTTTTTTTTCTAAATCTGATATTGACAAAAGAGTCCGAAACACCTTTCAGCAATTTTTAAAATATATTTTGAAAAAGCAAACCGTACAATATTTACCTCCTTGAATTGAGAAAAAAATGCTCTTTCCAACAATCAAGGACTGTTGTCATTAAAAAAATCAAAATCAAGTTAGCCTTGGATTGCAAACATACTCTATCTATTTAATCCAGAAATTTTATTTTCAATATGTAAATGGTACTTTTAATTGTTTTTACATTTAATAAATTTAACAACAAACAAAAGTAGAAAAGGTCTGATATTGACTTAGTACTTAAAAAAATCCAACCAATCCAAAACACGAGAATTAAAATTTGAAAGCACTAAAGACTTACGAGATAATTGAATTATAATTCTCCGTTATTAGAAAATAATAACTCCCTCAATAATCGTCTCGAATAATTGGAACGTCAAAAACGTCTTCAGATTATCGGACGATCTCGGCAGATAGCGGCGCCGTGAAAGGACCATCTCGGTCTAATAAGACTGAAGATAAAATGAAAATTGAATTGAAATCATACGAATTTTCAATTAACTGCCAATCGATTTGGGCTATTTTATTGCCAAGGCAGAGGAGTGCTCCTGCTTTCCCCTCTTAGTGGGAGTTCCATTCTCTCGACCGACTATCTCAGACGACAAAATTGATTTGGATGATAGCAATTTTACTGCGGAAAGTTTTCCTGCAAAGGTTTTCCGAGAGGATGCAGACATTTTTCAATGCGGGTTAAGGCGAATATAAAACGAGAGAAAACTGGATACGAAAGAAAAGTTACGTGAGCATGCCGCGATGATAGAAAAAGTTGGAAACATGAATTTTATTTTTCTGATTATATATGTACAAGGGGTATTTTATAAATATGTTTAAATTGTATTTAACTCTAACAATCAAAATGTCCAATCTTCAGTGAAAACTGAACTTTAAAAATAAATTGCTATGTTTAATTAATATACAGGGCAAGGGAAATATCTTTCATAAATGTATCCAACAATATATACTATTCAACCATTAAAAAAATAAATTCAATTCAAGGGTCAAAAACCTTTTCCAAAAAGGGTTTCCCCGAAAAAAATTCCACAATTATTAAATCACCAATTGAAAAACTGTGATAAGAATTACTATGTTAAGTAAATATGTATAAGAGCCTATTTGGCAAATATTAATTAATTATTACTTAACGAATAAATTACAAATAAACTAATGATTATTGTTAAAATATGTTTTTTTACAAATTAAGAATCACACCATACACTGGCAAGAAACGTTACTAAAATGAACTAATTTAGATGATCACCGCGACAAAGAATATTATTTTAAAATGGTAAACATTATTTCAATGTGTTTTAGTGGATGTGTTTGAGTTCCATTTTAAACGAAATATTCTCTACTCGAATATCTCGATATGCTCCTTATTTAGGGATTCAAAATTCCTACGCACCTCACTGATATCGCGCACATTTATCTAATTTGCTAGTAGATTGTGGTGCACTAACACTCTTTCAGAGTGCTTATAGCTCATTCAAGGAAATTATGGTTGTACTTCATCAAAATGTATAACGCACTCACGTTACAAAGTTGTCAGAACAACACTAAAGTACCAAGAATTTGGCTTTTGTATGATCGATAAAACTGTAAATGAAAAAGTAACACGAAAAGTTTTTTCTTTAAAAGTTTTAATCAAAAATCTGTTTCGAAACTTCTGCTTGTGAATATAGCGGCTTTTCATTTAGTTCACACAAAGTTTAATTATTCACTATCACAAAAACAACTTTGAGCATCTGAATCGCTGTTCAACTAAATTATTAGGAGATTAACTTCTAGTCTATGAAATACTCTTTCGCGATTCGGCGATCTTTCAATCTTTTCTTCTGTATGTCTGATGCTGTTCATCCAGATCGGTGGTGTAACTGTTGATAAAGCTTCTTTCCACATATCTAAACAGTTATCAATCGTTCTTCTATCTCGATCTATATGACGATTGTAATAATTTTTAGCCACCCCCATATCAATTATATAGAACCGAATATGCTATAAAAGATTATATTTCTAGTTGGTATGCACTAGTTGGAGGTTTATCCATCAATGTATTGTGAAATGGTGCATTATCCATAACAATAACTGATGGCTCCTTTAAGATTTTCAACAGATGGTTTTCAAACTAAAACAGAAAGTTATCTTGATTCATTTCTCCATGATAATCACCTTTTGATTTAGAAGAGAAGACTAATTCGGCCTCTGGAATAAAACTATTCTTGTTCCCAGCAGGAAGAACAATATATCTGCAATAATATGTTATTATTGATACGTCTTAAAACAACTATTTATGATAACATAACTTTAATGGCTCCTCAGTAGTAGGTATAGCACTCACCTTTTTCCATCAACTTTTGTAGTCTTTACACTCATCTTTCTATCATCTTGCCATGAGTAACTCAAAGTCCCATTTTAAAATATCCATATTTCATCCAAGTAAACAAAATCAAAAAGAGATTTGTTTTTGATATTTTGGTACATCTTCAAAAATTGGATTCGTTTAAAGGCAATATCTGGAGGTTCTATGAGGCCGCTACGTGGATTATCCTTACTCCATTTGAAACCAATTTCTTTTAGAAGTGTATGAAGCGAAGTTTTAAAAGCTCCAATTAACCATGAGACCTACTAAGTTATTAATACATACCTCCCTCATAGCCTTTAATAGTAAAAGAGGACCCCAATTATCTCCTTCCTGTTCAAAATAACTGATAAGTGACGAGACAAGTTGCTTATACCGACTGCTTAACGGTTTTGGCATTGTTTTGTAATTACAATCGCAGATTTTTTACTACAGAACTCACAAAAACAGAAACTAAACCAGAAAATAGCTAAAACAGCAAAGAATACAGTAAAAATAATTCAATACGTTTGAAGGCACAACTCAAAAACGATCAGAACATGAAAATGACAGATTCGACGAAAAAAGTTGTGTTGGGCCGGTAACACTGTCCAGAACTACAAACCTAATGTTATCTTAACAGCAAATTCACAGAATGTGATCCACCGGCTCACCGTATTGTTAGATTTCTCTAGATTGATAATGGTGAATGAAAATAGATGCGTTTGGTGAATATATGTTTTTTTCCAGGTCAGACATCGATCCAAATACATACCGAGATATTTCGCATCCTCTGTTTGCGGATGTTGGCAATTGTTGATTTTCACTGGCGGGCAAGCTTCTCTGCGCAGTGTGAATGTAACCATTGCTGACTTTTACTTAAATTTGTTTGAAGGTTTCTTGAGGTTAATACTGGATCAATGTGGAATGCTAAGACCGCCGTGTCATCAGCGTGTGTCGCTACAGCTACAGCTACAGTGGTGGTTCTTGTTACCCGAAGGTCAGCTGTATACAAGAGGTATAATATTGGGCTAAGGACGCTGCCTTGAGGAACGCCTGACTATATTGGATGCAATTCAGTATATTCATCACCTTGTTGGACCATAAACTGCATATCTGTTAGATAAGATGTCAATAGCCCAAAGTGTGGATGAGGAAGAAGCTTCTCCAGCTTGACTTGCAAAACTTAGGATATATCAAGGAAAGCAGCTGAGCAATATATTTTAGCATTTAAGTCCTTGTTATTTGGTTAACCAGGCTATGCACTTGCTCTATTGCTTCTTGTTAAGAAATCCAAACTGATCTGGGATAATTCTTCTTTCTTCTGTTATTATTTTGAGTATTTTAACATACATCTTCTCAACAACTTTGGAAAGCATAAGTAGTAGGCTTATAGGCTGGTAGGAGGAAACATCTTCTGGCTTTTTTTCGAGTTTGAGAATTGTTTTACGATAGAGCATTGTATATCGCATAAAATATAAAGGATATTAATTTTATGCACTTTTCTGCGAGTTATGGCAAAATTTTGCCAAAGATTAGACCAAATTTGGGTGATTTTATATTTGTTTTACTTGTTTCATAAATTTGTTATCAGGCAAATCCATTTGGAATGGTTCATTTAGAGAGTCGGTTATTTTATTTTATTCATCTATGGATATTGCATATGCATATGATATTGCAGAAAAAAGGGCTTAAACACTTTTTTCAGGTGTTTGGAGAGGACTTCACCTTTTTCTTTATCGTTTCAGGCCCAATTATTGTCATCATTTTAATGGGCAGGTTGTGTTGTTGGAGCCTTTTGAGTTGCCTTGTTGTTTTCCAAAGCGAATAATCCGTGGCCTCGGTCGGAGCTTTCTAGGCATTCTTGAATTCCTTATTTTTTTTCTTTATGAATTAGGTCCTTTAGCTGTTTTGTTGCTTTGTTAAAATTTCTTTTGTTTTCTTCTGTTCTGTCTTCTTGCCTTTTTTTTCGCATCTGACTCTTTTCTATTATTTAGTACTTCATTGTGGATGACACATCATTTCCTCTTAGGGGTGCAACACTGTCAAGAGTTACATACCATGCAATTTTGCAATGTCTTTTATCAAAGTCATGTAGTAGTACAAAGTCATGTAGTGAAGTCTGTCCAGTTTTTCTCTGAATAGTGACCAGTCAGTGTTATTATTATGCAGTGAAGGGTGCTTTTCCTGAATTAAAATTTCTGAGTAGATTGTTGCTATCATCATTGAGTAGTCAGATGATAAGTCAAAGAATGATTTGGCTTTACTTCTTTTGGTACCAATGCCTTTCGTTTTATTTCTGCCTAATGGCCAGTATATTTGTTGGCCAGTCGAGATTTGTTGTAAATTGTTTCCTTTCATTGCTTTGACTAATTATCTGCCTTTTGAGGTTGTCAGTCTTGAGCCCTAAATTGTATGTTTAGCACTGTAGTCTCCTCCAGCAATAAATTTACTACCTAAAGTATTGAAGAATTCCTGAAATGGTATGATGGTATCGCGTATCATTATGGTAGTTCCTCTATGTGCTCTGTCATCTGGGTGTTTTATATGGTACAGATTATTTTTAGGAATCGGCAGATAGTGCTTGTCTGTGAAATGAGTCTCAGAGACTACCACGATGTCGATATTTTGTTCATATAAAAATGTTTTAAGCTCTCTAGCATGTTGCTGGAGACCATTGACATTCCAGAAGGCTATTTTATGTCTTGTTTGTACATGTATTAAGCCAATTGACTGACGACGGTAGTGAGAAAATTAAGCAAATGGGCAAATTTAAGCATTTTGCCCATTTGCTCCATGAGCTTGCTAAGCATTTTTTCGTGCTTAGTCATATTGTGGATAGGCTGGTTAGTAGCTGGTTTTGTTTAGTTATTAGGATTATTTTGTACTTTATTATTGCTGGCTATTAGTGCAAATGTCCCTCCTGATTGAATTTGTTGAATAGTTATAGGCTGAGTCTGAGGTTGTATGTTTCTTTTCTCTCTTAAGATAGGGTATAGCTTTTTACTGTAATTGTTTTTGAACTAAGCATCCCCTATAGTTTTGCGCCATTACATATGGCGCATTTAACTTTATCATCAAGCATTTATCGACCGCATTCTTTCGTTTCATGTTAACCTTCACATTTTACGTATCTGAATGTTTTTCGGCAGTAGGTTTTAGTATGTCCGTAAGACTGGCATCTGGTACATTGCGGGTCTATTCTTTTGGTATGACGCGGTTCACCTTTAAATATACTTTTACCTAATTTTCTACGTTGTTTGATATCTTTCTTCGGTGTAACATCAATATAAAACAATGGTAGTGGTTTTTTTGTAGTACGATATTTTATGTTGTGTATATTCACCACATCCATGACCTTGCTCTGCAAGACTTATTTTTATGACGTCGGTGTCTGTACCGACTGTCTCTTAAGACTAATCCGGATATTTTATCGGTTTTTGGTCTAAATGTATGGTGTTGTGTATTTCTATTTTCGAGTTCCTTGATCAATGTTTTAAAATGTTCGACCTCAAAAACTTGAATTTTTATTTTTTCATAACTGGTTTTGATCGTGCACTTATTATTTCTAGTTAGTTTAAGTAAATCGTGGATACGTTGAATTACACCTACTTTATAGATGGTTATGGGAGGCGGCTTAGGCATAGCTTTGGTGTTGTTTTGTTCCTCTTTTTCTTTGCTTTCATCATTCCCTTCTCTTAAACTACTAAAACTATTTTTTTGTTTCTAAAGATTTATGTAATCAATAGTCGCTATACTATCTATAATAGCTATTCGAGGCTTCTGAGGCGTCACAAGAGTCCATTCTGATAGCCTGTTGATAAACCTGTTGATAAGACGTTTGTTGATCTTGATTTTATGGTTGAAGACTGGGTTATTGATGGTTGCTGTTGATATGGGGTGCCACTGGCTGCGTTAGCGGAAATGACCCTTGAATTTGCTGATATTGAGGGAACATCATTTGATTTTGATCGCTATATTGCATGGTGGTTCCACTAATGGCAGTGAAGCATAATACTGGGGATCAGCCATTTGGCTTGCCCCCGTATATGAATTGTCTGCTATACACTAAATTATTGTTGACACTGTTTTTATTCTGTTCATTAATTTTTATCGCGGAATTGTCTACAATGTAATTTTAATTATTGACGACAGTTTTATTATTCTATTTTTATTATTTTTTCGCGGTGGCTGACTGAGGCCGCCCGCCGACGTTTGTTATCGCCCCGCACACGCACTATCTCGGCTCGGAACAATGCATCGAGTATTCCTCGAAAGTAAATAAAAGAAAGAATATTTCGAAAGTATATTTGAGAAGAAGACGGATTAGTGATAGTAACAGTACGTTTTTGTTAACAGATCTGTTGGCTGATGAAACAAGTGGCAAATTTAAAAATTTCACTACAATTTCAGAACAAGATTTCAATTTTATTTTAAATGGTTTTAGTTAGCAAAATAACTAATAATGCTAAAAATATTAAGAAAATAATATAACAATATACAATGCAAATAAAATTATTTTAAGACTTTTATAGTCTATTTATTATATTTTCCAATTTGACAACTTTTCTTGACTCTAGTTTTCAACCTCCTATAGGACCCCTTCAAATTGTCGATTTTCTTTTTAATCTCATCTATG
The DNA here is from genome assembly GCA_031761425.1 of Cosmopolites sordidus. Classification (NCBI taxonomy): domain Eukaryota; kingdom Metazoa; phylum Arthropoda; class Insecta; order Coleoptera; family Curculionidae; genus Cosmopolites; species Cosmopolites sordidus. Next base: position 1,550 of record JARFXV010000886.1, on the reverse strand, counting down.
CTTTTGTCGAAAGATGCAACTAGTTCTGCTCAAGCATCTCATTTTTTTAAATTTATTCTAATAGGATTAACGGGGTTCTATAAGACCCCCCTATTTCTATATTCATTTATACGTTGTAAACACAACTCTTGTAAAATGGGTCCACGTCGAGACACGAATGCCTTTTTCACGATCTCATAATTGTATTGTAATTGTGCTCATAAACGCATTGTTCATTTCTATAGTACCCTCCTCAAACTCCTCTTCACCTTTCTGTTTAATTGTAACAATTCCTCGAAGGGTTCTTTCCATTTTTGCATTATTTTCTCGTCGTTGATCAGCAGTTCCTTATTTTTATTTCTAATATAGGTAATCTCGTTTGTATTATTCGTTCTATTATTTTTTAACACCCTGTAAAATAATTTTTGATCCAAATTTCTCCCATGATTTTTGCTTGGCTTTTAAAACTGTATCTTTCACGATCATCCTATATTTTTATAATATTCATAGGTATCCGTAGTTTCTTTACTTAAATATTTTTTCCAGGCATGTTTTTTATCTTTAATGGCTTGTTTTACGTCTTTGGACTAACACGCTGATTGCTTTATATCATCTCTCATTATTGATATTCAACATACGCCCCTTGCACTGTCGAAAATCCAATTTTTAAGTATTTTCCACAATGCTTCAACATTATACTCCTCTTCATCACTCACAACGGTTCCTAACATCTGTTCTAACTTTTCTCTATATCTTTGTTGTATCCCACATTCTCAATCTAGACGCTCTTATTCTTGTCACTGCTTTTTCTTTGTTCTTTTTGCTATCTTTTTCCGTTTCCTTAATTAACATTCTTGTCTCGACCAGGTAGTGATCACTTCTCATTTCATATCCACTCTTGTGCCCCTTATTCGAAAACTAGCATTTTTGACACTATAAGGTAGTCTATTATAAACTTTTCTTTTCTACTCGGCATTACCCTAGTAGTATTTATAATAACTAATTAATTTTCCATACAGATACAGAGTTTTTCTTCCATTTCTCGTGATAACTCCCTCTCCGTACTTCCCTATTATTGACTTACCTCCTTGTATTTAGGTCTCCCAATAATATATATATATATATATATATATATATATATATAATATATATATATATAATATATATATATATATATATATATATATATATATATATATATATATATATATATATATATATATATATATATATATATATATATATATATATATAATATATATATATATATATATATATATATATATATATATATATATATATATATATATATATATATATATATATATATATATATATATATATATATATATATATATATATATATATATATATATTTATATATATATATATATATATATATATATATATATATATATATATATATATATATATATATATATATATATTATATATATATATATATATATATATATATATATATATATAATATATATATATATATATATATATATATATATAATATATATATATATATATATATATATATATATTATATATATTATATATCT